>OX393567.1:2649451-3264237 GCA_947652115.1 Blastomussa wellsi | reverse complement strand
AAGATCTTGCCTAACCAAGATCTTCCATAGCCAAGATCTTGCACAACCAAGATCTTGCATAAACAAGATCTTGCCTAACCAAGATCTTCCCTAACCAAGATCTTGCATAACCAAGATCTTGCATGACCAGAATCTTGCATAACCAAGATCTTGCATCACCAAGATCTTGCATAACCAAGACCTCCCCTAACCAAGATCTTCCCTAACCAAGATCTTGCCTAACCAAGATTTTGCTTAACCAAGATCTTGCATAACCAAGATCTTGCATCACCAAGATCTTCCCTAACCAAGATCTTGCATAACCAAGTTCTTGCATAACTAAGATCTTGCCTAACCAAGATCTTGCATACCCAAGATCTTGCATAACCAAGATCTTCCCTAACAAAGATCTTGCAGAACCAAGATCTTGCCTAACCAAGATCTTCCCTAACCAAGATCTTGCATAACCAAGATCTTGCCTAACCATTATCTTCCGTAACCAAAATCTTCCCTAACCAAGATCTTGCCAAATCAAGATCTTCCATAACCAAGATCTTGCATGAGCAGAATCTTGCATAACCAAGATCTTGCATAACCAAGATCTTGCATAACCAGGATCTTGCATAACCAAGATCTTGCATAACCAAGATCTTGCACAACCAGGATCTTGCATAACCAAGATCTTCCCTAAGCACGATCTTGCATAACCAAGATCTTCCTAACCAAGATCTTGCCTAACCAAGATCTTCCCTAACCAAGATCTTGCCTAACTAAGATCTTCCATAACCAAGATCTTGGCTAACCAAGATCTTGCATAACCAAGATCTTGCCTAACCAAGATCTTACATAAAAAAGATCTTCCCTAACCAAGGTCTTGCATAACCAAGATCTTGCCTAACCAAGATCTTGCATAATCAAGATCTTGCATAACCAAGATCTTCCCTAAGCACGATCTTGCATAACCAAAATCTTGCCTAACCAAGATCTTCCCTAACCAAAATCTTCCCTAACCAAGATCTTGCCCAACCAAGATCTTGCATAACCAAGATCTTGCATAACCAAGATCTTGCATAACCAAGATCTTGAATGACCAGAGTCTTGCATAACCAAGATCTTGCATAACCAAGATCTTGCATAACCAAGATCTTCCCTAACCAAGATCCTCCCTAATCAAGATCTTGCCTAACCAAGATTTTGCATAACCAAGATCTTGCATAACCAAGATCTTGCATACCAAGATCTTGCATAACCAAGATCTTGCCTAACCAAGATCTTCCCTAACCAAGATCTTGCCTAACTAAGATCTTGCATAACCAAGATCTTGGCTAACCAAGATCTTGCATAACCAAGATCTTGCCTAACCAAGATCTTACACAACCAAGATCTTCCCTAACCAAGACCTTGCATAACCAAGATCTTGCCTAACCAAGATCTTCCCTAACCAAAATCTTCCCTAACCAAGATCTTCCCAAACCAATATCTTGCATAACCAAGATATTGCATAACCAAGATCTTCCCTAACCAAGATCTTCCCTAATCAAGATCTTGCCTAACCAAGATTTTGGATTACCAAGATCTTGCATAACCAAGATCTTGCATAACCAAGATCCTCCCTAACCAAGATCTTGCATAACCAGAATCTTGCATAACCAAGATCTTGCCTAACCAAGATCTTGCATAGCCAAGATCTTGCACAACCAAGATCTTGCATAACCAAGATCTTGCCTAACCAAGATCTTTCCTAACCAAGATCTTGCATAACCAAGATCTTGCCTAACCAAGATCTTCCCTAACCAAGATCTTGCATAACCAAGATCTTGCCTAACCAAGATCTTCCCTAACCAAAATCTTCCCTAACCAAGATCTTGGCTAACCAAGATCTTGCATAACCAAGATCTTGCATAACCAAGATCTTGCATGACCAGAATCTTGCATAACCAAGATCTTCCATAACGAAAATCTTGCATAACCAAGATCTTCCCTAACCAAGATCTTCCTTAATCAAGATCTTGCCTAACCAAGATTTTGCATAACCAAGATCTTGCATAACCAAGATCTTGCACAACCAAGATCTTGCATGACCAAGATCTTGCCTAACCAAGATCTTACATAACCAAGATTTTCCTTAACCAAGATCTTGCATAACCAAGATCATGCCTAACGAAGATCTTCCCTAACCAAAATCTTCGCTAACAAAGATCTTGCATAACCAAAATCTCGCATAACCAAGATCTTGCCTAACCAAGATCTTCCCTAACCAAGATCTTGCAGAACCAAGATCTTGCTTAACCAAGATTTTCCCTAACCAAAATCTTCCCTAACCAAAATCTTCCCTAATCAAGATCTTGCCTAAGCAAGATTTTGCATAACAAAGATCTTGCATAACCAAGATCTTGCATAACCAAGATTTTCCCTATCCAAGATCTTGCATAACCAAGATCTTGCATAACCAAGATCTTGCCTAACCAAGATCTTACATAACCAAGATCTTCCCTAACCAAGATCTTGCATAACCAAGATCTTGCCTAACCAAGATCTTCCCTAACCAAAATCTTCCCTAACCAAGATCTTGCCAAACCAAGATCTTGCATAACCAAGATCTTGCATAACCAAGATCTTGCATGAACAGAATCTTGCATAACCAAGATCTTGCATAACCAAGATCTTGCATAACCAAGATCTTCCCTAACCAAGATCTTCCCTAATCAAGATCTTGCCTAACCAAGATTTTGGATAACCAAGATCTTGCATAACCAAGATCTTGCATAACCAAGATCCTCCCTAACCAAGATCTTGCATAACCAGAATCTTGCATAACCAAGATCTTGCCTAACCAAGATCTTGCATAGCCAAGATCATGCACAACCAAGATCTTGCATAACCAAGATCTTCCCAAACCAAGATCTTGCATAAGCAAGATCTTGCCTCACCAAGATCTTCCCTAACCAAGATCTTGCATAACCAAGATCTTGCCTAACCAAGATCTTCCCTAACCAAAATCTTCCCTAACCAAGATCTTGCCCAACCAAGATCTTCCATAACCAAGATCTTGCATAACCAAGATCTTTCATGACCAGAATCTTGCATAACAAAGATCTTGCATAACCAAGATCTTGCACAACCAAGATCTTGCATAGCCAAGATCTTCCCTAACCAAGATCTTGCATAACCAAGATCTTGCCTAACCAAGATTTTGCATAACCAAGATCTTGCATAACCAAGATCTTGCATAACCAAGATTTTCCCTATCCAAGATCTTCCATAACCAAGATCTTGCATAACCAAGATCTTGCCTAACCAAGATCTTAAATAACCAAGAACTTCCCTAACCAAGACCTTGCCTAACCAAGATCTTGCCTAACCAAGATCTTCCCTAACCAAAATCTTCCCTAACCAAGATCTTGCCAAACCAAGATCTTGCATAACCAAGATCTTGCATGACCAGAATCTTGCATGACCAGAATCTTGCATAACCAAGATCTTGCATAACCAAGATCTTGCATAACCAAGATCTTCCCTAACCAAGATCTTCCCTAATCAAGATCTTGCCTAACCAAGATTTTGGATAACCAAGATCTTGCATAACCAAGATCCTGCATAACCAAGATCCTCCCTAACCAAGATCTTGCATAACCAGAATCTTGCATATCCAAGATCCTCCCTAACCAAGATCTTGCCTAACCAAGATCTTACACAACCAAGATTTTCCCTAACCAAGACCTTGCATAACCAAGATGTTGCCTAACCAAGATCTTCCCTAACCAAAATCTTCCCTAACCAAGATCTTGCCAAACCAATATCTTGCATAACAAAGATCTTGCATAACCAAGATCTTGCATGACAAGAATCTTGCATAACCAAGATCTTGCATAACCAAGATCTTCCCTAACCAAGATCTTCCCTAACCAAGATCTTGCATAACTAAGATCTTGCATAACCAAGATCTTGCCTAACCAAGATCTTCCCTAACCAAAATCTTCCCTAACCAAGATCTTGCCAAACCAATATCTTGCATAACAAAGATCTTGCATAACCAAGATCTTGTATGACAAGAATCTTGCATAACCAAGATCTTGCATAACCAAGATCTTCCCTAACCAAGATCTTCCCTAACCAAGATCTTGCATAACTAAGATCTTGCCTAACCAAGATCTTCCATAGCCAAGATCTTGCACAACCAAGATCTTGCATAAACAAGATCTTGCCTAACCAAGATCTTCCCTAACCAAGATCTTGCATAACCAAGATCCCCCCTAACCAAGATCTTCCCTAACCAAAATCTTCCCTAACCAAGATCTTGCCAAACCAATATCTTGCATAACAAAGATCTTGCATAACCAAGATCTTGCATGACCAGAATCTTGCATAACCAAGATCTTGCATCACCAAGATCTTGCATAACCAAGACCTTTCCTGACCAAGATCTTCCCTAATCAAGATCTTGCCTAACCAAGATTTTGCTTAACCAAGATCTTGCATAACCAAGATCTTGCATCACCAAGATCTTCCCTAACCAAGATCTTGCATAACCAAGTTCTTGCATAACTAAGATCTTGCCTAACCAAGATCTTGCATAGCCAAGATCTTGCATAACCAAGATCTTCCCTAACAAAGATCTTGCATAACCAAGATCTTGACTAACCATATCTTCCCTAACCAAGATCTTGCATAACCAAGATCTTGCCTAACCAAGATCTTCAGTAACCAAAATCCTCCCTAACCAAGATCTTGCCAAACCAAGATCTTCCATAACCAAGATCTTGCATGAGCAGAATCTTGCATAACCAGGATCTTGCATAACCAAGATCTTCCCTAAGCACGATCTTGCATAACCAAGATCTTCCTAACCAAGATCTTGCCTAACCAAGATCTTCCCTAACCAAGATCTTGCCTAACTAAGATCTTTCATAACCAAGATCTTGGCTAACCAAGATCTTGCATAACCAAGATCTTGCCTAACCAATTTCTTACATAAAGAAGATCTTCCCTAACCAAGATCTTGCATAACCAAAATCTTGCCTAACCAAGATCTCTCATAACCGAGATATTGCATAACCAAGATCTTGCATAAACAAGATCTTGCATAACCACGATCTTGCATAACCAAGATCTTTCCTAAGCACGATCTTGCATAACCAAGATCTTGCCTAACCAAGATCTTCCCTAACCAAAATCTTCCCTAACCAAGATCTTGCCCAACCAAGATCTTGCATAACCAAGATCTTGCATAACCAAGATCTTGAATGACCAGAGTCTTGCATAACCAAGATCTTGCATAACCAAGATCTTGCATAACCAAGATCTTGCATAACCAAGATCTTGCCTAACCAAGATTTTGCATAACCAAGATCTATCTTGCATAACCAAGATCTTGCACAACCAAGATCTTGCATAACCAAGATCTTGCCTAACCAAAATCTTACATAACCAAGATCTTCCCTAACCAAGATCTTGCATAACCAAGATCATGCCTAACGAAGATCTTCCCTAACCAAAATCTTCCCTAACCAAGATCTTGCCAAACCAAGATCTTGCATAACCAAGATCTTGCATAACCAAGATCTTGCATACCCAAGATCTTGCATAACCAAGATCTTGCCTAACCAAGATCTTCCCTAACCAAGATCTTGCCTAACTAAGATCTTGCATAACCAAGATCTTGGCTAACCAAGATCTTGCATAACCAAGATCTTGCCTAACCAAGATCTTACATAATCAAGATCTTCCCTAACCAAGATCTTGCATAACCAAGATCTTGCCAAACCAGGATCTTGCATAACCAAGATCTTGGCTAACCAAGATCTTGCAAAACCAAGATCTTGCCTAACCAAGATCTTACACAACCAAGATCTTCCCTAACCAAGACCTTGCATAACCAAGATCTTGCCTAACCAAGATCTTCCCTAACCAAAATCTTCCCTAACCAAGATCTTCCCAAACCAATATCTTGCATAACCAAGATCTTGCATAACCAAGATCTTACCTAACCAAGATCTTCCCTAATCAAGATCTTGCCTAACCAAGATTTTGGATAACCAAGATCTTCCATAACCAAGATCTTGCATAACCAAGATCCTCCCTAACCAAGATCTTGCATAACCAGAATCTTGCATAACCAAGATCTTGCCTAACCAAGATCTTGCATAGCCAAGATCTTGCACAACCAAGATCTTGCATAACCAAGATCTTGCCTAACCAAGATCTTCCCTAACCAAGGTCTTGCATAACCAAGATCTTGCCTAACCAAGATCGTCCCTAACCAAGATCTTGCATAACCAAGATCTTGCCTAACCAAGATCGTCCCTAACCAAGATCTTGCATAACCAAGATCTTGCATAACCAAGATCCTCCCTAACCAAGATCTTGCATAACCAGAATCTTGCATAACCAAGATCCTCCCTAACCAAGATCTTGCCTAACCAAGATCTTACACAACCAAGATTTTCCCTAACCAAGACCTTGCATAACCAAGATCTTGCCTAACCAAGATCTTCCCTAACCAAAATCTTCCCTAACCAAGATCTTGCCAAACCAATATCTTGCATAACAAAGATCTTGCATAACCAAGATCTTGCATGACAAGAATCTTGCATAACCAAGATCTTGCATAACCAAGATCTTCCCTAACCAAGATCTTCCCTAACCAAGATCTTGCATAACTAAGATCTTGCATAACCAAGATCTTGCCTAACCAAGATCTTCCCTAACCAAAATCTTCCCTAACCAAGATCTTGCCAAACCAATATCTTGCATAACAAAGATCTTGCATAACCAATATCTTGTATGACAAGAATCTTGCATAACCAAGATCTTGCATAACCAAGATCTTCCCTAACCAAGATCTTCCCTAACCAAGATCTTGCATAACTAAGATCTTGCCTAACCAAGATCTTCCATAGCCAAGATCTTGCACAACCAAGATCTTGCATAAACAAGATCTTGCCTAACCAAGATCTTCCCTAACCAAGATCTTGCATAACCAAGATCCCCCCTAACCAAGATCTTCCCTAACCAAAATCTTCCCTAACCAAGATCTTGCCAAACCAATATCTTGCATAACAAAGATCTTGCATAACCAAGATCTTGCATGACCAGAATCTTGCATAACCAAGATCTTGCATCACCAAGATCTTGCATAACCAAGACCTTCCCTGACCAAGATCTTCCCTAATCAAGATCTTGCCTAACCAAGATTTTGCTTAACCAAGATCTTGCATAACCAAGATCTTGCATCACCAAGATCTTCCCTAACCAAGATCTTGCATAACCAAGTTCTTGCATAACTAAGATCTTGCCTAACCAAGATCTTGCATAGCCAAGATCTTGCATAACCAAGATCTTCCCTAACAAAGATCTTGCATAACCAAGATCTTGACTAACCAAGATCTTCCCTAACCAAGATCTTGCATAACCAAGATCTTGCCTAACCAAGATCTTCAGTAACCAAAATCCTCCCTAACCAAGATCTTGCCAAACCAAGATCTTCCATAACCAAGATCTTGCATGAGCAGAATCTTGCATAACCAGGATCTTGCATAACCAAGATCTTCCTAACCAAGATCTTGCCTAACCAAGATCTTCCCTAACCAAGATCTTGCCTAACTAAGATCTTTCATAACCAAGATCTTGGCTAACCAAGATCTTGCATAACCAAGATCTTGCCTAACCAAGATCTTACATAAAGAAGATCTTCCCTAACCAAGATCTTGCATAACCAAAATCTTGCCTAACCAAGATCTCTCATAACCGAGATCTTGCATAACCAAGATCTTGCATAAACAAGATCTTGCATAACCACGATCTTGCATAACCAAGATCTTCCCTAAGCACGATCTTGCATAACCAAGATCTTGCCTAACCAAGATCTTCCCTAACCAAAATCTTCCCTAACCAAGATCTTGCCCAACCAAGATCTTGCATAACCAAGATCTTGCATAACCAAGATCTTGAATGACCAGAGTCTTGCATAACCAAGATCTTGCATAACCAAGATCTTGCATAACCAAGATCTTGCATAACCAAGATCTTGCCTAACCAAGATTTTGCATAACCAAGATCTATCTTGCATAACCAAGATCTTGCACAACCAAGATCTTGCATAACCAAGATCTTGCCTAACCAAAATCTTACATAACCAAGATCTTCCCTAACCAAGATCTTGCATAACCAAGATCATGCCTAACCAAGATCTTGCCTAACCAAGATCTTACATAATCAAGATCTTCCCTAACCAAGATCTTGCATAACCAAGATCTTGCCAAACCAGGATCTTGCATAACCAAGATCTTGGCTAACCAAGATCTTGCAAAACCAAGATCTTGCCTAACCAAGATCTTACACAACCAAGATCTTCCCTAACCAAGACCTTGCATAACCAAGATCTTGCCTAACCAAGATCTTCCCTAACCAAAATCTTCCCTAACCAAGATCTTCCCAAACCAATATCTTGCATAACCAAGATCTTGCATAACCAAGATCTTCCCTAACCAAGATCTTCCCTAATCAAGATCTTGCCTAACCAAGATTTTGGATAACCAAGATCTTCCATAACCAAGATCTTGCATAACCAAGATCCTCCCTAACCAAGATCTTGCATAACCAGAATCTTGCATAACCAAGATCTTGCCTAACCAAGATCTTGCATAGCCAAGATCTTGCACAACCAAGATCTTGCATAACCAAGATCTTGCCTAACCAAGATCTTCCCTAACCAAGGTCTTGCATAACCAAGATCTTGCCTAACCAAGATCGTCCCTAACCAAGATCTTGCATAACCAAGATCTTGCCTAACCAAGATCGTCCCTAACCAAGATCTTGCATAACCAAGATCTTGCATAACCAAGATCCTCCTTAACCAAGATCTTGCATAACCAGAATCTTGCATAACCAAGATCTTGCCTAACCAAGATCTTGCATAGCCAAGATCTTGCACAACCAAGACCTTGCATAACCAAGATCTTGCATAACCAAGATCTTCCCTAGCCAAGATTTTCCCTAATCAAGATCTTGCCTAACCAAGATTTTGCATAACCAAGATCTTTCATAACCAAGATCTTGCATAACCAAGATCTTGCATAACCAAGATCTTCCCTAACCAAGATCTTCCCTAATCAAGATCTTGCCTAACCAAGATTTTGCATAACCAAGATCTTCCATAAGCAAGAAGTTGCATAACCAAGATCTTCCCTAACCAAGATCTTGCATAACCAAGATCTTGCATAACTAAGATCTTGCCCAACCAAGATCTTGCATAGCCAAGATCTTGCACAACCAAGATCTTGCATAACCAAGATCTTCCCTAACCAAGATCTTGCATAACCAATATCTTGCCTAACCAAGATCTTCCCTAACCAAGATCTTGCATAACCAAGATCTTGCCTAACCAAGATCTTCCCTAACCAAAATCTTCCCTAACCAAGATCTTGCGCAACCAAGATCTTGCATAACCAAGATCTTGCATAACCAAGATCTTGCATGACCAGAATCTTGCATAACCAAGATCTTGCATAACCAAGATCTTGCACAACCAAGATCTTGCATAACCAAGATCTTCCCTAACCAAGATCTTGCATAACCAAGATCTTGCCTAACCAAGATCTTCCCTAACCAAGATCTTGCATAACCAAGATCTTGCCTAACCAAGATCTTCCCTAACCAAAATCTTCCCTAACCAAGATCTTGCCCAACCAAGATCTTGCATAACCAAGATCTTGCATAACCAAGATCTTGCCTAACCAAGATCTTGCATAACCAGAATCTTGCATAACCAAGATCTTGCCTAACCAGGATCTTGCATAGCCAAGATCTTGCACAACCAAGATCTTGCATAACCAAGATCTTGCCTAACCAAGATCTTCCCTAACCAAAATCTTCCCTAACCAAGATCTTGCCAAACCAAGATCTTGCATAACCAAGATCTTGCATAACCAAGATCTTGCATGACCAGAATCTTGCATAACCAAGATCTTGCATAACCAAGATCTTGCATAACCAGGATCTTCCCTAACCAAGATCTTCCCTAATCAAGATCTTGCCTAACCAAGATTTTGGATAACCAAGATCTTGCATAACCAAGATCTTGCATAACCAAGATCCTCCCTAACCAAGATCTTGCATAACCAGAATCTTGCATAACCAAGATCTTGCCTAACCAAGATCTTGCATAGCCAGGATCTTGCACAACCAAGATCTTGCATAACCAAGATCTTGCCTAACCAAGATCTTCCCTAACCAAGATCTTGCATAACCAAGATCTTGCATAACCAAGATCTTCCCTAACCAAGATCTTGCATAACCAAGATCTTGCCTAACCAAGATCTTCCCTAACCAAAATCTTCCCTAACCAAGATCTTGCCCAACCAAGATCTTGCATAACCAAGATCTTGCATAACCAAGATCTTGCCTAACCAAGATCTTGCATAACCAGAATCTTGCATAACCAAGATCTTGCCTAACCAGGATCTTGCATAGCCAAGATCTTGCACAACCAAGATCTTGCATAACCAAGATCTTGCCTAACCAAGATCTTACATAACCAAGATCTTCCCTAACCAAGATCTTGCATAACCAAGATCTTCCCTAACCAAGATCTTCCCTAACCAAAATCTTCCCTAACCAAGATCTTGCCAAACCAAGATCTTGCATAACCAAGATCTTGCATGACCAGAATCATGCATAACCAAGATGTTGCATAACCAAGATCTTCCCTAACCAAGATCTTCCCTAATCAAGATCTTGCCTAACCACGATTTTGCTTAACCAAGATCTTGCATAACCAAGATCTGGCATAACCAAGATCTTCCCTAACCAAGATCTTGCAAAACCAAGATCTTGCGTAACTAAGATCTTGCCTAACCAAGATCTTGCATAGCCAAGATCTTGCAACACCAAGATCTTCCCTAACCAAGATCTTGCCTAACCAAGATTTTGCATAACCAAGATCTTGCCTAACCAAGATCTTGCATAACCAAGATCTTGCATAACCAAGATCTCGCATAACAAAGATCTTGCATAACCAGTATCTTGCATAACCAAGATCTTGCATAACCAAGATCTTGCATGACCAAGATCTTGCATAACCAAGATCTTGCATAACCAAGATCTTGCATAACCAAGATCTTGCATAACCAAGATCTTGCCTAACCAAGATCTGGCATAACCAAGATCTTGCATAACCAAGATCTCGCATAACAAAGATCTTGCTTAACCAGTATCTTGCATAACGAAGATCTTGCATAACCAAGATCTTGCATAACCAAGATCTTGCATAACCAAGATCTTGCATAAGCAAGATCTTGCATAACCAAGATCTTGCTTATCCATGATCTTGCATAACCAAGATCTTCCCTAAGCACGATCTTGCCTAACCAAGATCTTCCTAACCAAGATCTTGCCTAAGCATGATTTTGCATAACCAAGATCTTGCATAACCAAGATCTTGCATAACAAAGATCTTGCCTAACCAAGATCTTCCCTAACCAAGATCTTGCCTAACTAAGACCTTGCATAACCAAGATCTTGGCTAACCAAGATCTTGCATAACCAAGATCTTGCCTAACCAAGATCTTACATAACCAAGCTCTTCCCTAACCAAGATCTTGCATAACCAAGATCTTCCCTATCCAAGATCTTCCCTAACCAAAATCTTCCCTAACCAAGATCTTGCCAAACCAAGATCTTGCATAACCAAGATCTTGCATGACCAGAATCTTGCATAACAAAGATCTTGCATAACCAAGATCTTCCCTAACCAAGATCTTCCCTAATCAAGATCTTGCCTAAACAAGATTTTGCATAACCAAGATCTTGCATAACCAAGATCTTGCATAACCAAGATCTTCCCTAACCAAGATCTTGCATAACCAAGATCTTGCATAACTAAGATCTTGCCTAACCAAGATCTTGCATAGCCAAGATCTTGCACAACCAAGATCTTGCATAACCGAGATCTTCCCTAACCAAGATCTTGCATAACCAAGATCTTGCCTAACCAAGATCTCCCCTTACCAAGATCTTGCTCAACCAAGATCTTGCATAGCCAAGATCTTGCATAACCAAGATCTTTCATGACCAGAATCTTGCATAACCAAGATCTTGCCTAACCAAGATCTTCCCTAACCAAGATCTTGCATAACCAAGATCTTGCATAACCAAGATCTTGCCTAAACAAGATTTTGCATAACCAAGATCTTGCACAACCAAGATCTTGCATAACCAAGATCTTCCCTAACCAAGATCTTGCATAACCGAGATCTTGCATAACTAAGATCTTGCATAACTAAGATCTTGCCTAACCAAGATCTTGCATAGCCAAGATCTTGCACAACCAAGATCTTGCATAACCAAGATCTTCCCTAACCAAGATCTTGCATAACCAAGATCTTGCCTAACCAAGATCTTCCCTATCCAAGATCTTCCCTAACCAAAATCTTCCCTAACCAAGATCTTGCCAAACCAAGATCTTGCATAACCAAGATCTTGCATGACCAGAATCTTGCATAACCAAGATCTTGCATAACCAAGATCTTCCCTAACCAAGATCTTCCCTAATCAAGATCTTGCCTAAACAAGATTTTGCATAACCAAGATCTTGCATAACCAAGATCTTGCATAACCAAGATCTTCCCTAACCAAGATCTTGCATAACCAAGATCTTGCATAAGTAAGATCTTGCCTAACCAAGATCTTGCATAGCCAAGATCTTGCACAACCAAGATCTTGCATAACCGAGATCTTCCCTAACCAAGATCTTGCATAACCAAGATCTTGCCTAACCAAGATCTCCCCTTACCAAGATCTTGCTCAACCAAGATCTTGCATAACCAAGATCTTGCATAACCAAGATCTTTCATGACCAGAATCTTGCATAACCAAGATCTTGCCTAACCAAGATCTTCCCTAACCAAGATCTTGCATAACCAAGATCTTGCATAACCAAGATCTTGCCTAAACAAGATTTTGCATAACCAAGATCTTGCACAACCAAGATCTTGCATAACCAAGATCTTCCCTAACCAAGATCTTGCATAACCAAGATCTTGCATAAGTAAGATCTTGCCTAACCAAGATCTTGCATAGCCAAGATCTTGCACAACCAAGATCTTGCATAACCGAGATCTTCCCTAACCAAGATCTTGCATAACCAAGATCTTGCCTAACCAAGATCTCCCCTTACCAAGATCTTGCTCAACCAAGATCTTGCATAACCAAGATCTTGCATAACCAAGATCTTTCATGACCAGAATCTTGCATAACCAAGATCTTGCCTAACCAAGATCTTCCCTAACCAAGATCTTGCATAACCAAGATCTTGCATAACCAAGATCTTGCCTAAACAAGATTTTGCATAACCAAGATCTTGCACAACCAAGATCTTGCATAACCAAGATCTTCCCTAACCAAGATCTTGCATAACCAAGATCTTGCCTAACCAAGATCTCCCCTTACCAAGATCTTGCTCAACCAAGATCTTGCATAACCAAGATCTTGCATAACCAAGATCTTTCATGACCAGAATCTTGCATAACCAAGATCTTGCCTAACCAAGATCTTCCCTAACCAAGATCTTGCATAACCAAGATCTTGCATAACCAAGATCTTGCCTAAACAAGATTTTGCATAACCAAGATCTTGCACAACCAAGATCTTGCATAACCAAGATCTTCCCTAACCAAGATCTTGCATAACCAAGATCTTGCCTAAACAAGATTTTGCATAGCCAAGATCTTGCACAACCAAGATCTTGCATAACCAAGATCTTCCCTAACCAAGATCTTGCATAACCAAGATCTTGCCTAACCAAGATCTCCCCTAACCAAGATCTTGCCCAACCAAGATCTTGCATAACCAAGATCTTGCATAACCAAGATCTTTCATGACCAGAATCTTGCATAACCAAGATCTTGCATAACCAAGATCTTCCCTAACAAAAATCTTTCCTAACCAACATCTTGCAAACCAAGATCTTGCATAACCAAGATCTTGCATAACCAAGATCTTTAATGACCAGAATCTTGCATAACCAAGATCTTGCATAACCAAGATCTTGAATAACCAAGATCTTCCCTAACCAAGATCTTCCCTAATTAAGATCTTGCCTAACCAAGATTTCGCTTAACCAAGATCTTGCACAACCAAGATCTTGCATAACCAAGATCTTCCCTAACCAAGATCTTGCATAACTAAGATCTTGCCTAACCAAGATCTTGCATAGCCAAGATCTTGCACAACCAAGATCTTGCATAACCAAGATCTTCCCTAACCAAGATCTTGCATAACCAAGATCTTGCCTAACCAAGATCTTGCATAACCAAGATCTTGCCTAACCAAGATCTTCCCTAACCAAAATCTTCCCTAACCAAGATCTTGCCTAACCAAGATCTTGCATAACCAAGATCTTGCATGACCAGAATCTTGCATAACCAAGATCTTCCATAACCAAGATCTTCCCTAACCAAGATCTTCCATAACCAAGATCTTCCCTAATGAAGATCTTGCCTTACCAAGATCTTGCATAACCAAGATCTTGCATAACCAAGATCTTGCATAACCAAGATCTTCCCTAACCAAGATCTTGCCTAACCAAGATCTTGCATAGCCAAGATCTTACATAACCAAGATCTTGCATAACCAAGATCTTGCATAACCGAGATCTTGCATAACTAAGATCTTGCACAACAAAGACCTTGCATAACCAAGATATTGCATAACCAAGATCTTGCCTAACCAAAATCTTGCATAACCAAAATCTTGCCTAACCAAGATCTTGCCTAACCAAGATCTTCCCTAACCAAGATCTTCCCTAACCAAGATCTTGCATAACCAAGATCTTGCCTAACCAAGATCTTGCATAACCAAGATCTTGCATAACCAAGATCTTGCATAACCAAAATCTTCCATAACCAAGATCTTGCATAACCAAGATCTTCCGTAACCAAAATCTTCCCTAACCAAAATCTTGCCTAACCAAGATTTTGCATGACCAAGATCTTGCCTAACCAAGATCTTCCCTAACAAAGATCTTGCTTAACCAAGATCTTGTATAACCAGTATCTTGCATAACAAAGATCTTGCATTACCGAGATCTTGCATAACCAAGATCTTGCATAGCCAGGATCTTGCATAACTAAGACCTTGCATAACCAAGATCTTGCATAACCAAGATCTTGCCTAACCAAGTTCTTGAATAACCAAGATCTTGCACAACCAAGATCTTGCATAACCAAGATATTTGACAACCAAGATCTTGCATAACCAATATCTTGCATAACCAAGATCTTACCTAACCAAGTTCTTGCATAACCAAGATCTTCCATAACCATGATCTTGCGTAACCAAGATCTTGCATAACCAAGATCTTCCCTATCCAAGATCTTCCCTAACCAAAATCTTCCCTAACCAAGATCTTGCCAAACCAAGATCTTGCATAACCAAGATCTTGCATGACCAGAATCTTGCATAACAAAGATCTTGCATAACCAAGATCTTCCCTAACCAAGATCTTGCATAACCAAGATCTTGCATAACTAAGATCTTGCCTAACCAAGATCTTGCATAGCCAAGATCTTGCATAACCAAGATCTTCCCTAACCAAGATCTTGCATAACCATGATCTTGCATAACTAAGATCTTGCCTAACCAAGATCTTGCATAGCCAAGATCTTGCACAACCAAGATCTTGCATAACCGAGATCTTCCCTAACCAAGATCTTGCATAACCAAGATCTTGCCTAACCAAGATCTCCCCTTACCAAGATCTTGCTCAACCAAGATCTTGCATAACCAAGATCTTGCATAACCAAGATCTCTCATGACCAGAATCTTGCATAACCAAGATCTTGCCTAACCAAGATCTTCCCTAACCAAGATCTTGCATAACCAAGATCTTGCATAACCAAGATCTTGCCTAAACAAGATTTTGCATAACCAAGATCTTGCACAACCAAGATCTTGCACAACCAAGATCTTCCCTAACCAAGATCTTGCATAACCGAGATCTTGCATAACTAAGATCTTGCATAACTAAGATCTTGCCTAACCAAGATCTTGCATAGCCAAGATCTTGCACAACCAAGATCTTGCATAACCAAGATCTTCCCTAACCAAGATCTTGCATAACCAAGATCTTGCCTTACCAAGATCTTCCCTATCCAAGATCTTCCCTAACCAAAATCTTCCCTAACCAAGATCTTGCCAAACCAAGATCTTGCATAACCAAGATCTTGCATGACCAGAATCTTGCATAACCAAGATCTTGCATAACCAAGATCTTCCCTAACCAAGATCTTCCCTAATCAAGATCTTGCCTAAACAAGATTTTGCATAACCAAGATCTTGCATAACCAAGATCTTGCATAACCAAGATCTTCCCTAACCAAGATCTTGCATAACCAAGATCTTGCATAACTAAGATCTTGCCTAACCAAGATCTTGCATAGCCAAGATCTTGCACAACCAAGATCTTGCATAACCGAGATCTTCCCTAACCAAGATCTTGCATAACCAAGATCTTGCCTAACCAAGATCTCCCCTTACCAAGATCTTGCTCAACCAAGATCTTGCATAACCAAGATCTTGCATAACCAAGATCTTTCATGACCAGAATCTTGCATAACCAAGATCTTGCCTAACCAAGATCTTCCCTAACCAAGATCTTGCATAACCAAGATCTTGCATAACCAAGATCTTGCCTAAACAAGATTTTGCATAACCAAGATCTTGCACAAGCAAGATCTTGCACAACCAAGATCTTCCCTAACCAAGATCTTGCATAACCGAGATCTTGCATAACTAAGATCTTGCATAACTAAGATCTTGCCTAACCAAGATCTTGCATAGCCAAGATCTTGCACAACCAAGATCTTGCATAACCAAGATCTTCCCTAACCAAGATCTTGCATAACCAAGATCTTGCCTTACCAAGATCTTCCCTATCCAAGATCTTCCCTAACCAAAATCTTCCCTAACCAAGATCTTGCCAAACCAAGATCTTGCATAACCAAGATCTTGCATGACCAGAATCTTGCATAACCAAGATCTTGCATAACCAAGATCTTCCCTAACCAAGATCTTCCCTAATCAAGATCTTGCCTAAACAAGATTTTGCATAACCAAGATCTTGCATAACCAAGATCTTGCATAACCAAGATCTTCCCTAACCAAGATCTTGCATAACCAAGATCTTGCATAACTAAGATCTTGCCTAACCAAGATCTTGCATAGCCAAGATCTTGCACAACCAAGATCTTGCATAACCGAGATCTTCCCTAACCAAGATCTTGCATAACCAAGATCTTGCCTAACCAAGATCTCCCCTTACCAAGATCTTGCTCAACCAAGATCTTGCATAACCAAGATCTTGCATAACCAAGATCTTTCATGACCAGAATCTTGCATAACCAAGATCTTGCCTAACCAAGATCTTCCCTAACCAAGATCTTGCATAACCAAGATCTTGCATAACCAAGATCTTGCCTAAACAAGATTTTGCATAACCAAGATCTTGCACAACCAAGATCTTGCATAACCAAGATCTTCCCTAACCAAGATCTTGCATAACCAAGATCTTGCATAACTAAGATCTTGCATAACTAAGATCTTGCCTAACCAAGATCTTGCATAGCCAAGATCTTGCACAACCAAGATCTTGCATAACCAAGATCTTCCCTAACCAAGATCTTGCATAACCAAGATCTTGCCTAACCAAGATCTCCCCTAACCAAGATCTTGCCCAACCAAGATCTTGCATAACCAAGATCTTGCATAACCAAGATCTTTCATGACCAGAATCTTGCATAACCAAGATCTTGCATAACCAAGATCTTCCCTAACAAAAATCTTTCCTAACCAACATCTTGCAAACCAAGATCTTGCATAACCAAGATCTTGCATAACCAAGATCTTTAATGACCAGAATCTTGCATAACCAAGATCTTGCATAACCAAGATCTTGAATAACCAAGATCTTCCCTAACCAAGATCTTCCCTAATTAAGATCTTGCCTAACCAAGATTTCGCTTAACCAAGATCTTGCACAACCAAGATCTTGCATAACCAAGATCTTCCCTAACCAAGATCTTGCATAACTAAGATCTTGCCTAACCAAGATCTTGCATAGCCAAGATCTTGCACAACCAAGATCTTGCATAACCAAGATCTTCCCTAACCAAGATCTTGCATAACCAAGATCTTGCCTAACCAAGATCTTGCATAACCAAGATCTTGCCTAACCAAGATCTTCCCTAACCAAAATCTTCCCTAACCAAGATCTTGCCTAACCAAGATCTTGCATAACCAAGATCTTGCATGACCAGAATCTTGCATAACCAAGATCTTCCATAACCAAGATCTTCCCTAACCAAGATCTTCCATAACCAAGATCTTCCCTAATGAAGATCTTGCCTTACCAAGATCTTGCATAACCAAGATCTTGCATAACCAAGATCTTGCATAACCAAGATCTTCCCTAACCAAGATCTTGCCTAACCAGGATCTTGCATAGCCAAGATCTTACATAACCAAGATCTTGCATAACCAAGATCTTGCATAACCGAGATCTTGCATAACTAAGATCTTGCACAACAAAGACCTTGCATAACCAAGATATTGCATAACCAAGATCTTGCCTAACCAAAATCTTGCATAACCAAAATCTTGCCTAACCAAGATCTTGCCTAACCAAGATCTTCCCTAACCAAGATCTTCCCTAACCAAGATCTTGCATAACCAAGATCTTGCCTAACCAAGATCTTGCATAACCAAGATCTTGCATAACCAAGATCTTGCATAACCAAAATCTTCCATAACCAAGATCTTGCATAACCAAGATCTTCCGTAACCAAAATCTTCCCTAACCAAAATCTTGCCTAACCAAGATTTTGCATAACCAAGATCTTGCCTAACCAAGATCTTCCCTAACAAAGATCTTGCTTAACCAAGATCTTGTATAACCAGTATCTTGCATAACAAAGATCTTGCATTACCGAGATCTTGCATAACCAAGATCTTGCATAGCCAGGATCTTGCATAACTAAGATCTTGCATAACCAAGATCTTGCATAACCAAGATCTTGCCTAACCAAGTTCTTGAATAACCAAGATCTTGCACAACCAAGATCTTGCATAACCAAGATATTTGACAACCAAGATCTTGCATAACCAATATCTTGCATAACCAAGATCTTACCTAACCAAGTTCTTGCATAACCAAGATCTTCCATAACCATGATCTTGCGTAACCAAGATCTTGCATAACCAAGATCTTACCCAACAAAGATCTTGCCTAACCTAGATCTTGCATGACCAAGATCTTCCGTAACCAAGATCTTTGATAACCAAGATCTTGCACAACCAAGATCTTGCATAACCAAGATATTTGACAACCAAGATCTTGCATAACCAATATCTTGCATAACCAAGATCTTAGCTAACCAAGTTCTTGCATAACCAAGATCTTCCATAACCATGATCTTGCGTAACCAAGATCTTCCCTATCCAAGATCTTCCCTAACCAAAATCTTCCCTAACCAAGATCTTGCCAAACCAAGATCTTGCATAACCAAGATCTTGCATGACCAGAATCTTGCATAACCAAGATCTTGCATAACCAAGATCTTCCCTAACCAAGATCTTCCCTAATCAAGATCTTGCCTAAACAAGATTTTGCATAACCAAGATCTTGCATAACCAAGATCTTGCATAACCAAGATCTTCCCTAACCAAGATCTTGCATAACCAAGATCTTGCATAAGTAAGATCTTGCTTAACCAAGATCTTGCATAGCCAAGATCTTGCACAACCAAGATCTTGCATAACCGAGATCTTCCCTAACCAAGATCTTGCATAACCAAGATCTTGCCTAACCAAGATCTCCCCTTACCAAGATCTTGCTCAACCAAGATCTTGCATAACCAAGATCTTGCATAACCAAGATCTTTCATGACCAGAATCTTGCATAACCAAGATCTTGCCTAACCAAGATCTTCCCTAACCAAGATCTTGCATAACCAAGATCTTGCATAACCAAGATCTTGCCTAAACAAGATTTTGCATAACCAAGATCTTGCACAACCAAGATCTTGCATAACCAAGATCTTCCATAACCAAGATCTTGCATAACCAAGATCTTGCATAACTAAGATCTTGCATAACTAAGATCTTGCCTAACCAAGATCTTGCATAGCCAAGATCTTGCACAACCAAGATCTTGCATAACCAAGATCTTCCCTAACCAAGATCTTGCATAACCAAGATCTTGCCTAACCAAGATCTCCCCTAACCAAGATCTTGCCCAACCAAGATCTTGCATAACCAAGATCTTGCATAACCAAGATCTTTCATGACCAGAATCTTGCATAACCAAGATCTTGCATAACCAAGATCTTCCCTAAAAAAAATCTTTCCTAACCAACATCTTGCAAACCAAGATCTTGCATAACCAAGATCTTGCATAACCAAGATCTTTAATGACCAGAATCTTGCATAACCAAGATCTTGCATAACCAAGATCTTGAATAACCAAGATCTTCCCTAACCAAGATCTTCCCTAATTAAGATCTTGCCTAACCAAGATTTCGCTTAACCAAGATCTTGCACAACCAAGATCTTGCATAACCAAAATCTTCCCTAACCAAGATCTTGCATAACTAAGATCTTGCCTAACCAAGATCTTGCATAGCCAAGATCTTGCACAACCAAGATCTTGCATAACCAAGATCTTCCCTAACCAAGATCTTGCATAACCAAGATCTTGCCTAACCAAGATCTTGCATAACCAAGATCTTGCCTAACCAAGATCTTCCCTAACCAAAATCTTCCCTAACCAAGATCTTGCCTAACCAAGATCTTGCATAACCAAGATCTTGCATGACCAGAATCTTGCATAACCAAGATCTTCCATAACCAAGATCTTCCCTAACCAAGATCTTCCATAACCAAGATCTTCCCTAATGAAGATCTTGCCTTACCAAGATCTTGCATAACCAAGATCTTGCATAACCAAGATCTTGCATAACCAAGATCTTCCCTAACCAAGATCTTGCCTAACCAAGATCTTGCATAGCCAAGATCTTACATAACCAAGATCTTGCATAACCAAGATCTTGCATAACCGAGATCTTGCATAACTAAGATCTTGCACAACAAAGACCTTGCATAACCAAGATATTGCATAACCAAGATCTTGCCTAACCAAAATCTTGCATAACCAAAATCTTGCCTAACCAAGATCTTGCCTAACCAAGATCTTCCCTAACCAAGATCTTCCCTAACCAAGATCTTGCATAACCAAGATCTTGCCTAACCAAGATCTTGCATAACCAAGATCTTGCATAACCAAGATCTTGCATAACCAAAATCTTCCATAACCAAGATCTTGCATAACCAAGATCTTCCGTAACCAAAATCTTCCCTAACCAAAATCTTGCCTAACCAAGATTTTGCATAACCAAGATCTTGCCTAACCAAGATCTTCCCTAACAAAGATCTTGCTTAACCAAGATCTTGTATAACCAGTATCTTGCATAACAAAGATCTTGCATTACCGAGATCTTGCATAACCAAGATCTTGCATAGCCAGGATCTTGCATAACTAAGACCTTGCATAACCAAGATCTTGCATAACCAAGATCTTGCCTAACCAAGTTCTTGAATAACCAAGATCTTGCACAACCAAGATCTTGCATAACCAAGATATTTGACAACCAAGATCTTGCATAACCAATATCTTGCATAACCAAGATCTTACCTAACCAAGTTCTTGCATAACCAAGATCTTCCATAACCATGATCTTGCGTAACCAAGATCTTGCATAACCAAGATCTTCCCTATCCAAGATCTTCCCTAACCAAAATCTTCCCTAACCAAGATCTTGCCAAACCAAGATCTTGCATAACCAAGATCTTGCATGACCAGAATCTTGCATAACAAAGATCTTGCATAACCAAGATCTTCCCTAACCAAGATCTTCCCTAATCAAGATCTTGCCTAAACAAGATTTTGCATAACCAAGATCTTGCATAACCAAGATCTTGCATAACCAAGATCTTCCCTAACCAAGATCTTGCATAACCAAGATCTTGCATAACTAAGATCTTGCCTAACCAAGATCTTGCATAGCCAAGATCTTGCACAACCAAGATCTTGCATAACCGAGATCTTCCCTAACCAAGATCTTGCATAACCAAGATCTTGCCTAACCAAGATCTCCCCTTACCAAGATCTTGCTCAACCAAGATCTTGCATAACCAAGATCTTGCATAACCAAGATCTTTCATGACCAGAATCTTGCATAACCAAGATCTTGCCTAACCAAGATCTTCCCTAACCAAGATCTTGCATAACCAAGATCTTGCATAACCAAGATCTTGCCTAAACAAGATTTTGCATAACCAAGATCTTGCACAACCAAGATCTTGCACAACCAAGATCTTCCCTAACCAAGATCTTGCATAACCGAGATCTTGCATAACTAAGATCTTGCATAACTAAGATCTTGCCTAACCAAGATCTTGCATAGCCAAGATCTTGCACAACCAAGATCTTGCATAACCAAGATCTTCCCTAACCAAGATCTTGCATAACCAAGATCTTGCCTAACCAAGATCTTCCCTATCCAAGATCTTCCCTAACCAAAATCTTCCCTAACCAAGATCTTGCCAAACCAAGATCTTGCATAACCAAGATCTTGCATGACCAGAATCTTCCATAACCAAGATCTTGCATAACCAAGATCTTCCCTAACCAAGATCTTCCCTAATCAAGATCTTGCCTAAACAAGATTTTGCATAACCAAGATCTTGCATAACCAAGATCTTGCATAACCAAGATCTTCCCTAACCAAGATCTTGCATAACCAAGATCTTGCATAACTAAGATCTTGCCTAACCAAGATCTTGCATAGCCAAGATCTTGCACAACCAAGATCTTGCATAACCGAGATCTTCCCTAACCAAGATCTTGCATAACCAAGATCTTGCCTAACCAAGATCTCCCCTTACCAAGATCTTGCTCAACCAAGATCTTGCATAACCAAGATCTTGCATAACCAAGATCTTTCATGACCAGAATCTTGCATAACCAAGATCTTGCCTAACCAAGATCTTCCCTAACCAAGATCTTGCATAACCAAGATCTTGCATAACCAAGATCTTGCCTAAACAAGATTTTGCATAACCAAGATCTTGCACAACCAAGATCTTGCATAACCAAGATCTTCCCTAACCAAGATCTTGCATAACCAAGATCTTGCATAACTAAGATCTTGCATAACTAAGATCTTGCCTAACCAAGATCTTGCATAGCCAAGATCTTGCACAAGCAAGATCTTGCATAACCAAGATCTTCCCTAACCAAGATCTTGCATAACCAAGATCTTGCCTAACCAAGATCTCCCCTAACCAAGATCTTGCCCAACCAAGATCTTGCATAACCAAGATCTTGCATAACCAAGATCTTTCATGACCAGAATCTTGCATAACCAAGATCTTGCATAACCAAGATCTTCCCTAACAAAAATCTTTCCTAACCAACATCTTGCAAACCAAGATCTTGCATAACCAAGATCTTGCATAACCAAGATCTTTAATGACCAGAATCTTGCATAACCAAGATCTTGCATAACCAAGATCTTGAATAACCAAGATCTTCCCTAACCAAGATCTTCCCTAATTAAGATCTTGCCTAACCAAGATTTCGCTTAACCAAGATCTTGCACAACCAAGATCTTGCATAACCAAGATCTTCCCTAACCAAGATCTTGCATAACTAAGATCTTGCCTAACCAAGATCTTGCATAGCCAAGATCTTGCACAACCAAGATCTTGCATAACCAAGATCTTCCCTAACCAAGATCTTGCATAACCAAGATCTTGCCTAACCAAGATCTTGCATAACCAAGATCTTGCCTAACCAAGATTCTCCCTAACCAAAATCTTCCCTAACCAAGATCTTGCCTAACCAAGATCTTGCATAACCAAGATCTTGCATGACCAGAATCTTGCATAACCAAGATCTTCCATAACCAAGATCTTCCCTAACCAAGATCTTCCATAACCAAGATCTTCCCTAATGAAGATCTTGCCTTACCAAGATCTTGCATAACCAAGATCTTGCATAACCAAGATATTGCATAACCAAGATCTTCCCTAACCAAGATCTTGCCTAACCAGGATCTTGCATAGCCAAGATCTTACATAACCAAGATCTTGCATAACCAAGATCTTGCATAACCGAGATCTTGCATAACTAAGATCTTGCACAACAAAGACCTTGCATAACCAAGATATTGCATAACCAAGATCTTGCCTAACCAAAATCTTGCATAACCAAAATCTTGCCTAACCAAGATCTTGCCTAACCAAGATCTTCCCTAACCAAGATCTTCCCTAACCAAGATCTTGCATAACCAAGATCTTGCCTAACCAAGATCTTGCATAACCAAGATCTTGCATAACCAAGATCTTGCATAACCAAAATCTTCCATAACCAAGATCTTGCATAACCAAGATCTTCCGTAACCAAAATCTTCCCTAACCAAAATCTTGCCTAACCAAGATTTTGCATAACCAAGATCTTGCCTAACCAAGATCTTCCCTAACAAAGATCTTGCTTAACCAAGATCTTGTATAACCAGTATCTTGCATAACAAAGATCTTGCATTACCGAGATCTTGCATAACCAAGATCTTGCATAGCCAGGATCTTGCATAACTAAGATCTTGCATAACCAAGATCTTGCATAACCAAGATCTTGCCTAACCAAGTTCTTGAATAACCAAGATCTTGCACAACCAAGATCTTGCATAACCAAGATATTTGACAACCAAGATCTTGCATAACCAATATCTTGCATAACCAAGATCTTACCTAACCAAGTTCTTGCATAACCAAGATCTTCCATAACCATGATCTTGCGTAACCAAGATCTTGCATAACCAAGATCTTACCCAACAAAGATCTTGCCTAACCTAGATCTTGCATGACCAAGATCTTCCGTAACCAAGATCTTTGATAACCAAGATCTTGCCTTACCAAGTTCTTGTATAACAAAGATCTCTGATAACCAAGATCTTAGATAACGAAGATCTGGTATAACAAAGATCTTACCCAACAAAGATCTTGCCTAACAAAGATCTTGCCTAGCCAAGATCCTGCATAACCAAGACCTTTATTAACAATAATCTTAAATAACCAAAATCTTGCCTAACCAAGATATTGCATAACAAAGATCTTGCATAACCAAGATCTTCCATAACCAAGCTTTTTCATAACCAAGCTCTTGCATAACCAAGATCTTGCATAACAAAGATCTTACCCAGCGAAGTGCTTGCATAACCAAGCTCTTCCCTAACCAAGATCTTGCATACCCAAGTTCTTGCATACCCAAGATCTTGCATAAAAAAGATCTTGCCTCACCAAGATCTTGCCTAACCAAGGTCTTGCATAACCAAGATCTTCCATATCCAAGATCTTGGATAACCAAGATCTTGCATAACCAAGATCTTGCATAACCAAGATCTTGCACAACCAAGATCTTGCTTAACCAAGATCTTGCATAACCAAGATCTTGCATAACCAAGATCTGGCCTCGCCAAGATCTTGCCTAACCAAGATCTTGCATAACCAAGATTTTGCATAACAAAGAACTTACTTAACAAAGATCTTGCATAAGCAAGATATTCCATAACAAAAATCTTGCCTAACCAAGATCTTTTATAACCAAGATCTTGCATAACCAAGATCTTGCTTAACCAAGATCGTTCATAACCAAGATCTTGCCTAAACAAGTTCTTGCATAAACAGGATCTTCCATAACCAAGATCTGGCATAACCAAGAACTTGCCTAACCAAGATCTACCCTAATCAAGATCTTGCGTAATCAAGATCTTGCATAACCAAGATCTTGCATAACCAAGATCTTGCATAACCAAGATCTTGCATAACCAAGATCTTGCATAACCAAGATCTTGCATAACTAAGATCTTGCATAACCAAGATCTTGCCTAACCAAGATCTTCCCTAACCAAGATCTTGCCTAACCAGGATCTTGCATAGCCAAGATCTTACATAACCAAGATCTTGCATAACCAAGATCTTGCATAACCGAGATCTTGCATAACTAAGATCTTGCACAACAAAGACCTTGCATAACCAAGATATTGCATAACCAAGATCTTGCCTAACCAAAATCTTGCATAACCAAAATCTTGCCTAACCAAGATCTTGCCTAACCAAGATCTTCCCTAACCAAGATCTTCCCTAACCAAGATCTTGCATAACCAAGATCTTGCCTAACCAAGATCTTGCATAACCAAGATCTTGCATAACCAAGATCTTGCATAACCAAAATCTTCCATAACCAAGATCTTGCATAACCAAGATCTTCCGTAACCAAAATCTTCCCTAACCAAAATCTTGCCTAACCAAGATTTTGCATAACCAAGATCTTGCCTAACCAAGATCTTCCCTAACAAAGATCTTGCTTAACCAAGATCTTGTATAACCAGTATCTTGCATAACAAAGATCTTGCATTACCGAGATCTTGCATAACCAAGATCTTGCATAGCCAGGATCTTGCATAACTAAGATCTTGCATAACCAAGATCTTGCATAACCAAGATCTTGCCTAACCAAGTTCTTGAATAACCAAGATCTTGCACAACCAAGATCTTGCATAACCAAGATATTTGACAACCAAGATCTTGCATAACCAATATCTTGCATAACCAAGATCTTACCTAACCAAGTTCTTGCATAACCAAGATCTTCCATAACCATGATCTTGCGTAACCAAGATCTTGCATAACCAAGATCTTACCCAACAAAGATCTTGCCTAACCTAGATCTTGCATGACCAAGATCTTCCGTAACCAAGATCTTTGATAACCAAGATCTTGCCTTACCAAGTTCTTGTATAACAAAGATCTTGGATAACCAAGATCTTAGATAACGAAGATCTGGTATAACAAAGATCTTACCCAACAAAGATCTTGCCTAACAAAGATCTTGCCTAGCCAAGATCTTGCATAACCAAGACCTTTATTAACAATAATCTTAAATAACCAAAATCTTGCCTAACCAAGATATTGCATAACAAAGATCTTGCATAACCAAGATCTTCCATAACCAAGCTTTTTCATAACCAAGCTCTTGCATAACCAAGATCTTGCATAACAAAGATCTTACCCAGCGAAGTGCTTGCATAACCAAGCTCTTCCCTAACCAAGATCTTGCATACCCAAGTTCTTGCATACCCAAGATCTTGCATAAAAAAGATCTTGCCTCACCAAGATCTTGCCTAACCAAGGTCTTGCATAACCAAGATCTTCCATATCCAAGATCTTGGATAACCAAGATCTTGCATAACCAAGATCTTGCATAACCAAGATCTTGCACAACCAAGATCTTGCTTAACCAAGATCTTGCATAACCAAGATCTTGCATAACCAAGATCTGGCCTCGCCAAGATCTTGCCTAACCAAGATCTTGCATAACCAAGATTTTGCATAACAAAGAACTTACTTAACAAAGATCTTGCATAAGCAAGATATTCCATAACAAAAATCTTGCCTAACCAAGATCTTTTATAACCAAGATCTTGCATAACCAAGATCTTGCTTAACCAAGATCGTTCATAACCAAGATCTTGCCTAAACAAGTTCTTGCATAAACAGGATCTTCCATAACCAAGATCTGGCATAACCAAGAACTTGCCTAACCAAGATCTACCCTAATCAAGATCTTGCGTAATCAAGATCTTGCATAACCAAGATCTTGCATAACCAAGATCTTGCATAACCAAGATCTTGCATAACCAAGATCTTGCATAACCAAGATCTTGCATAACCAAGATCTTGCTTAACCAAAATCGTTCATAACCAAGATCTTCCCTGACCAAGATCTTCCCTAATCAAGATCTTGCGTAACCAAGATCTTGCATAACCAAGATCTTGCGTAACCAAGATATTGCATAACCAAGATCTTGCATAACCAAGATCTTGCATAACAAAGATCTTGCTTAACCAAGATCGTTCATAACCAAGATCTTGCGTAACCAAGATATTGCATAACCAAGATCTTGCATAACCAAGATCTTGTATAACAAAGATCTTGCTTAACCAAGATCGTTCATAACCAAGATCTTGCCTAAACAAGTTCTTGCATAACAAAGATCTTTCATAACCAAGATCTTGCATAACAAAGATCTTGCACAACCAAGATCTTGAATAACCAAGATCTTGCATAACCGAGATGTTCCATAACCGAGACGTTGCATAACCAAGACCTTGCATAACCAAGATCTTGCATAACCAAGATCTTGCATAACCAAAATCTTGCATAACCAAGATCTTGCATAACCAAGATCTTGCATAAATAAGATCTTGCATAACCAAGATCTTGCATAACCAAGATCTTGCATAACCAAGATCTGGCATAACCAAGATCTTGCATAACCAAGATCTTGCATAACCAAGTTCTTGCCTAACCAAGATCTTCCCTGACCAAGATCTTCCCTAATCAAGATCTTGCGTAACCAAGATTTTGCATTATCAAGATTTTGCATAAACAAGATCTTCCCGAACCAAGATCTTGCCTAACCAAGATCTTGCATAAATAAGATCTTGCATAACTAAGTTCTTGCATAAGCAAGATCTTTGCATAACAAAGAACTTAGGTGTGTGAAGGTGTATGAAGGCGTGTGTGCAGGTGTATGAAGGCGTATGAAGGGATATTAAGGCGTATGAACGTATATGAAGGCGTATGTAGTTATAAGAAGGCGTATGAAGGTGTATCAACGTATATGAAGGCGTATGTAGCTATAAGAAGGCGTATGACGGTGAATAAACGTATATGAAGGCGTATGAAGGTATATGAAGGCGTATGGAGGTATATGAAGGCGTATCAGGGTGTATGAAGGCGTATGAACGTATATGAAGGCGAATGAATGTATATGAAGGGGTATGGAGGTATGTGAAGGCGTATCAAGGTGTATAAAGGCGTATGAACGTATATGAAAGCAAATGAAGGTAAATGAAGGCGTATGGAGGTATATGAAGGCATATGAAATTTGTATGGAGGAATATCAAGGCTTGCAGTAGTATAAGAGATGGGGGTACGAGCACATGGTACGAGCACATGAAATTTCAGCAAATTTTTTCAGCAAATTTTTTCAGCAAATTTTTTGACTGAATTTTTTGACTGAATTTTTTGACTGAATTTTTCAGCATAATTTTTGACTGAATTTTAAGTATTAAATTTCAGTATTGAATCTAAGTATTTAATCTAAGTATTGAATTTTAGTCCTGTTGTTAAAACTGGGGAATTGAATGATATTATCTATATGAAGTATAGATAATGTCCATTATAAATTGAATTATATATAATACTGAAATCCAGTATTATATTTCAGTATTATATATAAGTATTTAATTTCAGTATTGGAATTAAGTAAATTATGAAAATTATTAAAATCAGTGGAATTATTGGAATTGTTGTTTTATATTATAATGTCCATAAGCATAACTTATAACACCATCTTCTAGTATGTATCTTTTATCATCAAAACAGCTGAGCGATACTTTATTGATTTCATAACTACCGAGTTCATGGTTTTGACTTCTGATTGTTTTCATCTTATGATACATCTGTTTATTATTGAATAGTGTTTCTTTATAGTTTTCATGTTGAATGTCTTTTTTGATTACATTCTTTTTTATTCCTTTAGCAGTCTTACAACCTTTGTTATCATCTTTGATATAGCTGTACATTTTTGATCGTAGACCAACAATTGATGAAGGCGTATCAAGGTGTATGAAGGCGTATGAAGTGATATTAATGCGTATCAACGTATCTGAAGCCGTATGTAGGTATAAGAAGGCGTATGAAAGTGTATGAACGTGTATGAAGGCGAATGAATGTATATGAAGGCGTATGGAGGTATATGAAGGCGTATCACGGTGCATGAAGGCGTATGAACGTATATAAAGGCAAATGAAGGTATATGAAGGCGTATGGAGGTATATGAAGGGGTATCAAAGTGTACCAAGACGCATGAACGTATATCAATGTATATGAAGGCGCATGGAAGTATTTGAAGGCGTATCAAGGTGTATGAAGCCCTATGAAGGTATATTAAGGCGTTTGAACGTATATGATAGCGTATCAAGGTGTATGAAGGCGTTTGAAGGGATATTGCGGCGTATGAACGTATGTGAAGGCCTATGTAGGTATGAGAAGGCGTATGAAGGTGTATGAACGTATATGAAGGCGTATGGAGGTATATGAAGGTGTAGAAAGGTGTATGAAGCCGTATGAACGTATATGAAGGTTAATGAAGGTATATGAAGGTTTATGAATGTATATGAAGGCGCATAAAGGTATATGAAGGCGTATTAACGTATATGAAGGCGTATGGCGGTATATGAAGGCGTATCAAGGTGTATGAAAGCGCATCAAGGTATATTAAGGCGTTTCAACGTATATGAAGGCGTATCAAGGTGTATGAAGGCGTATGGAGGTATATGAAGGCGTAGAAAGGTGTATTAAGGCGTATGAAGGGATATTAAGGCGTATAAACGTATATGAAGGCGTATGCAGGTATAAGAAGGCGTATGAAGGTGTATCATCGTATATGAAGGCGTTTGTAGGTATAAGAAGGTGTATGAAGGTGAATGCACGTATATGAAGACGTATGGAGGTAGAAGAAGGCGTATGAACGTATATGAATGAATATGAAGGCGTATCAAGGTGTATGAATCCCTATGAAGGTATATTAAGGCGTTAGAACGTATATGAAGGCGTATCAAGGTGTATGAAGGCGTATGGAGGTATATGAAGGCGTATCAGTGTGTATGAAGGCGTATGAAGGGATATTAAGGCGTATAAACGTATATGAAGGCGTATGCAGGTATAAGAAGGCGTATGAAGGTGTATCATCGTATATGAAGGCGTTTGTAGGTATAAGAAGGTGTATGAAGGTGAATGAACGTATATGAAGGCGTATGAAGGTAAATGAAGGCGTATGGAGGTATATGAAGGCGTATCAGGGTGTATGAAGGCGTATGAACGTATGTGAAGGCGAATGAATGTATATGAAGGGGTATGGAGGTATATGAAGGCCTATCAAGGTGTATAAAGGCGTATGAACGTACATGAAGGCAAATGAAGGTATATGAAGGCGTATCCAGGTATATGAAGACGTATGAAATGGGTATGAAGAAATATCAAGGCGTACCAAGGTATATGAAGGAATATCAAGGTTTATGAAGGCGTATGAAGAGATATTAATGCGTATGAACGTATCTGAAGGCGTATGTAGGTATAAGATGGCGTATGAAGGTGTATGAACGTATATGAAGGCGAATGAATGTATATGAAGGCGTATGTAGGTATAACAAGGTGTATGAAGATGCATGCACGTATATGAAGTCGTATGGAGGTGTATGAAGGCGTATGAGGGTGTATGAAGGAATATGAAGGCGTACGAAGGTATTTGAAGACGTATCAAGGTGTATGAAAGCGTATGAAGGGATATTAAGGCGTATGAACGTATATGAAGGCGTATGTAGGTATAGGAAGTCGTATTAATTTGTATGAACGTATTTGAAGGCGTATTGCGTTATATGAAGGCGTATAAAGGTGTATGAAGGTGTATGAAGGCGTATGAACGTTTATTAAGGCGAATGAAGGTATATGAAGGCGTATGGAGGTATATGAAGGCGTATCAAGGTGTATGAAGGCGTATGAACGTATATGAAGGCGAATGAACGTATATGAAGGCGTATTGAGGTATATTAAGGCGTATCAAGGTGTATAAAGGCGTATGAACGTATATGATGGAAAATGATGGTATATGAAGGCGTACGAAGGTATATGAAGGCGTTTCAAGGTGTATGAAGGCGTATTAACGTATATGAAGGCGAATGAACGTATTTGAAAGCGTATGGAGGTATATGACACGTATGAACGTATATGAAGACGAATGAACGTATATGAAGGCGTAAGGTGGTATATGAAGGCGTATCAAAGTGTATGAAGGTGTATGAACGTATATGAAGGCGAATGAAGGTATATGAAAGCGTATGGAGGTATATGAATCGGTAGCAAGGTGAAAGCGTATATGAAGGCGTATCAAGGTGTATGGGGGTGTATGAATGTATATGAAGGCGTATGGATGTATATTAAGGCGTATGAATGGATATGAAGGTTTATGAATGTATATGAAGGCGTATGGAGGTTTATGAAGGCGTATGGAGATATATGAAGGCGTATGAATGTATATGAAGGCGTATGAATGTATATGAAGGCGTATGGAGGTATATGAAGGTTTATGAAAGTATGTGAAGGCGTATTGAGGTATATGAAGGTGTATGAAAGTATATGAAGGCGTATGGAAGTATATGAAGGCGTATGAAGGCGTATGAACGTATATGAAGGCGTATGTAGTTATATGAATGCGTATGAAGGTGCATGAAGGCGTATGGAAGTATATTAAGGCGTATCAAGGTGTATGAAGGCGTATGGAGGTATATGAAGGTATATGGAGGTATATGAAGGTGTATGAATTTATATGAAGGCGTATGAAGCTATATGAAGGCGTATGGAGGTATCTGAAGGTGTATGAAAGTATATGAAGGTGTATGGAGGTATGTGAAGGTTTATGGAGGTATCGGAAGGTGTATGAATGTATATGAAGGCGTATGAATGGATATGAAGGTGTATGAATGTATATGAAGGCGTATGGAGATATATGAAGGCGTATGGAGGTATATGAAGGCGTAAATATTTATGAATGCGTATTGAGGTATATGAAGGTGTATGAAAGTATATGAAGACGTATGGAGGTATATGAAGGCGTATGGATAGATATGAAGGTGTATGTAGGTATATGAATGTGTATGAAGGTGTATGAAGGCGTATGGAAGTATATGAAGGCGTATCAAGGTGTATGAAGGCGTATGGAGGTATATGAAGGTTTATGGAGGTATATGAAGGTGTATGAATGTATATGAAGGCGTATGAAGGTATATGAAGGCGTATGGAGGTATCTGAAGGTGTATGTATGTACATGAAGGTGTATGGAGGTATGTGAAGGTGTATGGAGGTATCTGAAGGTGTATGAATGTATATGAAGGCGTATGAATGGATATGAAGGCGTATGGAGGTATATGAAGGTTTATGGAGGTATATGAAGGTGTATGAATGTATATGAAGGCGTATGGAGGTATCTGAAGGTGTTTGAAAGTACATGAAGGTCTATGGAGGTATGTGTAGGTGTATGGAGGTATCTCAAGGTGTATGAATCAGAATGTATATGAAGGCGTATGAATGGATATGGTGTATGATTGTATATGAAGGCGTATGGAGGTATATGAAGGCGTATGGAGGTATATGAAGGCGTATGAATTTATATGAAGGCGTATGGAGGTAAATGAAGGAGTATGGAGGTATATGAAGGTATGAATGTATATGAAGGTGTATGAATGTATATGAAGGCGTATTGAGGTATATGAAGGCGTATGGAGGTATTATAAGTCGTATGAATGTGTCTGAAGGCGTATGGAGGTATATGAAGGCGTATGAATGTATATGAGGGCGTATGGAGGTATATGAAGGTGTATGGAGGTGTATGAATGTATGTGAAGGCGTATGGAGGTATATGAAGGTGTATGGAGGTGTATGAATGTATATGAAGGCGTATGGAGGTTTATGAAGGCCTATGGAGGTATATGAAGGCCTATGGAGGTATTTGAAGTATATGAAGGCGAATGAAGGCGTATGAATGTATATGAAGGCGTATGGAGGTATATGAAGGTGTATGGAGGTGTATGAATGTATGTGAAGGTGTATGGAGCTATATGAAGTTGTATGGAGGTGTATGAATTTATATGAAGGCGTATGGAGGTATATGAAGGTGTATGGAGGTGTATGAATGTATATGAAGGCGTATGGAGGTTTATGAAGGCCTATGGAGGTATGTGAAGGTTTATGAAAGTGTATATGTAGGGGTAAGTATTATATAACTTTACTATTGGTCAGCGGTTTTCTATAAAAAGACTCGGAGTCATTCCTGTATTTAACGCCATGTCTGCGACATCAAATAGGCCATTTTGTTGCCTGTAGCAATCCGAGAGAGACTGTAACCCAGTTTATGTTTCATAGTCACGTGATCACGAGGCAAGGACGCGTCCAAGATGGCTGGCCATGAACCACTTACCCTTGCTCGAGGTAAATATTTCTTTTACTTGCACCCCCTTTGAAGGACTATTTATGGAAGATGAAATGCTGCTATGAATGAAGTCTAGGCTAGTCTGATGTCCGCATATATCCTGAGATCGAGTGCAATCACAACCCATAATCGAATAATATTTCATGCTGACCACTAGTATAAACAAGCATTTCAAGCGCTTATGTTTGATCCTTAGATTTAGTTTCGCGATTTGTATTTTCTTATTTAATATTATGAGTTATCGAGGTATTTTCTATGTCTGTAAATTCTGCTTATTTTTTGTAGCCTTTAACATTTTATTATGATATGTTATTACTATACGCTAACTTTCAATCTGCCCAATATTTCCATGTCGTTATGTTGAATCGTGCCCGGAATGGAGTCATGTTCCTTTGATTGTTTGGCCTTCTAGTTAGTATTGTACAGTTCTTTGATAATCTTCAAAACAAAATGGTGGTCTTGAATCCACAATTTGGCCCTTTGAGCTAAATCCAATTCTTGTTCTGGTAGAGTGAGCTTCATAACCTGTAGAATGGGTTGTTCCAGAAAAAATCCACACCCCCCCTGACGGATGGGATTCTGGAAATTCTCGCAGGAGGGGGGGTCAAAGACTCTGGAAATCCCGGAGAGAGGGGGGGTTGAACTTGAAAAAGTCTTCTTCAGGGGTCATTTCGACCAATAGTTCAAGCGATTCGAACGTTAAGTTCAGTGACATTTCAGCACTCTCAGACCCTGAAAACTTCAGAAATATTTTGTTCAGATATTTCTCACCTGACATAAAGAATAATCTAAGTTCTTGACAGGTCCTTTTATAGCAGAAAACACGAAGAACAAGATATTAAAGAACGAACCAAAACGAACCTGTCGCAACATTGTTGCAACGAAGAGCGCGAACGCCTGACACATTTCTACTCGTCCCAGATTCGGAGCGCCACCGATGTGTAATTTCACGTTTTGCCTTGTTGAAGTCATTGAAATCTTGGTTGTTTGGTGTCATAAGAATAATAAAGAAAAGAAAAACAAGTGATTTGCTTTCACCCCGTTAATGGGAGCTGTTCGAAATGCTTTTGTCTTGGCTTCATTTTCTTCAACATAAATTTTGCCTTTCCGATTTACTGACGAAAGCCAAAAGTCTTTTTGTAAATGTGACGGACTAATAAAGCTGTTCACAACACGAGTCTAGCCTCACACTGTAGATTAAAACTACAGGACCTTTGAAGGTAGGAGATGTGAATGAAGTTATTCAGTCTTTAAGTGAACGATAAGGAAGATTAGACTTTCGTTCTTTGAAAGATTTTGATTTTCATAGAAGTTCCAGTGGACGAGACTGACCTTGTGTCTCGAAAAGGAATGACTGTTGAACTCTTTTATCATATTCCATACTAATCGCATTTAAGCTTACTTTAGGACCGTATTTTGCATTAAGAAAGAAAAAGGGTAACTGATATTTTTTGAGCTAATTATTTAAGTAAACACGCAATCACTTTTTCTTACATTTGCTCCTTCATTTTTTTCGTTCCATGCGATATAGCAATAGTATTCTTAACTTGATATTAGCTGAAGCCTTAGAAATTAAAGAAGAACATCTTCTAAACAGGATTGTGCGTATTTTCTATTAAAAATAAATTAAATTTAAGCCTAAATTTTTTTTAAAAAATGACCCCATCCGTCGGGGGTGTGTGGATTTTTTCTGGAATAACCCAATACAGAAAAAGTTACCCTGTCCTCACAAGGTCTAAACAGCATTCTTGGAATTCTTAAGCTAAAGATTTTAAGCAAGCTCAACTTAATAGTGTGATAACATATATTGTGTAAACACTGCCATGACTAACAGCGTTTAGAAGTGATCAAGGTCTAGTTTCTCATCATTTAATGGTCAATTGTGAGACTTAAACTTTCTGAGTTTTTGGATTGCGAGACCGAGATTAAGACACCAAAACAGTCACAAAAATTGTGACCTTCGAAACCACTCAAAAATTGAGACTGCAAGACCCCTGAAATTTGACAGATTTTGTAGGACCCTTAATTTCTAAGGGACCATTCACCACCCCTTCATTTGGGATGCCTATTCTATTTGGCAATACCATTTGTCCAAACTGTGAACCAACTGATATTCCCATGTAAAGTTAAACAACTGGTTTTTCCAGTGTAACCCTGACTTCGTAGAGTGCATGCCATTAGAAAATATGCATAGCAACAAGTGAGCGTTGACTTGAGTTATTAATTAATTTTTGTTAAATATTTGTAGATGTCAACCGTGCCATTGAGCTGCTTGACAAACTTCAAAGCAGTAAGTTGCCATTTTTATGTTTCACTTTCTTGCTACGAGGTCCATACTTTCATGACCTCACGCCAGTACGGCCCTTGTGCCCAGTTAAGTTAGTAATGTGCTAAATACACACTGTTGTCAACTTTCACGGGGAGGGGAGGGCAGGGCACAACTTTTATTCCGTTGTGAGATGAAAAAGTCATGCCATGTTTATATAAGCCGTTTTTATTTATTAAACTGTAAACTGACATGATCAGATAACAAAAGAATATGAAACAAACAGTCATATCACGTTAACATGACGCTGGAATGAACTGGAACGAAAATCTCACTGGGGTGGACTTGTACCAGTGTGACTCATTTCGTTATAATATGTTGTGGTGGTATGGTGTGAACAAATACTGAACCAAGAGAGAAAACCAGGGTGAACTCACCCGGGAATGAGAGTCACCCGCACATAACAGAAAAACCACCAAAATTGATGAATGCTGGTAATAATAATTCAGTATTATTAATGTGTGTTTTCCAGGTGGAGATATTCCTCCTAAGAAACTTCAGGCTTTGCAGAAAGTGCTCCAGAGTGAATTCTGTAATGCCATCCGCGAGGTAAACATTTAAGCATTTTCTGACTGTAGGTTTTATGTCAAATACATACTGTTGAGGTTCAAAATGGTTACTAGTAATAACCCCATTAGTTTGGGTAAGTGTCTATGGGCCTGTATTTCTCTCAAACAGGCAGCTTTACTGATGGACTGGGAGAACAAAGGGGTCTGAACAGCTTCCTGAGGGTGTCAACCCCAGGGGCTACTCGCATTATATATGATTGGGGGGTTCCAAAGGAGCTTCATTTTGGAAACCCCCCAAAAAATTAATGCACAAGCCTGAAATTTTAGACCCCAAAAAAGTTTCCTATCCAAAACAATACAAGACTTAAACACCTCAATACACATTTATTCAATCAAACAGACTCTGGTAATGCATGATTTTGCATCAAAAAGCCAAATGAGATCGGAGATGTGACCCCAAAAATATTACATGACATATTATGTGACAGTTCTCTTGCTCCCCCCCCCCCCCCCCCCAAAAAAAAAATACCCAAACATGTCAATTTTCAACCCATGCGAGCACCTCCCTCCCCTGGGGTGTCAACTTTACTTTGAAATTGAATTAACCTTAGGAACAAAATATTTGCACCACAGATGGCCCATTAACTATCAGTGATGTTTTTAGGTTTATGAACATGTGTACGAGACCGTTGACATCCAAGGCAATCCAGAAGTTAGAGCCAAGGCTACAGCGAAGGTATCTAGATATAGTCAGGACAGACCTTTTCAACCACAAGACCGAGCCATAAATTATCCTTGTTGGTTCTCAAACATTTCCTTTGATATTTGCTCACATAATAAATTATCAAAATATTTTGTCAAAAGTAATATATAGATTTAGCCAAGCCTAAAAGTGGAACGGCTTAGTTTTTGCTGATTCTTAACAATTTGAGAAAATGATCTAAATCAGTGAAAATTCTAGCATACGCAACTCCTCAAGAAAGATTTTGTTACTGAAGAAAAATCAGAATTGTCAATTCCAATCACATAAGTTCCACCGAGGATGGCCATGAACAACTGGCCATGAAAATCGGACCTGAGCCAACGATACAATGGAAAACCATTACCTGGTAAGCGGTCAACTTAAAAAATGTGATCTCGAAGAGTACTAACCTGAGCCCATGATATGGTCGTGTGATACTGGTCAGCGAATACCTTGTTTTGACAGCTGTCAAAACGTGGGTTGCCACTGGCATATCGTTCCCAGGGCTAATCCGTGCGACCACCAAATTTTCTCGGCTTGATTGGCTTACTAATTTCTATAGGTATGGATGCTCTGCCCATACAGATCTCCCGCTCATATTTTATCTATTACTTAAAATTTACCAGATTGTTTTTACGTAAGTTGACAATGAAATATGATATACCGGTAGAACCTTTTTTCTCATAGTCAAAAGTGTTGTGTAAGTTTCTAATTAAATGACATTAATTTTCAGGCAACAATTGCAGCTTTTGCAGCAAGTGAAGGTCATGCTCATCCACGTGTGGTTGAACTTCCTAAGGTGTGCAATAAATACTCCAACTGTCAATTAAAACCAATTTAACAACTTCCAAACAGTTATTAAATGTTGTGATGAAGACTCTCACTTGCATATTGAACGTAGCAATGGAGGGGCATTTTTTTAATTCAGAATTGTCACAATGCAAAAATGCTTTGAAGTAATCAGGATGTATTAGGACCTGTGGCACCTGGGTCAGGTTGTTTAAACCACAATATTAAGCCAAACTAATAAGGATAAGTGTGAATTTGGACTTCAGTGAGGTTTTCTGTTTGTATTAATTTAAATTTCTGTTGTCCAGATTTGATATTGACTAATATCAAAATTATTTCACAAACATATTAGTCCTGTTTTCTCACTAGTAATAAATAATTATTGATAATGTTCTTCAGTTAGCAGTCAGTTACATGTAGCTGCTTTTACAAACCTGATGTTTTCCAACGAATGTGAATGGTAGACTATAAATCTGTTGTTATTAAATTCTTGAAATACACCTTAACCCCCTCCCGCCCTCCCCACAAAATATACACTTACAGTCATTGCCCATAAATGAAAGTGTGGAATTAAATGGCATTGTATATGCATTTCAGAATGAAGAAGGGCTTGGATTTAATGTGATGGGTGGAAAGGAACAGAATTCGCCTATTTACATTTCTCGTATTATTCCTGGTGGTGTAGCTGACAGGTGATTTATTCAATTATTGAATTGCTTCCTTTGATGATATAATGTTCATTCTTTATAAAAAGAAGTAATTTCATATCCATGCCATCAAATTAATTGGAATCCAAAATGTAGTTCAGTTGTGAAGGAAAGGGCTCGGAAAAAGCTTGAATTACAGCTTGCCCTCCAGACAAGTAGTTGCTTGGGGCAGTTGCATGCTTCGCTAGTGATGGAGTCAGAGTCACAAGTGATGTCACCAGCATTATGATCTAGTGAAAATAAAATCAACTGAGTTGTAAGCAGAATTCCGATTCCACTCATGACTCTGTTGGTTATGATGTAGTGTAAACCAGATTGTCAGAGTCGCAAGCAGATAGGAAGTACTCGGAGTGCCTGAAACTAGCTGGTTCATTCTTTTGTTTCTGCTTGCAACCAAATTCAAATAAATGCCACACCTCAAAGAAATTATGCCGTAAGCTCAATTAAATGCCAGAGGAATTAATTTTATTTAAAACACAGTTTTATAGATCTGGGCCAAGTGTTTCAAAGGGTGGATAACGCTATTCACCGTATAAATCACTATCCAGTGGATAAGTGTTGGACAAAATTACTACGCTATCCACTGAGTAGGGATTTATCTGGAGGCCTGGAGTTTATTTGAAACTGGTGTTTACTTGGGTTCTGGTGTTTAATTGAGAATATACAGTAAGTGTTGGCAAAAACAAATAACATTTGTAAAAATAGGAATTTGCAGCACTTGGTATATCCACAGAATGGCCCTTCACCCACTGTTTTCAGATAAGGAAAGACAGTACATGTAGAAAAACCCTTAAAACACTTTGCACAATCTTTCATTCATTTTTAATGAAAATTAATCAACTTTCTTGTGGGAGGCCCAGTGGCCTAATGGTTAATGGACTGGATTCCAGATCAATCAGTTTCCGGGTTCAAGCCTCAGCCTGGGCACTGCATTGTGTTCTTGGGCAAGACGTTGTACTCTCAAAGTGCCTCTCTCCACCCAGGTGTATAAATGGGTACCGGTGAAATACTTCGGGGGGGGGAGGGGGGGGGATAACCCTGCTGTGGAAATATTTTATAAACTTGTGTGGTTAAGAATTTAATACTTCTCTATTTTTATTGTAGGAATGGTGGTTTGAAACGTGGTGATCAATTGCTCTCTGTTAATGGAGTGGTGAGAAGTTTATTCTTAAATTTTTTCAAGAACATTTAATATTTAATGGTATCTCTGGGATTTCAATATTAAATGTGAGAAAAGAAATCAACACCAACATTATTGCATTAATATAAAAGCAGTGAGTGCAATGCCAGCTTTCCAGTTAGAACTTATGTTCTCAAAACTTTTGTAATGGTATTAATTGACCTTCTTGCCACCTATAAAAGTACCAAGTTTTAAGTTGTTTTATTTCAGAGTGTTGAAGGAGAAAATCACGAGAAAGCTGTTGACCTGTTGAAAGCAGCCGAGGGTTTGTTGATTATTTTTTGTGTGTGACAAATCATTTTCAATGTACTGTACGGACCAGTAATTTGATGGATTTATTTTGTTTAACCTTTTATTTCTTCACACATCCAAATGCAAAAAAAGTTGCTGCAGCTATTTTGTCCTAGCCAGTTTTTTATTATTATTCAACCTTATTCTGTGCTTGTAATTATTAATAATTCTTACTGTTGTGTCTTCCTTCAATCACAAGTCTTAAGTCTTATAGTTCAGTACCACCAGGAATGAATTATAAGATTTCTTTAGATGCTTAACATTTTCTACATAAATTACATTTAAATTTATTTGTTTTGTTTATTTTTAGGAAGTGTTCGTTTGGTAGTGAAGTTCACTCCAAAGCGTGAGTATAATTATTAAATGGTTGTGGTTTAAGCTTCAAGCTTCTCCAATCTTTGATGCATACTTCTATAAATTATAAGTACACCCAGGGAGCAAAACAATGGTAGACAACTAGCCAGAGACTTGTAAAATATTAGGTTTTGGCTTTCAAGTTCAGTATTTCACTGGCGACAAACCAGGAAAAAAACTAGTGTACAGTTCTTGATAGCAATCAAATATAGTATATCCGAATAGTGAAAAAAAAGAGACTTTTGGCTAGGTAAGTCTGAAAAGATGATTAAAGTATATGAATTCATTATGCACGGCAGATGTAGATGAAAGTGAGAAATGATCATCACAGTGAATTTCCAATTTTAAGCAACTGGCTTGAATCCTTTTGAATTCTTTATTCCAGTTGCTTAAAGTAGAGAATCCCTGTGACTATAATTTCTCACCTTCATCTACATCATTCTGCAGTTCATAATTATTTCACATACTTTACAAATGTACATCATTTCACTCCTGTCACTGGTAAATATTGACCTGGCAGATCGTCACACCAGAATCGTAGAGGTCATGGGTTCAAATCCTGTTGAACCAATTCTTAAAGGAGCTATGTCAAAATATTTTGAGTTATTTTTTACGATGAACCAAGTTACCCTTAAAATGTAGGAAACCTAAAACTAATAGTTTCCTAAGGAAGAAAAACACCAAAGAAGTGATACTAAACCAAAAAGGAACAAGGATGGTTAAGGATGGAGAAGATTGAGACGGATTGCAAATGATGATTTTGAAAAATTTAGGCTAAATTTTTCAAAATGCATGAACCATGACATAGCTCCTTTAAATTGGAAAATCACTGCAATGATCATGTCTCAGTTTCCCTTTGAAAATTTGATATGTCACCTGCCAATAGGACAGTAAGTTAAAAAAATATTCTAAGACTTGATCCCTGACATCCTATTATTTTTTGCATGTTACTGAAATTAGTGTAATGTTTTAGCATGCAAGGTAGTGACCCCTCTAGATACCTCTCATAAATTCATAACATTGAAAAACCTAAGAATGTGGATACTGCAGATTATGCCATCTGCAATGGAGATCAAAGAGAAAACATGTGATTCATTTGCTTCCTCAGTGCTAGAAGAAATGGAGGCTCGATTTGATAGACAGCGTGGATCTCGCAGGCGCTGGTAAGTTATGGAATTGTCTTACAGCTAAATCTCAAAATGTAAACAAATTCTGTTAAGCACAATGTCTTCTGCTTGTACATGTAACCCTACATTTATTTTTACCCTTTTGTGTTTCCTACTCTGACGTGTGGTAGTAGATATGTATATGTTGGAAGCTAGAAATCATGTTGAAAATAATATACTACATTTCACATCAGAACAGAGTACTGTACTCCCATTGAATACGGGTTACGTGTTGCCCTCTTAAAATACATGTACAGACCTTTGTCACGCATTTGTCATTCTTTTGTGTTTGCGCTAATCTGCCCACCCAACCTCGTCGGCATGTACAAAGAACTTGAACTCAGAAATGAGGTTGGGCAGGCAGATTATCATGAACACAAAAGAATACATCCGTGATAAAGGTCTATTGCCTTTCTTTCACCTCAATGCCCTTCATTTTACTCTCGGTTTTGTGTTGTTTCTTCATAACAACTCAAGCTACATTTGAGGAAAGTACTTTTTGAGACAGTGAGATTTGCTAACAACTGTGAATTGATTTTGTTTCAGATTTGTTGCAGTGGAGGTTTTTATTTCCCTTGGAGCATTGCTTTCTCTAGCTTCTCAAGGAACTGATAAACAGAAGAACATGACATTAGCCTTTAAATTTTTTTATTCACAAAATGTTCCTTTTCTTCAGTAGCCAAAGACAAGATATCTGTAGAGTCTTTTTTTATCTCCTAGACATTTTAATTGGAGTTATATGTACTCCTAATTGGTATACTATGCAATGTCAAAATATAGCCTTGCATTTTCTTTGTATTCTAGAATGAAAACAATTTGTAGGTTTTTCCAACACTGAACCAAGTAAACATGCATTCAGATTTTGCAGTCAACAGTGTATTGTTATGTCAGTAATAGATTAGTGCATCTCACTTGGGGGGGATTTGTGGTGGCCTCAAGGTTGGCGGGGCTGGGTACAGGTTCAAGCCTTGGACAGGGTGCTTACTGGATTTTGTTCCTGTGCAAGACACTTTACTCTCATACTGTCTCAGCTCTTCAAATCCGGGGGGAGTCAAAATGCTCCTTGTCACTTCATACTGAGGAAACTTGGATAAGCTCCAGTCTGAGAGGCCACTAAGTCCATACACGGACCTAACCTTTTTTTACATCTCATTTGGTCATCTGTTGGTACAGTCAACGTATTCAGCAGCTGAAATGCTTTGGGTAAAACCTTTGCAAAGGCTTCTTCAAGGTTCAGAAAAAAATGGATTCCAGCTGCAGCTGCTTACCCGATGTAGTAACTTGTCCCAGCTTACTGTTCTTACTATTTAGTCAGCAGACGACTTTCCTGTGCATTTACTCATTGGGCTAGTGAAAATATCTGCTTGTCCGGAATGATGAGACCCTACTTTTATCAATCCCTGTTCTTGTGTGTTCACTGTGTACAGGAATGAGGAATGAGAAACTCTCACCTTCAGCTGGGACACCCACTTTCTCATGGAACATAAGCTGCTAGAGTATTCGATCTTAAGACATCAGACAAAACAGTTGTCACCCCATGACATTTCGAGTCATTTTTTGTGATGAACCAAATCACCCTTACTGTGAAACTCAGAAAACTGAACACCAGAAAATTTTTATGGAATAATTATTATTGTGTTACAAGTAAAAGCCAATCAGATAAGAGAAAACTAAACCACAATCAGCAAATTATAGTAATTAGTTTGTTGTTTGGGTTTACTTACCCACGAGCAGATGTCCTTCAATCTTGATAGAAAAGTCGCTTCCTCTTCCAGACTTTTCCAGGAAGATCGAAGAGACCTCTGCTTGCAGGGTAAATTTTACTGCCATTGGTCACCATACAATCAACATTCCTGAAATACTTCAGGTATTCACAGTTTTCTGAGTTTCTGACAACCTCAAAATAATAGTTTACTAAGGAAGGAAAACAGCAAAGAGGTGATACAGTAAGGACACTTGAACCGTGAACACTTGACATTTATTTTTACATTATCCAATGTTAGCCATTCATATAAACAGAAGAATTAGTTTTCATAGGTGCTGAAAACACTAATCCTTTGGTCTATGTCAAGAACACTCACTGGATAATCATAAAAAATGTAGAAATAAATGTCGTGTTCACGGTTTGAGTGTCCGCACTGTAAAATAACCTTGAAATGCCAAATTTGAAAAATTTAGGCTGATTGTTTCGAGATGCATAAACCATAGCATACCTCATTTAACAATGGACAAATAAAAATGAAGCAATCATGACTTGTTGTATGGCTTACCGCTCAATTGCTTTCGGAGAATCAGGGTCTGCATAAGGGGGGAGAGGTGAACAAATCTGGCACTCCTTGATAGACTTCTGAATGTCATTTCCATTTTATACATGGATTTTAAACAACCAGTATTTCGGGGGCAAGCAGCACCTCGATCAATGAAGCGGCAATACCATTGGGCGTTGAAACAATAGAGAACAAAGCCTCTAGCCCTGATAACAAAGAAGTCTATTGTTAAGGAGAACGAATGAAAAATATGTTCATATGAGGTGCTGGACTGCTCGTATTTTGGCATGGGTACCATGTCAGTAGCCAGATGTATTTTGCTCTGAAGGCAAATGTATGGATGCCGCAGTTGCTGAACTCTCCCTTACAAGCTGCTGTTTGGGAAATGACAAACAAGGACTGGACTTGATAGAGTGGTGGACATCGAGCCTAACATTGCTACTGATGTTGCATACATTGAATTTTGATAATACTCTGTATTTCTCCATGTCACTTGTGCATCATCCTTTATTTTTAATGCTTTACATAATTTTATAACTGTATCTACCAAAATCGGTATTACAATTAATTATTACTCAATTATTGAGTTACTTTTGTACCTAACAATCTAATAAGGCAATGATTAAATTTCACCCCAGTGAGGCCATTTAAGAATTCTAAATAGTGAAACTGATGTCTTGAACAACTATGAAATGATTTAAAATATTATTTCTTACCTACCAGTAACAAATATTGTTTATTATTTACCCTTTCATCTAAAAGAAAGATATTTATTTTGCACAACTCTTGAGCTCACATTATGCAAACATTTGCAAGAAACTTAAAGTTCAAATTAATTCTATAATAATTATTTATCAACAAATAAATAAAGTAGCAATTGTTTAATATGCCCTTTACCTTCTGCAATTATGTAGCACTACTTGATTTCCCCACCTCCCCCATGATAGGTATTTGGGTATGAACTTTCCCCACCCCCCCTGGAAATTCCACTTTTGCTTTATCGTTTACAATTTTATTCTTCACATCCCACCCCTACCCACTTCCCTTCTGAATTTCCTCCCTTGGGGTGGCCATGGATAGTACATGAAACGACCCAGGATTTCAAAATGAGAGAATGAAAATGCAAGGCCTTATTTCCCTTGCAGGGAAAAGGAACTAATGATGACAAAACTTTGGAACTGTATACTTTATCAAGGCCATTCACTTCTAGTTTCCGGTTTACCAGCATGCTCTGCACTCTTTATCCAGGGGTGCATGACTCAGGAATGACAACTGGTGGGTGTGCAGAACAATGTCATCTCATGGGGGTGGGATGCACTCCTCCCTCCACCCCTGAGATTACCAGCTTGACTTGCAAGCTGGCCCATTGCAACTTTGTCTCCTCCACAGCTGTTATTTCAGCTGTTACACTTGTATGCTTCTCCTGTGAGGAGAAACATTGTTTGATGACCTTATTAATGGCTGTAAAGGACACTATTTGCCACTCCTTTCTTGACTAAGTAGTCAGAAATGACTTCTTTAGTTTGTGCCTAAATTATGTTTAACAAGCGCTGGTCGGTGATCTATATTAATTATTTTTCAAACAAAAGCACTTGATTTATTCAATGAATAAACATCTAAGGTCAAATATTTTGAGCCTGTGTAACCCTTAATTAATTTGCTAAAATGTATGAACTATGAATGACTACAGATATATGAACTTTGTCCAACAAAAAATATTTCCCAAACTGGCAATAAAATGATGCATTCCCATTTAATGGCTCTTGGCTATTTCTTTGACTTCTTTCTTAGTCTGTCTCTTTGTTCCTTCAGTTCTGCTAACTCTTTCAAGTGTTCAATTTCATCTTCCAGCTTTGCAATTTTAGCACTGGTCAAAAAAAGAAAGATCATAATTATTATCGTTATCTTCACCATTCCATGTGATAATAAGAGCAAAAATGATCTAATGTTTAAAAATAACATTGATGGTTTTGTACACTTTGTATAATCTAAATTATTTTAATTTATTATTACTGCTGGCTGGGATTGTCAATGAGCAATTTTTTCCTTGCTTTATCCAGGGATTTCAATAAAAGCCAGTTACCAGCAGTCTACTGCTGCTTGCAAGGCCTCTCACTACCATCTTTGTTTTGCTCAAAGGTAAGCCTCATGCCAAGCAGCGCATACTGCCCGAGCTTATCCTGAATGCAGACTTTACCTGGACTGCATGCTACTCCATCGCAGGGTTACGCCCCAGCATTATATTGCCGGTACCCATTTATAAACCTGGATGGAGAGAGAAACCGTGAGAGTAAAGTGTCTTGCCCAAAACACAACGCAGTTCCCCGGCTGAGGCTCGAGCACAGACCGACCGATCAAGAGTCCAGCGCACTAACCATTAGGCCACCATGCCTTCGACGCTCTGTGATGCTCAGAGTTCTGGAAATTACATTTCTGAGTTTTAGATTTCAAGGTTTTCTGGATGAGGGAGGGGGGCATGCCCCCAAACCCACCTAGGGGAAAGGGGGCTTATACTCCCTTTTGCTGTCACAACCCCTGCTTTATCCCAGGAACACTTCCACACCTGCAGACACCTTCACTCCTGATCACTTTGTTTGTAGACTCACTCTTCACCCTTGGCATATGGTAATAGGTTCGTGATAACCGAACATGCAGGTACTACAGATAAAAGGTGATGGCTAAAAGGATAGATGAGAGGGACCTTTCTAACCATGAACAGATTGAGTTGCCTTACACAAAGCATGGAATCCTTGGAGCCATGAGGAGTCGGTAGCCACTGAAAGGCCCGAGGCTCCAAAGATTCCACGTTTCATGCACGACAACTAAATCTGCTCATGGTTAGAAAAGTCCCTCTTGTTTATCCCTTTTAGCCATCACCGTAATACAAGTACTACACAGGTACTGCGAGTACTACAGGTACTAAGAGTACCACTGGGTACTACTGGTACTACGTTCAGGTACTATAGCTGCTAGAAGTACTTCAGGTCCGACATGATGTAATGTAATGTAAGTGTAATGGTAGTGTAACATCTCTCATTAGCTTGTAATTCTACTGGTAGCAGTTGCTATTGTTTTAGGGGCTAGGGACATTATTCCTGTTGTTTGTTCTGTTGTTTTCACGCAGGGTACCGAGCCATTCATGTGAGACCTCACGAGAGCTGCTACATCACCCTAGTGTAAAAGGCACTGCATCCATGATGTTTATCATGAAACTGCTACTTCACATGTTCACCCCAAACGTCACCCCATACCTAAGAACAATAAGCACAGCTAAACATTTCTCACCTCTTATGTTCTTCTCTTTCTATTTGATGATAATTGCTTTCCATGTATGACAAATCATCATCTTCATCATTGAACCTATAACAAGGATTGAATTCAAATACCAGTAAACATAATTATGAGCACAAAAAGGCTCTCGATGATTTTCATACAAGTTACATTAATAAACTGATCGGCCATTTCAGAGTTGCGCAAGGAACTGGGGCATTTCAAATTTTAACCAATCGATAAAGTGACACCACAGCACAAAAGATCATGGAGAGATTGGTCATTTGACCAAGTTTGATGCTCTTAGGACTTTGAAAAATGGTTCAAAATCCATACAAACGTCTCTAATTTTGAAAAAGCATCCCCCAAAACCATATAAACTCTTAACTTAAAACCACCCCCACACAAAACGTAAAATGTCAGTGGAGGAAAACACAGGAAGACAGGATGGTGACTCAAATTACAAGAAAAAAAAAAGGGAATGGATCAGCCACACTCTGAGAAATCAATGGGACAGTGTCACCAAGCAGACCCAATTCGCAAGAGAAAGCAAGGAAGGCCAAAAAATAACTGGAGGAGGTCAACTGAACAAGAGCTATGGCAGGCAGGACTGAAATGGGACAAAATAGAGCTATGTGCCCATGGCCGCAACAAGTGGAGAAGAACTGTGGTTGCCCTATGCTCCACAAAGGAGCAAAAGGGATATATAGAGAGGTGTCTTATAATCATTATCATGGTACACCAACCTTGTCTTGTCATAGCCAAAAATTTCCCGTATATACTTTGACACATCAGGCACATCATCATCATCATCATCATCATCTCCGTCATCAATGAAGTCATCCATTTCATCTAAATGAGGATTTATTTTCCTCTTTAGATTAGTCCGGTCTCCTTTTTGCCCAAGATGGGGTTCCTTCGCTGGCCTTCTTTCAATACCAGGATTACTGTGTTTGTCAGAGTTACTTATTAATATTTTTCTGTCAATTGGTGTGCCTCCAACCGAAGAAGACATTTTACTTGCTAATTGTTTTTCTCTAATTCCATTCTCTGATCCTGGTGGTCTCTTTAAATCCTTTTTGATGCTGGAATCTTTCACTGAAGGTAATGATTTTCCATTTGGCACAGACTTTGCTGATCTCTTAAAATCTGTATTTGAAGTTGCTTCTTTGTGCTTTGTTCTCTTATCTTGTTTGGAAAATTTGTCTTCTAAATTTGTCCTTTTTTCACTGCTGCTTTTTCCATTGCGTCCGTTATTTTTCAAACTGTTGCCATGCTCTGGCACAGACTGCAGTTTTGGACCACCATTCTTATTCCTTTCTGCTACAGCCAATAACTCTTTAAAGTTGAGAGCTGCACCCCTCTTTGCATTTTGCTTGCTCTTGTGAATGTCCTCAACAGTCTTTTTAGACTTTATCTCCTTGTTTTTACTATCAGGTTCAAGAGAAGGTGTTCCCATTTTTCTGTCTGTTACAAGTTTTTTTGAAGATGACACAGAAGATCTTTGATCTAAAGGTTTTGGTTTCTCCTTTATTCTACTTGATGGTTCTCCAGTTGCCACGATTGTCTTAGGTGGTTTTTGCTGTTCCTCACGATATGCCAGACCACTTGTTGTGGCCTTTGCAGACTCTGTCTTTTTAGTGCCTAAGGACTGAGCAAGACGTTCCTGAATTCTAGCTCGTCTTGCGGCTTCTTCCTCAGCTGTTTACCAAATAAAAAACAAAATGTTTATAGAAATGAGAGTGATGGCAAATTTTCAGCTCGGTAAATTTAATGTGAAAGATTAATTAATCAATATGACACGTGCGTGGGACAAAAAAAAATTCTGAGTCCCCGACAGGAATCAAAACCATGACCTCCTGAACACCGGGCGGGCGCTCTATCCTCTGAGCTACGAGAACTCCTGGCCATGGAGAGCTAGGTCATTTTTACTGAGTTCTTATGTGACACGTGTCCCGCATACTGCATAGGATCAGCAATGTCGCTATCATCAGGATTTGAGGAAATGGGAGTGATGGCAAATTTTCTTTTTCTTTGTCCCACGCTCATGTTATGTTGATTAATTAATCTTTCACATTAAATTTACCGAGCTGAAAATTTGCCATCACTCTCATTTCCACAAATCATGATGATAGCGACATTGCTGATCCTATGCAGTATGCGGGACACGTGTCACACAAGAACTCAGTGAAAATGACCTAGCTCTCCAGAAGTTCTTGTAGCTCAGAGGATAGAGCGTCCGCCCGGTGTTTGGGAGGTCATGGGTTCAATTCCTGTCGGGGACTCAGAATTTTTCTTTGTCCCACGCTTGTGGCATGTTGATTAATTAATCTTTCAAAATGTTTATATTTTGTAAACAACTGAACAACTGTACTCTGCAAGAAATTTATATTGACAGGCTTAGTTCAGATTTCCAAACTGGGAGTCGCGCTTTAAAATTAAAAAACGTAAGCCGTAAATCAGAGCAAATTTGAATTTTTAAGCACAATTCCCACCATGGCAATTTCAACAAGGCCTGTCACTAATTTCTCACCATTTGTTGATAAACAAATTAACAAATTACTTTCTGTTTCTTTGAAACAGAACTAGTATTACTTTGTTGTATATGGCAAAATGAAAACCGGAACTTGGCATCTTGCTCGAGCAAATTTGAATTGAAAGTCGCATGTTGGTTAGATCAAACTGTCAATGAATATTGGAACATTGCACCGCAACATTGTAGAGTTCCCATTGAAAGAACATCCGGTTTGACTGTAAAACACCGAATTTGTGCAGTGACAAAATTCTGTCACACAAGGCAAACTGTTGTTAGCAAATTGTCCCTGCAATGTGTTGCAGCCTATACTCATCTAGTGTGCCTTGTTCTTAAATAGATTATAGAAAACCAACACACAAGTTTGCTCTCACCAGCCTTTCTTTTCTTTTCAACCTCTCTCTTTGCAAGAAAGGCCTGAACAGCAGCTTGCGACACACCACTCTCCTTCGATTTCCCATCAGAAACTTTGGCCATCACTCCTTTTCCTTCTTGCTGTTTTTTAGAAAAAAATTATCTAAAATTACTATAAAGGGCAAACTATTATCGGTAATGGTCCATAATACATTTTATTTAGCATTTATTATCAAATCTTTTTTCTTAAAGAGAAATCACTCTCAAAGATTTTATGTAGGTTGGGGGGGGGGAGAAAGAAGGTCGAGTAGGGGGTAGAGGATGCAGTAGGGGTGGGGTGGTTGAATTTTTATAGATAAAAATAAAAATATAACCTAGGTTAAAAAAAATTACCTACAACATAGTTTGAAAAAAATTACCGGTACCCAGTAAAGACAATTTTGACCTGTAACATATTCATTTGGATCTGTACTGTCAGATATTCTCGCAGTATGGTCTTTATGCTTAATAAGATGAATATGGAACCAATGAAAATTAAATACTCCTGGTTACCACAGACCAGCGTAATTATAAACTAACAAACCAACACTGTCATCGGGGTTAATTTAAATAGAAAAAATAAAAATAACAGTACCTGCTTCTTTGTCTGGGTTTTATTCTGAGAGGCTAATTTCATTAACTGTTTGAAATCCATGCCTTGGTAAAAAGAAGTCATCAATTAGCAATACTGAAAATTGAAACCAGGGTCCAAAATTGCGCCTTCCTGGTTGGCAAATATGCAACTAAAACAATTGCACTGGCGACCAGAATTTTACAACTGGTCACCAGTGGACAACTAACTGTTTCCGGGACTACTTCACCGTGATTCGTGTGATAGGCAAGTATCTCAAAGTCAAATTTCTGTTAACTTTGATTTTGGGCCAAGGTGATTACACTGTCTGACATGAAATTTAGACCCACCAGTTGCCACCAAGGCCAAGAAGTTAATTTCGGACCCTGGAAATCTGACAGTTATCAGTTTTATAGTTGTCTTGCAATAATGTCACTACAATTTTAAGCTGAGACAATCACATCTATCTACCATGTATTTGCCTCCATCAATGGAGATGATGAGCAGTTTAAAAATAAGTTAGGCCCGGTTCAGACGCCAATCTTTTCATGAGCTGAACCTAATTCCTTGATTTAAGTACATGAAAAGATCGGCGTCTGAATCAATTTGGAGCGGCTATTTCAATTTGGAACGGCTCACCCATTCTTCCCGCCTGGAACAGCTTGATTCAGACGCTGTACTTTTCATGACCTTTTCACATACCGATACTAATGCATAATGTATTTTGCATTATTTTGACTGGTTTCACTGGAACTGTATTTAGGAAAGACCAAAAAGAACGGCGTCTGAATCAACAGGCGTACTTTTGTTAATTTGGGTCGGTCCAAATTAGAATTGAGTTCAGCTCATGATAAGATCAGCATCTGAACCAGGCCTCACTTGAAAGATTGTTTACAAATGACATAAGGGAAGGGGCATCTGTGGCCTCTGCTGGTAAAGCATTCCAATTTCCGATTGTTCTAGGAAAGTATATTTACAACACATTCACAGTATGGCTCAGAAAACCGTGGACACCTAAAATTATTTCTGGAATGTTTGTTTTGCGACCGATCAGATGCAAGATGAAACCACAAGACTCAACCGCAGCAAACCGCAAGAGTTAATTAGCTGAATGCAAGGCTCGACACTAATGGTAGCCAACTAGCCACAGAACAGTAGAAATTTAGTTTTGGCTACTAGGTTCACACTAGCCACTTTGGCTAGTAAACAAAATGAAATTGGTTGAAGTAGTTTCTGTCTTCCTTAAGCAAGACAAACACAAACACTATTCCTGGAAACAAGATCAGAATTTCAATGTGGACATCTCACATTACCAGGCCATGTGTATTATTGGAACTGGTTTAGATACAATGTAATTACCAACATTATGTATTCAAAGAGAGTCGCTTGCATTCTGCTTTCAAGTCTTCCTAGTACTTCTGCTGTTACTGGACCAAGCCAACATCAACGTTGGGCTAGTCTCGGCTAGTAACATCTAAATTGTCACTAGCCACTAGCCTAGTACGTTGAGGTTTGATTAGTCACGAAACAATGTGTTGGCTTTTTCTTCCACAATTTCACCATTAAAAATACTGAAATTGTTATTGTTCTATTTGAGAGCTCATGCACAAGCAGAGAATAACTATGAACAATATTTCGCTGAAAAGAGATGTTGAATTGAACAAACACGATCAGACACAGCCAGACAGTGTGCCTGATTGCTACTCAAATTATAAACGAATGCAGCATCTCTTTTAAGTGCAATATTGGTCATGATAACTCTTTGCATATGCATAAGCTCAGAAATCAAATAATACTGGCAATTTCAGTATTTTCTGACAGCATTTATTGTGGAAGAAGAAACCAACTTGTTTTGTGGCTAATCCAAATCTTTGTGGTCATGTCTTGCAGTTTCATCTCGCATCTGATTGGTTGAGAAACAACTTACCAGAAATAATTTTTGGTGTTCATGTTTTCCAGGTCACACTGTAATTAAATTAGGTCAGTCGTAGAACTGTGTCATGTCAACTTATTTCACAATATAATTTGGTTTTATCAAGTGGGTTGATAATGTGAATTGGCCACCGTAAAGAGATTCATGAGCTGACGTTTCGAGCGTTAGCCCTTCGTCGGAGCGAATCAAGGAATTGTGCGTCGTGTGTTGTTTATATACAGAAAGATGGAGCTTCACTATTGGTTGGTGCCTGGTAACGTGAAAACAATGGAATAAATTAGTCGAATGAAAAGCGTTCATTGATACTGTGAGGATTAAGAGTGCCAATTTCAAAAATAAATTTTTGTTCTAGAGTTTTGCGGCTTTCCGTGTTTCCTTGGTGAAGGGAAAGGCCGCAGACTGCCATATGTTGCTTAGAATGATTTGGGAGATTGAAGTGTCTCGCGACATCATTCACTTTTGGCTTTTTCAAAATGCGAACATAACAAATTAACAAAAAACGCTTACAATTCTTTCAGTCCATAGGCACTCAAAAATTGTAAAACAAAAGAAAAGAGAAGAGAACAGGCGATGTGCTGGGGCGATTTGTGATTTAAAATCAATGTATAGGAAAATCGCTTTGGCTTATTAAACTGAAATTTAGAAATCACAATAATACAAGCTTATATTTAAGACTTATATATTGCCTTGATAATAAAAAGAACACTTCGTAGCTAACAGCAGTTAACTATATGAAGAAAATAAATATCTTACGCTCGACGAACGACGAAAATAATATCGATATCCGCCTTTCTCGCCAACCCTCATTCATACGTTACTCTTCTTGCTACTAGAACATAATCGCACTATTTTCTCGCTGTTCAGAATAATATTCTACGTAACTATTTTAGTCGTGAAAGAAAACGCAAGAAAAAGAAAGGCTTAGACACAGATTTTTTATTTCGACCTGTTATTCGTCGTCTGTTCTTCGCCAATGATAATATACAGTTTTACAACGGAGAACTATTCTACCAAATATATAAAAGTTGGTCTTACCTTGTCAAGCTTCAGAAAACAGTCAAGCTTTATGAGGCTTTATATTGAACAGAAAAGGCGAAACGAGAAATTCGATTCAGGAACTTCAGTCAGCTGTGCGGCCATTTTACTAGTACTCAGCTTACTCCGTCCGAGTGCTTTCCCGATATGCATTGCTGTCCTTAATCCGACCACCACCCACCTCTACCTCCACCAAACTACCCGAATTTTTTAAACCAATTTTCATTATCCCTTGGAGGTGTCCTTGGAGGTTTAAAATACACATTAGTCCAGACACTAAATTATTTTGGTTGTGGCTTAGCTTATTCAAAAGCCCCGAATTTTTTTCAGGCTTGTATATTTATAAAAATAACGACACATTTGAAACTACGTTTGCAAGACATGTTTCGGTCGTTCAACGACCATCTTCAGTTGAAAGTAGAATTAATTTGAAGTTACATTTGAATTTATAATATAATGCTAAACAAAGATAACTAACAAGTGTGAAATAAATTGGGAACCTAACAAAATAGCCAAAAGTAACAAAAGAATGTACAATAGTAACATGCTTCAATTGGAAATTCAATGCGAAGATCATCTTTAACTTTCATCTTCATCCGCAGTTCATATATGAATTATTTCATATACTTTATATAATTTCACTCCTCACGGGAAAATATGAACTCAATACAATGACCTCGCTCCCAAAGTGTGGCTTCATAGCTCAGTTGGTAGAGCATCGCACCGGTATCGCGGAGGATCCCGTTGAAGCCCTGAATTTTTTCAGGCTTCTTTATTCCAATTGCTTAAATTTAAAATTCTGGAAATTCACTGTGATGATCATCTCTCACTTTCATCTACATCTGCAGTTCACATATGAATTGTTTCATATGCGTTATATCGGACTTCGCTTAGCCCAACTGACACTGTGGTTATAATTAATCTGGTCAACCCAATAAGCACCCCACCCGTTACCTTGTTTACGGTTAGCTTTCATTTGATGGTACATTGGACCTTTTGAGTATTGTGAACAGGTTTCTTACCGTGGTTATTTTGTATTTAAATGGGCCCGTATTTGTGACAAGCCACTTTTTTAAAATGCGATTATTCGTCGGTGTGTTTATAGTTGCCTAGACAGATGCGATTAAACTCAAACAGCTCGGACTTATAAATTTTCTGTGGTTGCATGTACTTTTTTTCCCAAAATTTTCATGGTGGTGGTGGTAGTAGCAACAGCAGCAGTAGCAGTAGTTGTAGTTCCTGGCAGGGCCGGAAATGATAGACAGTGTGCATCGTGATGACTTGGATAGTATTGTCGATCTTGTGGACACACGTCGAAATTGCTGGGCGCACTGTGGAAGGATTTAAGGCCATTGTTAAGTCTGCTCACACTACCCCTAAGGAAGGCGCGTGCTATTTCTGCTGCAACTTTGTGCGCAATGATTTCTGGGGAGCACACACAATGCGAAAGAAAAGTGATTTTGCTGTCGCAGTCGATATGAGTGCGCACTAAGAAGTATGTAAGCATTTTGGGCAACTCAGATTTTTTGGGCAGCAAGAGAAATTTGGGCAACGCAACGTGGGACTGATTTTTGGGGCAAATGGTTCCCCCGCCCCCTGGTAAAAAATTGGCCGTACGCCTATATATATTCCCAAGCCCAGCTCTACGTTTTATTTCAGTGGGAAGCTCAGGCATGTCTCTTAAACCATATAAGCGTGGATCGGAAATTTTGAAGTTCAGTCATCTTTCTTTCAGTTCCGACAGAAATTTCGAGCGCTGTGTCATTTATCATGTGTATCTTCTACAGCGCATCTGCTTACTAAGCCGATTGGAAAACGAATAAAAAATCACAGGATAAAATCGTGAAGAGTAGCCTCATCATCTATTTAAAACAAAGAATCTGTTTCGCAAAGTAAGTTAAATTTCTTGAAAAACGAGTCATTTCAGAACACTTCTATAGCTGACAGAGAAAAATGATCGAAAATGAGGGCAAGTTGATGTACATTGTATACGTACCTGTGTACAGAAAGGTTAATTACTGAAGCGAAAATCAAAATATAAAAGCACTTGATAGGCTCCAAACATTGAGGTAAACATACTTAAGAGAAAATCTCAGATATAAACCACCGCGTTTATGTTATTGTAGCTTTCAGTTAAATATGTGTGGTAGACAAGTTCCTCCGTCGATCAGTTTGTTTAAAACTTTATGGCGATAATCGGTCGCATAAAAAGTGTATAGTCTCTAGCAGCTCATATACACGTTGTCTTAACTTTGCCTGGGCTACGGGGCACTTCTGGGCACGTCTTCGCGTGTTAAACGCACAAAATATAGTTTATTTATTTCCATGACCTATGCCTCAACCACGCGTCACAAGGTAGTTTTGAATTAACACTCGTATGAAAAAGTAACAGGGCGAAATCAACGGGAACCATCCATTAGTCACATTAGAATATCTTTAAGCATTCCAAAAGTCGACTTTGCATAACATTCAGCTGTCACAGACTCAAAGTAGTTCTTTCATCAAAGAACTCATTAAGACTTTCCCCTTTCTTTGCGATTATTGTAGTTTTAAAAAAGCCATTCTCCTCAGCGGAAGAAAAGTTTTTATTCAGCAAGATAATTGTTTACTGTTCCACCGCACATGGCTGTAATAAGCACTTTAACAAAAATTTTATTCAGAACCTTTAATTACTGAAAATCTTAGTTAACGACTGTTTTTCATGGTCGAACGCAGCTGTATGTCATTAATAACTTAAACACGCCTACGCCAAGGCTGCCTGCCGTTTATACACAATAAAGTATTCTGATGAATAGAAGAAAGTTAGAAATCCTAATTTTCTAACGAACACTTCCTTCACACCTCTTTGTGTGTATTTCTTTTATTCTGATTTAAGCTTGAAGGCGCCATAGGAAGGCTCTAATCTTTTAACATAAATTTAACGTCCTCCAAGACTCCGCCAGTTTAGCTTTTTTCCGGGTTGATACGAGGCCATATCAGACCAATGACAGATGTTTTTGGAGTAGATATTTCATTTGCATAACTTCTTAATAAACTCGAGTTCCTTGTAATCGAAAATGCAAGTGATAGAAATAACAAAATCCGTTGAACAAACACGCAGAAATTGTAACACTCTATGAAAAGCTACCGGATGTGCTAACTCGACCATCAAAATGAAAACTGTCAGAGTAGCTCGCAATCTGTTGTACGTTTACAAAACGAAGTTTCGAGAAAAACAGAATCCTTCGTTGAACTGTGGACTAAAAAACGCTTTCGAACCACTCATTTCATTTATTTCTTTTTCGGAAAAGCCATTCATTATAGTTCACAACAATGCTGTAAAACGTAGCTTTTATGTCTTTTTCTTTTGAGAAATTAAACTCGGCTCATTAACAACGAATCTATACTTTGTTTTTCTCTCATTTTTTTGTTCCCATGGCCTTGAGAATATCGTCAGAACAACTTGATTCAGCGTGTGTAGTTCCTTTTTTCACGGTGCATTGAGAACAAGTCGGGAAGTAGAAAATACACACGATTATAAACTTTGAAAACCGTGTGTTTTGCATGAAATTTTGAGGGTAGCCACCTACGTATAAAGTTCTTAGTTTTAAGAAAGTATCTATCGAGCGCGTTCTATATAGAACTGCAAAATAAATCCTCTGTAGATCATTTAACTAGTTTAACTTGGAGCTTCTGAAATCAGCTGCCTGCAGCTAACAACAAAAAACGATGATTATTTATAGCATTAAAGCTCTGGTCTATGAAAAAGAAAACAACTGACGGGTTTTTAAGAGTTTCGTCAATGATTACTTTTGTTAAATTCATTCGCCATCTTATTTATAGCAAAGAAGGGGATATGTAAGTTTTGAGCCGCGAGAAATGTATATTTGTTGCTGGGTATCCTTACAGTAGAATACGTAATTTACACCACACGTACAGTCGCAATTCGTCTTAAAAGTCCTAAAGATCTTGACTACTTTGCGTGCTGCATTGCTGAAAAGCAATACTGAAAACACTATATGTACTTCAATAGACTTCTTCCCTTAAAATGAAAAAAGAAGAAGCTTAAGTATGTTTAAACGCTGTTGTTTTAAAAAATATATCTAAAAGTAGAAGATTTTAGAAGGGGCCGAAAGGTTTTGTAAGTTAATGTTGCGAGCCGAGCTTAAATTCTTCAAATTCATCTTTATCAACAACTTCAACACATCAGTCGGGCAGCATGTGTTTCTGTCCAGCCGGCTGTAGCTGTCAGCAAACGAAATTTTCTTTATCCTTATGGTGAGATTCATTTCAAAAGCGCTAAAGAACTATGAAAAACTGAAATTATTTAACAAACAAACCCAAGTTTCAGCTGCTCGCCTTTACAAAAAGGAAAGACACGAAAGTGTTTCATTTCTTTCATACCCATTCTCTTAACTCACGAGTTACGCTGACTGGATATTTCTTTTTTGCTGTTTTTTTCGTTATGCACGCAATTTCTGAAGGACAAAAACTCAAATAGCTATGTTTCAACCAAACACCAAAACCAGAATTGAAGAGTTTTTATTAGCGGTTTTATTCAACATAAATTGCGATTATGAGTGGAGTTCTTCTTGGAATTGGAACACGATATTATTCGAGCGCTTTTAATTATTTCTGCATAAATAGCGGTCGTATTAGTCAAAACATTATTATTCCAAACACTCATCGGCATGCTTAATTTCTGTTATTCAAGTCGCGTAAAGAATAGCGTCCAGATCATCGTTCATCATCAGCTTGCATGTCCTTGACATCAGCGGATTTCAAAGAAAACTACATTTTAAAATGTTGTGTTGTTGTTTTTTTCCTATTAAAGTTATTAATTTACACCTTATACACCTACCGTTCTCAACACGAGTAAATGATAGCACTAGAAATATTTTGAAAGATTTTAGAAAGATTTCCACCGTAAATGTCTCTTAAAAAGAAATAACTTTAAGGCCTGTTGACACTTTCGATGAGGCTTGTTTTTTCTGGATCTTTAATTTTCCTCCAAAAATATTTTCTCTTTAATGAATGAGTCGTATTTAAATCCTTGATGAGGGAGATTTCCCTTATCAATTCATTGAAAATTTCCTCTGCTAAGAGCGATCCAGTCAAATTAGGCGAAAAAATTATAAATACTCATTTTAATCTGCGTTCATTATGCAGAAGACATTAAAATATATTTTTATTTTTTTTATATTTTTAAGATGGGGTCATTACTTAAGAAAGATCAGGTGATGGCTAAACAATTCAAAACACCTTCTTACCCTCGCTTGAAGCAATTTCACTGGCCCGACATAGCTACTGGCTATCGGATTAATTAAACCGCGAAAGATATAAAAGAGTTTTGAGTAAAGGAGCCGCATATGCTATGCTAATAACCGGTGGGGGTCGATTAATGGACTCCGAAAAAACTAAACACGAAGATTGGAAATTAAAAGTGAAAACACCTGTTATCTGCGAGGATATAAGTAATATGATATGCCATGCAATACTATATCATAGTTATTGAGACCGCTCATTCAACAAACATATGATATCTACCTCCACACGAGTCCGTGGAAAAGTCAGTTTTGACTTGGGATTATCGGTCGAAGACACGGGAACACAGAAAAATAACAACCTGTGTTCTGGCATTCCTGCTATAATCTTTCCAAAATGTCGGAAAGATCTGCTTCGCTGCTGACCGGAAAATGCTCGGAACAAATGCGAGCTCGCAAGGATGTGCCAATCGTGAAGTATTTATCACCTTTGAAGTCTGAGATATTCGCTAGACAGGAAATACAGCAGGTAAAATAAGTCATATCACTTGAAACATGGCATCCGACTGTTTTGAATGTTTTCGTTTCGAGCGAGCAGTTTCCAAGTTCTTTATATTTTTAGGCGACGCCCAGCTCAATGTCAAGTGTCGCTGTATTCATTTTGGCAATTTACAATTTACAATCTCAAAATATAATATACGCATAGAATTTTCTAGTTTCAGTGGTCATCTATTAGATCTAAACGGCTGGCTTGAATATTGTATTAGTAAAACAAACGTATACAGCCAATATTGTGGAGTCAATACGGGAGCGTGGTTGAAAACGCCGATTACTTCTAGTGCTAAAGTAAGACGTCATAAAATGAAGTAAAAGTAATGCCCTCTTAACAGATTTTATATCAGACAGTATATATTGCCTTCTAAAGTTAGTTGTAGAACTTCAGTATTTATAATAAAAGGTAACATTATTTGACACGCCGTGTAAACACTCAGTATGTGTCTGCTAAAATACATTCAAGTTGGGAACATCTTTCAGTAGTTACGGTAAACTTCAGTGTTTAAAGTCCCAAACTAAGTTTCTAGTTATCATATTTCATAAGAATAATATTGAACATTTTAATTCTTTGTCTTTGGGTGAATCTGCAACATCATGGGAAGTCAATATTCACAAATTTTCCTGCGAATTTTACCCTGACTTTATCTGTAGACACCCACAAGATACACGGCGGGCTGAGTCTCCAACGAGTGAAATTAGAAGTTTGTAAATATGAGGTGACATAATCGATATGTTCAAATTATTTCTGTACTGATTCTAGCTGGCATATCTGCTGCATTTGAATGGTGTTTTGACTCAGGCAGGTTTCTTTGTGTTGTTTCGAGGTAATAATAAATCACTGACAATACTGAAGTCCTTGAAATGTTTATAGAAGCATTATGTTTAATAATCAAAATAACGTTAGTGAAAAGCGAGTGGTGAACTGAATGCGTACAAAATGACTTTTCACGTTTGCTGAATCTTGAACTGAATTGAATTTGGTTCTCCAATAAAATTATTAACGTTTCAGTCCTGTTTGTGTTTTCCTTTTCAAATATATGTAGCATTTTTAATTCTCTTTGCTTTTATCTCTCGTTTCAAGATTTTGTTTTTATTTTTCCACCTTTTAACTTCTCTGGTATAAAAGGGCGAAAGGCTACACAGAACAAGCTCTGTCGTCTCGGTGTCTTTTGTTTGTGATAATATTTTTGTTAAATTTGGTGGTTTTATCACTACAGTCAGTTGCTAGTGAGTGTGGACGTTGATTTGTCATTTGTTAATCAGTTGCTCAAAATTCTCTTAGCTAGTTAGTCAGTGATTTAGCTATTCTCGGTCAGTCAATCATTCATTTATCCAGTCGGTCGATCGGTCGGTCGGTCGGTCAGTCAGTCAGGCAGTCATTCAGTCAGTCACTCATTCATTCAGTCAATCACTCAGTCAGTCGGTCGGGCTAAGAGAGGAGCAAATGAAGGAAAAAAATTAACAGCCTGAACTAAGGATAAAAGAGTGTGAAAGAAAAAGAAACTGTCATACCTTTGTTACAATATGTTTGTTAAATTTGGTGGTTTTATCAGTCAGTTGTTGGTGAGTGTGGACATTGATTTGCCATTTGTTAATCGGTTGAATTCAAATTCTGTTAGGAGTCTTAGCTAGGCAGTGAGTTAGTCAGTGATAAAGTCAGTCTCTCAGTCTGTCAGTCCGACAGCGCCAGCCATCCAGTCAGTCAGTCGGTCGGTCAGTCAGTCAGTGAGATCCATGTGGCGGTATCGATCGTTCGATTGTCAATCAAACGAGTGAGTGATTGACTGACTGACTTATACTGTTTGAATGACTGACTGGCTGACTGACTTTGGCTTTTATTCATGCCATGTCACCTCAGGCAGGCCAGTTTGATTGTTTGTCGTCAGTAAGTGTCAATGCCAGACTGTCTGCCCAACTTTCACTGGTTAAAAATTCCTTTATGTGAATTTTTAGCCCGCGGAAGTTGCGTAAACAGGTCGTTACATCACTGACGTAGAAATGGACGAGACTTCGTAAGGTAAACTGCACTGCATTGCCATCACCCGTCAAGGATATACATAATTAATTGTAAAAACATCAGTTATACATAATATAAAACTAAAAACAACTGATTTACATGTTTGCCGTGTGGGAGTGCGAGGATTCAGAAAATCACACGATTCAGAAAATGTTTGAATTATGGAAAATATATATCATGTCACTCTAGCGTAATGTGGAAGGCTATTGCACAATTGAGTCCCGCTGTAGCAGAAGCTACGTTTTTGGACGTCAGTTCGAGGCTTGGGTAGAGCTAACTTATTTTCCTTGTTTCTGAATTGAATGGCATAAACTGGTCTTTTATAAGTACTGCATCGTTAGCCTATTTAAGGTTTTAAACATTAGTTTCGCTTTTTGTTTTTTTCGTCCGGTATAGAGGTCCTCCCACCCTAGATTTGTGCGAATAGCAGTTGCATTAGAGTGGTGATCAGATTTTACCCTAATGCCGCGATTTTGAAGCTTTTGTAATTCATCGGCTAGTTTATTGCTGAGACACAGGTGAGAGGTACTCCAAATATAGTTCTTTTAAAGCTCTCTATATCAAAATAGCCGTCTCATCACAAATAAACGGCCTCAGCCTTTTTAAGTGCCCCTATACCAGAGGAAACAGCCCTTGTTGTCACATTGATATGCGTATACCACGACAGATTTTGGTCGATATGGATTCCCAGAGATTTAGTGTGACCCACCCTATACATTGCTTGACCTTCAATATGAATGTCAATTTACTGAATTGGTATATTAAACTCACTCCAGTAAGATTGTTTACGGTTAACCAGTTATGACCATTTATGCAGGTTGGCAAGTTCGTCTTTAATTGTAGCCTCAAGTTGGGTTCTGGCCGCAGTGGTAACGCGATAGCTTAGTTAATGTACATTTAACAACTGTATCGCTTAAGTGGAGGTTGGGTGCCTGGGACATCCAGGAGCTTCCACTTTTGGCAGCCAGCTCCTAGATGGAGAACCGCCCCCATGGCTGGCAAATCCTGGCAACCCAGCCATGAGCCCCCACAACAAGGAATCAGGCACCCGTCACACTGCGAACGCAGTGGAAAAGAAGAGGGAGGGGGGGGGGGGGGACGGGAAAAACGCTGAGGCCTAGAGCACGCAGAAGACCTCCAGGAACGCCCGCCACAGCCCAAAAAACGCTCAAACCCGCTCACTCCGAGAGCACATGGAATCGTGGCACATGCGCACACGCCAAATACCGCTGACCTCCAGGTGATCACTGGCGCTCTAGTTGTTAACTCTGTTAAATTGCATTTAACTGCATTAAAAACAGATGGGGTCCAATCAAACTTCCCTGCGACACTCCACAGGTGACAACACGGGCGCCAGATAGCTCACAACTGACTAAGCACTTTGCTGGCGGTCAGTGTATCGAGCGTTACCATATAAACTTATCCGGTCTTAATTCTGTTACCATCTCTTCAGGAAGCAAGAACAGCGAGAAAAAAACTATTCGCAGAGTTTCGCTCAAAATTTCCTTTGAGCCGGTTTACAGTAATCAAGACATATGTATAAATGCGCTATTGAACAAATGGTTGTTGTTTAATGTATTTTTTAATGTATGAAGCTTTTGTAGAAGACTTAACGGGTCAATAAAAGCCCTGTATGTATCGTTGTCTACTTTTGCTGAATCGGGACTTACATGTTTATTATGAAAATATAATTTGGCCTTTTTGATATTTTAGCCACCTGCGTGTCCTAAACGTCGCAATTTCCCTAAAAGGCGCAACTTCCCTTAAAGTTATTTTTCAAGTTGTTTTTCATCTTGGAGTACCAGGGGGGATCCAGGATTTTTCTTAGGATGGTGCAGTTCTAAGGAATGGCGTAATTGATGGGTGACGTAAGCTGAATACTTGTTACATAAGAAAGCCACAGGTCATCTCTTGGGGGGTGGTGGTGCGAACCCCTGCACCCTCCCCCTAGATCCGGCCGAATATTACTTTGACGTTGAAGAAGCCTTGATGGAAAGCTTCGTGTGATCGAACCACTTGTAAATTTTTGCTAAATACTCAGCAGTGTTAAAATGTCAAGTTGGGATTCAGGCCGATAAAGTATACGACTATATCGTGGTATACCCCCTGTTCCCAAACGGAACGGCAACACGCTTACTATATTACTTTTTAAAATCGTCAAGGTGAGATCTATATTAAGCACTGCCGTAGGTTTAAGGTCTTTTAAAGTTTTGCAGATGCTATATATTCAAATCCCTTTTGGGGTACGCGATGCCACAAATAAATATGTTTGGGGCGTGGCCGTTGTTGTCGTCGCTCAGACTCGTAGCCAGTCGCTATTTACGTGTTTTGGGACATTCTCGTCGCCCATAGCCCTTTTCGTTTCTCTTAGCCGGCAGGGCCTTGGCGTGAAAAAACGAAGGGCTCTGGGGACGAGATTCACGAGAATGGTTTTGGGAGTGAGAGAATGACTGAAAATGTGAACATTTTGGCAACTTTTTAGGAAACCACTGAATATTTAAGGTTAAGATTTATACGAAGGGCAGATTGTTTTATGTTTTCTAACCTCTAAATTTTCAATTTTGTTATAATCATGCATCAGGGCCTCCCCACCCTCTACTCAGGGTCGGTCGGGAAACGAGCGACCCTTGAAGTCCGAAAATATCGGACTTCCGGTTGAAATGCGCGTGCCTACTTTTCAAAAGCTTGACGGACGAACTACATGGTATTTTTCTTCCGGCCATTTTTATTGTCTTTAAAACCAATCAAAATCGATCCTGTAACGGAACTTTCGAGAGTCGCTCGTTTCGTCAAGCCTGCGCAGTAAGGAACAAAGAGTCGAGGTGCGAGATTGGGGCCTCCCTTGCGGCATTCTCGTCCCCAGAGGCCGCGATCCTTTTGGTCAGTACCAAGGAATCGAGACCTCTGGCCACCATTCTCGTCCCCAGAGGCCGCGATCCTTTTGGTCAGCACCAAGAATCACGACCTCTGGCCGTCTCCAAAACGGTAAGTCCAGAATCACAGACTCACTGTCGAATCTGACAATTCTGATTGGCTGAAAACTACAGAACGAGTACTCTGCGCATGCTCACAAGCTGGGGGTGGCCAGAGGTCTCGATTCCTTGGTGCTGACCAAAAGGATCGCGGCCTCTGGGGACGAGAATGTCCTTGCGGATGATGATCATGACCTCCTCGAAAAAAAAGTGACGTCACGCACATGCGCGGTCCGTTTTTCCATGGTGTCGTGTAGATTGAAATGCGCAGGGTGTCACTCAGCTCATTACTCAAGGTTGGTACATTATAATATCGACTTACCGGAGGTTTTCTTGTGCGAGACTTCTTACGTTGCCATACATGAGGTGCGAATCACACTTTTCTACTTTTAAGGTAAAAAAAAAAAATTCCCCAAGATGTCTCGATCCCGGGACGAAGGATTACCAAGCGGGAATCATCCCCCACTACACCACCGAGACCAGCCGCCAAATTTCCAATTTTTTTGGCTACAAGACGCTGACCCTATTAATATGAAGGCTAACCGCAAGCAACCTAAAGCTAATTTAGTCTAACCGAAGTGCTAAGTAGGCCAACCGAAGTGCTTAGAAGGGAGGGTCGCCACGGAGCTCTTCGGAATGTCTCTCAGGATTGGCTGAGAAAATGATAAACAACAATAACAATGGACCCTAACCCCAATAGCCCCTAAAACAATGGAGCTTCGTGCTAACAAGATCCAATGAAATTAAAGTTTCTGAAGGGTTTCGTGACAACTGAGAAGGGTAACTGGAGTTCTATACAGGCTAACCGAAGCGCATAATAGGTTAATCGAAGTGCTTAGTAGGCTAACCGGAGTGCTATTTTGCCAGAGTGCTACCCAGGCTATGTGGTATAATTCATCACCAGGTGTCCACCTCCGGTATGTCAATATTATTTTGTTCTGACCATCACTCAATGCCATCAGCCAGTTCGGTGGGCATCTTGAATAAATTAAGCCATATTATGGGGTGCCCACTTCGCAGGGGGCAAATTTGTGATTCTGGGTGTGATGGGATGTGGAGAACTTGCTGTTTCTGTCATTCGGTTGCATTGACTTTGGACTACCAGTATAGCCTGATAAACCAGATGCAAACACAAACTGCCTTCGGCGTGGAGGAGCTAAAAATGCCAAGAAATTACAAAACTATGATATGTGAATTTACGTGGTGAATAAATAAAATTTTGTAAACACTGCTGGCTCCCCAAAATAATTAACATAAATTTCTTGTGAGATAACAAGATTTGAAGAGGTGAAAATTTGACCTCTGGGACCTATATTAAAAGTATCCTTTCAATATAGACTATTCACTTAGTGTTTATTATTGATGGTGTGGGCAAGGGATCGGCATTCATCAGCCTGTCTTGACAAAATGACTTTCCATTTATATTGAAACAGAAACTCCTATGTTTCTCTGTTCAAACCTTTAAAACCCATTGACAGCATAATTAATTTTCATAAAAAACATAACATGAATAAAATAGCACATTAGGCATTTATTTGTCACACAATAGTTTAAAAGATCTTTCTACTTTAGTTTTCTTCTAGCCTGCGTGCAGCCGTCTCCTATTTCCTAAAGCGGAAAAGTGACATCTGCGAAACGGTGTCGCTAATCGTGTTCCAGTAGGTATCAGGTCGTTTCGCTGCATAAATTATAGCTTTAATTCAAGAATTTCGCTCAATCAAACAGAATCGATTTAGAGAGCTTAATAAGCAATAGAAATAAAACAGAAAAACAGTACTAGCAAAGACATTGAGTAGCAAAACATTTAGCAAATTACAGCTCATGTTCTGCCAGGGTTAACGAAATGGCAAAGACCTGTGATCCCAGCTAAATATTTGCTAAATTACTGAGTCGGACGGGACTGTTTGAGTTGAAGTTCCCCTAATTACACAGAATATAACAAGCATTCAAAAAAACACAAAGCGAAATAGCTTGAAAACGAGTTTAATCTGAGACAAATGTCAGGAACCGTAAGAGTTTAATATATATGGCAGCCTGTCAACTCCTTTAGTATTAACTTTTAGTACACGATCCCGAAAGCAATTCTTCCAAAAGTAATCGCCCTTCGAGGATTCCACACTGTTTATTCCAAGTGTTTGGAACTCCTTATTCACTAGCAGCTCAGCCTTGAAAGATTTATAACCGCTTTCATGTAAGATTTCGTCTTCGATCTTTCATAATAATCCCCGTGGGTCACTTCCGTAGCTTTCCAACGCATCAATTGCTTGATACACAGGGATCTTGAGTATACAGCAAACTGTACAGAGCGGACTTTGTTTCTTTGAAATTCTCCTCTACTTTGAACCAGACTTCTGTAGTTGTGATTCACAACAAGCGAAATAAACTGCACAAAATCACTCGTGAGTTACGGTTAATGTTTTCCTCTTGCATGTTAATGAAAACACAACGCATAATTATGTTGAGTTTTTTACGATAACACCCAATCAGGGTTGATTCTAACAATGCCTACTGTCAAAGCAACCAATGAGAGAGTGGTCCCCAGATTCTGGAGAAACAGCAGGATATTGGAACACAATTAATGACGCCGTTTCGCAGACGTCACTTTTCCGCTTTAGGAAATAGGAGATGGCTGCACGCAGGCTAGTTTTCTTCCTCTTGTTTTCACATTTATCAAATAATTTTTAAAATAAACGCCCTGCCCCTAACCCCCCCCCCCCCTCCCCCCTCCGCGCCCCACCCCCGCTCTTCCAACACAAACTAAAAACACTGCATTAATTAAACTTCTTACGTAATAGTGAGCGAGCGAAAATTTATCCCAAGGAAATTACGAGTCCAGCTGAACTCAGTTCCATTCGAACTGTGTGAGCTTCGACAGTAACGTCTGCCCTTCCTGGCTGCAAGTGCCGTTTGATTCCCTTTCCGTTTCAAGTTCAAGACTCTTTTGTAATTTTCTCTGTAATTCTACGCTATGTTCCTTCGTTTCGTGTTTTAGTTTGTCGATCTCAGCTTGCAGGTTGTTATTATCGTGCAGAAGTTGAGCAATACTCCTCGTGATCTGAAGTAGCCCAGAGCAACGTAAAACAGTTGCAGTTCTTTTAAATCTATTTGTGGACGCGAGGCTAGATATAGAATCGTGGTTCCTCTTGTGCGATTTTGCGTGACGATGTTTTCGGTGGCGACGAAGCACTTCGCTGCGTTTTATTTTGTCATTCTCGCCAGTTTCCTCTTCAGAACTCTTGACTAGTGATGTACTTCCCGGCCATGATTCCTCGGAACATGACGGCTTGTGAACGCACCCGTTCGTCGAAAAGTGACTTGTCAGCCATTCGCTTGTCTTAGATGTACCGTCCGGCGTTCTAGCTTTTAGAACTTCACAGTCGCACATGATCTCGCCTGGCAAGGACCGCAATTTTACTTTTGCTTTCCCACAAACAGATACAAAGAAAGCAAGCAGAGCATAAACGCACCCTTATATAATTATGTCCAGGGAAGGCTTTGTTTCTACCTTTTTCACTCGTGTGTTAGTACGCGTGAATGAAGTCCACTCGACCTCTCACGTGCATATAAAACGTGAGCCGCAGTAACTTCTCCCCAGGCGCTCTCGGACGTTCAAACATTGTGCTGCATGGTGTCGTGTGGGGGAGGTTGTGAAGGAACTGCAATGTTAACCACAACCAAACGCTAAAAACAAGAAAATTACTGAAAGATAAGGTTTCACTGTTTAAAGTTTGATATTTTACCAGTTTCCTGTATATCTAAATTGTTCGGGGCTGTAGTAAAAAAGTAATATAATTTGGTTTTATCAACTGGGTTGATGATGTCAATTCGTCCGACGAAGGGCTAACGCTCGAAACGTCAGCTCTTGAATCTTTTTACGGTGGCCAATTGACATTATCAACCCAGTTGATAAAACCAAATTATATTGTGATACTTCCCACCCACGCAGCAACAGATTTTCTGTAGAAACTTACCCCCTCAATTCATTTGTAGTAAAAAAGTTCTGAGACGTCATGAGTAAACTCGTGTTCGATGCAATTGGAAAGTACATTCATCCGACGCGCTATCGTCAAATTGTCGAAACTCAAAGCCTGGATAAGCTCACCAGAAAAGAGCAAAGAATTTTGTCAGAAGACCAAAAAGACAGTTCAGCCGTTGCCAAAGTTCACTATCAAAAGCAGAGATCGCGCGAAGTTGCTGTGAAGGCTCACGAGTGTCTACAAAAGCTTCAAGGTAGCAAGGGTTCAGAGGTGGAGGAAGATCTACAGGCGAGGATTGGTAGTTTAACTTCAATCTCGACACTGTCAATTGCAACTATGGAAAAGGCAAGCTTGTCTCCACCTGAAAAGGGTTCCATTCCAACTGAGAGCTTGCGACCTCAGAGGAAACTTTTTCGGGTGATGAAATTCTCCGCAGAAGAGGACGATTTTCTCAAGAAAGGAATCAACAAGCACGGATATGGACAGTGGACGGCCATTCTGAGAGATTCCGATTTGAAGTTTCAAGAGGGAAGAACGGCCGATTCTCTAAAGAAAAGAGCTGGACTCAAATTTGCTTCTCTTAATTGACCACACTAGGTTGACTTGTTTCAAAAACGCCAAGATGGTTAATTCAATGAACTTTGTTAGTTGAAAGCGCCCTACGATTTGGTGGACTTTTGAAGTAAATAACACCTCATTGGAATACACTGTTGGAACTCTCTAAAGAAAAGGGCTGGAAATGTCCTCGCTTTTAATACGACACTTGCAAATAAATCGGAGAAAGAACATGTAAGCATAGTTGTACACAAAAATGACTTCTTTTTCTTGGGGTTCACTATTACCTCTTGCGTCGTTTTCCTGGTTCCGTATATACTAATCCATCTATAATTCAAAATATTTAGAAAAAAAAAAGAAAACAATTTTTGGCTCAAAAATCTAAGTCTACTAGTTTAGTTTTGACTCTTAAAGTATCTAGTTATAGTGTTCTTTGGTCTCTTTCGGTCTGATGGTTCCTCCTATGAGGTCCGAAATGTGCGTAGAAAAGCCTACAGTTTTTGTCTCTCAACACTTTCTGTGGTTCCTACGGGGTATGAAATTTCTAAGCTTGATTAATCCTACTTATTTCAAGTTGAGTGTTAAGCAATTAAGCGCTGGTTGTTTCTCGCTTTTTAGTGTAAAAGGGGCACAAATTGCTGTTGATTTGATATGAAGAAGCCTATTGATAACCATTTGCAGATGTTGGGCATTTGACTGGAAAACGATTAGACCCAATTTAGCGTCACGATTGTTCTAAATTTTTCACAGCTTTATTTGGTATATTACTGTAGCATCACAATTTAAATTTATATTGGGTAGAATGGGGAGTTGATTTGGTCCGAATATGATTTTTCCTTTTTGTGGCAGCTTTATTTTGGAAATTGCGTTGACATCCATTCCATAACACGGCGAAAACGTGGATGTGAGTGCCGTTGACTTGATCTGAAAGCGATTCAATTGCTTAATTCTCGCGATTTTCGTCCGTATATTACTGTAACATCCTGGTGAAAAACGATAAGTAGAAAATTAACGGGGCAGAAGATGCGCTTTGAATTCGGCTTTTGTCATTGTTTCGGAGGTTAAGTCGTTGATCTGACTTGAACATCCGCCTTACTAATGCTTAAAGCAGCAATGTATAGTTTCAAAGTTTTCATTCCATGGCCAGTGCATCACGTTATGAGGGAAATGAGTCGGAATGACAAGAAAATATAAAACTGGACAGAAAAAAGTGCATGCAGAAAACTGAAAAAGGTAAAGCAATTACAGCAAGGATTGTTTATTCATATCCCCGTAAAATCCATGAAATCCATTTGTTCCGTCCATTTTGTAGATGTTTTGATGTTGATAATCTATTACAGTCAATCATTGGACTAGCACTGCAAGTTTCAAACATAAAGAGTTCTATAAAAAGGACGGGAGACATGGATTTCATGGATATAACGGGGATATGAATATATAATTAGAAACTTCTCATTATTACTGTAAGTAATTTTATAATTAATAATATTACCATCATTCATATTATTACTTACAGTATTTTAGAGAAGTAAGTGATTATATATTCATATCCCCGTTAAATCCATGAAATCCATTTGTTCCGTCCATTTTGTAGATATTTTGATGTTGATAATCTATTACAGTCAATCATTGGACTACCACTGCAAGTTTCAAACATAAAGAATTCTATAAAAAGGGCGGGAGACATGGACTTTATGGATTTGACGGGGATATGAATATATAATCGCTTACTTTTCGTAATTACTGTAAGTATCTTATGATACTTACAGTATTAGATATGAGAGGGAACAGAAATTTTGGGAAACGACCTAGCACTTAGCCCCTAATCCTCCTTACCCCCTCTGGGCCTAGCACTTAGCCCCCAATCCTCCTTCCCACCTCTGGGCCCAGAACTTAGCCCCCAATCCTCGTACCACCCTCTTGGCATAACACTTAGTCCCCAATCCTCCTTCCCTCCTCAGGGCTTAGAACTTAGCCCCCAATAATCCTCCCCCCTCTAGGACTAGTACTTAGCCCCCAATCCTCCTCCCCGCTCTGGGCCTAGCACTTGGCCCCTAATCCTCCTTCACCCCTATTGGCCTAGCACTTAGTCCCCAATCCTCCTTCCCCCCTCTGGGCCTTGCACTTAGCCCCCAATAACCCTCCCCCCTCTAGGAGTAGCACTTAGCCCCCAATCTTCCTCCCCCCTCTGGGCCTAGCACTTAGCCCCTAATCCTCCTTCTTCCCTCTGGGCCTAGCACTTAGCCCCCAATCCTCCTTAACCCCTCTGGGCTTAGAACTTAGCCCCCAATCCTCCTTCCCCCCTATTGGCCTAGCACTTAGTCCCCAATCCTCCTTCCCCCCTCTGGGCCTTGCACTTAGCCCCCAATAACCCTCCCCCCTCTAGGAGTAGCACTTAGCCCCCAATCTTCCTCCCCCCTCTGGGCCTAGCACTTAGCCCCTAATCCTCCTCCCCCCTCTGGGCCTAGCACTTAGCCCCCAATCCTCCTTTCCCCCTCTGGGCCTACAACTGAGCCCCCAATAATCCTCCCCCCTCTAGGACTAGCACTTAGCCCAAAATCCTCCTCCCGCCTCTGGGCCTAGCACTTAGCCCCTACTCCTCCTTCCGCCCCCTTGGCCTATCACTTAGCCCCCAATCCTCCTTCCTCCCTCTGGGCCTAGAACTTAGCCCCCAATCCTCCTACCCCCCTCTTGGCCTAACACTTAGTCCCCAATACTCCTTACCCCCTCTGGGCCTAGCACTTAGCCCCCAATAATCCTCCCCAATCTAGGACTAGTACTTAGCCCCCAATCCTCCTCCCCCTCTGGGCCTAGCACTTAGCCCCCAATAATCATTCCCCCTCCAGGACTCGAACTTAGCCCCCAATCCTTCTCCTCCCTCTGGGCCTAGCACTTAGCCCCCAATCCTCCTTCCCCTCTCTGGGCCTAAAACTTAGCCCAAAATCCTCCTACCACCCTCTTGGCCTAGCACTTAGTCCCCAACCCTCCTTCCCCCTCTGGGCCTAGCAAAGCCCCCAATAATCCTTCCCCCTCTAGGACTAGCACTTTGCCCACAATCCTCCTCCCCCCTCTGGGCCTAGCACTTAGCCTCCAATCCTCCTACCCCCCTCTTGGCCTAACACTTAGTCCCCAATATTCCTTCCCCCTAGCAGTTAGCCCAAATAATCCTCCCCCCTCAAGGACTAGCACTTAGCCCCCAATCCTCCTCCCCCCTCTGGGACTAGCACTTAGCCCCTAATCCTCCTTCCCCCCTCTTGGCCTAGCACTTAGTTCTTAATCCTCCTTCCCCCGTCTGGGCCTAGCACTTAGCCCCCAATAATCCTCCGCCCTCTTGGACTATTACTTAGCCCCCAATCCTCCTCCCCACTCTGGGCCTTGCACTTAGCCCCTAATCCTCCTTCCCCGTTCTGGGCCTAGCACTTAGCCCCCAATCCTCCTTCCCCCCCTCCGGGCCTAGAAGTTAGCCCCCAATCCTCCTACCCCCCTCTGGGCCTTGCACTTAGCCCCTAATCCTCCTTCCCCGTTTTGGGCCTAGCACTTAGCCCCCAATCCTCCTTCCCCCCTCCGGGCCTAGAAGTTAGCCCCCAATCCTCCTTCCCCCGTCTGGGCCTAGCACTTAGCCCCCAATAATCCTCCACCATCTAGGACTATTACTTAGCCCCCAATCCTCCTCTCCCCTCTGGGCCTACACTTAGCCCCTAATCCTCCTTCTACCCTCTTGGCCTAGCACTTAGTCCCCAATCCTCCTTCCCCCCTCTGGGCCTAGCAAAGCCCCCAATAATCCTCCCCCCTCTAGGACTAGCACTTAGCCCTTATACACTTCCCAAAATTTTTCATTGTTTCTTTTACTGCTTTTGATCGCAATAAAGTTAACCAGGATTTGAAGATTTCTTTAATTTCACCTGAGTGCTTATCTGACTGTTCTTTGACATTTTCTTTAAATTTGTGCCCTGTTTTTAACTGATTTTAACTTTTGCTGACTGTTCCATTGTTTGCAAAGGAACGTTCCTCGAGTATCGATTGTTCCTTATTTTTTGGTTCCTATTGACCTTAAGAGGACCAGCTTTTTTACAATTTACGATCAAAATGTTCTCTTTCAAGGAAAACAAGAACATTTTGTTCCGAGTTCACAACTGTGAATGGAACAAATTGATGATTTAGGACTGTTTTGTTCCTAGTTCCTATCTGTGAATGGAACAAATTGTTCCCAAATTGATGATTTAGGACTGTTTTGTTCCGAGTTCCGATCAGTGCATGGAACAAATTGTTCTTAAATTGATGATTTAGGACTGTTTTGTTCCGAGTTCCCGTCTGTGCATGGGACAAATTGTTCCCAAATTGATGATTTAGGTCTTTTTTGTTCCGAGTTCCTGTCCGTGCATCGTTCCCAGATTGACAATTTAGGAACTATTTTATGATCGGTTTGTTCCGAGTTCTTATCTGTTCGTGGAACACATTGTTCCCAAATTGATGACTTAGGTCTTTTTTGTTCCGAGTTGCTGTCTGTGCATCGTTCCTAGATTGACAATTTAGGAACTATTTTATGATCGGTTTGTTCCGAGTTCCTATATTTTCGTGGAACACATTGTTCCCAAATTGATGAGTTAGGACTATTTTGTTCCGCGTTCGTATCTGTGTGTGGAACACATTGTTCCCAAATTGATCATTTAAGACCGTTTTGTTCCGAGTTCCCATCTGTGCATTGTTCCCAGATTGACAATTTAGGAACAATTTTATTATCGTTTTGTTCCGTGTTCCTTCCTTTCATGGAAAAAACGGGGATATGAATATATAATCGCTTACTTTTCGAAACTACTGTAAGTATCTTATGACACTTACAGTATTAGATATGAGAGGAAACAGAAATTTTGGGAAACGACCTCCTTTCTTGTCTTGTTTCTTGTCTTGTCTCTTGTCTTGTCTCTTGTCTTGTCTCTTGTCTTGTCTCTTGTCTTGTCTCTTGTCTTGTCTCTTGTCTTGTCTCTTGTCTTGTCTCTTGTCTTGTCTCTTGTCTTGTCTCTTGTCTTGTCTTGTCTTGTCTTGTCTTGTCTTGTATCTTGTCTTGTCTTCTGTCTTGTCTCTTGTCTCTTGTCTCTTGTCTTGTCTTGTCTTGTCTCTTGTCTTGTTTCTTGTCTTGTTTCTTGTCTTGTCTCTTGTCTTGTCTCTTGTCTTGTCTCTTGTCTTGTCTCTTGTCTTGTCTCTTGTCTTGTCTCTTGTCTTGTCTCTTGTCTTGTCTCTTGTCTTGTCTCTTGTCTTGTCTCTTGTCTTGTCTTGTCTTGTCTTTTCTTGTCTTGTCTTGTCTTGTATCTTGTCTTGTCTTCTGTCTTGTCTCTTGTCTCTTGTCTTGTCTTGTCTTGTCTCTTGTCTTGTTTCTTGTCTTGTTTCTTGTCTTTTCTCTTGTCTTGTCTCTTGTCTTGTCTCTTGTCTTGTCTCTTGTCTTGTCTCTTGTCTTGTCTCTTGCCTTGTCTCTTGTCTTGTCTCCTCCTACATATCCCAAGATTATTTCATTGCATGTTTTACAGTCTTTGAGTGCAATAGAGTTTACCAGGTTTTGAAGACTGTCTCTTCCGTTTAACCATAGCTATTATCTAACGCTCTTTCTGAATTTTTCTTTAAATCTTTGCCTTGTTTTTAGCTGACTTTAAGTTTTGTTGATCGTTCCGCCATTGCTTAAGGAACGATTCTATAATATCGATTGTTCCTATATTTGCGTTCCTATTGACCTTAAGAGGACCAGCTTGTTTTCCAAGGTAGGAACAAAACGTTCACTCCAAGGTAAACAAGAACATTTCGTTCCGAACATTTCGTTCCGAGTTCCGTGTCTTGTTTCTTGTCTTGTTTCTTGTCTTGTTTCTTGTCTTGTTTCTTGTCTTGTTTCTTGTCTTGTTAAGGCTAGAACAAGGAAGGAACAAAACGTTCACTCCAAGGTAAACAAGAACATTTCGTTCCGAACATTTCGTTCCGAACATTTCGTTCCGAGTTCCTTGTCTTTTTTCTTGTCTTGTTTCTTGTCTTGTTTCTTGTCTCGTTTCTAGTCTTGTCTTGTTTCTTGTCTTGTCTTGTTTCTTGTCTTGTTTCTTGTCTAGTTTTTTGTCTTTTTTCTTGTCTTGTTTCTTGTCTTGTCTTGTTTTGTCTTGTTTCTTGTCTTGTCTTGTCTTGTTTCTTGTCTTGTTTCTTGTCTTGTTTCTTGTCTTGTTTCTTGTCTTGTTTTTTGTCTTGTTCTTGTCTTGTTTCTTGTCTTGTCTTGTCTTGTTTCTTGTCTTGTTTCTTGTCTTGTCTTGTCTTGTTTCTTGTCTTGTTTCTAGTTTTGTTTCTTGTTCTGTTTCTTGTCTAGTTTTTTGTCTTTTTTCTTGTCTTTTTTCTTGTCTTGTCTTGTTTTGTCTTGTTTCTTGTCTTGTCTTGTCTTGTTTCCTGTCTTGTTTCTTGTCTTGTTTCTTGTCTTGTTTGTTGTCTTGTTTGTTGTGTTGTTTCTTGTCTTGTTTGTTGTCTTGTTTCTTGTCTTGTTTCTTGCCTCCTACATATCCCAAAATTATTTCATTGCATGTTTTACAGCCTTTGAGTGCAATAGAGTCTACCAGGTTTTGAAGACTGATCTCTTTTAACCATAGCTATTATCTAACGCTCTTTCTGAATTTTTCTTTAAATCTTTGCCTGGTTTTTAGCTGACTTTAAGTTTTGTTGATCGTTCCGCCATTGCTTAAGGAACGTTCCTATAATATCGATTGTTCCTATATTTTCGTTACTATTGACCTTAAGAGGACCAGCTTGTTTTCCAAGGTAGGAACAAAACGTTCACTCCAAGGTAAACAAGAACATTTCGTTCCGAACATTTCGTTCCGAGTTCCGTGTCTTGTTTCTTGTCTTGTTTCTTGTCTTGTTTCTTGTCTTGTCTTGTCTTGTTTCTTGTCTTGTTTCTTGTCTTGTTTCTTGTCTTGTTTCTTGTCTTGTCTTGTCTTTTTTCTTGTCTTGTTTCTTGTCTTGTTTCTTGTCTTGTTTCTTGTCTTGTTTCTTGTCTTGTTTCTTGTCTTGTTTCTTGTTTTGTCTTGTCTTGTCTTGTTTCTTGTCTTGTCCTTTTTCTTGTCTTGTTTCTTGTCTTGTTTCTTGTCTTGTTTCTTGTCTTCTTTCTTGTCTTGTTTTGTCTTGTTTCTTGTCTTTTCTTATTTCGTGTCTTGTCTTGTTTCTTGTCTTGTTTCTTGTCTTTTTTTTTTTTGTCTTGTTTCTTGTCTTGTCTTGTCTTGTTTCTTGTCTTCCCTATTTTCTTTTTTTTTTTCTTGTCTTGTTTCTTGTCTTGGTTCTTGTCTTGTTTCTTCTCTTGTTTCTTCTCTTGTGTCTTGTCTTTTCTTGTCTTGTCTTTTTTCTTGTCTTGTCTTGTCTTGATTCTTGTCTTGTCTTGTCTTGTATTATTTCTTGTCTTGTTTCTTTTCTTGTTTCTTGTCTTGTCTTGTTTCTTCTCTTGTTTCTTGTCTTGTTTCTTGTCTTGTTTCGTGTCTTGTCTTGTTTCTTGTCTGGTTTCTTGTCTTGTTTCTTGTCTTGTTTCTTGTCTTGTTTCTTGTCTTGTCTTGCTTCTTGACTTGACTTGTTTCTTGTCTTGTTTCTTGTCCTGTTTCTTGTCTTGTCTTGTCTTGTTTCTTGTCTTGTCTTGTCTTGTTTCTTGTCTTGTTTCTTGTCTTGTTTCTTGTTTTTTTGTCTTGTTTCATGTCTTGTTTCTTGTCTTGTTTCTTCTTCGTTTTCTTGTCTTGTTTCTTGTCTTGTTTCTTGTCTTGTCTTGTCTTGTTTCTTCTCTTGTTTCTTGTCTTGTTTCTTGTCTTGTTTCTTGTCTTGTTTCTTTTCTTGTCTTGTCTTGTCTTGTTTCCTGTCTTGTCTTGTCTTGTCTTGTCTTGTTTCTTGTCTTGTTTCTTGTCTTGTTTCTTGTCTTGTCTTCTTTCTTGTCTTGCCTTGTTTCTTGTCTTGTCTTCTTTCTTGTCTTGTTTGTTGTCTTCTTTCTTGTCTTGTTTCTTGTCTTGTTTCTTGTCTTGTTTTTTGTCTTGTTTCTTGTCGTGTTTCTTGTCTTGTTTCTTGTCTTGTTTCTTGTCTTGTCTTCTTTCTTGTCTTGCCTTGTTTCTTGTCTTGTCTTCTTTCTTGTCTTGTTTGTTGTCTTCTTTCTTGTCTTGTTTCTTGTCTTGTTTCTTGTCTTGTTTCTTGTCTTGTTTTTTGTCTTGTTTCTTGTCTTGTTTCTCTTCTTGTTTCTTTTCTTCTTTCTTGTCTTGTTTCTTGTCTTGTTTCTTGTCTTGTCTTGTCTTGTTTCTTGTCTTGTTTCATGTGTTGTTTCTAGTCTTGTTTCTTGTCTTGTTTCTTGTCTTGTCTTGTCTTGTCTTGTCTTTTTTCTTGTCTTGTCTTGTCTTGTTTCTTGTCTTCTTTCTTGTCTTGTCTTGTCTTGTTTCTTGTTTTGTTTCTTGTCTTGTTTCTTCTCTTTTTTCTTGTCTTGTTTTTTGTCTTGTCTTGTCTTGTTTCTTGTCTTGTTTCTTGTCTTGTTTCTTGTCTTGTTTCTTGTCTTGTTTCTTGCCTTGTTTCTTGTCTTGTCTTGTTTCTTCTCTTGTTTCTTATCTTGTTTCTTGTTTTGTCTTGTCTTGTTTCTTGTCTTGTTTCTTGTCTTGCTTCTTGTCTTTTTTATGTCTTGTCTTGTTTCTTGTCTTGTTTCTTGTCTTGTCTTGTCTTGTTTCTTGTCTTGTTTCTTGTCTTGTTTCTTGTCTTGTTTCTTGTCTTGTCTTGTCTTTTTTCTTGTCTTGTTTCTTGTCTTGTTTCTTGTCTTGTTTCTTGTCTTGTTTCTTGTCTTGTTTCTTGTCTTGTTTCTTGTTTTGTCTTGTCTTGTCTTGTTTCTTGTCTTGTCCTTTTTCTTGTCTTGTTTCTTGTCTTGTTTCTTGTCTTGTTTCTTGTCTTCTTTCTTGTCTTGTTTTGTCTTGTTTCTTGTCTTTTCTTATTTCGTGTCTTGTCTTGTTTCTTGTCTTGTTTCTTGTCTTGTCTTGTCTTGTTTCTTGTCTTCCCTATTTTCTTTTTTTTTTTCTTGTCTTGTTTCTTGTCTTGGTTCTTGTCTTGTTTCTTCTCTTGTTTCTTCTCTTGTGTCTTGTCTTTTCTTGTCTTGTCTTTTTTCTTGTCTTGTCTTGTCTTGATTCTTGTCTTGTCTTGTCTTGTCTTATTTCTTGTCTTGTTTCTTTTCTTGTTTCTTGTCTTGTCTTGTTTCTTCTCTTGTTTCTTGTCTTGTTTCTTGTCTTGTTTCGTGTCTTGTCTTGTTTCTTGTCTGGTTTCTTGTCTTGTTTCTTGTCTTGTTTCTTGTCTTGTTTCTTGTCTTGTTTCTTGTCTTGTTTCTTGTCTTGTCTTGTCTTGTTTCTTGTCTTGTCTTGTTTCTTCTCTTGTTTCTTCTCTTGTTTCTTGTCTTGTTTCTTCTCTTGTTTCTTGTCTTGTTTCTTGTCTTTTTTCTTCTCTTGTTTCTTGTCTTGTCTCTTGTCTTGTCTTGTCTTGTCTTGTCCTGTTTCTTGTCTTGTTTCTTTTCTTGTTTCTTGTCTTGTTTCTTGTCTTGTTTCTTCTCTTGGTTCTTGTCTTGTTTCTTGTCTTGATTCTTGGCTTGTTTCTTGACTTGTTTCTTCTCTTTTTTCTTGTCTTTTTTCTTGTCTTGTCTTGTCTTGTTCCTTGTCTTGTTTCTTGTCTTGTTTCTTGTCTTGTTTCTTGTCTTGTTTCTTGTCTTGTTTCTTGTCTTGTTTCTTGTCTTGTTTCTTGTCTTGTTTCTTGTCTTGTTTCTTGTCTTGTTTCTTGTCTTGTCTCTTGTCTTGTCTTGTCTTGTCTTGTTTCTTGTCTTGTCTTGTCTTGTTTCTTGTCTTTTTTCTTGTCTTGTCTTGTCTTTTTTCTTGTCTTGTTTCTAGTCTTGTTTCTTCTCTTTTTTCTTGTCTTGTTTCTTGTCTTGTCTTGTCTTGTTTCTTGTCTTGTTTCTTGTCTTGTTTCTTGTATTGTTTCTTGTCTTGTTTCTTGTCTTGTTTCTTGTCTTGTTTCTTGTCTTGTTTCTTGTCTTGTTTCTTGTCTTGTCTTGTTTCTTCTCTTGTTTCTTGTCTTGTTTCTTGTCTTGTTTCTTGTCTTGCCTTGTCTTGTTTCTTGTCTTGTTTCTTGTCTTGCTTCTTGCCTTGTTTCTTGTCTTGTTTCTTTTCTTGTCTTGTTTCTTGTCTTGTTTCTTGTCTTGCTTCTTGCCTTGTTTCTTGTCTTGTTTCTTGTCTTGTCTTGTTTCTTGTCTTGTTTCTTGTCTTGTTTCGTGTCTTGTTTCTTGTCTTGTTTCTTGTCTTGTTTCTTGTCTTGTTTCTTGTCTTGTTTCTTGTCTTGTATCTTGTCTTGTTTCTTGTCTTGTTTCTTGTCTTTTTTCTTGTCTTATTTCTTGTCTTTTCTTATTTCGTGTCTTGTCTTGTTTCTTGTCTTGTTTCTTCTCTTTTTTCTTGTCTTGTTTCTTGTCTTGTCTTGTCTTGTTTCTTGTCTTCCCTATTTTCTTGTATTGTTTCTTGTCTTGTTTCTTGTCTTGTTTCTTGTCTTGTTTCTTGTCTTGTTTAATCTCTTGTTTCTTGTCTTGTCTCTTGTCTTCTCTTGTCTTGTCTTGTTTCTTGTCTTGTCTTGTCTTGTTTCTTGTCTTGTCTTGTCTTGTCTTGTTTCTTTTCTTGTTTCTTGTCTTGTCTTGTTTCTTGTCTTTTTTCTTGTCTTGTTTCTTGTCTTGTTTCTTGTCTTGTCTTGTTTCTTGTCTTGTCTTGTTTCTTGTCTTGTTTCTTGTCTTGTTTCTTGTCTTGTTTCTTGTCTTTTCTTGTCGTGTTTCTTGTCTTTTTTCTTGTCTTGTTTCTTGTCTTGTTTCTTGTCTTGTTTCTTGTCTTGTTTCTTGTCTTGTCTTGTTTCGTGTCTTGTCTTGTTTCTTGTCTTGTTTCTTGTCTTGTTTCTTGTCTGATTTCTTGTCTCGTTTCTTCTCTTGTCTCTTGTCTTGTCTTGTCTTTTCTTTTTACTTGTCTTGTCTTGTCTTGTTTCTTGTCTTGTTTCTTGTCTTGTCTTTTTTCGTGTCTTGTCTTGTTTCTTGTCTTGTTTCTTGTCTTGTTTCTAATCTTGTTTCTTGTCTTGTCTTGTCTTGTTTCTTGTCTTGTCTTGTTTCTTGTCTTGTTTCTTGTCTTGTTTCTTGTCTTGTTTCTTGTCTTGTTTGTTGTCTTGTTTCTTGTCTTGTTTCTTGTCTTGTTTCTTGTCTTGTTTCTTGTCTTGTTTCCCTTCTTGTTTGTTGTCTTGTTTGTTGTCTTGTTTGTTGTCTTGTTTCTTGTCTTGTTTCTTGTCTGATTTCTTGTCTCGTTTCTTCTCTTGTCTCTTGTCTTGTCTTGTCTTTTCTTGTTACTTGTCTTGTCTTGTCTTGTTTCTTGTCTTGTTTCTTGTCTTGTCTTTTTTCGTGTCTTGTCTTGTTTCTTGTCTTGTTTCTTGTCTTGTTTCTAATCTTGTTTCTTGTCTTGTCTTGTCTTGTTTCTTGTCTTGTCTTGTTTCTTGTCTTGTTTCTTGTCTTGTTTCTTGTCTTGTTTGTTGTCTTGTTTCTTGTCTTGTTTCTTGTCTTGTTTCTTGTCTTGTTTCTTGTCTTGTTTCTTCTCTTGTTTCTTGTCTTGTGTCTTGTCTTTTCTTGTCTTGTCTTGTTTCTTGTCTTGTCTTGTCTTGATTCTTGTCTTGTCTTGTCTTGTCTTATTTCTTGTCTTGTTTCTTGTCTTGTTTCTTGTCTTGTTTCGTGTCTTGTCTTGTTTCTTGTCTTGTTTCTTGTCTTGTTTCTTGCCTTGTCTTGTCTTGTTTCTTGGCTTGTTTCTTGACTTGTTTCTTCTCTTTTTTCTTGTCTTGTTTCTTGTCTTGTCTTGTCTTGTTCCTTGTCTTGTTTCTTGTCTTGTTTCTTGTCTTGTTTCTTGTCTTGTTTCTTGTCTTGTTTCTTGTCTTGTTTCTCGTCTTGTTTCTTCTCTTGTTTCTTGTCTTGTCTCTTGTCTTGTCTTGTCTTGTCTTGTTTCTTGTCTTGTCTTGTCTTCTTTCTTGTCTTTTTTCTTGTCTTGTCTTGTCTTTTTTCTTGTCTTGTTTCTTGTCTTGTTTCTTCTCTTTTTTCTTGTCTTGTTTCTTGTCTTGTCTTGTCTTCATTCTTGTCTTGTTTCTTGTATTGTTTCTTGTCTTGTTTCTTGTCTTGTTTCTTGTCTTGTTTCTTGTCTTGTTTCTTGTCTTGTTTCTTGTCTTGTTTCTTGTCTTGCCTTGTCTTGTTTCTTGTCTTGTTTCTTGTCTTGCTTTTTGTCTTGTTTCTTGTCTTGTCTAGTTTCTTGTCTTGTTTCTTGTCTTGTTTCTTGTCTTGTGTTGTCTTGTTTCTTGTCTTGTTTCTTGTCCTTCTTTTTGTCTTGTTTCTTATCTTGTCTTGTTTCTTCTCTTGTTTCTTGTCTTGTTTCTTGTCTTGTTTCTTGTCTTGCCTAGTCTTGTTTCTTGTCTTGTTTCTTGTCTTGCTTCTTGTCTTGTTTCTTGTCTTGTTTCTTGTCTTGTGTTGTCTTGTTTCTTGTCTTGTTTCTTGTCTTGCTTTTTGCCTTGTTTCTTGTCTTGTCTTGTTTCTTGTCTTGTTTCTTGTCTTGTTTCGTGTCTTGTTTCTTGTCTTGTTTCTTGTCTTGTTTCTTGTCTTGTTTCTTGTCTTGTTTCTTGTCTTGTATCTTGTCTTGTCTTGTCTTGTCTTGTCTTTTTTCTTGTTTTGTCTTGTCTTGTTTCTTGTCTTCTTTCTTGTCTTGTCTTGTCTTGTTTCTTGTTTTGTTTCTTGTCTTGTTTCTTCTCTTTTTTCTTGTCTTGTTTTTTGTCTTGTCTTGTCTTGTTTCTTGTCTTGTTTCTTGTCTTGTTTCTTGTCTTGTTTCTTGCCTTGTTTCTTGTCTTGTCTTGTTTCTTCTCTTGTTTCTTATCTTGTTTCTTGTTTTGTCTTGTCTTGTTTCTTGTCTTGTTTCTTGTCTTGCTTCTTGTCTTTTTTATGTCTTGTCTTGTTTCTTGTCTTGTTTCTTGTCTTGTCTTGTCTTTTTTCTTGTCTTGTTTCTTGTCTTGTTTCTTGTCTTGTTTCTTGTCTTGTCTTGTCTTTTTTCTTGTCTTGTTTCTTGTCTTGTTTCTTGTCTTGTTTCTTGTCTTGTTTCTTGTTTTGTCTTGTCTTGTTTCTTGTCTTGTCTTGTTTCTTGTCTTGTCCTTTTTCTTGTCTTGTTTCTTGTCTTCTTTCTTGTCTTGTTTCTTGTCTTGTTTCTTGTCTTCTTTCTTGTCTTGTTTTGTCTTGTTTCTTGTCTTTTCTTATTTCGTGTCTTGTCTTGTTTCTTGTCTTGTTTCTTGTCTTTTTTTTTTGTCTTGTTTCTTGTCTTGTCTTGTCTTGTTTCTTGTCTTCCCTATTTTCTTTTTTTTTTTCTTGTCTTGTTTCTTGTCTTGTTTCTTGTCTTGTTTCTTCTCTTGTTTCTTCTCTTGTGTCTTGTCTTTTCTTGTCTTGTCTTTTTTCTTGTCTTGTCTTGTCTTGATTCTTGTCTTGTCTTGTCTTGTCTTATTTCTTGTCTTGTTTCTTTTCTTGTTTCTTGTCTTGTCTTGTTTCTTCTCTTGTTTCTTGTCTTGTTTTTTGTCTTGTTTCGTGTCTTGTCTTGTTTCTTGTCTGGTTTCTTGTCTTGTGTCTTGTCTTGTTTCTTGTCTTGTTTCTTGCCTTGTTTCTTGTCTTGTTTCTTGTCTTGTCTTGTCTTGTTTCTTGTCTTGTCTTGTTTCTTCTCTTGTTTCTTCTCTTGTTTCTTGTCTTGTTTCTTCTCTTGTTTCTTGTCTTGTTTCTTGTCTTTTTCCTTCTCTTGTTTCTTGTCTTGTCTCTTGTCTTGTCTTGTCTTGTCTTGTCTTGTCCTGTTTCTTGTCTTGTTTCTTGTCATGTTTCTTGTCTTGTTTCTTGTCTTGTTTCTTCTCTTGTTTCTTGTCTTGTTTCTTGTCTTGATTCTTGGCTTGTTTCTTGACTTGTTTCTTCTCTTTTTTCTTGTCTTTTTTCTTGTCTTGTCTTGTCTTGTTCCTTGTCTTGTTTCTTGTCTTGTTTCTTGTCTTGTTTCTTGTCTTGTTTCTTGTCTTGTTTCTTGTCTTGTTTCTTGTCTTGTTTCTTGTCTTGTTTCTTGTCTTGTTTCTTGTCTTGTCTCTTGTCTTGTCTTGTCTTGTCTTGTTTCTTGTCTTTTTTCTTGTCTTGTCTTGTCTTTTTTCTTGTCTTGTTTCTAGTCTTGTTTCTTCTCTTTTTTCTTGTCTTGTTTCTTGTCTTGTCTTGTCTTGTTTCTTGTCTTGTTTCTTGTATTGTTTCTTGTCTTAATTCTTGTCTTGTTTCTTGTCTTGTTTCTTGTCTTGTTTCTTGTCTTGTTTCTTGTCTTGTCTATTTCTTCTCTTGTTTCTTGTCTTGTTTCTTGTCTTGTTTCTTGTCTTGCCTTGTCTTGTTTCTTGTCTTGTTTCTTGTCTTGCTTCTTGCCTTGTTTCTTGTCTTGTTTCTTGTCTTGTCTTGTTTCTTGTCTTGTTTCTTGTCTTGCTTCTTGCCTTGTTTCTTGTCTTGTTTCTTGTCTTGTCTTGATTCTTGTCTTGTTTCTTGTCTTGTTTCGTGTCTTGTTTCTTGTCTTGTTTCTTGTCTTGTTGCTTGTCTTGTTTCTTGTCTTGTTTCTTGTCTTGTATCTTGTCTTGTTTCTTGTCTTGCTTCTTGTCTTGTTTCTTGTCTTTTTTCTTGTCTTATTTCTTGTCTTTTTCTATTTCGTGTCTTGTCTTGTTTCTTGTCTTGTTTCTTCTCTTTTTTCTTGTCTTGTTTCTTGTCTTGTCTTGTCTTGTTTCTTGTCTTCCCTATTTTCTTGTATTGTTTCTTGTCTTGTTTCTTGTCTTGTTTCTTGTCTTGTTTCTTGTCTTGTTTATTCTCTTGTTTCTTGTCTTGTCTCTTGTCTTCTCTTGTCTTGTCTTGTTTCTTGTCTTGTCTTGTCTTGTTTCTTGTCTTGTCTTGTCTTGTCTTGTCTTGTTTCTTTTCTTGTTTCTTGTCTTGTCTTGTTTCTTGTCTTTTTTCTTGTCTTGTTTCTTGTCTTGTTTCTTGTCTTGTCTTGTTTCTTGTCTTGTCTTGTTTCTTGTCTTGTTTCTTGTCTTGTTTCTTGTCTTGTTTCTTGTCTTTTCTTGTCGTGTTTCTTGTCTTTTTTCTTGTCTTTTTTCTTGTCTTGTTTCTTGTCTTGTTTCTTGTCTTGTTTCTTGTCTTGTCTTTTTTCGTGTCTTGTCTTGTTTCTTGTCTTGTTTCTTGTCTTGTTTCTAATCTTGTTTCTTGTCTTGTCTTGTCTTGTTTCTTGTCTTGTCTTGTTTCTTGTCTTGTTTCATGTCTTGTTTCTTGTCTTGTTTCTTGTCTTGTTTCTTGTCTGATTTCTTGTCTCGTTTCTTCTCTTGTCTCTTGTCTTGTCTTGTCTTTTCTTGTTACTTGTCTTGTCTTGTCTTGTTTCTTGTCTTGTCTTTTTTCGTGTCTTGTCTTGTCTTGTTTCTTGTCTTGTTTCTTGTCTTGTTTCTAATCTTGTTTCTTGTCTTGTCTTGTCTTGTTTCTTGTCTTGTCTTGTTTCTTGTCTTGTTTCTTGTCTTGTTTCTTGTCTTGTTTCTTGTCTTGTTTGTTGTCTTGTTTCTTGTCTTGTTTCTTGTCTTGTTTCTTGTCTTGTTTCTTGTCTTGTTTCTTGTCTTGTTTCTTCTCTTGTTTCTTGTCTTGTGTCTTGTCTTTTCTTGTCTTGTCTTGTTTCTTGTCTTGTCTTGTCTTGATTCTTGTCTTGTCTTGTCTTGTCTTATTTCTTGTCTTGTTTCTTGTCTTGTTTCTTGTCTTGTTTCGTGTCTTGTCTTGTTTCTTGTCTTGTTTCTTGTCTTGTTTCTTGTCTTGTTTCTTGTCTTGTTTCTTGTCTTGTTTCTTGTCTTGTTTCTTCTCTTGTTTCTTGTCTTGTGTCTTGTCTTTTCTTGTCTTGTCTTGTTTCTTGTCTTGTCTTGTCTTGATTCTTGTCTTGTCTTGTCTTGTCTTATTTCTTGTCTTGTTTCTTGTCTTGTTTCTTCTCTTGTTTCTTGTCTTGTTTCTTGTCTTGTTTCTTGTCTTGCCTAGTCTTGTTTCTTGTCTTGTTTCTTGTCTTGCTTCTTGTCTTGTTTCTTGTCTTGTTTCTTGTCTTGTGTTGTCTTGTTTCTTGTCTTGTTTCTTGTCTTGCTTTTTGCCTTGTTTCTTGTCTTGTCTTGTTTCTTGTCTTGTTTCTTGTCTTGTTTCGTGTCTTTTTTCTTGTCTTGTTTCTTGTCTTGTTTCTTGTCTTGTTTCTTGTCTTGTTTCTTGTCTTGTATCTTGTCTTGTTTCTTGTCTTGTTTCTTTTCTTGTTTCTTGTCTTGTTTCTTGTCTTGTTTCTTGTCTTGTTCCTTGTCTTATTTCTTGTCTTTTCTTATTTCGTGTCTTGTCTTGTTTCTTGTCTTGTTTCGTCTCTTTTTTCTTGTCTTGTTTCTTGTCTTGTGTTGTCTTGTTTCTTGTCTTCCCTATTTTCGTGTATTGTTTCTTGTCTTATTTCTTGCCTTGTTTCTTGTCTTATGTCTTGTCTTTTCTTGTCTTGTCTTGTTTCTTGTCTTGTCTTGTCTTGATTCTTGTCTTGTCTTGTCTTGTCTTATTTCTTGTCTTGTTTCTTTTCTTGTTTCTTGTCTTGTCTTGTTTCTTGTCTTGTTTCTTGTCTTGTTTCTTGTCTTGTTTCGTGTCTTGTCTTGTTTCTTGTCTTGTTTCTTGTCTTGTTTCTTGTCTTGTTTCTTGTCTTGTTTCTTGTCTTGTTTCTTGTCTTGTCTTGTCTTGTTTCTTGTCTTGTCTTGTTTCTTCTCTTGTTTCTTCTCTTGTTTCTTGTCTTGTTTCTTGTCTTGTTTCTTGTCTTGTTTCTTCTCTTGTTTCTTCTCTTGTTTCTTGTCTTGTCTTGTCTTGTCTTCTTTCTTGTCTTGTCTTGTCTTCTTTCTTGTCTTGTTTCTTGTCTTGTTTCTTCTCTTTTTTCTTGTCTTGTTTTTTGTCTTGTCTTGTCTTGTTTCTTGTCTTGTTTCTTCTCTTGTTTCTTGTCTTGTTTCTTGCCTTGTTTCTTGTCTTGTCTTGTTTCTTCTCTTGTTTCTTATCTTGTTTCTTGTTTTGTCTTGTCTTGTTTCTTGTCTTGTTTCTTGTCTTGTTTCTTGTCTTGCTTCTTGTCTTTTTTATGTCTTGTCTTGTTTCTTGTCTTGTTTCTTGTCTTGTTTCTTGTATTGTTTCTTGTTTTGTTTCTTGTTTTGTTTCTTGTCTTTTTTCTTGTCTTGTTTCTTGTCTTGTTTCTTGTCTTGTTTCTTGTCTTGTTTCTTGTCTTGTCTCTTGTCTTGATTCTTGTCTTGTCGTGTCTTGTCTTATTTCTTGTCTTGTTTCTTGTCTTGTTTCTTGTCTTGTTTCGTGTCTTGTCTTGTTTCTTGTCTTGTTTCTTGTCTTGTTTCTTGTCTTGTTTCTTGTCTTGTTTCTTGTCTTGTTTCTTGTCTTGTTTCTTGTCTTGTTTCTTGCCTTGTCTTGTCTTGTTTCTTGGCTTGTTTCTTGACTTGTTTCTTCTCTTTTTTCTTGTCTTGTTTCTTGTCTTGTCTTGTCTTGTTCCTTGTCTTGTTTCTTGTCTTGTTTCTTGTCTTGTTTCTTGTCTTGTTTCTTGTCTTGTTTCTTGTCTTGTTTCTTGTCTTGTTTCTTGTCTTGTTTCTTGTCTTGTCTCTTGTCTTGTCTTGTCTTGTTTCTTGTCTTGTCTTGTCTTGTTTCTTGTCTTGTTTCTTGTCTTGTCTTGTCTTGTTTCTTGTCTTGTTTCTTGTCTTGTTTCTTGTCTTGTGTTGTCTTGTTTCTTGTCTTGTTTCTTGTCCTTCTTTTTGTCTTGTTTCTTGTCTTGTCTTGTTTCTTCTCTTGTTTCTTGTCTTGTTTCTTGTCTTGTTTCTTGTCTTGCCTAGTCTTGTTTCTTGTCTTGTTTCTTGTCTTGTTTCTTGTCTTGCTTTTTGCCTTGTTTCTTGTCTTGTCTTGTCTCTTGTCTTGTTTCTTGTCTTGTTTCGTGTCTTGTTTCTTGTCTTGTTTCTTGTCTTGTTTCTTGTCTTGTTTCTTGTCTTGTTTCTTGTCTTGTATCTTGTCTTGTTTCTTGTCCTGTTTCTTTTCTTGTTTCTTGTCTTGTTTCTTGTCTTGTTTCTTGTCTTGTTCCTTGTCTTATTTCTTGTCTTTTCTTATTTCGTGTCTTGTCTTGTTTCTTGTCTTGTTTCGTCTCTTTTTTCTTGTCTTGTTTCTTGTCTTGTCTTGTCTTGTTTCTTGTCTTCCCTATTTTCGTGTATTGTTTCTTGTCTTATTTCTTGTCTTGTTTCTTGTCTTGTTTCTTGTCTTATGTCTTGTCTTTTCTTGTCTTGTCTTGTTTCTAGTCTTGTCTTGTCTTGATTCTTGTCTTGTCTTGTCTTGTCTTATTTCTTGTCTTGTTTCTTTTCTTGTTTCTTGTCTTGTCTTGTTTCTTGTCTTGTTTCTTGTCTTGTTTCTTGTCTTGTTTCGTGTCTTGTCTTGTTTCTTGTCTTGTTTCTTGTCTTGTTTCTTGTCTTGTTTCTTGTCTTGTTTCTTGTCTTGTTTCTTGTCTTGTTTCTTGTCTTGTTTCTTGTCTTGTCTTGTCTTGTTTATGTCTTGTCTTGTTTCTTCTCTTGTTTCTTCTCTTGTTTCTTGTCTTGTTTCTTGTCTTGTTTCTTGTCTTGTTTCTTGTCTTGTTTCTTCTCTTGTTTCTTGTCTTGTCTTGTCTTGTCTTTTTTCTTGTCTTGTCTTGTCCTTTTTCTTGTCTTGTTTCTTGTCTTCTCTTGTCTTGTTTCTTGTCTTGTTTCTTGTATTGTTTCTTGTCTTGTTTCTTGTCTTGTTTCTTGTCTTGTTTCTTGTCTTGTTTCTTGCCTTGTTTCTTGTCTTGTCTTGTTTCTTCTCTTGTTTCTTATCTTGTTTCTTGTTTTGTCTTGCCTTGTTTCTTGTCTTGTTTCTTGTCTTGCTTCTTGTCTTTTTTATGTCTTGTCTTGTTTCTTGTCTTGTTTCTTGTCTTGTTTCTTGTCTTGTTTCTTGTTTTGTTTCTTGTTTTGTTTCTTGTCTTTTTTCTTCATCTGTTTCTTGTCTTGTTTCTTGTCTTGTTTCTTCTCTTGTTTCTTGTCTTCTCTCTTGTCTTCTCTTGTCTTGTCTTGTTTCTTGTCTTGTCTTGTCTTGTTTCTTGTCTTGTCTTGTCTTGTCTTGTTTCTTGTCTTGTTTCTTTTCTTGTTTCTTGTCTTGTCTTGTTTCTTGTCTTGTTTCTTGTCTTGTTTCTTGTCTTGTTTCTTGTCTTGTCTTGTTTTTTTGTCTTGTCTTGTTTCTTGTCTTGTTTCTTGTCTTGATTCTTGTCTTGTTTCTTGTCTTGTTTCTTGTCTTGTCTTGTCTTGTTTCTTGTCTTTTTTCTTGTCTTGTTTCTTGTCTTTTTTCTTGTCTTGTTTCTTGTTTTGTATTGTCTTTTTTTTTGTCTTGTCTTGTCTTGTTTCTTGTCTTGTTTCTTGTCTTGTCTCTTGTCTTGTTTCTTGTCTTGTTTCTTGTCTTGTTTTTTGTCTTGTCTTGTTTCATGTCTTGTCTTGTTTCTTATCTTGTTTCTTGTCTTGTTTCTTGTCTTGTTTCTTGTCTTGTCTTGTCTTGTTTCTTGTCTTGTTTCTTGTCTTGTCTGGTCTTGTTTCTTGTCTTGTTTCTTGTCTTGTTTCTTGTCTTGTTTCTTGTCTTGTTTCTTGTTTTGTATTGTCTTGTTTCTTGTCTTGTTTCTTGTCTTTTCTTGTCTTGTCTTGTTTCTTTTCTTGTTTCTTGTCTTGTTTCTTGTCTTGTTTCTTGTCTTGTTTTTTGTCTTGTCTTGTCTCATGTCTTGTCTTGTTTCTTTTCTTGTTTCTTGTCTTGTCTTGTTTCTTCTCTTGTTTCTTGTCTTGTTTCTTGTCTTGTTTCGTGTCTTGTCTTGTTTCTTGTCTTGTTTTTCGTCTTGTTTCTTGTCTTGTTTCTTGTCTTGTTTCTTGTCTTGTTTCTTGTCTTGTCTTGTCTTTTTTCTTGGCTTGTTTCTTGACTTGTTTCTTCTCTTTTTTCTTGTCTTGTTTCTTGTCTTGTCTTGTCTTGTTTCTTGTCTTTTTTCATGTCTTGTCTTGTCTTTTTTCTTGTCTTGTTTCTTGTCTTGTTTATTCTCTTTTTTCTTGTCTTGTTTCTTGTCTTGTCTTGTTTCTTGTCTTTGTTCTTGTCTTGTTTCTTGTCTTGTTTCTTGTCTTGTTTCTTGTCTTGTTTCTTGTCTTGTTTCTTGTCTTGTCTTGTCTTGTCTTGTTTCTTGTCTTGTTTCTTTTCTTGTTTCTTGTCTTGTCTTGTTTCTTGTCTTGTTTCTTGTCTTGTTTCTTGTCTTGTTTCTTGTCTTGTTTCTTGTCTTGTCTTGTTTCTTGTCTTGTCTTGTTTCTTGTCTTGTTTCTTGTCTTGATTCTTGTCTTGTTTCTTGTCTTGTTTCTTGTCTTGTACTGTCTTGTTTCTTGTCTTTTTTCTTGTCTTGTTTCTTGTCTTTTTTCTTGTCTTGTTTCTTGTTTTGTATTGTCTTTTTTCTTGTCTTGTCTTGTCTTGTTTCTTGTCTTGTTTCTTGTCTTGTTTCTTGTCTTGTTTCTTGTCTTGTTTTTTGTCTTGTCTTGTTTCATGTCTTGTCTTGTTTCTTATCTTGTTTCTTGTCTTGTTTCTTGTCTTGTTTCTTGTCTTGTCTTGTCTTGTTTCTTGTCTTGTTTCTTGTCTTGTCTGGTCTTGTTTCTTGTCTTGTTTCTTGTCTTGTTTCTTGTCTTGTTTCTTGTCTTGTTTCTTGTTTTGTATTGTCTTGTTTCTTGTCTTGTTTCTTGTCTTTTCTTGTCTTGTCTTGTTTCTTTTCTTGTTTCTTGTCTTGTTTCTTGTCTTGTTTCTTGTCTTGTTTTTTGTCTTGTCTTGTCTCATGTCTTGTCTTGTTTCTTTTCTTGTTTCTTGTCTTGTCTTGTTTCTTCTCTTGTTTCTTGTCTTGTTTCTTGTCTTGTTTCGTGTCTTGTCTTGTTTCTTGTCTTGTTTTTTGTCTTGTTTCTTGTCTTGTTTCTTGTCTTGTTTCTTGTCTTGTTTCTTGTCTTGTTTCTTGTCTTGTTTCTTGTCTTGTTTCTTGTCTTGCCTTGTCTTGTTTCTTGTCTTGTTTCTTGTCTTGTGTTGTCTTGTTTCTTGTCTTGTTTCTTGTCTTGCTTTTTGTCTTGTTTCTTGTCTTGTATTGTTTCTTGTCTTGTTTCTCGTCTTGTTTCTTGTCTTGTGTTGTCTTGTTTCTTGTCTTGTTTCTTCTCTTGTTTCTTGTCTTGTTTCTTGTCTTGCCTTGTCTTGTTTCTTGTCTTGTTTCTTGTCTTGCTTCTTGTCTTGTTTCTTGTCTTGTTTCTTGTCTTGCTTCTTGTCTTGTTTCTTGTCTTGTTTCTTGTCTTGTGTTGTCTTGTTTCTTGTCTTGTTTCCTTTCTTGCTTTTTGCCTTGTTTCTCTTCTTGTCTTGTTTCTTGTCTTGTTTCGTGTCTTGTTTCTTGTCTTGTTTCTTGTCTTGTTTCTTGTCTTCTTTCTTGTCTTGTTTCTTGTCTTGTACCTTGTCTTGTTTCTTGTCTTGTTTCGTTTTCTTGTTTCTTGTCTTGTTTCTTGTCTTGTTTCTTGTCTTGTTTCTTGTCTTATTTCTTGTCTTTTCTTATTTCGTGTCTTGTCTTGTTTCTTGTCTTGTTTCTTCTCTTTTTTCTTGTCTTGTTTCTTGTCTTGTCTTGTCTTGTTTCTTGTCTTCCCTATTTTCTTGTATTGTTTCTTGTCTTGTTTCTTGTCTTGTTTCTTGTCTTGTTCCTTGTCTTGTTTCTTCTCTTGTTTCTTGTCTTGTGTCTTGTCTTTTCTTGTCTTGTCTTGTTTCTTGTCTTGTCTTGTCTTGATTCTTGTCTTGTCTTGTCTTGTCTTATTTCTTGTCTTGTTTCTTTTCTTGTTTCTTGTCTTTTCTTGTTTCTTGTCTTGTTTCTTGTCTTGTTTCTTGTCTTGTTTCGTGTCTTGTCTTGTTTCCTGTCTTGTCTCTTGTCTTGTTTCTTGTCTTGTTTCTTGTCTTGTTTCTTGTCTTGTTTCTTCTCTTGTCTTGTCTTGTTTCTTGTCTTGTCTTATTTCTTCTCTTGTTTCTTCTCTTGTTTCTTGTCTTGTTTCTTGTCTTGTTTCTTGTCTTGTTTCTTCTCTTGTTTCTTCTCTTGTTTCTTGTCTTGTCTCTTGTCTTGTCTTGTCTTGTCTTGTCTTTTTTCTTGTCTTGTCTTGTCTTGTTTCTTGTCTTCTTTCTTGTCTTGTCTTGTCTTGTTTATTGTCTTGTTTCTTGTCTTGTTTCTTCTCTTTTTTCTTGTCTTGTTTTTTGTCTTGTCTTGTCTTGTTTCTTGTCTTGTTTCTTGTCTTGTTTCTTGTCTTGTTTCTTGCCTTGTTTCTTGTCTTGTCTTGTTTCTTCTCTTGTTTCTTATCTTGTTTCTTGTTTTGTCTTGTCTTGTTTCTTGTCTTGTTTCTTGTCTTGCTTCTTGTCTTTTTTATGTCTTGTCTTGTTTCTTGTCTTGTTTCTTGTCTTGTCTTGTCTTGTTTCTTGTCTTGTTTCTTGTCTTGTTTCTTGTCTTGTTTCTTGTCTTGTCTTGTCTTGTTTCTTGTCTTGTTTCTTGTCTTGTTTCTTGTCTTGTTTCTTGTTTTGTTTCTTGTTTTGTCTTGTCTTGTCTTGTTTCTTGTCTTGTCCTTTTTCTTGTCTTGTTTCTTGTCTTGTTTCTTGTCTTGTTTCTTGTCTTGTTTCTTGTCTTGTCTTGTTTCGTGTCTTGTCTTGTTTCTTGTCTTGTTTCTTGTCTTGTTTCTTGTCTGATTTCTTGTCTCGTTTCTTCTCTTGTCTCTTGTCTTGTCTTGTCTTTTCTTGTTTCTTGTCTTGTCTTGTCTTGTTTCTTGTCTTGTTTCTTGTCTTGTCTTTTTTCGTGTCTTGTCTTGTTTCTTGTCTTGTTTCTTGTCTTGTTTCTAATCTTGTTTCTTGTCTTGTCTTGTCTTGTTTCTTGTCTTGTCTTGTTTCTTGTCTTGTTTCTTGTCTTGTTTGTTGTCTTGTTTGTTGTCTTGTTTGTTGTCTTGTTTCTTGTCTTGTTTCTTTTCTTGTTTCTTGTCTTATTGCTTGTCTTGTCTTGTTTCGTGTCTTGTATTGTTTCTTGTTTTTTTTTCTTGTCTTGTTTCTTGTCTTCTTTCTTGTCTTGTTTTGTCTTGTTTCTTGTCTTTTCTTATTTTGTGTCTTGTCTTGTTTCTTTTCTGTTTTCTTGTCTTTTTTTTTTTGTCTTGTTTCTTGTCTTGTCTTGTCTTGTTTCTTGTCTTCCCTATTTTCTTGTCTTGTTTCTTGTCTTGTTTCTTGTCTTGTTTCTTGTCTTGTTTCTTGTCTTGTTTCTTGTCTTGTTTCTTCTCTTGTTTCTTGTCTTGTGTCTTGTCTTTTCTTGTCTTGTCTTGTTTCTTGTCTTGTCTTGTCTTGATTCTTGTCTTGTCTTGTCTTGTCTTATTTCTTGTCTTGTTTCTTTTCTTGTTTCTTGTCTTGTCTTGTTTCTTCTCTTGTTTCTTGTCTTGTTTCTTGTCTTGTTTCGTGTCTTGTCTTGTTTCTTGTCTTGTTTCTTGTCTTGTTTCTTGTCTTGTTTCTTGTCTTGTTTCTTGTCTTGTTTCTTGTCTTGTCTTGTCTTGTTTCTTGTCTTGTCTTGTTTCTTCTCTTGTTTCTTCTCTTGTTTCTTGTCTTGTTTCTTCTCTTGTTTCTTGTCTTGTTTCTTGTCCACTTTCTTCTCTTGTTTCTTGTCTTGTCTCTTGTCTTGTCTTGTCTTGTCTTGTCCTGTTTCTTGTCTTGTTTCTTGTCTTGTTTCTTGTCTTGTTTCTTATTTTGTTTCCTGTCTTGTTTCTTGTCTTGTTTCTTGTCTTGTTTCTTGTCTTGTTTCTTGTCTTGATTCTTGTCTTGTTTCTTGTCTTGTTTCTTCTCTTGTTTCTTGTCTTGTCTCTTGTCTTGTCTTGTCTTGTCTTGTTTCTTGTCTTGTCTTGTCTTGTTTCTTGTCTTTTTTCTTGTCTTCTCTTGTCTTTTTTCTTGTCTTGTTTCTTGTCTTGTTTCTTCTCTTTTTTCTTGTCTTGTTTCTTGTCTTGTCTTGTCTTGTTTCTTGTCTTGTTTCTTGTATTGTTTCTTGTCTTGTTTCTTGTCTTGTTTCTTGTCTTGTTTCTTGTCTTGTTTCTTGTCTTGTTTCTTGTCTTGTCTTGTTTCTTCTCTTGTTTCTTGTCTTGTTTCTTGTCTTGTTTCTTGTCTTGCCTTGTCTTGTTTCTTGTCTTGTTTCTTGTCTTGCTTCTTGTCTTGTTTCTTGTCTTGTTTCTTGTCTTGTCTTGTCTAGTTTCTTGTCTTGTTTCTTGTCTTGCTTTTTGTCTTGTTTCTTGTCTTGTCTTGTTTCTTGTCTTGTTTCTTGTCTTGTTTCTTGTCTTGTATCTTGTCTTGTTTCTTGTCTTGTTTCTTTTCTTGTTTCTTGTCTTGTTCCTTGTCTTGTTTCTTGTCTTGTTTCTTGTCTTATGTCTTGTCTTTTCTTGTCTTGTCTTGTTTCTTGTCTTGTCTTGTCTTGATTCTTGTCTTGTCTTGTCTTGTCTTGTCTTATTTCTTGTCTTTTTTCTTTTCTTGTTTCTTGTCTTGTCTTGTTTCTTGTCTTGTTTCGTGTCTTGTCTTGTTTCTTGTCTTGTTTCTTGTCTTGTTTCTTGTCTTGTTTCTTGTCTTGTTTCTTGTCTTGTTTCTTGTCTTGTTTCTTGTCTTGTCTTGTCTTCTTTCTTGTCTTGTCTTGTTTCTTCTCTTGTTTCTTGTCTTGTTTCTTGTCTTGTTTCTTGTCTTGTTTCTTGTCTTGTTTCTTCTCTTGTTTCTTCTCTTGTTTCTTGTCTTGTCTTGTCTTTTTTCTTGTCTTGTCTTGTCCTTTTTCTTGTCTTCTTTCTTGTCTTGTCTTGTCTTCTTTCTTGTCTTGTTTCTTGTCTTGTTTCTTCTCTTTTTTCTTGTCTTGTTTTTTGTCTTGTCTTGTCTTGTTTCTTGTCTTGTTTCTTGTCTTGTTTCTTGTCTTGTTTCTTGCCTTGTTTCTTGTCTTGTCTTGTTTCTTCTCTTGTTTCTTATCTTGTTTCTTGTTTTGTCTTGTCTTGTTTCTTGTCTTGTTTCTTGTCTTGCTTCTTGTCTTTTTTATGTCTTGTCTTGTTTCTTGTCTTGTTTCTTGTCTTGTTTCTTGTCTTGTTTCTTGTCTTGTTTCTTGTTTTGTTTCTTGTTTTTTTTCTTGTCTTGTTTCTTGTCTTTTTTCTTGTCTTGTTTATAATCTTGTTTCTTGTCTTGTTTCTTGTCTTTTTTCTTGTCTTGTTTCTTCTCTTGTTTCTTGTCTTGTCTCTTGTCTTCTCTTGTCTTGTCTTGTTTCTTGTCTTGTCTTGTCTTGTTTCTTGTCTTGTCTTGTCTTGTCTTGTTTCTTGTCTTGTTTCTTTTCTTGTTTCTTGTCTTGTCTTGTTTCTTGTCTTGTTTCTTGTCTTGTTTCTTGTCTTGTTTCTTGTCTTGTCTCTTTTCTTGTCTTGTCTTGTTTCTTGTCTTGTTTCTTGTCTTGTTTCTTGTCTTGTTTCTTGTCTTGTTTCTTGTCTTGTCTCCTCTTTTTTCGTGTCTTTTTTCTTGTCTTGTTTCTTGTCTTTTTTCTTGTCTTGTTTCTTGTTTTGTATTGTCTTGTTTCTTGTCTTGTCTTGTCTTGTCTTGTTTCTTTTCTTGTTTCTTGTCTTGTTTCTTGTCTTGTTTCTTCTCTTTTTTCTTGTCTTGTTTTTTGTCTTGTCTTGTCTTGTTTCTTGTCTTGTTTCTTGTCTTGTTTCTTGTCTTGTTTCTTGCCTTGTTTCTTGTCTTGTCTTGTTTCTTCTCTTGTTTCTTATCTTGTTTCTTGTTTTGTCTTGTCTTGTTTCTTGTCTTGTTTCTTGTCTTGCTTCTTGTCTTTTTTATGTCTTGTCTTGTTTCTTGTCTTGTTTCTTGTCTTGTTTCTTGTCTTGTTTCTTGTTTTGTTTCTTGTTTTTTTTCTTGTCTTGTTTCTTGTCTTTTTTCTTGTCTTGTTTCTAATCTTGTTTCTTGTCTTGTTTCTTGTCTTGTTTCTTGTCTTGTTTCTTCTCTTGTTTCTTGTCTTGTCTCTTGTCTTCTCTTGTCTTGTCTTGTTTCTTGTCTTGTCTTGTCTTGTTTTTTGTCTTGTCTTGTCTTGTCTTGTTTCTTGTCTTGTTTCTTTTCTTGTTTCTTGTCTTGTCTTGTTTCTTGTCTTGTTTCTTGTCTTGTTTCTTGTCTTGTTTCTTGTCTTGTCTTGTTTCTTGTCTTGTCTTGTTTCTTGTCTTGTTTCTTGTCTTGTTTCTTGTCTTGTTTCTTGTCTTGTTTCTTGTCTTGTCTTGTCTTGTTTCTTGTCTTTTTTCTTGTCTTGTTTCTTGACTTTTTTCTTGTCTTGTTTCTTGTTTTGTATTGTCTTGTTTCTTGTCTTGTCTTGTCTTGTCTTGTTTCTTGTCTTGTTTCTTGTCTTGTTTCTTGTCTTGTTTCTTGTCTTTTTTCTTGTCTTGTTTCTTGTTTTGTATTGTCTTGTTTCTTGTCTTGTCTTGTCTTGTCTTGTTTCTTGTCTTGTTTCTTGTCTTGTTTCTTGTCTTGTTTCTTGTCTTGTTTCTTGTCTTGTTTTTTGTCTTGTCTTGTTTCATGTCTTGTCTTGTTTCTTATCTTGTTTCTTGTCTTGTTTCTTGTCTTGTTTCTTGTCTTGTCTTGTCTTGTTTCTTGTCTTGTTTCTTTTCTTGTTTCTTGTCTTGTCTTGTTTCTTGTCTTGTTTCTTGTCTTGTTTCTTGTCTTGTTTCTTGTCTTGTCTTGTTTCTTGTCTTGTCTTGTTTCTTGTCTTGTTTCTTGTCTTGTTTCTTGTCTTGTTTCTTGTCTTGTTTCTTGTCTTGTCTTGTCTTGTTTCTTGTCTTTTTTCTTGTCTTGTTTCTTGTCTTGTTTCTTGTCTTGTTTCTTCTCTTTTTTCTTGTCTTGTTTTTTGTCTTGTCTTGTCTTGTTTCTTGTCTTGTTTCTTGTCTTGTTTCTTGTCTTGTTTCTTGCCTTGTTTCTTGTCTTGTCTTGTTTCTTCTCTTGTTTCTTATCTTGTTTCTTGTTTTGTCTTGTCTTGTTTCTTGTCTTGTTTCTTGTCTTGCTTCTTGTCTTTTTTATGTCTTGTCTTGTTTCTTGTCTTGTTTCTTGTCTTGTTTCTTGTCTTGTTTCTTGTTTTGTTTCTTGTTTTTTTTCTTGTCTTGTTTCTTGTCTTTTTTCTTGTCTTGTTTCTAATCTTGTTTCTTGTCTTGTTTCTTGTCTTGTTTCTTGTCTTGTTTCTTGTCTTGCTTCTTGTCTTTTTTATGTCTTGTCTTGTTTCTTGTCTTGTTTCTTGTCTTGTTCCTTGTCTTGTTTCTTGTTTTGTTTCTTGTTTTTTTTCTTGTCTTGTTTCTTGTCTTTTTTCTTGTCTTGTTTCTAATCTTGTTTCTTGTCTTGTTTCTTGTCTTGTTTCTTGTCTTGTTTCTTCTCTTGTTTCTTGTCTTGTCTCTTGTCTTCTCTTGTCTTGTCTTGTTTCTTGTCTTGTCTTGTCTTGTTTCTTGTCTTCTCTTGTCTTGTCTTGTTTCTTGTCTTGTTTCTTTTCTTGTTTCTTGTCTTGTCTTGTTTCTTGTCTTGTTTCTTGTCTTGTTTCTTGTCTTGTTTCTTGTCTTGTCTTGTTTCTTGTCTTGTCTTGTTTCTTGTCTTGTTTCTTGTCTTGTTTCTTGTCTTGTTTCTTGTCTTGTTTCTTGTCTTGTCTTGTCTTGTTTCTTGTCTTTTTTCTTGTCTTGTTTCTTGTCTTTTTTCTTGTCTTGTTTCTTGTTTTGTATTGTCTTGTTTCTTGTCTTGTCTTGTCTTGTCTTGTTTCTTGTCTTGTTTCTTGTCTTGTTTCTTGTCTTGTTTCTTGTCTTGTTTCTTGTCTTGTTTTTTGTCTTGTCTTGTTTCATGTCTTGTCTTGTTTCTTATCTTGTTTCTTGTCTTGTTTCTTGTCTTTTTTCTTGTCTTGTCTTGTCTTGTTTCTTGTCTTGTTTCTTGTCTTGTCTTGTCTTGTTTCTTGTCTTGTTTCTTGTCTTGTTTCTTGTCTTGTTTCTTGTCTTGTTTCTTGTTTTGTATTGTCTTGTTTCTTGTCTTGTTTCTTGTCTTTTCTTGTCTTGTCTTGTTTCTTTTCTTGTTTCTTGTCTTGTTTGTTGTCTTGTTTCTTGTCTTGTTTTTTGTCTTGTCTTGTCTCATGTCTTGTCTTGTTTCTTTTCTTGTTTCTTGTCTTGTCTTGTTTCTTCTCTTGTTTCTTGTCTTGTTTCTTGTCTTGTTTCGTGTCTTGTCTTGTTTCTTGTCTTGTTTCTTGTCTTGTTTCTTGTCTTGTTTCTTGTCTTGTTTCTTGTCTTGTCTTGTCTTGTTTCTTGGCTTGTTTCTTGACTTGATTCTTCTCTTTTTTCTTGTCTTGTTTCTTGTCTTGTCTTGTCTTGTTTCTTGTCTTTTTTCATGTCTTGTCTTGTCTTTTTTCTTGTCTTGTTTCTTGTCTTGTTTATTCTCTTTTTTCTTGTCTTGTTTCTTGTCTTGTCTTGTTTCTTGTCTTGTTTCTTGTCTTGTTTCTTGTCTTGTTTCTTGTCTTGTTTCTTGTCTTTTTTCTTGTCTTGTTTCTTGTCTTGTTTCTTGTCTTGCCTTGTCTTGTTTCTTGTCTTGTTTCTTGTCTTGTGTTGTCTTGTTTCTTGTCTTGTTTCTTGTCTTGCTTTTTGTCTTGTTTCTTGTCTTGTATTGTTTCTTGTCTTGTTTCTCGTCTTGTTTCTTGTCTTGTGTTGTCTTGTTTCTTGTCTTGTTTCTTGACTGTTTCTTGTCTTGTTTCTTGTCTTGCCTTGTCTTGTTTCTTGTCTTGTTTCTTGTCTTGCTTCTTGTCTTGCTTCTTGTCTTGTTTCTTGTCTTGTGTTGTCTTGTTTCTTGTCTTGTTTCCTTTCTTGCTTTTTGCCTTGTTTCTTGTCTTGTCTTGTTTCTTGTCTTGTTTCTTGTCTTGTTTCGTGTCTTGTTTCTTGTCTTGTTTCTTGTCTTGTTTCTTGTCTTTTTTCTTGTCTTGTTTCTTGTCTTGTATCTTGTCTTGTTTCTTGTCTTGTTTCTTGTCTTTTTTCTTGTCTTGTTTCTTGTCTGATTTCTTGTCTCGTTTCTTCTCTTGTCTCTTGTCTTGTCTTGTCTTTTCTTGTTTCTTGTCTTGTCTTGTCTTGTTTCTTGTCTTGTTTCTTGTCTTGTCTTTTTTCGTGTCTTGTCTTGTCTCTTGTCTTGTTTCTTGTCTTGTTTCTAATCTTGTTTCTTGTCTTGTCTTGTCTTGTTTCTTGTCTTGTCTTGTTTCTTGTCTTGTTTCTTGTCTTGTTTCTTGTCTTGTTTGTTGTCTTGTTTGTTGTCTTGTTTGTTGTCTTGTTTGTTGTCTTGTTTCTTGTCTTATTGCTTGTCTTGTCTTGTTTCGTGTCTTGTATTGTTTCTTGTCTTGTTTCTTGTCTTGTTTCTTGTCTTCTTTCTTGTCTTGTTTTGTCTTGTTTCTTGTCTTTTCTTATTTCGTGTCTTGTCTTGTTTCTTGCCTTGTTTCTTTTTTTTTTTTTTTGTCTTGTTTCTTGTCTTGTCTTGTCTTGTTTCTTGTCTTCCCTATTTTCTTGTCTTGTTTCTTGTCTTGTTTCTTGTCTTGTTTCTTCTCTTGTTTCTTGTCTTGTGTCTTGTCTTTTCTTGTCTTGTCTTGTTTCTTGTCTTGTCTTGTCTTGATTCTTGTCTTGTCTTGTCTTGTCTTATTTCTTGTCTTGTTTCTTTTCTTGTTTCTTGTCTTGTCTTTTTTTTTCTCTTGTTTCTTGTCTTGTTTCGTGTCTTGTCTTGTTTCTTGTCTTGTTTCTTGTCTTGTTTCTTGTCTTGTTTCTTGTCTTGTTTCTTGTCTTGTTTCTTGTCTTGTCTTGTTTCTTGTCTTGTCTTGTTTCTTCTCTTGTTTCTTCTCTTGTTTCTTGTCTTGTTTCTTGTCTTGTTTCTTCTCTTGTTTCTTGTCTTGTTTCTTGTCCACTTTCTTATCTTGTTTCTTGTCTTGTCTCTTGTCTTGTCTTGTCTTGTCTTGTCCTGTTTCTTGTCTTGTTTCTTGTCTTGTTTCTTGTCTTGTTTCCTGTCTTGTTTCTTGTCTTGTTTCTTGTCTTGTTTCTTGTCTTGTTTCTTGTCTTGTTTCTTGTCTTGATTCTTGTCTTGTTTCTTGTCTTGTTTCTTCTCTTGTTTCTTGTCTTGTCTCTTGTCTTGTCTTGTCTTGTCTTGTTTCTTGTCTTGTCTTGTCTTGTTTCTTGTCTTTTTTCTTGTCTTCTCTTGTCTTTTTTCTTGTCTTGTTTCTTGTCTTGTTTCTTCTATTTTTTCTTGTCTTGTTTCTTGTCTTGTCTTGTCTTGTTTCTTGTCTTGTTTCTTGTATTGTTTCTTGTCTTGTTTCTTGTCTTGTTTCTTGTCTTGTTTCTTGTCTTGTTTCTTGTCTTGTTTCTTGTCTTGTCTTGTTTCTTCTCGTGTTTCTTGTCTTGTTTCTTGTCTTGTTTCTTGTCTTGCCTTGTCTTGTTTCTTGTCTTGTTTCTTGTCTTGCTTCTTGTCTTGTTTCTTGTCTTGTTTCTTGTCTTGTCTTGTCTAGTTTCTTGTCTTGTTTCTTGTCTTGCTTTTTGTCTTGTTTCTTGTCTTGTCTTGTTTCTTGTCTTGTTTCGTGTCTTGTTTCTTGTCTTGTTTCTTGTCTTGTTTCTTGTCTTGTTTCTTGTCTTGTTTCTTGTCTTGTATCTTGTCTTGTTTCTTGTCTTGTTTCTTGTCTTGTTTCTTGTCTTGTTCCTTGTCTTGTTTCTTGTCTTGTTTCTTGTCTTTTTTCTTGTCTTATTTCTTGTCTTTTCTTATTTCGTGTCTTGTCTTGTTTCTTGTCTTGTCTTGTCTTGTTTCTTGTCTTCCCTATTTTCTTGTATTGTTTCTTGTCTTGTTTCTTGTCTTGTTTCTTGTCTTGTTTCTTGTCTTGTTTATTCTCTTGTTTCTTGTCTTGTCTCTTGTCTTCTCTTGGGTTGTCTTGTTTCTTGTCTTGTCTTGTCTTGTCTTGTTTCTTTTCTTGTTTCTTGTCTTGTCTTGTTTCTTGTCTTGTTTCTTGTCTTGTTTCTTGTCTTGTCTTGTTTCTTGTCTTGTATTGTTTCTTGTCTTGTTTCTTGTCTTGTTTCTTGTCTTTTCTTGTCGTGTTTCTTGTCTTTTTTCTTGTCTTGTTTCTTGTCTTGTTTCTTGTCTTGTTTCTTGTCTTGTTTCTTGTCTTGTTTCTTGTCTTGTTTCTTGTCTTGTTTCTTGTCTTGTCTTGTTTCGTGTCTTGTCTTGTTTCTTGTCTTGTTTCTTGTCTTGTTTCTTGTCTTGTCTTGTTTCGTGTCTTGTCTTGTTTCTTGTCTTGTCTTGTCTTGTTTCTTGTCTTGTTTCTTGTCTTGTCTTTTTTCGTGTCTTGTCTTGTTTCTTGTCTTGTTTCTTGTCTTGTTTCTAATCTTGTTTCTTGTCTTGTCTTGTCTTGTTTCTTGTCTTGTCTTGTTTCTTGTCTTGTTTCTTGTCTTGTTTCTTGTCTTGTTTCTTGTCTTGTTTGTTGTCTTGTTTCTTGTCTTGTTTCTTGTCTTGTTTCTTGTCTTGTTTCTTGTCTTGTTTCTTGTCTTATTGCTTGTCTTGTCTTGTTTCGTGTCTTGTATTGTTTCTTGTCTTGTTTCTTGTCTTGTTTCTTGTCTTCTTTCTTGTCTTGTTTTGTCTTGTTTCTTGTCTTTTCTTATTTCGTTTCTTGTCTTGTTTCTTGTCTTCTTTCTTGTCTTTTTTCTTGTCTTGTTTCTTGTCTTGTCTTGTCTTGTTTCTTGTCTTCCCTATTTTCTTGTCTTGTTTCTCTTCTTGTTTCTTGTCTTGTTTCTTGTCTTGTTTCTTGTCTTGTTTCTTCTCTTGTTTCTTGTCTTGTCTTGTTTCGTGTCTTGTCTTGTTTCTTGTCTTGTTTCTTGTCTTGTTTCTTGTCTTGTCTTGTTTCTTGTCTTGTTTCTTTTCTTGTTTCTTGTGTTGTCTTGTTTCTTCTCTTGTTTCTTGTCTTGTTTCTTGTCTTGTTTCGTGTCTTGTCTTGTTTCTTGTCTTGTTTCTTGTCTTGTTTCTTGCCTTGTCTTGTTTCTTGTCTTGTTTCTTTTCTTGTTTCTTGTGTTGTCTTGTTTCTTCTCTTGTTTCTTGTCTTGTTTCTTGTCTTGTCTTGTCTTGTTCCTTGTCTTGTTTCTTGTCTTGTTTCTTGTCTTGTTTCTTGTCTTGTTTCTTGTCTTGTTTCTTGTCTTGTTTCTTGTCTTGTTTCTTCTCTTGTTTCTTGTCTTGTCTCTTGTCTTGTCTTGTCTTGTTTCTTGTCTTGTCTTGTCTTGTTTCTTGTCTTTTTTCTTGTCTTGTCTTGTCTTTTTTCTTGTCTTGTTTCTTGTCTTGTTTCTTCTCTTTTTTCTTGTCTTGTTTCTTGTCTTGTCTTGTCTTGTTTCTTGTCTTGTTTCTTGTCTTGTTTCTTGTCTTGTTTCTTGTCTTGTTTCTTGTCTTGTTTCTTGTCTTGTTTATTGTCTTGCCTTGTCTTGTTTCTTGTCTTGTTTCTTGTCTTGTGTTGTCTTGTTTCTTGTCTTGTTTCTTGTCTTGCTTTTTGTCTTGTTTCTTGTCTTGTCTTGTTTCTTGTCTTGTTTCTTGTCTTGTTTCTTGTCTTGTGTTGTCTTGTTTCTTGTCTTGTTTCTTGTCTTGCTTTTTGTCTTGTTTCTTGTCTTGTCTTGTTTCTTCTCTTGTTTCTTGTCTTTTTTCTTGTCTTGTTTCTTGTCTTGCCTTGTCTTGTTTCTTGTCTTGTTTCTTGTCTTGTGTTGTCTTGTTTCTTGTCTTGTTTCTTTTCTTGCTTTTTGCCTTGTTTCTTGTCTTGTCTTGTTTCTTGTCTTGTTTCTTGTCTTGTTTCGTGTCTTGTTTCTTGTCTTGTTTCTTGTCTTGTTTCTTGTCTTGTTTATTCTCTTGTTTCTTGTCTTGTCTCTTGTCTTGTCTTGTTTCTTTTCTTGTTTCTTGTCTTGTCTTGTTTCTTGTCTTGTTTCTTGTCTTGTTTCTTGTCTTGTTTCTTGTCTTGTTTCTTGTCTTGTCTTGTTTCTTGTCTTGTATTGTTTCTTGTCTTGTTTCTTGTCTTGTTTCTTGTCTTTTCTTGTCGTGTTTCTTGTCTTTTTTCTTGTCTTGTTTCTTGTCTTGTTTCTTGTCTTGTTTCTTGTCTTGTTTCTTGTCTTGTTTCTTGTCTTGTTTCTTGTCTTGTCTTGTTTCGTGTCTTGTCTTGTTTCTTGTCTTGTTTCTTGTCTTGTTTCTTGTCTTGTCTTGTTTCGTGTCTTGTCTTGTTTCTTGTCTTGTCTTGTCTTGTTTCTTGTCTTGTTTCTTGTCTTGTCTTTTTTCGTGTCTTGTCTTGTTTCTTGTCTTGTTTCTAATCTTGTTTCTTGTCTTGTCTTGTCTTGTTTCTTGTCTTGTCTTGTTTCTTGTCTTGTTTCTTGTCTTGTTTCTTGTCTTGTTTGTTGTCTTGTTTGTTGTCTTGTTTGTTGTCTTTTTTCTTGTCTTGTTTCTTGTCTTGTTTCTTGTCTTGTTTCTTGTCTTGTTTCTTGTCTTGTTTCTTGTCTTGTTTCTTGTCTTGTTTATTGTCTTGCCTTGTCTTGTTTCTTGTCTTGTTTCTTGTCTTGTGTTGTCTTGTTTCTTGTCTTGTTTCTTGTCTTGCTTTTTGTCTTGTTTCTTGTCTTGTCTTGTTTCTTGTCTTGTTTCTTGTCTTGTTTCTTGTCTTGTGTTGTCTTGTTTCTTGTCTTGTTTCTTGTCTTGCTTTTTGTCTTGTTTCTTGTCTTGTCTTGTTTCTTCTCTTGTTTCTTGTCTTTTTTCTTGTCTTGTTTCTTGTCTTGCCTTGTCTTGTTTCTTGTCTTGTTTCTTGTCTTGTGTTGTCTTGTTTCTTGTCTTGTTTCTTTTCTTGCTTTTTGCCTTGTTTCTTGTCTTGTCTTGTTTCTTGTCTTGTTTCTTGTCTTGTTTCGTGTCTTGTTTCTTGTCTTGTTTCTTGTCTTGTTTCTTGTCTTGTTTATTCTCTTGTTTCTTGTCTTGTCTCTTGTCTTGTCTTGTTTCTTTTCTTGTTTCTTGTCTTGTCTTGTTTCTTGTCTTGTTTCTTGTCTTGTTTCTTGTCTGGTTTCTTGTCTTGTTTCTTGTCTTGTCTTGTTTCTTGTCTTGTATTGTTTCTTGTCTTGTTTCTTGTCTTGTTTCTTGTCTTTTCTTGTCGTGTTTCTTGTCTTTTTTCTTGTCTTGTTTCTTGTCTTGTTTCTTGTCTTGTTTCTTGTCTTGTTTCTTGTCTTGTTTCTTGTCTTGTATTGTTTCTTGTCTTGTTTCTTGTCTTGTTTCTTGTCTTTTCTTGTCGTGTTTCTTGTCTTTTTTCTTGTCTTCTCTTGTCTTGTTTCTTGTCTTGTTTCTTGTCTTGTTTCTTCTATTTTTTCTTGTCTTGTTTCTTGTCTTGTCTTGTCTTGTTTCTTGTCTTGTTTCTTGTATTGTTTCTTGTCTTGTTTCTTGTCTTGTTTCTTGTCTTGTTTCTTGTCTTGTTTCTTGTCTTGTTTCTTGTCTTGTCTTGTTTCTTCTCGTGTTTCTTGTCTTGTTTCTTGTCTTGTTTCTTGTCTTGCCTTGTCTTGTTTCTTGTCTTGTTTCTTGTCTTGCTTCTTGTCTTGTTTCTTGTCTTGTTTCTTGTCTTGTCTTGTCTAGTTTCTTGTCTTGTTTCTTGTCTTGCTTTTTGTCTTGTTTCTTGTCTTGTCTTGTTTCTTGTCTTGTTTCGTGTCTTGTTTCTTGTCTTGTTTCTTGTCTTGTTTCTTGTCTTGTTTCTTGTCTTGTTTCTTGTCTTGTATCTTGTCTTGTTTCTTGTCTTGTTTCTTGTCTTGTTTCTTGTCTTGTTCCTTGTCTTGTTTCTTGTCTTGTTTCTTGTCTTTTTTCTTGTCTTATTTCTTGTCTTTTCTTATTTCGTGTCTTGTCTTGTTTCTTGTCTTGTCTTGTCTTGTTTCTTGTCTTCCCTATTTTCTTGTATTGTTTCTTGTCTTGTTTCTTGTCTTGTTTCTTGTCTTGTTTCTTGTCTTGTTTATTCTCTTGTTTCTTGTCTTGTCTCTTGTCTTCTCTTGGGTTGTCTTGTTTCTTGTCTTGTCTTGTCTTGTCTTGTTTCTTTTCTTGTTTCTTGTCTTGTCTTGTTTCTTGTCTTGTTTCTTGTCTTGTTTCTTGTCTTGTCTTGTTTCTTGTCTTGTATTGTTTCTTGTCTTGTTTCTTGTCTTGTTTCTTGTCTTTTCTTGTCGTGTTTCTTGTCTTTTTTCTTGTCTTGTTTCTTGTCTTGTTTCTTGTCTTGTTTCTTGTCTTGTTTCTTGTCTTGTTTCTTGTCTTGTTTCTTGTCTTGTTTCTTGTCTTGTCTTGTTTCGTGTCTTGTCTTGTTTCTTGTCTTGTTTCTTGTCTTGTTTCTTGTCTTGTCTTGTTTCGTGTCTTGTCTTGTTTCTTGTCTTGTCTTGTCTTGTTTCTTGTCTTGTTTCTTGTCTTGTCTTTTTTCGTGTCTTGTCTTGTTTCTTGTCTTGTTTCTTGTCTTGTTTCTAATCTTGTTTCTTGTCTTGTCTTGTCTTGTTTCTTGTCTTGTCTTGTTTCTTGTCTTGTTTCTTGTCTTGTTTCTTGTCTTGTTTCTTGTCTTGTTTGTTGTCTTGTTTCTTGTCTTGTTTCTTGTCTTGTTTCTTGTCTTGTTTCTTGTCTTGTTTCTTGTCTTATTGCTTGTCTTGTCTTGTTTCGTGTCTTGTATTGTTTCTTGTCTTGTTTCTTGTCTTGTTTCTTGTCTTCTTTCTTGTCTTGTTTTGTCTTGTTTCTTGTCTTTTCTTATTTCGTTTCTTGTCTTGTTTCTTGTCTTCTTTCTTGTCTTTTTTCTTGTCTTGTTTCTTGTCTTGTCTTGTCTTGTTTCTTGTCTTCCCTATTTTCTTGTCTTGTTTCTCTTCTTGTTTCTTGTCTTGTTTCTTGTCTTGTTTCTTGTCTTGTTTCTTCTCTTGTTTCTTGTCTTGTCTTGTTTCGTGTCTTGTCTTGTTTCTTGTCTTGTTTCTTGTCTTGTTTCTTGTCTTGTCTTGTTTCTTGTCTTGTTTCTTTTCTTGTTTCTTGTGTTGTCTTGTTTCTTCTCTTGTTTCTTGTCTTGTTTCTTGTCTTGTTTCGTGTCTTGTCTTGTTTCTTGTCTTGTTTCTTGTCTTGTTTCTTGCCTTGTCTTGTTTCTTGTCTTGTTTCTTTTCTTGTTTCTTGTGTTGTCTTGTTTCTTCTCTTGTTTCTTGTCTTGTTTCTTGTCTTGTCTTGTCTTGTTCCTTGTCTTGTTTCTTGTCTTGTTTCTTGTCTTGTTTCTTGTCTTGTTTCTTGTCTTGTTTCTTGTCTTGTTTCTTGTCTTGTTTCTTCTCTTGTTTCTTGTCTTGTCTCTTGTCTTGTCTTGTCTTGTTTCTTGTCTTGTCTTGTCTTGTTTCTTGTCTTTTTTCTTGTCTTGTCTTGTCTTTTTTCTTGTCTTGTTTCTTGTCTTGTTTCTTCTCTTTTTTCTTGTCTTGTTTCTTGTCTTGTCTTGTCTTGTTTCTTGTCTTGTTTCTTGTCTTGTTTCTTGTCTTGTTTCTTGTCTTGTTTCTTGTCTTGTTTCTTGTCTTGTTTATTGTCTTGCCTTGTCTTGTTTCTTGTCTTGTTTCTTGTCTTGTGTTGTCTTGTTTCTTGTCTTGTTTCTTGTCTTGCTTTTTGTCTTGTTTCTTGTCTTGTCTTGTTTCTTGTCTTGTTTCTTGTCTTGTTTCTTGTCTTGTGTTGTCTTGTTTCTTGTCTTGTTTCTTGTCTTGCTTTTTGTCTTGTTTCTTGTCTTGTCTTGTTTCTTCTCTTGTTTCTTGTCTTTTTTCTTGTCTTGTTTCTTGTCTTGCCTTGTCTTGTTTCTTGTCTTGTTTCTTGTCTTGTGTTGTCTTGTTTCTTGTCTTGTTTCTTTTCTTGCTTTTTGCCTTGTTTCTTGTCTTGTCTTGTTTCTTGTCTTGTTTCTTGTCTTGTTTCGTGTCTTGTTTCTTGTCTTGTTTCTTGTCTTGTTTCTTGTCTTGTTTATTCTCTTGTTTCTTGTCTTGTCTCTTGTCTTGTCTTGTTTCTTTTCTTGTTTCTTGTCTTGTCTTGTTTCTTGTCTTGTTTCTTGTCTTGTTTCTTGTCTTGTTTCTTGTCTTGTTTCTTGTCTTGTCTTGTTTCTTGTCTTGTATTGTTTCTTGTCTTGTTTCTTGTCTTGTTTCTTGTCTTTTCTTGTCGTGTTTCTTGTCTTTTTTCTTGTCTTGTTTCTTGTCTTGTTTCTTGTCTTGTTTCTTGTCTTGTTTCTTGTCTTGTTTCTTGTCTTGTTTCTTGTCTTGTCTTGTTTCGTGTCTTGTCTTGTTTCTTGTCTTGTTTCTTGTCTTGTTTCTTGTCTTGTCTTGTTTCGTGTCTTGTCTTGTTTCTTGTCTTGTCTTGTCTTGTTTCTTGTCTTGTTTCTTGTCTTGTCTTTTTTCGTGTCTTGTCTTGTTTCTTGTCTTGTTTCTAATCTTGTTTCTTGTCTTGTCTTGTCTTGTTTCTTGTCTTGTCTTGTTTCTTGTCTTGTTTCTTGTCTTGTTTCTTGTCTTGTTTGTTGTCTTGTTTGTTGTCTTGTTTGTTGTCTTTTTTCTTGTCTTGTTTCTTGTCTTGTTTCTTGTCTTGTTTCTTGTCTTGTTTCTTGTCTTGTTTCTTGTCTTGTTTCTTGTCTTGTTTATTGTCTTGCCTTGTCTTGTTTCTTGTCTTGTTTCTTGTCTTGTGTTGTCTTGTTTCTTGTCTTGTTTCTTGTCTTGCTTTTTGTCTTGTTTCTTGTCTTGTCTTGTTTCTTGTCTTGTTTCTTGTCTTGTTTCTTGTCTTGTGTTGTCTTGTTTCTTGTCTTGTTTCTTGTCTTGCTTTTTGTCTTGTTTCTTGTCTTGTCTTGTTTCTTCTCTTGTTTCTTGTCTTTTTTCTTGTCTTGTTTCTTGTCTTGCCTTGTCTTGTTTCTTGTCTTGTTTCTTGTCTTGTGTTGTCTTGTTTCTTGTCTTGTTTCTTTTCTTGCTTTTTGCCTTGTTTCTTGTCTTGTCTTGTTTCTTGTCTTGTTTCTTGTCTTGTTTCGTGTCTTGTTTCTTGTCTTGTTTCTTGTCTTGTTTCTTGTCTTGTTTATTCTCTTGTTTCTTGTCTTGTCTCTTGTCTTGTCTTGTTTCTTTTCTTGTTTCTTGTCTTGTCTTGTTTCTTGTCTTGTTTCTTGTCTTGTTTCTTGTCTGGTTTCTTGTCTTGTTTCTTGTCTTGTCTTGTTTCTTGTCTTGTATTGTTTCTTGTCTTGTTTCTTGTCTTGTTTCTTGTCTTTTCTTGTCGTGTTTCTTGTCTTTTTTCTTGTCTTGTTTCTTGTCTTGTTTCTTGTCTTGTTTCTTGTCTTGTTTCTTGTCTTGTTTCTTGTCTTGTATTGTTTCTTGTCTTGTTTCTTGTCTTGTTTCTTGTCTTTTCTTGTCGTGTTTCTTGTCTTTTTTCTTGTCTTGTTTCTTGTCTTGTTTCTTGTCTTGTTTCTTGTCTTGTTTCTTGTCTTGTTTCTTGTCTTGTTTCTTGTCTTGTCTTGTTTCGTGTCTTGTCTTGTTTCTTGTCTTGTTTCTTGTCTTGTTTCTTGTCTTGTCTTGTTTCGTGTCTTGTCTTGTTTCTTGTCTTGTCTTGTCTTGTTTCTTGTCTTGTTTCTTGTCTTGTCTTTTTTCGTGTCTTGTCTTGTTTCTTGTCTTGTTTCTAATCTTGTTTCTTGTCTTGTCTTGTCTTGTTTCTTGTCTTGTCTTGTTTCTTGTCTTGTTTCTTGTCTTGTTTCTTGTCTTGTTTGTTGTCTTGTTTGTTGTCTTGTTTGTTGTCTTTTTTCTTGTCTTGTTTCTTGTCTTGTTTCTTGTCTTGTTTCTTGTCTTATTGCTTGTCTTGTCTTGTTTCGTGTCTTGTATTGTTTCTTGTCTTGTTTCTTGTCTTGTTTCTTGTCTTCTTTCTTGTCTTGTTTTGTCTTGTTTCTTGTCTTTTCTTATTTCGTGTCTTGTCTTGTTTCTTGTCTTGTTTCTTGTCTTTTTTCTTGTCTTGTTTCTTGTCTTGTCTTGTCTTGTTTCTTGTCTTCCCTATTTTCTTGTCTTGTTTCTCTTCTTGTTTCTTGTCTTGTTTCTTGTCTTGTTTCTTGTCTTGTTTCTTCTCTTGTTTCTTGTCTTGTGTCTTGTCTTTTCTTGTCTTGTCTTGTTTCTTGTCTTGTCTTGTCTTGATTCTTGTCTTGTCTTGTCTTGTCTTATTTCTTGTCCTGTTTCTTTTCTTGTTTCTTGTCTTGTCTTGTTTCTTCTCTTGTTTCTTGTCTTGTTTCTTGTCTTGTTTCGTGTCTTGTCTTGTTTCTTGTCTTGTTTCTTGTCTTGTTTCTTGTCTTGTTTCTTGTCTTGTTTCTTGCCTTGTCTTGTCTTGTTTCTTGGCTTGTTTCTTGACTTTTTTCTTCTCTTTTTTCTTGTCTTGTTTCTTGTCTTGTCTTGTCTTGTTCCTTGTCTTGTTTCTTGTCTTCTTTCTTGTCTTGTTTTGTCTTGTTTCTTGTCTTTTCTTATTTCGTGTCTTGTCTTGTTTCTTGTCTTGTTTCTTGTCTTTTTTTTTTTGTCTTGTTTCTTGTCTTGTCTTGTCTTGTTTCTTGTCTTCCCTATTTTCTTGTCTTGTTTCTTGTCTTGTTTCTTGTCTTGTTTCTTCTCTTGTTTCTTGTCTTGTGTCTTGTCTTTTCTTGTCTTGTCTTGTTTCTTGTCTTGTCTTGTCTTGATTCTTGTCTTGTCTTGTCTTGTCTTATTTCTTGTCTTGTTTCTTTTCTTGTTTCTTGTCTTGTCTTGTTTCTTCTCTTGTTTCTTGTCTTGTTTCTTGTCTTGTTTCGTGTCTTGTCTTGTTTCTTGTCTTGTTTCTTGTCTTGTTTCTTGTCTTGTTTCTTGTCTTGTTTCTTGTCTTGTTTCTTGTCTTGTCTTGTCTTGTTTCTTGTCTTGTCTTGTTTCTTCTCTTGTTTCTTGTCTTGTTTCTTGTCTTGTTTCTTGTCTTGTTTCTTCTCTTGTTTCTTGTCTTGTTTCTTGTCCACTTTCTTCTCTTGTTTCTTGTCTTGTCTCTTGTCTTGTCTTGTCTTGTCTTGTCCTGTTTCTTGTCTTGTTTCTTGTCTTGTTTGTTGTCTTGTTTCCTGTCTTGTTTCTTGTCTTGTTTCTTGTCTTGTTTCTTGTCTTGTTTCTTGTCTTGATTCTTGTCTTGTTTCTTGTCTTGTTTCTTCTCTTGTTTCTTGTCTTGTCTCTTGTCTTGTCTTGTCTTGTCTTGTTTCTTGTCTTGTCTTGTTTCTTGTCTTTTTTCTTGTCTTCTCTTGTCTTTTTTCTTGTCTTGTTTCTTGTCTTGTTTCTTCTCTTTTTTCTTGTCTTGTTTCTTGTCTTGTCTTGTCTTGTTTCTTGTCTTGTTTCTTGTATTGTTTCTTGTCTTGTTTCTTGTCTTGTTTCTTGTCTTGTTTCTTGTCTTGTCTTGTTTCTTCTCGTGTTTCTTGTCTTGTTTCTTGTCTTGCCTTGTCTTGTTTCTTGTCTTGTTTCTTGTCTTGCTTCTTGTCTTGTTTCTTGTCTTGTTTCTTGTCTTGTCTTGTCTAGTTTCTTGTCTTGTTTCTTGTCTTGCTTTTTGTCTTGTTTCTTGTCTTGTCTTGTTTCTTGTCTTGTTTCTTGTCTTGTTTTGTGTCTTGTTTCTTGTCTTGTTTCTTGTCTTGTTTCTTGTCTTGTTTCTTGTCTTGTTTCTTGTCTTGTATCTTGTCTTGTTTCTTGTCTTGTTTCTTGTCTTGTTTCTTGTCTTGTTCCTTGTCTTGTTTCTTGTCTTGTTTCTTGTCTTTTTTCTTGTCTTATTTCTTGTCTTTTCTTATTTCGTGTCTTGTCTTGTTTCTTGTCTTGTTTCTTCTCTTTTTTCTTGTCTTGTTTCTTGTCTTGTCTTGTCTTGTTTCTTGTCTTCCCTATTTTCTTGTATTGTTTCTTGTCTTGTTTCTTGTCTTGTTTCTTGTCTTGTTTCTTGTCTTGTTTATTCTCTTGTTTCTTGTCTTGTCTCTTGTCTTCTCTTGGGTTGTCTTGTTTCTTGTCTTGTCTTGTCTTGTCTTGTTTCTTTTCTTGTTTCTTGTCTTGTCTTGTTTCTTGTCTTGTTTCTTGTCTTGTTTCTTGTCTTGTTTCTTGTCTTGTCTTGTTTCTTGTCTTGTATTGTTTCTTGTCTTGTTTCTTGTCTTGTTTCTTGTCTTTTCTTGTCGTGTTTCTTGTCTTTTTTCTTGTCTTGTTTCTTGTCTTGTTTCTTGTCTTGTTTCTTGTCTTGTTTCTTGTCTTGTTTCTTGTCTTGTTTCTTGTCTTGTCTTGTTTCGTGTCTTGTCTTGTTTCTTGTCTTGTTTCTTGTCTTGTTTCTTGTCTTGTCTTGTTTCGTGTCTTGTCTTGTTTCTTGTCTTGTCTTGTCTTGTTTCTTGTCTTGTTTCTTGTCTTGTCTTTTTTCGTGTCTTGTCTTGTTTCTTGTCTTGTTTCTTGTCTTGTTTCTAATCTTGTTTCTTGTCTTGTCTTGTCTTGTTTCTTGTCTTGTCTTGTTTCTTGTCTTGTTTCTTGTCTTGTTTCTTGTCTTGTTTCTTGTCTTGTTTGTTGTCTTGTTTCTTGTCTTGTTTCTTGTCTTGTTTCTTGTCTTGTTTCTTGTCTTGTTTCTTGTCTTATTGCTTGTCTTGTCTTGTTTCGTGTCTTGTATTGTTTCTTGTCTTGTTTCTTGTCTTGTTTCTTGTCTTCTTTCTTGTCTTGTTTTGTCTTGTTTCTTGTCTTTTCTTATTTCGTGTCTTGTCTTGTTTCTTGTCTTCTTTCTTGTCTTTTTTCTTGTCTTGTTTCTTGTCTTGTCTTGTCTTGTTTCTTGTCTTCCCTATTTTCTTGTCTTGTTTCTCTTCTTGTTTCTTGTCTTGTTTCTTGTCTTGTTTCTTGTCTTGTTTCTTCTCTTGTTTCTTGTCTTGTCTTGTTATGTGTCTTGTCTTGTTTCTTGTCTTGTTTCTTGTCTTGTTTCTTGTCTTGTCTTGTTTCGTGTCCTGTTTCTTTTCTTGTTTCTTGTGTTGTCTTGTTTCTTCTCTTGTTTCTTGTCTTGTTTCTTTTCTTGTTTCGTGTCTTGTCTTGTTTCTTGTCTTGTTTCTTGTCTTGTTTCTTGTCTTGTTTCTTGTCTTGTTTCTTGCCTTGTCTTGTCTTGTTTCTTGGCTTGTTTCTTGACTTGTTTCTTCTCTTTTTTCTTGTCTTGTTTCTTGTCTTGTCTTGTCTTGTTCCTTGTCTTGTTTCTTGTCTTGTTTCTTGTCTTGTTTCTTGTCTTGTTTCTTGTCTTGTTTCTTGTCTTGTTTCTTGTCTTGTTTCTTCTCTTGTTTCTTGTCTTGTCTCTTGTCTTGTCTTGTCTTGTTTCTTGTCTTGTCTTGTCTTGTTTCTTGTCTTTTTTCTTGTCTTGTCTTGTCTTTTTTCTTGTCTTGTTTCTTGTCTTGTTTCTTCTCTTTTTTCTTGTCTTGTTTCTTGTCTTGTTTTGTCTTGTTTCTTGTCTTTTTTCTTGTCTTGTCTTGTCTTTTTTCTTGTCTTGTTTCTTGTCGTGTTTCTTGTCTTTTTTCTTGTCTTGTTTCTTGTCTTGTTTCTTGTCTTGTTTCTTGTCTTGTTTCTTGTCTTGTTTCTTGTCTTGTTTCTTGTCTTGTCTTGTTTCGTGTCTTGTCTTGTTTCTTGTCTTGTTTCTTGTCTTGTTTCTTGTCTTGTCTTGTTTCGTGTCTTGTCTTGTTTCTTGTCTTGTCTTGTCTTGTTTCTTGTCTTGTTTCTTGTCTTGTCTTTTTTCGTGTCTTGTCTTGTTTCTTGTCTTGTTTCTAATCTTGTTTCTTGTCTTGTCTTGTCTTGTTTCTTGTCTTGTCTTGTTTCTTGTCTTGTTTCTTGTCTTGTTTCTTGTCTTGTTTGTTGTCTTGTTTGTTGTCTTGTTTGTTGTCTTTTTTCTTGTCTTGTTTCTTGTCTTGTTTCTTGTCTTGTTTCTTGTCTTATTGCTTGTCTTGTCTTGTTTCGTGTCTTGTATTGTTTCTTGTCTTGTTTCTTGTCTTGTTTCTTGTCTTCTTTCTTGTCTTGTTTTGTCTTGTTTCTTGTCTTTTCTTATTTCGTGTCTTGTCTTGTTTCTTGTCTTGTTTCTTGTCTTTTTTCTTGTCTTGTTTCTTGTCTTGTCTTGTCTTGTTTCTTGTCTTCCCTATTTTCTTGTCTTGTTTCTCTTCTTGTTTCTTGTCTTGTTTCTTGTCTTGTTTCTTGTCTTGTTTCTTCTCTTGTTTCTTGTCTTGTGTCTTGTCTTTTCTTGTCTTGTCTTGTTTCTTGTCTTGTCTTGTCTTGATTCTTGTCTTGTCTTGTCTTGTCTTATTTCTTGTCCTGTTTCTTTTCTTGTTTCTTGTCTTGTCTTGTTTCTTCTCTTGTTTCTTGTCTTGTTTCTTGTCTTGTTTCGTGTCTTGTCTTGTTTCTTGTCTTGTTTCTTGTCTTGTTTCTTGTCTTGTTTCTTGTCTTGTTTCTTGCCTTGTCTTGTCTTGTTTCTTGGCTTGTTTCTTGACTTTTTTCTTCTCTTTTTTCTTGTCTTGTTTCTTGTCTTGTCTTGTCTTGTTCCTTGTCTTGTTTCTTGTCTTCTTTCTTGTCTTGTTTTGTCTTGTTTCTTGTCTTTTCTTATTTCGTGTCTTGTCTTGTTTCTTGTCTTGTTTCTTGTCTTTTTTTTTGTCTTGTTTCTTGTCTTGTCTTGTCTTGTTTCTTGTCTTCCCTATTTTCTTGTCTTGTTTCTTGTCTTGTTTCTTGTCTTGTTTCTTCTCTTGTTTCTTGTCTTGTGTCTTGTCTTTTCTTGTCTTGTCTTGTTTCTTGTCTTGTCTTGTCTTGATTCTTGTCTTGTCTTGTCTTGTCTTATTTCTTGTCTTGTTTCTTTTCTTGTTTCTTGTCTTGTCTTGTTTCTTCTCTTGTTTCTTGTCTTGTTTCTTGTCTTGTTTCGTGTCTTGTCTTGTTTCTTGTCTTGTTTCTTGTCTTGTTTCTTGTCTTGTTTCTTGTCTTGTTTCTTGTCTTGTTTCTTGTCTTGTCTTGTCTTGTTTCTTGTCTTGTCTTGTTTCTTCTCTTGTTTCTTGTCTTGTTTCTTGTCTTGTTTCTTGTCTTGTTTCTTCTCTTGTTTCTTGTCTTGTTTCTTGTCCACTTTCTTCTCTTGTTTCTTGTCTTGTCTCTTGTCTTGTCTTGTCTTGTCTTGTCCTGTTTCTTGTCTTGTTTCTTGTCTTGTTTCTTGTCTTGTTTCCTGTCTTGTTTCTTGTCTTGTTTCTTGTCTTGTTTCTTGTCTTGTTTCTTGTCTTGATTCTTGTCTTGTTTCTTGTCTTGTTTCTTCTCTTGTTTCTTGTCTTGTCTCTTGTCTTGTCTTGTCTTGTCTTGTTTCTTGTCTTGTCTTGTCTTGTTTCTTGTCTTTTTTCTTGTCTTCTCTTGTCTTTTTTCTTGTCTTGTTTCTTGTCTTGTTTCTTCTCTTTTTTCTTGTCTTGTTTCTTGTCTTGTCTTGTCTTGTTTCTTGTCTTGTTTCTTGTATTGTTTCTTGTCTTGTTTCTTGTCTTGTTTCTTGTCTTGTTTCTTGTCTTGTCTTGTTTCTTCTCGTGTTTCTTGTCTTGTTTCTTGTCTTGCCTTGTCTTGTTTCTTGTCTTGTTTCTTGTCTTGCTTCTTGTCTTGTTTCTTGTCTTGTTTCTTGTCTTGTCTTGTCTAGTTTCTTGTCTTGTTTCTTGTCTTGCTTTTTGTCTTGTTTCTTGTCTTGTCTTGTTTCTTGTCTTGTTTCTTGTCTTGTTTCGTGTCTTGTTTCTTGTCTTGTTTCTTGTCTTGTTTCTTGTCTTGTTTCTTGTCTTGTTTCCTGTCTTGTATCTTGTCTTGTTTCTTGTCTTGTTTCTTGTCTTGTTTCTTGTCTTGTTCCTTGTCTTGTTTCTTGTCTTGTTTCTTGTCTTTTTTCTTGTCTTATTTCTTGTCTTTTCTTATTTCGTGTCTTGTCTTGTTTCTTGTCTTGTTTCTTCTCTTTTTTCTTGTCTTGTTTCTTGTCTTGTCTTGTCTTGTTTCTTGTCTTCCCTATTTTCTTGTATTGTTTCTTGTCTTGTTTCTTGTCTTGTTTCTTGTCTTGTTTCTTGTCTTGTTTATTCTCTTGTTTCTTGTCTTGTCTCTTGTCTTCTCTTGGGTTGTCTTGTTTCTTGTCTTGTCTTGTCTTGTCTTGTTTCTTTTCTTGTTTCTTGTCTTGTCTTGTTTCTTGTCTTGTTTCTTGTCTTGTTTCTTGTCTTGTTTCTTGTCTTGTCTTGTTTCTTGTCTTGTATTGTTTCTTGTCTTGTTTCTTGTCTTGTTTCTTGTCTTTTCTTGTCGTGTTTCTTGTCTTTTATCTTGTCTTGTTTCTTGTCTTGTTTCTTGTCTTGTTTCTTGTCTTGTTTCTTGTCTTGTTTCTTGTCTTGTTTCTTGTCTTGTCTTGTTTCGTGTCTTGTCTTGTTTCTTGTCTTGTTTCTTGTCTTGTTTCTTGTCTTGTCTTGTTTCGTGTCTTGTCTTGTTTCTTGTCTTGTCTTGTCTTGTTTCTTGTCTTGTTTCTTGTCTTGTCTTTTTTCGTGTCTTGTCTTGTTTCTTGTCTTGTTTCTTGTCTTGTTTCTAATCTTGTTTCTTGTCTTGTCTTGTCTTGTTTCTTGTCTTGTCTTGTTTCTTGTCTTGTTTCTTGTCTTGTTTCTTGTCTTGTTTCTTGTCTTGTTTCTTGTCTTGTTTCTTGTCTTGTTTCTTGTCTTGTTTCTTGTCTTGTTTCTTGTCTTGTTTCTTGTCTTATTGCTTGTCTTGTCTTGTTTCGTGTCTTGTATTGTTTCTTGTCTTGTTTCTTGTCTTGTTTCTTGTCTTCTTTCTTGTCTTGTTTTGTCTTGTTTCTTGTCTTTTCTTATTTCGTGTCTTGTCTTGTTTCTTGTCTTCTTTCTTGTCTTTTTTCTTGTCTTGTTTCTTGTCTTGTCTTGTCTTGTTTCTTGTCTTCCCTATTTTCTTGTCTTGTTTCTCTTCTTGTTTCTTGTCTTGTTTCTTGTCTTGTTTCTTGTCTTGTTTCTTCTCTTGTTTCTTGTCTTGTCTTGTTTCGTGTCTTGTCTTGTTTCTTGTCTTGTTTCTTGTCTTGTTTCTTGTCTTGTCTTGTTTCGTGTCCTGTTTCTTTTCTTGTTTCTTGTGTTGTCTTGTTTCTTCTCTTGTTTCTTGTCTTGTTTCTTTTCTTGTTTCGTGTCTTGTCTTGTTTTTTGTCTTGTTTCTTGTCTTGTTTCTTGTCTTGTTTCTTGTCTTGTTTCTTGCCTTGTCTTGTCTTGTTTCTTGGCTTGTTTCTTGACTTGTTTCTTCTCTTTTTTCTTGTCTTGTTTCTTGTCTTGTCTTGTCTTGTTCCTTGTCTTGTTTCTTGTCTTGTTTCTTGTCTTGTTTCTTGTCTTGTTTCTTGTCTTGTTTCTTGTCTTGTTTCTTGTCTTGTTTCTTCTCTTGTTTCTTGTCTTGTCTCTTGTCTTGTCTTGTCTTGTTTCTTGTCTTGTCTTGTCTTGTTTCTTGTCTTTTTTCTTGTCTTGTCTTGTCTTTTTTCTTGTCTTGTTTCTTGTCTTGTTTCTTCTCTTTTTTCTTGTCTTGTTTCTTGTCTTGTCTTGTCTTGTTTCTTGTCTTGTTTCTTGTCTTGTTTCTTGTCTTGTTTCTTGTCTTGTTTCTTGTCTTGTTTCTTGTCTTGTTTCTTGTCTTGTTTATTGTCTTGCCTTGTCTTGTTTCTTGTCTTGTTTCTTGTCTTGTGTTGTCTTGTTTCTTGTCTTGTTTCTTGTCTTGCTTTTTGTCTTGTTTCTTGTCTTGTCTTGTTTCTTGTCTTGTTTCTTGTCTTGTTTCTTGTCTTGTGTTGTCTTGTTTCTTGTCTTGTTTCTTGTCTTGCTTTTTGTCTTGTTTCTTGTCTTGTCTTGTTTCTTCTCTTGTTTCTTGTCTTTTTTCTTGTCTTCTTTCTTGTCTTGCCTTGTCTTGTTTCTTGTCTTGTTTCTTGTCTTGTGTTGTCTTGTTTCTTGTCTTGTTTCTTTTCTTGCTTTTTGCCTTGTTTCTTGTCTTGTCTTGTTTCTTGTCTTGTTTCTTGTCTTGTTTCGTGTCTTGTTTCTTGTCTTGTTTCTTGTCTTGTTTCTTGTCTTGTTTATTCTCTTGTTTCTTGTCTTGTCTCTTGTCTTGTCTTGTTTCTTTTCTTGTTTCTTGTCTTGTTTTGTTTCTTGTCTTGTTTCTTGTCTTGTTTCTTGTCTTGTTTCTTGTCTTGTTTCTTGTCTTGTTTCTTGTCTTGTCTTGTTTCTTGTCTTGTCTTGTTTCTTGTCTTGTTTCTTGTCTTGTTTCTTGTCTTTTCTTGTCGTGTTTCTTGTCTTTTTTCTTGTCTTGTTTCTTGTCTTGTTTCTTGTCTTGTTTCTTGTCTTGTTTCTTGTCTTGTTTCTTGTCTTGTCTTGTTTCGTGTCTTCTCTTGTTTCTTGTCTTGTTTCTTGTCTTGTTTCTTGTCTTGTCTTGTTACGTGTCTTGTCTTGCTTCTTGTCTTGTCTTGTCTTGTTTCTTGTCTTGTTTCTTGTCTTGTCTTTTTTCGTGTCTTGTCTTGTTTCTTGTCTTGTTTCTAATCTTGTTTCTTGTCTTGTCTTGTCTTGTTTCTTGTCTTGTCTTGTTTCTTGTCTTGTTTCTTGTCTTGTTTCTTGTCTTGTTTCTTGTCTTGTTTCTTGTCTTGTTTGTTGTCTTTTTTCTTGTCTTGTTTCTTGTCTTGTTTCTTGTCTTGTTTCTTGTCTTATTGCTTGTCTTGTCTTGTTTCGTGTCTTGTATTGTTTCTTGTCTTGTTTCTTGTCTTGTTTCTTGTCTTCTTTCTTGTCTTGTTTTGTCTTGTTTCTTGTCTTTTCTTATTTCGTGTCTTGTCTTGTTTCTTGTCTTGTTTCTTGTCTTTTTTCTTGTCTTGTTTCTTGTCTTGTCTTGTCTTGTTTCTTGTCTTCCCTATTTTCTTGTCTTGTTTCTCTTCTTCTTTCTTGTCTTGTTTCTTGTCTTGTTTCTTGTCTTGTTTCTTCTCTTGTTTCTTGTCTTGTGTCTTGTCCTTTCTTGTCTTGTCTTGTTTCTTGTCTTGTCTTGTCTTGATTCTTGTCTTGTCTTGTCTTGTCTTATTTCTTGTCCTGTTTCTTTTCTTGTTTCTTGTCTTGTCTTGTTTCTTCTCTTTTTTCTTGTCTTGTTTCTTGTCTTGTTTCGTGTCTTGTCTTGTTTCTTGTCTTGTTTCTTGTCTTGTTTCTTGTCTTGTTTCTTGTCTTGTTTCTTGCCTTGTCTTGTCTTGTTTCTTGGCTTGTTTCTTGACTTTTTTCTTCTCTTTTTTCTTGTCTTGTTTCTTGTCTTGTCTTGTCTTGTTTCTTGTCTTGTCCTGTCTTGTTTCTTGTCTTTTTTCTTGTCTTGTCTTGTCTTTTTTCTTGTCTTGTTTCTTGTCTTGTTTCTTCTCTTTTTTCTTGTCTTGTTTCTTGTCTTGTCTTGTCTTGTTTCTTGTCTTGTTTCTTGTCTTGTTTCTTGTCTTGTTTCTTGTCTTGTTTCTTGTCTTGTTTCTTGTCTTGCCTTGTCTTGTTTCTTGTCTTGTTTCTTGTCTTGTGTTGTCCTGTTTCTTGTCTTGTTTCTTGTCTTGCTTTTTGTCTTGTTTCTTGTCTTGTCTTGTTTCTTGTCTTGTTTCTTGTCTTGTTTCTTGTCTTGTGTTGTCTTGTTTCTTGTCTTGTTTCTTGTCTTGCTTTTTGTCTTGTTTCTTGTCTTGTCTTGTTTCTTCTCTTGTTTCTTGTCTTTTTTCTTGTCTTGTTTCTTGTCTTCCCTTGTCTTGTTTCTTGTCTTGTTTCTTGTCTCGTGTTGTATTGTTTCTTGTCTTGTTTCTTGTCTTGCTTTTTGCCTTGTTTCTTGTCTTGTCTTGTTTCTTGTCTTGTTTCTTGTCTTGTTTCGTGTCTTGTTTCTTGTCTTGTTTCTTGTCTTGTTTCTTGTCTTGTTTATTCTCTTGTTTCTTGTCTTGTCTTGTTTCTTGTCTTGTATTGTTTCTTGTCTTGTTTCTTGTCTTGTTTCTTGTCTTTTCTTGTCGTGTTTCTTGTCTTTTTTCTTGTCTTGTTTCTTGTCTTGTTTCTTGTCTTGTTTCTTGTCTTGTTTCTTGTCTTGTTTCTTCTCTTGTTTCTTGTCTTGTCTTGTTTCGTGTCTTGTCTTGTTTCTTGTCTTGTTTCTTGTCTTGTTTCTTGTCTTGTCTTGTTTCGTGTCTTGTCTTGTTTCTTGTCTTGTTTCTTGTCTTGTCTTTTTTCGTGTCTTGTCTTGTTTCTTGTCTTGTTTCTAATCTTGTTTCTTGTCTTGTCTTGTCTTGTTTCTTGTCTTGTCTTGTTTCTTGTCTTGTTTCTTGTCTTGTTTCTTGTCTTGTTTGTTGTCTTGTTTGTTGTCTTGTTTGTTGTCTTTTTTCTTGTCTTGTTTCTTGTCTTGTTTCTTGTCTTATTGCTTGTCTTGTCTTGTTTCGTGTCTTGTATTGTTTCTTGTCTTGTTTCTTGTCTTGTTTCTTGTCTTCTTTCTTGTCTTGTTTTGTCTTGTTTCTTGTCTTTTCTTATTTCGTGTCTTGTCTTGTTTCTTGTCTTGTTTCTTGTCTTTTTTCTTGTCTTGTTTCTTGTCTTGTCTTGTCTTGTTTCTTGTCTTCCCTATTTTCTTGTCTTGTTTCTCTTCTTGTTTCTTGTCTTGTTTCTTGTCTTGTTTCTTGTCTTGTTTCTTCTCTTGTTTCTTGTCTTGTGTCTTGTCTTTTCTTGTCTTGTCTTGTTTCTTGTCTTGTCTTGTCTTGATTCTTGTCTTGTCTTGTCTTGTCTTATTTCTTGTCCTGTGTCTTGTCTTGTTTCTTGGCTTGTTTCTTGACTTTTTTCTTCTCTTTTTTCTTGTCTTGTTTCTTGTCTTGTCTTGTCTTGTTCCTTGTCTTGTTTCTTGTCTTGTTTCTTGTCTTGTTTCTTGTCTTGTTTCTTGTCTTGTTTCTTGTCTTGTTTCTTGTCTTGTTTCTTGTCTTGTTTCTTGTCTTGTTTCTTGTCTTGTCTTGTCTTGTTTCTTGTCTTTTTTCTTGTCTTGTCTTGTCTTTTTTCTTGTCTTGTTTCTTGTCTTGTTTCTTCTCTTTTTTCTTGTCTTGTTTCTTGTCTTGTCTTGTCTTGTTTCTTGTCTTGTTTCTTGTCTTGTTTCTTGTCTTGTTTCTTGTCTTGTTTCTTGTCTTGTTTCTTGTCTTGCCTTGTCTTGTGTCTTGTCTTGTTTCTTGTCTTGTGTTGTCTTGTTTCTTGTCTTGGTTCTTGTCTTGCTTTTTGTCTTGTTTCTTGTCTTGTCTTGTTTCTTGTCTTGTTTCTTGTCTTGTTTCTTGTCTTGTGTTGTCTTGTTTCTTGTCTTGTTTCTTGTCTTGTCTTGTTTCTTCTCTTGTTTCTTGTCTTGTTTCTTGTCTTGTTTTTTGTCTTGCCTTGTCTTGTTTCTTGTCTTGTTTCTTGTCTTGTGTTGTCTTGTTTCTTGTCTTGTTTCTTGTCTTGCTTTTTGCCTTGTTTCTTGTCTTGTCTTGTTTCTTGTCTTGTTTCTTGTCTTGTTTCGTGTCTTGTTTCTTGTCTTGTTTCTTGTCTTGTTTCTTGTCTTGTTTCTTGTACTGTTTTTTGTCTTGTATCTTGTCTTGTTTCTTGTCTTGTTTCTTTTCTTGTTTCTTGTCTTGTTTCTTGTCTTGTTTCTTGTCTTGTTCCTTGTCTTATTTCTTGTCTTTTCTTATTTCGTGTCTTGTCTTGTTTGTTGTCTTGTTTCTTCTCTTTTTTCTTGTCTTGTTTCTTGTCTTGTCTTGTCTTGTTTCTTGTCTTTTTTCTTGTCTTGTGTTGTCTTGTTTCTTCTCTTGTTTCTTGTCTTGTTTCTTGTCTTGTTTCTTGTCTTGTCTTGTCTTGTTTCTTGGCTTGTTTCTTGACTTGTTTCTTCTCTTTTTTCTTGTCTTGTTTCTTGTCTTGTCTTGTCTTGTTCCTTGTCTTGTTTCTTGTCTTGTTTCTTGTCTTGTTTCTTGTCTTGTTTCTTGTCTTGTTTCTTGTCTTGTTTCTTGTCTTGTTTCTTGTCTTGTTTCTTCTCTTGTTTCTTGTCTTGTCTCTTGTCTTGTCTTGTCTTGTCTTGTTTCTTGTCTTGTCTTGTCTTGTTTCTTGTCTTTTTTCATGTCTTGTCTTGTCTTTTTTCTTGTCTTGTTTCTTGTCTTGTTTATTCTCTTTTTTCTTGTCTTGTTTCTTGTCTTGTCCTGTCTTGTTTCTTGTCTTGTTTCTTGTATTGTTTCTTGTCTTGTTTCTTGTCTTGTTTCTTGTCTTGTTTCTTGTCTTGTTTCTTGTCTTGTTTCTTGTCTTGCCTTGTCTTGTTTCTTGTCTTGTTTCTTGTCTTGTGTTGTCCGTTTTCTTGTCTTGTTTCTTGTCTTGCTTTTTGTCTTGTTTCTTGTCTTGTATTGTTTCTTGTCTTGTTTCTCGTCTTGTTTCTTGTCTTGTGTTGTCTTGTTTCTTGTCTTGTTTCTTGTCTTGTTTCTTGTCTTGTTTCTTGTCTTGCCTTGTCTTGTTTCTTGTCTTGTTTCTTGTCTTGCTTCTTGTCTTGTTTCTTGTCTTGTTTCTTGTCTTGTGTTGTCTTGTTTCTTGTCTTGTTTCCTTTCTTGCTTTTTGCCTTGTTTCTTGTCTTGTCTTGTTTCTTGTCTTGTTTCTTGTCTTGTTTCGTGTCTTGTTTCTTGTCTTGTTTCTTGTCTTGTTTCTTGTCTTCTTTCTTGTCTTGTTTCTTGTCTTGTATCTTGTCTTGTTTCTTGTCTTGTTTCTTTTCTTCTTTCTCTTCTTGTTTCTTGTCTTGTTTCTTGTCTTGTTTCTTGTCTTATTTATTGTCTTTTCTTATTTCGTGTCTTGTCTTGTTTCTTGTCTTGTTTCTTGTCTTGTTTCTTGTCTTATTTATTGTCTTTTCTTATTTCGTGTCTTGTCTTGTTTCTTGTCTTCCCTATTTTCCTGTATTGTTTCTTGTCTTGTTTCTTGTCTTGTTTCTTGTCTTGTTCCTTGTCTTGTTCCTTGTCTTGTTTCTTCTCTTGTTTCTTGTCTTGTGTCTTGTCTTTTCTTTTCTTGTCTTGTTTCTTGTCTTGTCTTGTCTTGATTCTTGTCTTGTCTTGTCTTGTCTTATTTCTTGTCTTGTTTCTTTTCTTGTTTCTTGTCTTTTCTTGTTTCTTGTCTTGTTTCTTGTCTTGTTTCTTGTCTTGTTTCGTGTCTTGTCTTGTTTCTTGTCTTGTTTCTTGTCTTGTTTCTTGTCTTGTTTCTTGTCTTGTTTCTTGTCTTGTTTCTTGTCTTGTTTCTTGTCTTGTCTTGTCTTGTTTCTTGTCTTGTCTTGTTTCTTCTCTTGTTTCTTGTCTTGTTTCTTGTCTTGTTTCTTGTCTTGTTTCTTGTCTTGTTTCTTGTCTTGTTTCTTCTCTTCTTTCTTGTCTTGTCTCCTGTCTTGTCTTGTCTTGTCTTTTTTCTTGTCTTGTCTTGTCTTGTTTCTTGTCTTCTTTCTTAACTTGCCTTGTCTTGTTTCTTGTCTCGTTTCTTGTCTTGTTTCTTCTCTTTTTTCTTGTCTTGTTTTTTGTCTTGTCTTGTCTTGTTTGTTGTCTTGTTTCTTGTCTAGTTTCTTGTCTTGTTTTTTGCCTTGTTTCTTGTCTTGTCTTGTTTCTTCTCTTGTTTCTTCTCTTGTTTCTTGTTTTGTCTTGTCTTGTTTCTTGTCTTGTTTCTTGTCTTGCTTCTTGTCTTTTTTATGTCTTGTCTTGTTTCTTGTCTTGTTTCTTGTCTTGTCTTGTCTTGTTTCTTGTCTTGTTTCTTGTCTTGTTTCTTGTCTTGTTTCTTGTCTTGTCTTGTCTTGTTTCTTGTCTTGTTTCTTGTCTTGTGTTGTCTTGTTTCTTGTCTTGTTTCCTTTCTTGCTTTTTGCCTTGTTTCTTGTCTTGTCTTGTTTTTTGGCTTGTCTTGTCTTGTTTCTTGTCTTGTTTCTTGTCTTGTTTCTTGTCTTGTTTCTTGCCTTGTTTCTTGTCTTGTCTTGTTTCTTCTCTTGTTTCTTCTCTTGTTTCTTGTTTTGTCTTGTCTTGTTTCTTGTCTTGTTTCTTGTCTTGCTTCTTGTCTTGTTTCTTCTCTTCTTTCTTGTCTTGTCTCCTGTCTTGTCTTGTCTTGTCTTTTTTCTTGTCTTGTCTTGTCTTGTTTCTTGTCTTCTTTCTTGTCTTGCCTTGTCTTGTTTCTTGTCTCGTTTCTTGTCTTGTTTCTTCTCTTTTTTCTTGTCTTGTTTTTTGTCTTGTCTTGTCTTGTTTGTTGTCTTGTTTCTTGTCTAGTTTCTTGTCTTGTTTTTTGCCTTGTTTCTTGTCTTGTCTTGTTTCTTCTCTTGTTTCTTCTCTTGTTTCTTGTTTTGTCTTGTCTTGTTTCTTGTCTTGTTTCTTGTCTTGCTTCTTGTCTTTTTTATGTCTTGTCTTGTTTCTTGTCTTGTTTCTTGTCTTGTCTTGTCTTGTTTCTTGTCTTGTTTCTTGTCTTGTTTCTTGTCTTGTTTCTTGTCTTGTCTTGTCTTGTTTCTTGTCTTGTTTCTTGTCTTGTGTTGTCTTGTTTCTTGTCTTGTTTCCTTTCTTGCTTTTTGCCTTGTTTCTTGTCTTGTCTTGTTTTTTGGCTTGTCTTGTCTTGTTTCTTGTCTTGTTTCTTGTCTTGTTTCTTGTCTTGTTTCTTGCCTTGTTTCTTGTCTTGTCTTGTTTCTTCTCTTGTTTCTTCTCTTGTTTCTTGTTTTGTCTTGTCTTGTTTCTTGTCTTCTTTCTTGTCTTGCTTCTTGTCTTTTTTATGTCTTGTCTTGTTTCTTGTCTTGTTTCTTGTCTTGTCTTGTCTTGTTTCTTGTCTTGTTTCTTGGCTTGTTTCTTGTCTTGTTTCTTGTCTTGTCTTGTCTTGTTTCTTGTCTTGTTTCTTGTCTTGTGTTGTCTTGTTTCTTGTCTTGTTTCCTTTCTTGCTTTTTGCCTTGTTTCTTGTCTTGTCTTGTTTCTTGTCTTGTTTCTTGTCTTGTTTCGTGTCTTGTTTCTTGTCTTGTTTCTTGTCTTGTTTCTTGTCTTCTTTCTTGTCTTGTTTCTTGTCTTGTATCTTGTCTTGTTTCTTGTCTTGTTTCTTTTCTTGTTTCTTGTCTTGTTTCTTGTCTTGTTTCTTGTCTTGTTTCTTGTCTTATTTATTGTCTTTTCTTATTTCGTGTCTTGTCTTGTTTCTTGTCTTCCCTATTTTCTTGTATTGTTTCTTGTCTTGTTTCTTGTCTTGTTCCTTGTCTTGTTCCTTGTCTTGTTTCTTCTCTTGTTTCTTGTCTTGTGTCTTGTCTTTTCTTTTCTTGTCTTGTTTCTTGTCTTGTCTTGTCTTGATTCTTGTCTTGTCTTGTCTTGTCTTATTTCTTGTCTTGTTTCTTTTCTTGTTTCTTGTCTTTTCTTGTTTCTTGTCTTGTTTCTTGTCTTGTTTCTTGTCTTGTTTCGTGTCTTGTCTTGTTTCTTGTCTTGTTTCTTGTCTTGTTTCTTGTCTTGTTTCTTGTCTTGTTTCTTGTCTTGTTTCTTGTCTTGTTTCTTGTCTTGTCTTGTCTTGTTTCTTGTCTTGTCTTGTTTCTTCTCTTGTTTCTTGTCTTGTTTCTTGTCTTGTTTCTTGTCTTGTTTCTTGTCTTGTTTCTTGTCTTGTTTCTTCTCTTCTTTCTTGTCTTGTCTCCTGTCTTGTCTTGTCTTGTCTTTTTTCTTGTCTTGTCTTGTCTTGTTTCTTGTCTTCTTTCTTAACTTGCCTTGTCTTGTTTCTTGTCTCGTTTCTTGTCTTGTTTCTTCTCTTTTTTCTTGTCTTGTTTTTTGTCTTGTCTTGTCTTGTTTGTTGTCTTGTTTCTTGTCTAGTTTCTTGTCTTGTTTTTTGCCTTGTTTCTTGTCTTGTCTTGTTTCTTCTCTTGTTTCTTCTCTTGTTTCTTGTTTTGTCTTGTCTTGTTTCTTGTCTTGTTTCTTGTCTTGCTTCTTGTCTTTTTTATGTCTTGTCTTGTTTCTTGTCTTGTTTCTTGTCTTGTCTTGTCTTGTTTCTTGTCTTGTTTCTTGTCTTGTTTCTTGTCTTGTTTCTTGTCTTGTCTTGTCTTGTTTCTTGTCTTGTTTCTTGTCTTGTGTTGTCTTGTTTCTTGTCTTGTTTCCTTTCTTGCTTTTTGCCTTGTTTCTTGTCTTGTCTTGTTTTTTGGCTTGTCTTGTCTTGTTTCTTGTCTTGTTTCTTGTCTAGTTTCTTGTCTTGTTTTTTGCCTTGTTTCTTGTCTTGTCTTGTTTCTTCTCTTGTTTCTTCTCTTGTTTCTTGTTTTGTCTTGTCTTGTTTCTTGTCTTGTTTCTTGTCTTGCTTCTTGTCTTTTTTATGTCTTGTCTTGTTTCTTGTCTTGTTTCTTGTCTTGTCTTGTCTTGTTTCTTGTCTTGTTTCTTGTCTTGTTTCTTGTCTTGTTTCTTGTCTTGTCTTGTCTTGTTTCTTGTCTTGTTTCTTGTCTTGTGTTGTCTTGTTTCTTGTCTTGTTTCCTTTCTTGCTTTTTGCCTTGTTTCTTGTCTTGTCTTGTTTTTTGGCTTGTCTTGTCTTGTTTCTTGTCTTGTTTCTTGTCTTGTTTCTTGTCTTGTTTCTTGCCTTGTTTCTTGTCTTGTCTTGTTTCTTCTCTTGTTTCTTCTCTTGTTTCTTGTTTTGTCTTGTCTTGTTTCTTGTCTTCTTTCTTGTCTTGCTTCTTGTCTTTTTTATGTCTTGTCTTGTTTCTTGTCTTGTTTCTTGTCTTGTCTTGTCTTGTTTCTTGTCTTGTTTCTTGGCTTGTTTCTTGTCTTGTTTCTTGTCTTGTCTTGTCTTGTTTCTTGTCTTGTTTCTTGTCTTGTGTTGTCTTGTTTCTTGTCTTGTTTCCTTTCTTGCTTTTTGCCTTGTTTCTTGTCTTGTCTTGTTTCTTGTCTTGTTTCTTGTCTTGTTTCGTGTCTTGTTTCTTGTCTTGTTTCTTGTCTTGTTTCTTGTCTTCTTTCTTGTCTTGTTTCTTGTCTTGTATCTTGTCTTGTTTCTTGTCTTGTTTCTTTTCTTGTTTCTTGTCTTGTTTCTTGTCTTGTTTCTTGTCTTGTTTCTTGTCTTATTTATTGTCTTTTCTTATTTCGTGTCTTGTCTTGTTTCTTGTCTTGTTTCTTGTCTTATTTATTGTCTTTTCTTATTTCGTGTCTTGTCTTGTTTCTTGTCTTCCCTATTTTCTTGTATTGTTTCTTGTCTTGTTTCTTGTCTTGTTCCTTGTCTTGTTCCTTGTCTTGTTTCTTCTCTTGTTTCTTGTCTTGTGTCTTGTCTTTTCTTTTCTTGTCTTGTTTCTTGTCTTGTCTTGTCTTGATTCTTGTCTTGTCTTGTCTTGTCTTATTTCTTGTCTTGTTTCTTTTCTTGTTTCTTGTCTTTTCTTGTTTCTTGTCTTGTTTCTTGTCTTGTTTCTTGTCTTGTTTCGTGTCTTGTCTTGTTTCTTGTCTTGTTTCTTGTCTTGTTTCTTGTCTTGTTTCTTGTCTTGTTTCTTGTCTTGTTTCTTGTCTTGTTTCTTGTCTTGTCTTGTCTTGTTTCTTGTCTTGTCTTGTTTCTTCTCTTGTTTCTTGTCTTGTTTCTTGTCTTGTTTCTTGTCTTGTTTCTTGTCTTGTTTCTTGTCTTGTTTCTTCTCTTCTTTCTTGTCTTGTCTCCTGTCTTGTCTTGTCTTGTCTTTTTTCTTGTCTTGTCTTGTCTTGTTTCTTGTCTTCTTTCTTAACTTGCCTTGTCTTGTTTCTTGTCTCGTTTCTTGTCTTGTTTCTTCTCTTTTTTCTTGTCTTGTTTTTTGTCTTGTCTTGTCTTGTTTGTTGTCTTGTTTCTTGTCTAGTTTCTTGTCTTGTTTTTTGCCTTGTTTCTTGTCTTGTCTTGTTTCTTCTCTTGTTTCTTCTCTTGTTTCTTGTTTTGTCTTGTCTTGTTTCTTGTCTTGTTTCTTGTCTTGCTTCTTGTCTTTTTTATGTCTTGTCTTGTTTCTTGTCTTGTTTCTTGTCTTGTCTTGTCTTGTTTCTTGTCTTGTTTCTTGTCTTGTTTCTTGTCTTGTTTCTTGTCTTGTCTTGTCTTGTTTCTTGTCTTGTTTCTTGTCTTGTGTTGTCTTGTTTCTTGTCTTGTTTCCTTTCTTGCTTTTTGCCTTGTTTCTTGTCTTGTCTTGTTTTTTGGCTTGTCTTGTCTTGTTTCTTGTCTTGTTTCTTGTCTTGTTTCTTGTCTTGTTTCTTGCCTTGTTTCTTGTCTTGTCTTGTTTCTTCTCTTGTTTCTTCTCTTGTTTCTTGTTTTGTCTTGTCTTGTTTCTTGTCTTGTTTCTTGTCTTGCTTCTTGTCTTGTTTCTTCTCTTCTTTCTTGTCTTGTCTCCTGTCTTGTCTTGTCTTGTCTTTTTTCTTGTCTTGTCTTGTCTTGTTTCTTGTCTTCTTTCTTGTCTTGCCTTGTCTTGTTTCTTGTCTCGTTTCTTGTCTTGTTTCTTCTCTTTTTTCTTGTCTTGTTTTTTGTCTTGTCTTGTCTTGTTTGTTGTCTTGTTTCTTGTCTAGTTTCTTGTCTTGTTTTTTGCCTTGTTTCTTGTCTTGTCTTGTTTCTTCTCTTGTTTCTTCTCTTGTTTCTTGTTTTGTCTTGTCTTGTTTCTTGTCTTGTTTCTTGTCTTGCTTCTTGTCTTTTTTATGTCTTGTCTTGTTTCTTGTCTTGTTTCTTGTCTTGTCTTGTCTTGTTTCTTGTCTTGTTTCTTGTCTTGTTTCTTGTCTTGTTTCTTGTCTTGTCTTGTCTTGTTTCTTGTCTTGTTTCTTGTCTTGTGTTGTCTTGTTTCTTGTCTTGTTTCCTTTCTTGCTTTTTGCCTTGTTTCTTGTCTTGTCTTGTTTTTTGGCTTGTCTTGTCTTGTTTCTTGTCTTGTTTCTTGTCTTGTTTCTTGTCTTGTTTCTTCTCTTGTTTCTTCTCTTGTTTCTTGTTTTGTCTTGTCTTGTTTCTTGTCTTCTTTCTTGTCTTGCTTCTTGTCTTTTTTATGTCTTGTCTTGTTTCTTGTCTTGTTTCTTGTCTTGTCTTGTCTTGTTTCTTGTCTTGTTTCTTGGCTTGTTTCTTGTCTTGTTTCTTGTCTTGTCTTGTCTTGTTTCTTGTCTTGTTTCTTGTCTTGTGTTGTCTTGTTTCTTGTCTTGTTTCCTTTCTTGCTTTTTGCCTTGTTTCTTGTCTTGTCTTGTTTCTTGTCTTGTTTCTTGTCTTGTTTCGTGTCTTGTTTCTTGTCTTGTTTCTTGTCTTGTTTCTTGTCTTCTTTCTTGTCTTGTTTCTTGTCTTGTATCTTGTCTTGTTTCTTGTCTTGTTTCTTTTCTTGTTTCTTGTCTTGTTTCTTGTCTTGTTTCTTGTCTTGTTTCTTGTCTTATTTATTGTCTTTTCTTATTTCGTGTCTTGTCTTGTTTCTTGTCTTGTTTCTTGTCTTATTTATTGTCTTTTCTTATTTCGTGTCTTGTCTTGTTTCTTGTCTTCCCTATTTTCTTGTATTGTTTCTTGTCTTGTTTCTTGTCTTGTTCCTTGTCTTGTTCCTTGTCTTGTTTCTTCTCTTGTTTCTTGTCTTGTGTCTTGTCTTTTCTTTTCTTGTCTTGTTTCTTGTCTTGTCTTGTCTTGATTCTTGTCTTGTCTTGTCTTGTCTTATTTCTTGTCTTGTTTCTTTTCTTGTTTCTTGTCTTTTCTTGTTTCTTGTCTTGTTTCTTGTCTTGTTTCTTGTCTTGTTTCGTGTCTTGTCTTGTTTCTTGTCTTGTTTCTTGTCTTGTTTCTTGTCTTGTTTCTTGTCTTGTTTCTTGTCTTGTTTCTTGTCTTGTTTCTTGTCTTGTCTTGTCTTGTTTCTTGTCTTGTCTTGTTTCTTCTATTGTTTCTTCTCTTGTTTCTTGTCTTGTTTCTTGTCTTGTTTCTTGTCTTGTTTCTTGTCTTGTTTCTTCTCTTGTTTCTTGTCTTGTCTCTTGTCTTGTCTTGTCTTGTCTTTTTTCTTGTCTTGTCTTGTCTTGTTTCTTGTCTTCTTTCTTGTCTTTTCTTGTCTTGTTTCTTGTCTCGTTTCTTGTCTTGTTTCTTCTCTTTTTTCTTGTCTTGTTTTTTGTCTTGTCTTGTCTTGTTTCTTGTCTTGTTTCTTGTCTTGTTTCTTGTCTTGTTTCTTTCCTTGTTTCTTGTCTTGTCTTGTTTCTTCTCTTGTTTCTTATCTTGTTTCTTGTTTTGTCTTGTCTTGTTTCTTGTCTTGTTTCTTGTCTTGCTTCTTGTCTTTTTTATGTCTTGTCTTGTTTCTTGTCTTGTTTCTTGTCTTGTCTTGTCTTGTTTCTTGTCTTGTTTCTTGTCTTGTTTCTTGTCTTGTCTTGTCTTGTTTCTTGTCTTGTTTCTTGTCTTGTTTCTTGTCTTGTTTTTTGTCTTGTTTCTTGTTTTGTCTTGTCTTGTCTTGTTTCTTGTCTTGTCCTTTTTCTTGTCTTGTTTCTTGTCTTGTTTCTTGTCTTGTTTCTTGTCTTGTTTTTTTTATGTCTTGTCTTGTTTCGTGTCTTGTCTTGTTTCTTGTCTTGTTTCTTGTCTTGTTTCTTGTCTGATTTCTTGTCTCGTTTCTTCTCTTGTCTCTTGTCTTGTCTTGTCTTTTCTTGTTTCTTGTCTTGTCTTGTCTTGTTTCTTGTCTTGTTTCTTGTCTTGTCTTTTTTCGTGTCTTGTCTTGTTTCTTGTCTTGTTTCTTGTCTTGTTTCTAATCTTGTTTCTTGTCTTGTCTTGTCTTGTTTCTTGTCTTGTCTTGTTTCTTGTCTTGTTTCTTGTCTTGTTTCTTGTCTTGTTTGTTGTCTTGTTTCTTGTCTTGTTTCTTGTCTTGTTTGTTTTCTTGTTTCTTGTCTTGTTTCTTGTCTTGTTTCTTGCCTTGTCTTGTCTTGTTTCTTGGCTTGTTTCTTGACTTGTTTCTTCTCTTTTTTCTTGTCTTGTTTCTTGTCTTGTCTTGTTTTGTTCCTTGTCTTGTTTCTTGTCTTGTTTCTTGTCTTGTTTCTTGTCTTGTTTCTTGTCTTGTTTCTTGTCTTGTTTCTTGTCTTGTTTCTTGTCTTGTTTCTTGTCTTGTCTTGTCTTTTTTCTTGTCTTGTTTCTTGTCTTTTTTCTTCTCTTTTTTCTTGTCTTGTTTCTTGTCTTGTCTTGTCTTGTTTCTTGTCTTGTTTCTTGTATTGTTTCTTGTCTTGTTTCTTGTCTTGTTTCTTGTCTTGTTTCTTGTCTTGTTTCTTGTCTTGTTTCTTGTCTTGTTTCTTGTCTTGCCTTGTCTTGTTTCTTGTCTTGTTTCTTGTCTTGTGTTGTCTTGTTTCTTGTCTTGTTTCTTGTCTTGCTTTTTGTCTTGTTTCTTGTCTTGTCTTGTTTCTTGTCTTGTTTCTTGCCTTGTTTCTTGTCTTGTGTTGTCTTGTTTCTTGTCTTGTTTCTTGTCTTGCTTTTTGTTTTGTTTCTTGTCTTGTCTTGTTTCTTCTCTTGTTTCTTGTCTTGTTTCTTGTCTTGTTTCTTGTCTTGCCTTGTCTTGTTTCTTGTCTTGTTTCTTGTCTTGTGTTGTCTTGTTTCTTGTCTTGTTTCTTGTCTTGCTTTTTGCCTTGTTTCTTGTCTTGTCTTGTTTCTTGTCTTGTTTCGTGTCTTGTTTCTTGTCTTGTTTCTTGTCTTGTTTCTTGTCTTGTTTCTTGTCTTGTTTCTTGTCTTGTTTCTTGTCTTGTATCTTGTCTTGTTTCTTGTCTTGTTTCTTTTCTTGTTTCTTGTCTTGTTTCTTGTCTTGTTTCTTGTCTTGTTCCTTGTTTTATTTCTTGTCTTTTCTTATTTCGTGTCTTGTCTTGTTTCTTGTCTTGTTTCTTCTCTTTTTTCTTGTCTTGTTTCTTGTCTTGTCTTGTCTTGTTTCTTGTCTTGTTTCTTGTCTTGTTTCTTGTCTTGTTTCTTGTCTTGTTTCTTGTCTTGTTTCTTGTCTTGTTTCTTGTCTTTTTTCTTGTCTTGTCTTGTCTTGTTTCTTGGCTTGTTTCTTGACTTGTTTCTTCTCTTTTTTCTTGTCTTGTTTCTTGTCTTGTCTTGTCTTGTTCCTTGTCTTGTTTCTTGTCTTGTTTCTTGTCTTTTTTCCTGTCTTGTTTCTTGTCTTGTTTCTTGTCTTGTTTCTTGTCTTGTTTCTTCTCTTGTTTTTTGTCTTGTCTCTTGTCTTGTCTTGTCTTGTCTTGTTTCTTGTCTTGTCTTGTCTTGTTTCTTGTCTTTTTTCATGTCTTGTCTTGTCTTTTTTCTTGTCTTGTTTCTTGTCTTGTTTTTTCTTGTCTTGTTTCTTGTCTTGTCCTGTCTTGTTTCTTGTCTTGTCTTGTCTTGTTTCTTGTCTTGTCTTGTCTTGTTTCTTGTCTTTTTTCATGTCTTGTCTTGTCTTTTTTCTTGTCTTGTTTCTTGTCTTGTTTATTCTCTTTTTCTTGTCTTGTTTCTTGTCTTGTCCTGTCTTGTTTCTTGTCTTGTTTCTTGTATTGTTTCTTGTCTTGTTTCTTGTCTTGTTTCTTGTCTTGTTTCTTGTCTTGTTTCTTGTCTTGCCTTGTCTTGTTTCTTGTCTTGTTTCTTGTCTTGTGTTGTCTTGTTTCTTGTCTTGTTTCTTGTCTTGTTTCTTGTCTTGTATTGTTTCTTGTCTTGTTTCTTGTCTTGTTTCTTGTCTTGTTTCATGTCTTGTTTCTTGTCTTGTTTCTTGTCTTGTTTCTTGTCTTGTTTCTTCTCTTGTTTCTTGTCTTGTGTCTTGTCTTGTCTTGTCTTGTCTTGTTTCTTGTCTTGTCTTGTCTTGATTCTTGTCTTGTCTTGTCTTGTCTTATTTCTTGTCTTGTTTCTTTTCTTGTTTCTTGTCTTGTCTTGTTTCTTGTCTTGTTTCTTGTCTTGTTTCTTGTCTTGTTTCGTGTCTTGTCTTGTTTCTTGTCTTGTTTCTTGTCTTGTTTCTTGTCTTGTTTCATGTCTTGTTTCTTGTCTTGTTTCTTGTCTTGTTTCTTGTCTTGTTTTGTCTTGTTTCTTGTCTTGTCTTGTTTCTTCTCTTGTTTCTTGTCTTGTTTCTTGTCTTGTTTCTTCTCTTGTTTCTTGTCTTGTCTCTTGTCTTGTCTTGTCTTGTCTTTTTTCTTGTCTTGTCTTGTCTTGTTTCTTGTCTTCTTTCTTGTCTTGTCTTGTTTCTTGTCTTGTTTCTTGTCTTGTTTCTTCTCTTTTTTCTTGTCTTGTTTTTTGTCTTGTCTTGTCTTGTTTCTTGTCTTGTTTCTTGTCTTGTTTCTTCTCTTGTTTCTTATCTTGTTTCTTGTTTTGTCTTGTCTTGTTTCTTGTCTTGTTTCTTGTCTTGCTTCTTGTCTTTTTTATGTCTTGTCTTGTTTCTTGTCTTGTTTCTTGTCTTGTCTTGTCTTGTTGCTTGTCTTGTTTCTTGTCTTGTTTCTTGTCTTGTTTCTTGTCTTGTCTTGTCTTTTTTCTTGTCTTGTTTCTTGTCTTGTTTCTTGTCTTGTTTCTTGGCTTGTTTCTTGTCTTGTTTCTTGTTTTGTCTTGTCTTGTCTTGTTTCTTGTCTTGTCCTTTTTCTTGTCTTGTTTCTTGTCTTGTTTCTTGTCTTGTTTCTTGTCTTGTTTCTTGTCTTCTTTCTTGTCTTGTTTTGTCTTGTTTCTTGTCTTTTTTTATTTCGTGTCTTGTCTTGTTTCTTGTCTTGTTTCTTTTTTTTTTTTTTTTTTGTCCTCTTTCTTGTCTTGTCTTGTCTTGTTTCTTGTCTTCCCTATTTTCTTGTCTTGTTTCTTGTCTTGTTTCTTGTCTTGTTTCTTGTCTTGTTTCTTGTCTTGTTTCTTGTCTTGTGTCTTGTCTTTTCTTGTCTTGTCTTGTTTCTTGTCTTGTCTTGTCTTGATTCTTGTCTTGTCTTGTCTTGTCTTATTTCTTGTCTTGTTTCTTTTCTTGTTTCTTGTCTTGTCTTGTTTCTTCTCTTGTTTCTTGTCTTGTTTCTTGTCTTGTTTCGTGTCTTCTCTTGTTTCTTGTCTTGTTTCTTGTCTTGTTTCTTGTCTTGTTTCTTGTCTTGTTTCTTGTCTTGTTTCTTGTCTTGTCTTGTCTTGTTTCTTGTCTTGTCTTGTTTCTTCTCTTGTTTCTTCTCTTGTTTCTTGTCTTGTTTCTTCTCTTGTTTCTTGTCTTGTTTCTTGTCTTGTTTCTTCTCTTGTTTCTTGTCTTGTCTCTTGTCTTGTCTTGTCTTGTCTTGTCCTGTTTCTTGTCTTGTTTCTTGTCTTGTTTCTTGTCTTGTTTCTTGTCTTGTTTCTTATCTTGTTTCCTGTCTTGTTTCTTGTCTTGTTTCTTGTCTTGTTTCTTGTCTTGATTCTTGTCTTGTTTCTTGTCTTGTTTCTTCTCTTGTTTCTTGTCTTGTCTCTTGTCTTGTCTTGTCTTGTCTTGTTTCTTGTCTTGTCTTGTCTTGTTTCTTGTCTTTTTTCTTGTCTTCTCTTGTCTTTTTTCTTGTCTTGTTTCTTGTCTTGTTTCTTCTCTTTTTTCTTGTCTTGTTTCTTGTCTTGTCTTGTCTTGTTTCTTGTCTTGTTTCTTGTATTGTTTCTTGTCTTGTTTCTTGTCTTGTTTCTTGTCTTGTTTCTTGTCTTGTTTCTTGTCTTGTTTCTTGTCTTGTCTTGTTTCTTCTCTTGTTTCTTGTCTTGTTTCTTGTCTTGTTTCTTGTCTTGCCTTGTCTTGTTTCTTGTCTTGTTTCTTGTCTTGCTTCTTGTCTTGTTTCTTGTCTTGTTTCTTGTCTTGTCTTGTCTTGTTTCTTGTCTTGTTTCTTGTCTTGCTTTTTGTCTTGTTTCTTGTCTTGTCTTGTTTCTTGTCTTGTTTCTTGTCTTGTTTCGTGTCTTGTTTCTTGTCTTAGTTCTTGTCTTGTTTCTTGTCTTGTTTCTTGTCTTGTATCTTGTCTTGTTTCTTGTCTTGTTTCTTTTCTTGTTTCTTTTCTTGTTTCTTTTCTTGTTTCTTGTCTTGTTTCTTGTCTTTTTTCTTGTCTTATTTCTTGTCTTTTCTTATTTCGTGTCTTGTCTTGTTTCTTGTCTTGTTTCTTCTCTTTTTTCTTGTCTTGTTTCTTGTCTTGTCTTGTCTTGTTTCTTGTCTTCCCTATTTTCTTGTATTGTTTCTTGTCTTGTTTCTTGTCTTGTTTCTTGTCTTGTTTCTTGTCTTGTTTATTCTCTTGTTTCTTGTCTTGTCTCTTGTCTTCTCTTGTCTTGTCTTGTTTCTTGTCTTGTCTTGTCTTGTTTCTTGTCTTGTCTTGTCTTGTTTCTTGTCTTGTTTCTTGTCTTGTTTCTTGTCTTGTTTTTTGTCTTGTTTCTTGTTTTGTCTTGTCTTGTCTTGTTTCTTGTCTTGTCCTTTTTCTTGTCTTGTTTCTTGTCTTGTTTCTTGTCTTGTTTCTTGTCTTGTTTCTTGTCTTGTCTTGTTTCGTGTCTTGTCTTGTTTCTTGTCTTGTTTCTTGTCTTGTTTCTTGTCTGATTTCTTGTCTCGTTTCTTCTCTTGTCTCTTGTCTTGTCTTGTCTTTTCTTGTTTCTTGTCTTGTCTTGTCTTGTTTCTTGTCTTGTTTCTTGTCTTGTCTTTTTTCGTGTCTTGTCTTGTTTCTTGTCTTGTTTCTTGTCTTGTTTCTAATCTTGTTTCTTGTCTTGTCTTGTCTTGTTTCTTGTCTTGTCTTGTTTCTTGTCTTGTTTCTTGTCTTGTTTGTTGTCTTGTTTGTTGTCTTGTTTCTTGTCTTGTTTCTTGTCTTGTTTCTTGTCTTGTTTCTTGTCTTGTTTCTTGTCTTGTTTCTTGCCTTGTCTTGTCTTGTTTCTTGGCTTGTTTCTTGACTTGTTTCTTCTCTTTTTTCTTGTCTTGTTTCTTGTCTTGTCTTGTCTTGTTCCTTGTCTTGTTTCTTGTCTTGTTTCTTGTCTTGTTTCTTGTCTTGTTTCTTGTCTTGTTTCTTGTCTTGTTTCTTGTCTTGTTTCTTGTCTTGTTTCTTGTCTTGTCTTGTCTTTTTTCTTGTCTTGTTTCTTGTCTTTTTTCTTCTCTTTTTTCTTGTCTTGTTTCTTGTCTTGTCTTGTCTTGTTTCTTGTCTTGTTTCTTGTATTGTTTCTTGTCTTGTTTCTTGTCTTGTTTCTTGTCTTGTTTCTTGTCTTGTTTCTTGTCTTGTTTCTTGTCTTGCCTTGTCTTGTTTCTTGTCTTGTTTCTTGTCTTGTGTTGTCTTGTTTCTTGTCTTGTTTCTTGTCTTGCTTTTTGTCTTGTTTCTTGTCTTGTCTTGTTTCTTGTCTTGTTTCTTGCCTTGTTTCTTGTCTTGTGTTGTCTTGTTTCTTGTCTTGTTTCTTGTCTTGCTTTTTGTTTTGTTTCTTGTCTTGTCTTGTTTCTTCTCTTGTTTCTTGTCTTGTTTCTTGTCTTGTTTCTTGTCTTGCCTTGTCTTGTTTCTTGTCTTGTTTCTTGTCTTGTGTTGTCTTGTTTCTTGTCTTGTTTCTTGTCTTGCTTTTTGCCTTGTTTCTTGTCTTGTCTTGTTTCTTGTCTTGTTTCGTGTCTTGTTTCTTGTCTTGTTTCTTGTCTTGTTTCTTGTCTTGTTTCTTGTCTTGTTTCTTGTCTTGTTTCTTGTCTTGTATCTTGTCTTGTTTCTTGTCTTGTTTCTTTTCTTGTTTCTTGTCTTGTTTCTTGTCTTGTTTCTTGTCTTGTTCCTTGTTTTATTTCTTGTCTTTTCTTATTTCGTGTCTTGTCTTGTTTCTTGTCTTGTTTCTTCTCTTTTTTCTTGTCTTGTTTCTTGTCTTGTCTTGTCTTGTTTCTTGTCTTGTTTCTTGTCTTGTTTCTTGTCTTGTTTCTTGTCTTGTTTCTTGTCTTGTTTCTTGTCTTGTTTCTTGTCTTGTTTCTTGTCTTTTTTCTTGTCTTGTCTTGTCTTGTTTCTTGGCCTGTTTCTTGACTTGTTTCTTCTCTTTTTTCTTGTCTTGTTTCTTGTCTTGTCTTGTCTTGTTCCTTGTCTTGTTTCTTGTCTTGTTTCTTGTCTTTTTTCCTGTCTTGTTTCTTGTCTTGTTTCTTGTCTTGTTTCTTGTCTTGTTTCTTCTCTTGTTTTTTGTCTTGTCTCTTGTCTTGTCTTGTCTTGTCTTGTTTCTTGTCTTGTCTTGTCTTGTTTCTTGTCTTTTTTCATGTCTTGTCTTGTCTTTTTTCTTGTCTTGTTTCTTGTCTTGTTTTTTCTTGTCTTGTTTCTTGTCTTGTCCTGTCTTGTTTCTTGTCTTGTCTTGTCTTGTTTCTTGTCTTGTCTTGTCTTGTTTCTTGTCTTTTTTCATGTCTTGTCTTGTCTTTTTTCTTGTCTTGTTTCTTGTCTTGTTTATTCTCTTTTTCTTGTCTTGTTTCTTGTCTTGTCCTGTCTTGTTTCTTGTCTTGTTTCTTGTATTGTTTCTTGTCTTGTTTCTTGTCTTGTTTCTTGTCTTGTTTCTTGTCTTGTTTCTTGTCTTGCCTTGTCTTGTTTCTTGTCTTGTTTCTTGTCTTGTGTTGTCTTGTTTCTTGTCTTGTTTCTTGTCTTGTTTCTTGTCTTGTATTGTTTCTTGTCTTGTTTCTTGTCTTGTTTCTTGTCTTGTTTCATGTCTTGTTTCTTGTCTTGTTTCTTGTCTTGTTTCTTGTCTTGTTTCTTCTCTTGTTTCTTGTCTTGTGTCTTGTCTTGTCTTGTCTTGTCTTGTTTCTTGTCTTGTCTTGTCTTGATTCTTGTCTTGTCTTGTCTTGTCTTATTTCTTGTCTTGTTTCTTTTCTTGTTTCTTGTCTTGTCTTGTTTCTTGTCTTGTTTCTTGTCTTGTTTCTTGTCTTGTTTCGTGTCTTGTCTTGTTTCTTGTCTTGTTTCTTGTCTTGTTTCTTGTCTTGTTTCATGTCTTGTTTCTTGTCTTGTTTCTTGTCTTGTTTCTTGTCTTGTTTTGTCTTGTTTCTTGTCTTGTCTTGTTTCTTCTCTTGTTTCTTGTCTTGTTTCTTGTCTTGTTTCTTCTCTTGTTTCTTGTCTTGTCTCTTGTCTTGTCTTGTCTTGTCTTTTTTCTTGTCTTGTCTTGTCTTGTTTCTTGTCTTCTTTCTTGTCTTGTCTTGTTTCTTGTCTTGTTTCTTGTCTTGTTTCTTCTCTTTTTTCTTGTCTTGTTTTTTGTCTTGTCTTGTCTTGTTTCTTGTCTTGTTTCTTGTCTTGTTTCTTCTCTTGTTTCTTATCTTGTTTCTTGTTTTGTCTTGTCTTGTTTCTTGTCTTGTTTCTTGTCTTGCTTCTTGTCTTTTTTATGTCTTGTCTTGTTTCTTGTCTTGTCTTGTCTTGTTGCTTGTCTTGTTTCTTGTCTTGTTTCTTGTCTTGTTTCTTGTCTTGTCTTGTCTTTTTTCTTGTCTTGTTTCTTGTCTTGTTTCTTGTCTTGTTTCTTGGCTTGTTTCTTGTCTTGTTTCTTGTTTTGTCTTGTCTTGTCTTGTTTCTTGTCTTGTCCTTTTTCTTGTCTTGTTTCTTGTCTTGTTTCTTGTCTTGTTTCTTGTCTTGTTTCTTGTCTTCTTTCTTGTCTTGTTTTGTCTTGTTTCTTGTCTTTTTTTATTTCGTGTCTTGTCTTGTTTCTTGTCTTGTTTCTTTTTTTTTTTTTTTGTCCTCTTTCTTGTCTTGTCTTGTCTTGTTTCTTGTCTTCCCTATTTTCTTGTCTTGTTTCTTGTCTTGTTTCTTGTCTTGTTTCTTGTCTTGTTTCTTGTCTTGTTTCTTGTCTTGTGTCTTGTCTTTTCTTGTCTTGTCTTGTTTCTTGTCTTGTCTTGTCTTGATTCTTGTCTTGTCTTGTCTTGTCTTATTTCTTGTCTTGTTTCTTTTCTTGTTTCTTGTCTTGTCTTGTTTCTTCTCTTGTTTCTTGTCTTGTTTCTTGTCTTGTTTCGTGTCTTCTCTTGTTTCTTGTCTTGTTTCTTGTCTTGTTTCTTGTCTTGTTTCTTGTCTTGTTTCTTGTCTTGTTTCTTGTCTTGTCTTGTCTTGTTTCTTGTCTTGTCTTGTTTCTTCTCTTGTTTCTTCTCTTGTTTCTTGTCTTGTTTCTTCTCTTGTTTCTTGTCTTGTTTCTTGTCTTGTTTCTTCTCTTGTTTCTTGTCTTGTCTCTTGTCTTGTCTTGTCTTGTCTTGTCCTGTTTCTTGTCTTGTTTCTTGTCTTGTTTCTTGTCTTGTTTCTTGTCTTGTTTCTTATCTTCTTTCCTGTCTTGTTTCTTGTCTTGTTTCTTGTCTTGTTTCTTGTCTTGTTTCTTGTCTTGATTCTTGTCTTGTTTCTTGTCTTGTTTCTTCTCTTGTTTCTTGTCTTGTCTCTTGTCTTGTCTTGTCTTGTCTTGTTTCTTGTCTTGTCTTGTCTTGTTTCTTGTCTTTTTTCTTGTCTTCTCTTGTCTTTTTTCTTGTCTTGTTTCTTGTCTTGTTTCTTCTCTTTTTTCTTGTCTTGTTTCTTGTCTTGTCTTGTCTTGTTTCTTGTCTTGTTTCTTGTATTGTTTCTTGTCTTGTTTCTTGTCTTGTTTCTTGTCTTGTTTCTTGTCTTGTTTCTTGTCTTGTTTCTTGTCTTGTCTTGTTTCTTCTCTTGTTTCTTGTCTTGTTTCTTGTCTTGTTTCTTGTCTTGCCTTGTCTTGTTTCTTGTCTTGTTTCTTGTCTTGCTTCTTGTCTTGTTTCTTGTCTTGTTTCTTGTCTTGTCTTGTCTTGTTTCTTGTCTTGTTTCTTGTCTTGCTTTTTGTCTTGTTTCTTGTCTTGTCTTGTTTCTTGTCTTGTTTCTTGTCTTGTTTCGTGTCTTGTTTCTTGTCTTAGTTCTTGTCTTGTTTCTTGTCTTGTTTCTTGTCTTGTTTCTTGTCTTGTATCTTGTCTTGTTTCTTGTCTTGTTTCTTTTCTTGTTTCTTTTCTTGTTTCTTTTCTTGTTTCTTGTCTTTTTTCTTGTCTTTTTTCTTGTCTTATTTCTTGTCTTTTCTTATTTCGTGTCTTGTCTTGTTTCTTGTCTTGTTTCTTCTCTTTTTTCTTGTCTTGTTTCTTGTCTTGTCTTGTCTTGTTTCTTGTCTTCCCTATTTTCTTGTATTGTTTCTTGTCTTGTTTCTTGTCTTGTTTCTTGTCTTGTTTCTTGTCTTGTTTATTCTCTTGTTTCTTGTCTTGTCTCTTGTCTTCTCTTGTCTTGTCTTGTTTCTTGTCTTGTCTTGTCTTGTTTCTTGTCTTGTCTTGTCTTGTTTCTTTTCTTGTTTCTTGTCTTGTCTTGTTTCTTGTCTTGTTTCTTGTCTTGTTTCTTGTCTTGTTTCTTGTCTTGTCTTGTTTCTTGTCTTGTATTGTTTCTTGTCTTGTTTCTTGTCTTGTTTCTTGTCTTGTTTCTTGTCTTTTCTTGTCGTGTTTCTTGTCTTTTTTCTTGTCTTGTTTCTTGTCTTGTTTCTTGTCTTGTTTCTTGTCTTGTTTCTTGTCTTGTCTTGTTTCGTGTCTTGTCTTGTTTCTTGTCTTGTTTCTTGTCTTGTTTCAGGTCTGATTTCTTGTCTCGTTTCTTCTCTTGTCTCTTGTCTTGTCTTGTCTTGTCTTGTTTCTTGTCTTGTCTTGTCTTGTTTCTTGTCTTGTTTCTTGTCTTGTTTTTTTCGTGTCTTGTCCTTTTTCTTGTCTTGTTTCTTGTCTTGTTTCTAATCTTGTTTCTTGTCTTGTCTTGTCTTGTTTCTTGTCTTGTTTCTTGTCTTGATTCTTGTCTTGTTTCTTGTCTTGTTTGTTGTCTTGTTTCTTGTCTTGTTTCTTGTCTTGTTTCTTGTCTTGTTTCTTGTCTTGTTTCTTGTCTTGTTTCTTGTCTTGTTTCTTGTCTTATTGCTTGTCTTGTCTTGTTTCGTGTCTTGTATTGTTTCTTGTCTTGTTTCTTGTCTTGTTTCTTGTCTTCTTTCTTGTCTTGTTTTGTCTTGTTTCTTGTCTTTTCTTATTTCGTGTCTTGTCTTGTTTCTTGTCTTGTTTCTTGTCTTTTTTCTTGTCTTGTTTCTTGTCTTGTCTTGTCTTGTTTCTTGTCTTCCCTATTTTCTTGTCTTGTTTCTCTTCTTGTTTCTTGTCTTGTTGCTTGTCTTGTTTCTTGTCTTGTTTCTTCTCTTGTTTCTTGTCTTGTGTCTTGTCTTTTCTTGTCTTGTCTTGTTTCTTGTCTTCCCTATTTTCTAGTCTTGTTTCTCTTCTTGTTTCTTGTCTTGTTTCTTGTCTTATTTCTTGTCCTGTTTCTTTTCTTGTTTCTTGTCTTGTCTTGTTTCTTCTCTTGTTTCTTGTCTTGTTTCTTGTCTTGTTTCGTGTCTTGTCTTGTTTCTTGTCTTGTTTCTTGTCTTGTTTCTTGTCTTGTTTCTTGTCTTGTTTCTTGTCTTGTTTCTTGCCTTGTCTTGTCTTGTTTCTTGGCTTGTTTCTTGACTTGTTTCTTCTCTTTTTTCTTGTCTTGTTTCTTGTCTTGTCTTGTCTTGTTCCTTGTCTTGTTTCTTGTCTTGTTTCTTGTCTTGTTTCTTGTCTTGTTTCTTGTCTTGTTTCTTGTCTTGTTTCTTGTCTTGTTTCTTCTCTTGTTTCTTGTCTTGTCTCTTGTCTTGTCTTGTCTTGTTTCTTGTCTTGTCTTGTCTTGTTTCTTGTCTTTTTTCTTGTCTTGTCTTGTCTTTTTTCTTGTCTTGTTTCTTGTCTTGTTTCTTCTCTTTTTTCTTGTCTTGTTTCTTGTCTTGTCTTGTCTTGTTTCTTGTCTTGTTTCTTGTATTGTTTCTTGTCTTGTTTCTTGTCTTGTTTCTTGTCTTGTTTCTTGTCTTGTTTCTTGTCTTGTTTCTTGTCTTGCCTTGTCTTGTTTCTTGTCTTGTTTCTTGTCTTGTGTTGTCTTGTTTCTTGTCTTGTTTCTTGTCTTGCTTTTTGTCTTGTTTCTTGTCTTGTCTTGTTTCTTGTCTTGTTTCTTGTCTTGTTTGTTGTCTTGTGTTGTCTTGTTTCTTGTCTTGTTTCTTGTCTTGCTTTTTGTCTTGTTTCTTGTCTTGTCTTGTTTCTTCTCTTGTTTCTTGTCTTGTTTCTTGTCTTGTTTCTTGTCTTGCCTTGTCTTGTTTTTTGTCTTTTTTCTTGTCTTGCTTCTTGTCTTGTTTCTTGTCTTGTTTCTTGTCTTGTGTTGTCTTGTTTCTTGTCTTGTTTCTTTTCTTGCTTTTTGCCTTGTTTCTTGTCTTGTTTTGTTTCTTGTCTTGTTTCTTGTCTTGTTTCGTGTCTTGTTTCTTGTCTTGTTTCTTGTCTTGTTTCTTGTCTTGTTTCTTGTCTTGTTTCTTGTCTTGTATCTTGTCTTGTTTCTTGTCTTGTTTCTTTTCTTGTTTCTTGTCTTGTTTCTTGTCTTGTTTCTTGTCTTGTTCCTTGTCTTATTTCTTGTCTTTTCTTATTTCGTGTCTTGTCTTGTTTCTTGTCTTGTTTCTTGTCTTTTTCCTTGTCTTGTTTCTCGTCTTGTCTTGTCTTGTTTCTTGTCTTGTTTCTTGTCTTGTGTTGTCTTGTTTCTTGTCTTGTTTCTTGTTTTGTATTGTCTTATTTCTTGTCTTTTCTTATTTCGTGTCTTGTCTTGTTTCTTGTCTTGTTTCTTGTCTTTTTTCTTGTCTTGTTTCTTGTCTTGTCTTGTCTTGTTTCTTGCCTTCCCTATTTTCTTGTATTGTTTCTTGTCTTGTTTCTTGTCTTGTTTCTTGTCTTGTTTCTTGTCTTGTATTGTTTCTTGTCTTGTTTCTTGTCTTGTTTCTTGTCTTTTTTCCTGTCTTGTTTCTTGTCTTGTTTCTTGTCTTGTTTCTTGTCTTGTTTCTTCTCTTGTTTTTTGTCTTGTCTCTTGTCTTGTCTTGTCTTGTCTTGTTTCTTGTCTTGTCTTGTCTTGTTTCTTGTCTTTTTTCATGTCTTGTCTTGTCTTTTTTCTTGTCTTGTTTCTTGTCTTGTTTTTTCTTGTCTTGTTTCTTGTCTTGTCCTGTCTTGTTTCTTGTCTTGTCTTGTCTTGTTTCTTGTCTTGTCTTGTCTTGTTTCTTGTCTTTTTTCATGTCTTGTCTTGTCTTTTTTCTTGTCTTGTTTCTTGTCTTGTTTATTCTCTTTTTCTTGTCTTGTTTCTTGTCTTGTCCTGTCTTGTTTCTTGTCTTGTTTCTTGTATTGTTTCTTGTCTTGTTTCTTGTCTTGTTTCTTGTCTTGTTTCTTGTCTTGTTTCTTGTCTTGCCTTGTCTTGTTTCTTGTCTTGTTTCTTGTCTTGTGTTGTCTTGTTTCTTGTCTTGTTTCTTGTCTTGTTTCTTGTCTTGTATTGTTTCTTGTCTTGTTTCTTGTCTTGTTTCTTGTCTTGTTTCATGTCTTGTTTCTTGTCTTGTTTCTTGTCTTGTTTCTTGTCTTGTTTCTTCTCTTGTTTCTTGTCTTGTGTCTTGTCTTGTCTTGTCTTGTCTTGTTTCTTGTCTTGTCTTGTCTTGATTCTTGTCTTGTCTTGTCTTGTCTTATTTCTTGTCTTGTTTCTTTTCTTGTTTCTTGTCTTGTCTTGTTTCTTGTCTTGTTTCTTGTCTTGTTTCTTGTCTTGTTTCGTGTCTTGTCTTGTTTCTTGTCTTGTTTCTTGTCTTGTTTCTTGTCTTGTTTCATGTCTTGTTTCTTGTCTTGTTTCTTGTCTTGTTTCTTGTCTTGTTTTGTCTTGTTTCTTGTCTTGTCTTGTTTCTTCTCTTGTTTCTTGTCTTGTTTCTTGTCTTGTTTCTTCTCTTGTTTCTTGTCTTGTCTCTTGTCTTGTCTTGTCTTGTCTTTTTTCTTGTCTTGTCTTGTCTTGTTTCTTGTCTTCTTTCTTGTCTTGTCTTGTTTCTTGTCTTGTTTCTTGTCTTGTTTCTTCTCTTTTTTCTTGTCTTGTTTTTTGTCTTGTCTTGTCTTGTTTCTTGTCTTGTTTCTTGTCTTGTTTCTTCTCTTGTTTCTTATCTTGTTTCTTGTTTTGTCTTGTCTTGTTTCTTGTCTTGTTTCTTGTCTTGCTTCTTGTCTTTTTTATGTCTTGTCTTGTTTCTTGTCTTGTCTTGTCTTGTTGCTTGTCTTGTTTCTTGTCTTGTTTCTTGTCTTGTTTCTTGTCTTGTCTTGTCTTTTTTCTTGTCTTGTTTCTTGTCTTGTTTCTTGTCTTGTTTCTTGGCTTGTTTCTTGTCTTGTTTCTTGTTTTGTCTTGTCTTGTCTTGTTTCTTGTCTTGTCCTTTTTCTTGTCTTGTTTCTTGTCTTGTTTCTTGTCTTGTTTCTTGTCTTGTTTCTTGTCTTCTTTCTTGTCTTGTTTTGTCTTGTTTCTTGTCTTTTTTTATTTCGTGTCTTGTCTTGTTTCTTGTCTTGTTTCTTTTTTTTTTTTTTTGTCCTCTTTCTTGTCTTGTCTTGTCTTGTTTCTTGTCTTCCCTATTTTCTTGTCTTGTTTCTTGTCTTGTTTCTTGTCTTGTTTCTTGTCTTGTTTCTTGTCTTGTTTCTTGTCTTGTGTCTTGTCTTTTCTTGTCTTGTCTTGTTTCTTGTCTTGTCTTGTCTTGATTCTTGTCTTGTCTTGTCTTGTCTTATTTCTTGTCTTGTTTCTTTTCTTGTTTCTTGTCTTGTCTTGTTTCTTCTCTTGTTTCTTGTCTTGTTTCTTGTCTTGTTTCGTGTCTTCTCTTGTTTCTTGTCTTGTTTCTTGTCTTGTTTCTTGTCTTGTTTCTTGTCTTGTTTCTTGTCTTGTTTCTTGTCTTGTCTTGTCTTGTTTCTTGTCTTGTCTTGTTTCTTCTCTTGTTTCTTCTCTTGTTTCTTGTCTTGTTTCTTCTCTTGTTTCTTGTCTTGTTTCTTGTCTTGTTTCTTCTCTTGTTTCTTGTCTTGTCTCTTGTCTTGTCTTGTCTTGTCTTGTCCTGTTTCTTGTCTTGTTTCTTGTCTTGTTTCTTGTCTTGTTTCTTGTCTTGTTTCTTATCTTCTTTCCTGTCTTGTTTCTTGTCTTGTTTCTTGTCTTGTTTCTTGTCTTGTTTCTTGTCTTGATTCTTGTCTTGTTTCTTGTCTTGTTTCTTCTCTTGTTTCTTGTCTTGTCTCTTGTCTTGTCTTGTCTTGTCTTGTTTCTTGTCTTGTCTTGTCTTGTTTCTTGTCTTTTTTCTTGTCTTCTCTTGTCTTTTTTCTTGTCTTGTTTCTTGTCTTGTTTCTTCTCTTTTTTCTTGTCTTGTTTCTTGTCTTGTCTTGTCTTGTTTCTTGTCTTGTTTCTTGTATTGTTTCTTGTCTTGTTTCTTGTCTTGTTTCTTGTCTTGTTTCTTGTCTTGTTTCTTGTCTTGTTTCTTGTCTTGTCTTGTTTCTTCTCTTGTTTCTTGTCTTGTTTCTTGTCTTGTTTCTTGTCTTGCCTTGTCTTGTTTCTTGTCTTGTTTCTTGTCTTGCTTCTTGTCTTGTTTCTTGTCTTGTTTCTTGTCTTGTCTTGTCTTGTTTCTTGTCTTGTTTCTTGTCTTGCTTTTTGTCTTGTTTCTTGTCTTGTCTTGTTTCTTGTCTTGTTTCTTGTCTTGTTTCGTGTCTTGTTTCTTGTCTTAGTTCTTGTCTTGTTTCTTGTCTTGTTTCTTGTCTTGTTTCTTGTCTTGTATCTTGTCTTGTTTCTTGTCTTGTTTCTTTTCTTGTTTCTTTTCTTGTTTCTTTTCTTGTTTCTTGTCTTTTTTCTTGTCTTTTTTCTTGTCTTATTTCTTGTCTTTTCTTATTTCGTGTCTTGTCTTGTTTCTTGTCTTGTTTCTTCTCTTTTTTCTTGTCTTGTTTCTTGTCTTGTCTTGTCTTGTTTCTTGTCTTCCCTATTTTCTTGTATTGTTTCTTGTCTTGTTTCTTGTCTTGTTTCTTGTCTTGTTTCTTGTCTTGTTTATTCTCTTGTTTCTTGTCTTGTCTCTTGTCTTCTCTTGTCTTGTCTTGTTTCTTGTCTTGTCTTGTCTTGTTTCTTGTCTTGTCTTGTCTTGTTTCTTTTCTTGTTTCTTGTCTTGTCTTGTTTCTTGTCTTGTTTCTTGTCTTGTTTCTTGTCTTGTTTCTTGTCTTGTCTTGTTTCTTGTCTTGTATTGTTTCTTGTCTTGTTTCTTGTCTTGTTTCTTGTCTTGTTTCTTGTCTTTTCTTGTCGTGTTTCTTGTCTTTTTTCTTGTCTTGTTTCTTGTCTTGTTTCTTGTCTTGTTTCTTGTCTTGTTTCTTGTCTTGTCTTGTTTCGTGTCTTGTCTTGTTTCTTGTCTTGTTTCTTGTCTTGTTTCAGGTCTGATTTCTTGTCTCGTTTCTTCTCTTGTCTCTTGTCTTGTCTTGTCTTGTCTTGTTTCTTGTCTTGTCTTGTCTTGTTTCTTGTCTTGTTTCTTGTCTTGTTTTTTTCGTGTCTTGTCCTTTTTCTTGTCTTGTTTCTTGTCTTGTTTCTAATCTTGTTTCTTGTCTTGTCTTGTCTTGTTTCTTGTCTTGTTTCTTGTCTTGATTCTTGTCTTGTTTCTTGTCTTGTTTGTTGTCTTGTTTCTTGTCTTGTTTCTTGTCTTGTTTCTTGTCTTGTTTCTTGTCTTGTTTCTTGTCTTGTTTCTTGTCTTGTTTCTTGTCTTATTGCTTGTCTTGTCTTGTTTCGTGTCTTGTATTGTTTCTTGTCTTGTTTCTTGTCTTGTTTCTTGTCTTCTTTCTTGTCTTGTTTTGTCTTGTTTCTTGTCTTTTCTTATTTCGTGTCTTGTCTTGTTTCTTGTCTTGTTTCTTGTCTTTTTTCTTGTCTTGTTTCTTGTCTTGTCTTGTCTTGTTTCTTGTCTTCCCTATTTTCTTGTCTTGTTTCTCTTCTTGTTTCTTGTCTTGTTGCTTGTCTTGTTTCTTGTCTTGTTTCTTCTCTTGTTTCTTGTCTTGTGTCTTGTCTTTTCTTGTCTTGTCTTGTTTCTTGTCTTCCCTATTTTCTAGTCTTGTTTCTCTTCTTGTTTCTTGTCTTGTTTCTTGTCTTATTTCTTGTCCTGTTTCTTTTCTTGTTTCTTGTCTTGTCTTGTTTCTTCTCTTGTTTCTTGTCTTGTTTCTTGTCTTGTTTCGTGTCTTGTCTTGTTTCTTGTCTTGTTTCTTGTCTTGTTTCTTGTCTTGTTTCTTGTCTTGTTTCTTGTCTTGTTTCTTGCCTTGTCTTGTCTTGTTTCTTGGCTTGTTTCTTGACTTGTTTCTTCTCTTTTTTCTTGTCTTGTTTCTTGTCTTGTCTTGTCTTGTTCCTTGTCTTGTTTCTTGTCTTGTTTCTTGTCTTGTTTCTTGTCTTGTTTCTTGTCTTGTTTCTTGTCTTGTTTCTTGTCTTGTTTCTTCTCTTGTTTCTTGTCTTGTCTCTTGTCTTGTCTTGTCTTGTTTCTTGTCTTGTCTTGTCTTGTTTCTTGTCTTTTTTCTTGTCTTGTCTTGTCTTTTTTCTTGTCTTGTTTCTTGTCTTGTTTCTTCTCTTTTTTCTTGTCTTGTTTCTTGTCTTGTCTTGTCTTGTTTCTTGTCTTGTTTCTTGTATTGTTTCTTGTCTTGTTTCTTGTCTTGTTTCTTGTCTTGTTTCTTGTCTTGTTTCTTGTCTTGTTTCTTGTCTTGCCTTGTCTTGTTTCTTGTCTTGTTTCTTGTCTTGTGTTGTCTTGTTTCTTGTCTTGTTTCTTGTCTTGCTTTTTGTCTTGTTTCTTGTCTTGTCTTGTTTCTTGTCTTGTTTCTTGTCTTGTTTGTTGTCTTGTGTTGTCTTGTTTCTTGTCTTGTTTCTTGTCTTGCTTTTTGTCTTGTTTCTTGTCTTGTCTTGTTTCTTCTCTTGTTTCTTGTCTTGTTTCTTGTCTTGTTTCTTGTCTTGCCTTGTCTTGTTTTTTGTCTTTTTTCTTGTCTTGCTTCTTGTCTTGTTTCTTGTCTTGTTTCTTGTCTTGTGTTGTCTTGTTTCTTGTCTTGTTTCTTTTCTTGCTTTTTGCCTTGTTTCTTGTCTTGTTTTGTTTCTTGTCTTGTTTCTTGTCTTGTTTCGTGTCTTGTTTCTTGTCTTGTTTCTTGTCTTGTTTCTTGTCTTGTTTCTTGTCTTGTTTCTTGTCTTGTATCTTGTCTTGTTTCTTGTCTTGTTTCTTTTCTTGTTTCTTGTCTTGTTTCTTGTCTTGTTTCTTGTCTTGTTCCTTGTCTTATTTCTTGTCTTTTCTTATTTCGTGTCTTGTCTTGTTTCTTGTCTTGTTTCTTGTCTTTTTCCTTGTCTTGTTTCTCGTCTTGTCTTGTCTTGTTTCTTGTCTTGTTTCTTGTCTTGTGTTGTCTTGTTTCTTGTCTTGTTTCTTGTTTTGTATTGTCTTATTTCTTGTCTTTTCTTATTTCGTGTCTTGTCTTGTTTCTTGTCTTGTTTCTTGTCTTTTTTCTTGTCTTGTTTCTTGTCTTGTCTTGTCTTGTTTCTTGCCTTCCCTATTTTCTTGTATTGTTTCTTGTCTTGTTTCTTGTCTTGTTTCTTGTCTTGTTTCTTGTCTTGTGTCTTGTCTTTTCTTGTCTTGTCTTGTTTCTTGTCTTGTCTTGTCTTGATTCTTGTCTTGTCTTGTCTTGTCTTATTTCTTGTCTTGTTTCTTTTCTTGTTTCTTGTCTTGTCTTGTTTCTTGTCTTGTTTCTTGTCTTGTTTCTTGTCTTGTTTCCTGTCTTGTCTTGTTTCTTGTCTTGTTTCTTGTCTTGTTTCTTGTCTTGTTTCTTGTCTTGTTTCTTGTCTTGTTTCTTGTCTTGTTTCTTGTCTGGTTTCTTGTCTTGTCTTGTCTTGTTTCTTGTCTTGTCTTGTTTCTTCTCTTGTTTCTTCTCTTGTTTCTTGTCTTGTTTCTTGTCTTGTTTCTTGTCTTGTTTCTTGTCTTGTTTCTTCTCTTGTTTCTTGTCTTGTCTCTTTTCTTGTCTTGTCTTGTCTTGTCTTTTTTCTTGTCTTGTCTTGTCTTGTTTCTTGTCTTGTTTCTTGTCTTGTTTCTTCTCTTTTTTCTTGTCTTGTTTTTTGTCTTGTCTTGTCTTGTTTCTTGTCTTGTTTCTTGTTTCTTCTCTTGTTTCTTGTCTTGTTTCTTGTCTTGTTTCGTGTCTTGTCTTGTTTCTTGTCTTGTTTCTTGCCTTGTCTTGTCTTGTTTCTTGGCTTGTTTCTTGACTTGTTTCTTCTCTTTTTTCTTGTCTTGTTTCTTGTCTTGTCTTGTCTTGTTCCTTGTCTTGTTTCTTGTCTTGTTTCTTGTCTTGTTTCTTGTCTTGTTTCTTGTCTTGTTTCTTGTCTTGTTTCTTGTCTTGTTTCTTGTCTTGTTTCTTGTTTTGTCTTGTCTTCTCTTGTTTCTTGTCTTGTCCTTTTTCTTGTCTTGTTTCTTGTCTTGTTTCTTGTCTTGTTTCTTGTCTTGTTTCTTGTCTTCTTTCTTGTCTTGTTTTGTCTTGTTTCTTGTCTTTTTTTATTTCGTGTCTTGTCTTGTTTCTTGTCTTGTTTCTTTTTTTTTTTTTTTGTCCTCTTTCTTGTCTTGTCTTGTCTTGTTTCTTGTCTTCCCTATTTTCTTGTCTTGTTTCTTGTCTTGTTTCTTGTCTTGTTTCTTGTCTTGTTTCTTGTCTTGTTTCTTGTCTTGTGTCTTGTCTTTTCTTGTCTTGTCTTGTTTCTTGTCTTGTCTTGTCTTGATTCTTGTCTTGTCTTGTCTTGTCTTATTTCTTGTCTTGTTTCTTTTCTTGTTTCTTGTCTTGTCTTGTTTCTTCTCTTGTTTCTTGTCTTGTTTCTTGTCTTGTTTCGTGTCTTCTCTTGTTTCTTGTCTTGTTTCTTGTCTTGTTTCTTGTCTTGTTTCTTGTCTTTTTTCTTGTCTTGTTTCTTGTCTTGTCTTGTCTTGTTTCTTGTCTTGTCTTGTTTCTTCTCTTGTTTCTTCTCTTGTTTCTTGTCTTGTTTCTTCTCTTGTTTCTTGTCTTGTTTCTTGTCTTGTTTCTTCTCTTTTTTCTTGTCTTGTCTCTTGTCTTGTCTTGTCTTGTCTTGTCCTGTTTCTTGTCTTGTTTCTTGTCTTGTTTCTTGTCTTGTTTCTTATCTTGTTTCCTGTCTTGTTTCTTGTCTTGTTTCTTGTCTTGTTTCTTGTCTTGTTTCTTGTCTTGATTCTAGTCTTGTTTCTTGTCTTGTTTCTTCTCTTGTTTCTTGTCTTGTCTCTTGTCTTGTCTTGTCTTGTCTTGTTTCTTGTCTTGTCTTGTCTTGTTTCTTGTCTTTTTTCTTGTCTTCTCTTGTCTTTTTTCTTGTCTTGTTTCTTGTCTTGTTTCTTCTCTTTTTTCTTGTCTTGTTTCTTGTCTTGTCTTGTCTTGTTTCTTGTCTTGTTTCTTGTATTGTTTCTTGTCTTGTTTCTTTTCTTGTTTCTTGTCTTGTCTTGTTTCTTCTCTTGTTTCTTGTCTTGTTTCTTGTCTTGTCTTGTTTCTTCTCTTGTTTCTTGTCTTGTTTCTTGTCTTGTTTCTTGTCTTGCCTTGTCTTGTTTCTTGTCTTGTTTCTTGTCTTGCTTCTTGTCTTGTTTCTTGTCTTGTTTCTTGTCTTGTCTTGTCTTGTTTCTTGTCTTGTTTCTTGTCTTGCTTTTTGTCTTGTTTCTTGTCTTGTCTTGTTTCTTGTCTTGTTTCTTGTCTTGTTTCGTGTCTTGTTTCTTGTCTTAGTTCTTGTCTTGTTTCTTGTCTTGTTTCTTGTCTTGTTTCTTGTCTTGTATCTTGTCTTGTTTCTTGTCTTGTTTCTTTTCTTGTTTTTTTTTCTTGTTTCTTTTCTTGTTTCTTGTCTTGTTTCTTGTCTTTTTTCTTGTCTTATTTCTTGTCTTTTCTTATTTCGTGTCTTGTCTTGTTTCTTGTCTTCTTTCTTCTCTTTTTTCTTGTCTTGTTTCTTGTCTTGTCTTGTCTTGTTTCTTGTCTTCCCTATTTTCTTGTATTGTTTCTTGTCTTGTTTCTTGTCTTGTTTCTTGTCTTGTTTCTTGTCTTGTTTATTCTCTTGTTTCTTGTCTTGTCTCTTGTCTTCTCTTGTCTTGTCTTGTTTCTTGTCTTGTCTTGTCTTGTTTCTTGTCTTGTCTTGTCTTGTTTCTTTTCTTGTTTCTTGTCTTGTCTTGTTTCTTGTCTTGTTTCTTGTCTTGTTTCTTGTCTTGTTTCTTGTCTTGTATCTTGTCTTGTTTCTTGTCTTGTTTCTTTTCTTGTTTCTTGTCTTGTTTCTTGTCTTGTTTCTTGTCTTGTTCCTTGTCTTATTTCTTGTCTTTTCTTATTTCGTGTCTTGTCTTGTTTCTTGTCTTGTTTCTTGTCTTTTTCCTTGTCTTGTTTCTCGTCTTGTCTTGTCTTGTTTCTTGTCTTGTTTCTTGTCTTGTGTTGTCTTGTTTCTTGTCTTGTTTCTTGTTTTGTATTGTCTTATTTCTTGTCTTTTCTTATTTCGTGTCTTGTCTTGTTTCTTGTCTTGTTTCTTGTCTTTTTTCTTGTCTTGTTTCTTGTCTTGTCTTGTCTTGTTTCTTGCCTTCCCTATTTTCTTGTATTGTTTCTTGTCTTGTTTCTTGTCTTGTTTCTTGTCTTGTTTCTTGTCTTGTGTCTTGTCTTTTCTTGTCTTGTCTTGTTTCTTGTCTTGTCTTGTCTTGATTCTTGTCTTGTCTTGTCTTGTCTTATTTCTTGTCTTGTTTCTTTTCTTGTTTCTTGTCTTGTCTTGTTTCTTGTCTTGTTTCTTGTCTTGTTTCTTGTCTTGTTTCCTGTCTTGTCTTGTTTCTTGTCTTGTTTCTTGTCTTGTTTCTTGTCTTGTTTCTTGTCTTGTTTCTTGTCTTGTTTCTTGTCTTGTTTCTTGTCTGGTTTCTTGTCTTGTCTTGTCTTGTTTCTTGTCTTGTCTTGTTTCTTCTCTTGTTTCTTCTCTTGTTTCTTGTCTTGTTTCTTGTCTTGTTTCTTGTCTTGTTTCTTGTCTTGTTTCTTCTCTTGTTTCTTGTCTTGTCTCTTTTCTTGTCTTGTCTTGTCTTGTCTTTTTTCTTGTCTTGTCTTGTCTTGTTTCTTGTCTTGTTTCTTGTCTTGTTTCTTCTCTTTTTTCTTGTCTTGTTTTTTGTCTTGTCTTGTCTTGTTTCTTGTCTTGTTTCTTGTTTCTTCTCTTGTTTCTTGTCTTGTTTCTTGTCTTGTTTCGTGTCTTGTCTTGTTTCTTGTCTTGTTTCTTGCCTTGTCTTGTCTTGTTTCTTGGCTTGTTTCTTGACTTGTTTCTTCTCTTTTTTCTTGTCTTGTTTCTTGTCTTGTCTTGTCTTGTTCCTTGTCTTGTTTCTTGTCTTGTTTCTTGTCTTGTTTCTTGTCTTGTTTCTTGTCTTGTTTCTTGTCTTGTTTCTTGTCTTGTTTCTTGTCTTGTTTCTTGTTTTGTCTTGTCTTCTCTTGTTTCTTGTCTTGTCCTTTTTCTTGTCTTGTTTCTTGTCTTGTTTCTTGTCTTGTTTCTTGTCTTGTTTCTTGTCTTCTTTCTTGTCTTGTTTTGTCTTGTTTCTTGTCTTTTTTTATTTCGTGTCTTGTCTTGTTTCTTGTCTTGTTTCTTTTTTTTTTTTTTTGTCCTCTTTCTTGTCTTGTCTTGTCTTGTTTCTTGTCTTCCCTATTTTCTTGTCTTGTTTCTTGTCTTGTTTCTTGTCTTGTTTCTTGTCTTGTTTCTTGTCTTGTTTCTTGTCTTGTGTCTTGTCTTTTCTTGTCTTGTCTTGTTTCTTGTCTTGTCTTGTCTTGATTCTTGTCTTGTCTTGTCTTGTCTTATTTCTTGTCTTGTTTCTTTTCTTGTTTCTTGTCTTGTCTTGTTTCTTCTCTTGTTTCTTGTCTTGTTTCTTGTCTTGTTTCGTGTCTTCTCTTGTTTCTTGTCTTGTTTCTTGTCTTGTTTCTTGTCTTGTTTCTTGTCTTTTTTCTTGTCTTGTTTCTTGTCTTGTCTTGTCTTGTTTCTTGTCTTGTCTTGTTTCTTCTCTTGTTTCTTCTCTTGTTTCTTGTCTTGTTTCTTCTCTTGTTTCTTGTCTTGTTTCTTGTCTTGTTTCTTCTCTTTTTTCTTGTCTTGTCTCTTGTCTTGTCTTGTCTTGTCTTGTCCTGTTTCTTGTCTTGTTTCTTGTCTTGTTTCTTGTCTTGTTTCTTATCTTGTTTCCTGTCTTGTTTCTTGTCTTGTTTCTTGTCTTGTTTCTTGTCTTGTTTCTTGTCTTGATTCTTGTCTTGTTTCTTGTCTTGTTTCTTCTCTTGTTTCTTGTCTTGTCTCTTGTCTTGTCTTGTCTTGTCTTGTTTCTTGTCTTGTCTTGTCTTGTTTCTTGTCTTTTTTCTTGTCTTCTCTTGTCTTTTTTCTTGTCTTGTTTCTTGTCTTGTTTCTTCTCTTTTTTCTTGTCTTGTTTCTTGTCTTGTCTTGTCTTGTTTCTTGTCTTGTTTCTTGTATTGTTTCTTGTCTTGTTTCTTGTCTTGTTTCTTGTCTTGTTTCTTGTCTTGTTTCTTGTCTTGTTTCTTGTCTTGTCTTGTTTCTTCTCTTGTTTCTTGTCTTGTTTCTTGTCTTGTTTCTTGTCTTGCCTTGTCTTGTTTCTTGTCTTGTTTCTTGTCTTGCTTCTTGTCTTGTTTCTTGTCTTGTTTCTTGTCTTGTCTTGTCTTGTTTCTTGTCTTGTTTCTTGTCTTGCTTTTTGTCTTGTTTCTTGTCTTGTCTTGTTTCTTGTCTTGTTTCTTGTCTTGTTTCGTGTCTTGTTTCTTGTCTTAGTTCTTGTCTTGTTTCTTGTCTTGTTTCTTGTCTTGTTTCTTGTCTTGTATCTTGTCTTGTTTCTTGTCTTGTTTCTTTTCTTGTTTCTTTTCTTGTTTCTTTTCTTGTTTCTTGTCTTGTTTCTTGTCTTTTTTCTTGTCTTATTTCTTGTCTTTTCTTATTTCGTGTCTTGTCTTGTTTCTTGTCTTCTTTCTTCTCTTTTTTCTTGTCTTGTTTCTTGTCTTGTCTTGTCTTGTTTCTTGTCTTCCCTATTTTCTTGTATTGTTTCTTGTCTTGTTTCTTGTCTTGTTTCTTGTCTTGTTTCTTGTCTTGTTTATTCTCTTGTTTCTTGTCTTGTCTCTTGTCTTCTCTTGTCTTGTCTTGTTTCTTGTCTTGTCTTGTCTTGTTTCTTGTCTTGTCTTGTCTTGTTTCTTTTCTTGTTTCTTGTCTTGTCTTGTTTCTTGTCTTGTTTCTTGTCTTGTTTCTTGTCTTGTTTCTTGTCTTGTCTTGTTTCTTGTCTTGTATTGTTTCTTGTCTTGTTTCTTGTCTTGTTTCTTGTCTTGTTTCTTGTCTTTTCTTGTCGTGTTTCTTGTCTTTTTTCTTGTCTTGTTTCTTGTCTTGTTTCTTGTCTTGTTTCTTGTCTTGTTTCTTGTCTTGTCTTGTTTCGTGTCTTGTCTTGTTTCTTGTCTTGTTTCTTGTCTTGTTTCTTGTGTGATTTCTTGTCTCGTTTCTTCTCTTGTCTCTTGTCTTGTCTTGTTTCTTGTCTTGTCTTGTCTTGTTTCTTGTCTTGTTTCTTGTCTTGTCTTTTTTCGTGTCTTGTCCTTTTTCTTGTCTTGTTTCTTGTCTTGTTTCTAATCTTGTTTCTTGTCTTGTCTTGTCTTGTTTCTTGTCTTGTTTCTTGTCTTGATTCTTGTCTTGTTTCTTGTCTTGTTTGTTGTCTTGTTTCTTGTCTTGTCTTGTCTTGTTTCTTGTCTTGTTTCTTGTCTTGTTTCTTGTCTTGTTTCTTGTCTTGTTTCTTGTCTTGTTTCTTGTCTTGTTTCTTGTCTTTTTTCTTGTCTTGTCTTGTCTTGTTTCTTGGCTTGTTTCTTGACTTGTTTCTTCTCTTTTTTCTTGTCTTGTTTCTTGTCTTGTCTTGTCTTGTTCCTTGTCTTGTTTCTTGTCTTGTTTCTTGTCTTTTTTCCTGTCTTGTTTCTTGTCTTGTTTCTTGTCTTGTTTCTTGTCTTGTTTCTTCTCTTGTTTTTTGTCTTGTCTCTTGTCTTGTCTTGTCTTGTCTTGTTTCTTGTCTTGTCTTGTCTTGTTTCTTGTCTTTTTTCATGTCTTGTCTTGTCTTTTTTCTTGTCTTGTTTCTTGTCTTGTTTTTTCTTGTCTTGTTTCTTGTCTTGTCCTGTCTTGTTTCTTGTCTTGTCTTGTCTTGTTTCTTGTCTTGTCTTGTCTTGTTTCTTGTCTTTTTTCATGTCTTGTCTTGTCTTTTTTCTTGTCTTGTTTCTTGTCTTGTTTATTCTCTTTTTCTTGTCTTGTTTCTTGTCTTGTCCTGTCTTGTTTCTTGTCTTGTTTCTTGTATTGTTTCTTGTCTTGTTTCTTGTCTTGTTTCTTGTCTTGTTTCTTGTCTTGTTTCTTGTCTTGCCTTGTCTTGTTTCTTGTCTTGTTTCTTGTCTTGTGTTGTCTTGTTTCTTGTCTTGTTTCTTGTCTTGTTTCTTGTCTTGTATTGTTTCTTGTCTTGTTTCTTGTCTTGTTTCTTGTCTTGTTTCATGTCTTGTTTCTTGTCTTGTTTCTTGTCTTGTTTCTTGTCTTGTTTCTTCTCTTGTTTCTTGTCTTGTGTCTTGTCTTGTCTTGTCTTGTCTTGTTTCTTGTCTTGTCTTGTCTTGATTCTTGTCTTGTCTTGTCTTGTCTTATTTCTTGTCTTGTTTCTTTTCTTGTTTCTTGTCTTGTCTTGTTTCTTGTCTTGTTTCTTGTCTTGTTTCTTGTCTTGTTTCGTGTCTTGTCTTGTTTCTTGTCTTGTTTCTTGTCTTGTTTCTTGTCTTGTTTCATGTCTTGTTTCTTGTCTTGTTTCTTGTCTTGTTTCTTGTCTTGTTTTGTCTTGTTTCTTGTCTTGTCTTGTTTCTTCTCTTGTTTCTTGTCTTGTTTCTTGTCTTGTTTCTTCTCTTGTTTCTTGTCTTGTCTCTTGTCTTGTCTTGTCTTGTCTTTTTTCTTGTCTTGTCTTGTCTTGTTTCTTGTCTTCTTTCTTGTCTTGTCTTGTTTCTTGTCTTGTTTCTTGTCTTGTTTCTTCTCTTTTTTCTTGTCTTGTTTTTTGTCTTGTCTTGTCTTGTTTCTTGTCTTGTTTCTTGTCTTGTTTCTTCTCTTGTTTCTTATCTTGTTTCTTGTTTTGTCTTGTCTTGTTTCTTGTCTTGTTTCTTGTCTTGCTTCTTGTCTTTTTTATGTCTTGTCTTGTTTCTTGTCTTGTTTCTTGTCTTGTCTTGTCTTGTTGCTTGTCTTGTTTCTTGTCTTGTTTCTTGTCTTGTTTCTTGTCTTGTCTTGTCTTTTTTCTTGTCTTGTTTCTTGTCTTGTTTCTTGTCTTGTTTCTTGGCTTGTTTCTTGTCTTGTTTCTTGTTTTGTCTTGTCTTGTCTTGTTTCTTGTCTTGTCCTTTTTCTTGTCTTGTTTCTTGTCTTGTTTCTTGTCTTCTTTCTTGTCTTGTTTCTTGTCTTCTTTCTTGTCTTGTTTTGTCTTGTTTCTTGTCTTTTTTTATTTCGTGTCTTGTCTTGTTTCTTGTCTTGTTTCTTTTTTTTTTTTTTTGTCCTCTTTCTTGTCTTGTCTTGTCTTGTTTCTTGTCTTCCCTATTTTCTTGTCTTGTTTCTTGTCTTGTTTCTTGTCTTGTTTCTTGTCTTGTTTCTTGTCTTGTTTCTTGTCTTGTGTCTTGTCTTTTCTTGTCTTGTCTTGTTTCTTGTCTTGTCTTGTCTTGATTCTTGTCTTGTCTTGTCTTGTCTTATTTCTTGTCTTGTTTCTTTTCTTGTTTCTTGTCTTGTCTTGTTTCTTCTCTTGTTTCTTGTCTTGTTTCTTGTCTTGTTTCGTGTCTTCTCTTGTTTCTTGTCTTGTTTCTTGTCTTGTTTCTTGTCTTGTTTCTTGTCTTGTTTCTTGTCTTGTTTCTTGTCTTGTCTTGTCTTGTTTCTTGTCTTGTCTTGTTTCTTCTCTTGTTTCTTCTCTTGTTTCTTGTCTTGTTTCTTCTCTTGTTTCTTGTCTTGTTTCTTGTCTTGTTTCTTCTCTTGTTTCTTGTCTTGTCTCTTGTCTTGTCTTGTCTTGTCTTGTCCTGTTTCTTGTCTTGTTTCTTGTCTTGTTTCTTGTCTTGTTTCTTGTCTTGTTTCTTATCTTGTTTCCTGTCTTGTTTCTTGTCTTGTTTCTTGTCTTGTTTCTTGTCTTGTTTCTTGTCTTGATTCTTGTCTTGTTTCTTGTCTTGTTTCTTCTCTTGTTTCTTGTCTTGTCTCTTGTCTTGTCTTGTCTTGTCTTGTTTCTTGTCTTGTCTTGTCTTGTTTCTTGTCTTTTTTCTTGTCTTCTCTTGTCTTTTTTCTTGTCTTGTTTCTTGTCTTGTTTCTTCTCTTTTTTCTTGTCTTGTTTCTTGTCTTGTCTTGTCTTGTTTCTTGTCTTGTTTCTTGTATTGTTTCTTGTCTTGTTTCTTGTCTTGTTTCTTGTCTTGTTTCTTGTCTTGTTTCTTGTCTTGTTTCTTGTCTTGTCTTGTTTCTTCTCTTGTTTCTTGTCTTGTTTCTTGTCTTGTTTCTTGTCTTGCCTTGTCTTGTTTCTTGTCTTGTTTCTTGTCTTGCTTCTTGTCTTGTTTCTTGTCTTGTTTCTTGTCTTGTCTTGTCTTGTTTCTTGTCTTGTTTCTTGTCTTGCTTTTTGTCTTGTTTCTTGTCTTGTCTTGTTTCTTGTCTTGTTTCTTGTCTTGTTTCGTGTCTTGTTTCTTGTCTTAGTTCTTGTCTTGTTTCTTGTCTTGTTTCTTGTCTTGTTTCTTGTCTTGTATCTTGTCTTGTTTCTTGTCTTGTTTCTTTTCTTGTTTCTTTTCTTGTTTCTTTTCTTGTTTCTTGTCTTGTTTCTTGTCTTTTTTCTTGTCTTATTTCTTGTCTTTTCTTATTTCGTGTCTTGTCTTGTTTCTTGTCTTGTTTCTTCTCTTTTTTCTTGTCTTGTTTCTTGTCTTGTCTTGTCTTGTTTCTTGTCTTCCCTATTTTCTTGTATTGTTTCTTGTCTTGTTTCTTGTCTTGTTTCTTGTCTTGTTTCTTGTCTTGTTTATTCTCTTGTTTCTTGTCTTGTCTCTTGTCTTCTCTTGTCTTGTCTTGTTTCTTGTCTTGTCTTGTCTTGTTTCTTGTCTTGTCTTGTCTTGTTTCTTTTCTTGTTTCTTGTCTTGTCTTGTTTCTTGTCTTGTTTCTTGTCTTGTTTCTTGTCTTGTTTCTTGTCTTGTCTTGTTTCTTGTCTTGTATTGTTTCTTGTCTTGTTTCTTGTCTTGTTTCTTGTCTTGTTTCTTGTCTTTTCTTGTCGTGTTTCTTGTCTTTTTTCTTGTCTTGTTTCTTGTCTTGTTTCTTGTCTTGTTTCTTGTCTTGTTTCTTGTCTTGTCTTGTTTCGTGTCTTGTCTTGTTTCTTGTCTTGTTTCTTGTCTTGTTTCAGGTCTGATTTCTTGTCTCGTTTCTTCTCTTGTCTCTTGTCTTGTCTTGTCTTGTCTTGTTTCTTGTCTTGTCTTGTCTTGTTTCTTGTCTTGTTTCTTGTCTTGTTTTTTTCGTGTCTTGTCCTTTTTCTTGTCTTGTTTCTTGTCTTGTTTCTAATCTTGTTTCTTGTCTTGTCTTGTCTTGTTTCTTGTCTTGTTTCTTGTCTTGATTCTTGTCTTGTTTCTTGTCTTGTTTGTTGTCTTGTTTCTTGTCTTGTTTCTTGTCTTGTTTCTTGTCTTGTTTCTTGTCTTGTTTCTTGTCTTGTTTCTTGTCTTGTTTCTTGTCTTATTGCTTGTCTTGTCTTGTTTCGTGTCTTGTATTGTTTCTTGTCTTGTTTCTTGTCTTGTTTCTTGTCTTCTTTCTTGTCTTGTTTTGTCTTGTTTCTTGTCTTTTCTTATTTCGTGTCTTGTCTTGTTTCTTGTCTTGTTTCTTGTCTTTTTTCTTGTCTTGTTTCTTGTCTTGTCTTGTCTTGTTTCTTGTCTTCCCTATTTTCTTGTCTTGTTTCTCTTCTTGTTTCTTGTCTTGTTGCTTGTCTTGTTTCTTGTCTTGTTTCTTCTCTTGTTTCTTGTCTTGTGTCTTGTCTTTTCTTGTCTTGTCTTGTTTCTTGTCTTCCCTATTTTCTTGTCTTGTTTCTCTTCTTGTTTCTTGTCTTGTTTCTTGTCTTATTTCTTGTCCTGTTTCTTTTCTTGTTTCTTGTCTTGTCTTGTTTCTTCTCTTGTTTCTTGTCTTGTTTCTTGTCTTGTTTCGTGTCTTGTCTTGTTTCTTGTCTTGTTTCTTGTCTTGTTTCTTGTCTTGTTTCTTGTCTTGTTTCTTGTCTTGTTTCTTGCCTTGTCTTGTCTTGTTTCTTGGCTTGTTTCTTGACTTGTTTCTTCTCTTTTTTCTTGTCTTGTTTCTTGTCTTGTCTTGTCTTGTTCCTTGTCTTGTTTCTTGTCTTGTTTCTTGTCTTGTTTCTTGTCTTGTTTCTTGTCTTGTTTCTTGTCTTGTTTCTTGTCTTGTTTCTTCTCTTGTTTCTTGTCTTGTCTCTTGTCTTGTCTTGTCTTGTTTCTTGTCTTGTCTTGTCTTGTTTCTTGTCTTTTTTCTTGTCTTGTCTTGTCTTTTTTCTTGTCTTGTTTCTTGTCTTGTTTCTTCTCTTTTTTCTTGTCTTGTTTCTTGTCTTGTCTTGTCTTGTTTCTTGTCTTGTTTCTTGTATTGTTTCTTGTCTTGTTTCTTGTCTTGTTTCTTGTCTTGTTTCTTGTCTTGTTTCTTGTCTTGTTTCTTGTCTTGCCTTGTCTTGTTTCTTGTCTTGTTTCTTGTCTTGTGTTGTCTTGTTTCTTGTCTTGTTTCTTGTCTTGCTTTTTGTCTTGTTTCTTGTCTTGTCTTGTTTCTTGTCTTGTTTCTTGTCTTGTTTGTTGTCTTGTGTTGTCTTGTTTCTTGTCTTGTTTCTTGTCTTGCTTTTTGTCTTGTTTCTTGTCTTGTCTTGTTTCTTCTCTTGTTTCTTGTCTTGTTTCTTGTCTTGTTTCTTGTCTTGCCTTGTCTTGTTTTTTGTCTTTTTTCTTGTCTTGCTTCTTGTCTTGTTTCTTGTCTTGTTTCTTGTCTTGTGTTGTCTTGTTTCTTGTCTTGTTTCTTTTCTTGCTTTTTGCCTTGTTTCTTGTCTTGTTTTGTTTCTTGTCTTGTTTCTTGTCTTGTTTCGTGTCTTGTTTCTTGTCTTGTTTCTTGTCTTGTTTCTTGTCTTGTTTCTTGTCTTGTTTCTTGTCTTGTATCTTGTCTTGTTTCTTGTCTTGTTTCTTTTCTTGTTTCTTGTCTTGTTTCTTGTCTTGTTTCTTGTCTTGTTCCTTGTCTTATTTCTTGTCTTTTCTTATTTCGTGTCTTGTCTTGTTTCTTGTCTTGTTTCTTGTCTTTTTCCTTGTCTTGTTTCTCGTCTTGTCTTGTCTTGTTTCTTGTCTTGTTTCTTGTCTTGTGTTGTCTTGTTTCTTGTCTTGTTTCTTGTTTTGTATTGTCTTATTTCTTGTCTTTTCTTATTTCGTGTCTTGTCTTGTTTCTTGTCTTGTTTCTTGTCTTTTTTCTTGTCTTGTTTCTTGTCTTGTCTTGTCTTGTTTCTTGCCTTCCCTATTTTCTTGTATTGTTTCTTGTCTTGTTTCTTGTCTTGTTTCTTGTCTTGTTTCTTGTCTTGTGTCTTGTCTTTTCTTGTCTTGTCTTGTTTCTTGTCCTGTCTTGTCTTGATTCTTGTCTTGTCTTGTCTTGTCTTATTTCTTGTCTTGTTTCTTTTCTTGTTTCTTGTCTTGTCTTGTTTCTTGTCTTGTTTCTTGTCTTGTTTCTTGTCTTGTTTCCTGTCTTGTCTTGTTTCTTGTCTTGTTTCTTGTCTTGTTTCTTGTCTTGTTTCTTGTCTTGTTTCTTGTCTTGTTTCTTGTCTTGTTTCTTGTCTGGTTTCTTGTCTTGTCTTGTCTTGTTTCTTGTCTTGTCTTGTTTCTTCTCTTGTTTCTTCTCTTGTTTCTTGTCTTGTTTCTTGTCTTGTTTCTTGTCTTGTTTCTTGTCTTGTTTCTTCTCTTGTTTCTTGTCTTGTCTCTTTTCTTGTCTTGTCTTGTCTTGTCTTTTTTCTTGTCTTGTCTTGTCTTGTTTCTTGTCTTGTTTCTTGTCTTGTTTCTTCTCTTTTTTCTTGTCTTGTTTTTTGTCTTGTCTTGTCTTGTTTCTTGTCTTGTTTCTTGTTTCTTCTCTTGTTTCTTGTCTTGTTTCTTGTCTTGTTTCGTGTCTTGTCTTGTTTCTTGTCTTGTTTCTTGCCTTGTCTTGTCTTGTTTCTTGGCTTGTTTCTTGACTTGTTTCTTCTCTTTTTTCTTGTCTTGTTTCTTGTCTTGTCTTGTCTTGTTCCTTGTCTTGTTTCTTGTCTTGTTTCTTGTCTTGTTTCTTGTCTTGTTTCTTGTCTTGTTTCTTGTCTTGTTTCTTGTCTTGTTTCTTGTCTTGTTTCTTGTTTTGTCTTGTCTTCTCTTGTTTCTTGTCTTGTCCTTTTTCTTGTCTTGTTTCTTGTCTTGTTTCTTGTCTTGTTTCTTGTCTTGTTTCTTGTCTTCTTTCTTGTCTTGTTTTGTCTTGTTTCTTGTCTTTTTTTATTTCGTGTCTTGTCTTGTTTCTTGTCTTGTTTCTTTTTTTTTTTTTTGTCCTCTTTCTTGTCTTGTCTTGTCTTGTTTCTTGTCTTCCCTATTTTCTTGTCTTGTTTCTTGTCTTGTTTCTTGTCTTGTTTCTTGTCTTGTTTCTTGTCTTGTTTCTTGTCTTGTGTCTTGTCTTTTCTTGTCTTGTCTTGTTTCTTGTCTTGTCTTGTCTTGATTCTTGTCTTGTCTTGTCTTGTCTTATTTCTTGTCTTGTTTCTTTTCTTGTTTCTTGTCTTGTCTTGTTTCTTCTCTTGTTTCTTGTCTTGTTTCTTGTCTTGTTTCGTGTCTTCTCTTGTTTCTTGTCTTGTTTCTTGTCTTGTTTCTTGTCTTGTTTCTTGTCTTGTTTCTTGTCTTGTTTCTTGTCTTGTCTTGTCTTGTTTCTTGTCTTGTCTTGTTTCTTCTCTTGTTTCTTCTCTTGTTTCTTGTCTTGTTTCTTCTCTTGTTTCTTGTCTTGTTTCTTGTCTTGTTTCTTCTCTTTTTTCTTGTCTTGTCTCTTGTCTTGTCTTGTCTTGTCTTGTCCTGTTTCTTGTCTTGTTTCTTGTCTTGTTTCTTGTCTTGTTTCTTATCTTGTTTCCTGTCTTGTTTCTTGTCTTGTTTCTTGTCTTGTTTCTTGTCTTGTTTCTTGTCTTGATTCTTGTCTTGTTTCTTGTCTTGTTTCTTCTCTTGTTTCTTGTCTTGTCTCTTGTCTTGTCTTGTCTTGTCTTGTTTCTTGTCTTGTCTTGTCTTGTTTCTTGTCTTTTTTCTTGTCTTCTCTTGTCTTTTTTCTTGTCTTGTTTCTTGTCTTGTTTCTTCTCTTTTTTCTTGTCTTGTTTCTTGTCTTGTCTTGTCTTGTTTCTTGTCTTGTTTCTTGTATTGTTTCTTGTCTTGTTTCTTGTCTTGTTTCTTGTCTTGTTTCTTGTCTTGTTTCTTGTCTTGTTTCTTGTCTTGTCTTGTTTCTTCTCTTGTTTCTTGTCTTGTTTCTTGTCTTGTTTCTTGTCTTGCCTTGTCTTGTTTCTTGTCTTGTTTCTTGTCTTGCTTCTTGTCTTGTTTCTTGTCTTGTTTCTTGTCTTGTCTTGTCTTGTTTCTTGTCTTGTTTCTTGTCTTGCTTTTTGTCTTGTTTCTTGTCTTGTCTTGTTTCTTGTCTTGTTTCTTGTCTTGTTTCGTGTCTTGTTTCTTGTCTTAGTTCTTGTCTTGTTTCTTGTCTTGTTTCTTGTCTTGTTTCTTGTCTTGTATCTTGTCTTGTTTCTTGTCTTGTTTCTTTTCTTGTTTCTTTTCTTGTTTCTTTTCTTGTTTCTTGTCTTGTTTCTTGTCTTTTTTCTTGTCTTATTTCTTGTCTTTTCTTATTTCGTGTCTTGTCTTGTTTCTTGTCTTGTTTCTTCTCTTTTTTCTTGTCTTGTTTCTTGTCTTGTCTTGTTTCTTGTCTTCCCTATTTTCTTGTATTGTTTCTTGTCTTGTTTCTTGTCTTGTTTCTTGTCTTGTTTCTTGTCTTGTTTATTCTCTTGTTTCTTGTCTTGTCTCTTGTCTTCTCTTGTCTTGTCTTGTTTCTTGTCTTGTCTTGTCTTGTTTCTTGTCTTGTCTTGTCTTGTTTCTTTTCTTGTTTCTTGTCTTGTCTTGTTTCTTGTCTTGTTTCTTGTCTTGTTTCTTGTCTTGTTTCTTGTCTTGTCTTGTTTCTTGTCTTGTATTGTTTCTTGTCTTGTTTCTTGTCTTGTTTCTTGTCTTGTTTCTTGTCTTTTCTTGTCGTGTTTCTTGTCTTTTTTCTTGTCTTGTTTCTTGTCTTGTTTCTTGTCTTGTTTCTTGTCTTGTTTCTTGTCTTGTCTTGTTTCGTGTCTTGTCTTGTTTCTTGTCTTGTTTCTTGTCTTGTTTCTTGTGTGATTTCTTGTCTCGTTTCTTCTCTTGTCTCTTGTCTTGTCTTGTCTTGTCTTGTTTCTTGTCTTGTCTTGTCTTGTTTCTTGTCTTGTTTCTTGTCTTGTCTTTTTTCGTGTCTTGTCCTTTTTCTTGTCTTGTTTCTTGTCTTGTTTCTAATCTTGTTTCTTGTCTTGTCTTGTCTTGTTTCTTGTCTTGTTTCTTGTCTTGATTCTTGTCTTGTTTCTTGTCTTGTTTGTTGTCTTGTTTGTTGTCTTGTTTGTTGTCTTGTTTCTTGTCTTGTTTCTTGTCTTGTTTCTTGTCTTGTTTCTTGTCTTATTGATTGTCTTGTCTTGTTTCGTGTCTTGTATTGTTTCTTGTCTTGTTTCTTGTCTTGTTTCTTGTCTTCTTTCTTGTCTTGTTTTGTCTTGTTTCTTGTCTTTTCTTATTTCGTGTCTTGTCTTGTTTCTTGTCTTGTTTCTTGTCTTTTTTCTTGTCTTGTTTCTTGTCTTGTCTTGTCTTGTTTCTTGTCTTCCCTATTTTCTTGTCTTGTTTCTCTTCTTGTTTCTTGTCTTGTTGCTTGTCTTGTTTCTTGTCTTGTTTCTTCTCTTGTTTCTTGTCTTGTGTCTTGTCTTTTCTTGTCTTGTCTTGTTTCTTGTCTTCCCTATTTTCTTGTCTTGTTTCTCTTCTTGTTTCTTGTCTTGTTTCTTGTCTTATTTCTTGTCCTGTTTCTTTTCTTGTTTCTTGTCTTGTCTTGTTTCTTCTCTTGTTTCTTGTCTTGTTTCTTGTCTTGTTTCGTGTCTTGTCTTGTTTCTTGTCTTGTTTCTTGTCTTGTTTCTTGTCTTGTTTCTTGTCTTGTTTCTTGTCTTGTTTCTTGCCTTGTCTTGTCTTGTTTCTTGGCTTGTTTCTTGACTTGTTTCTTCTCTTTTTTCTTGTCTTGTTTCTTGTCTTGTCTTGTCTTGTTCCTTGTCTTGTTTCTTGTCTTGTTTCTTCTCTTGTTTCTTGTCTTGTTTCTTGTCTTGTTTCTTGTCTTGTTTCTTGTCTTGTTTCTTCTCTTGTTTCTTGTCTTGTCTCTTGTCTTGTCTTGTCTTGTTTCTTGTCTTGTCTTGTCTTGTTTCTTGTCTTTTTTCTTGTCTTGTCTTGTCTTTTTTCTTGTCTTGTTTCTTGTCTTGTTTCTTCTCTTTTTTCTTGTCTTGTTTCTTGTCTTGTCTTGTCTTGTTTCTTGTCTTGTTTCTTGTATTGTTTCTTGTCTTGTTTCTTGTCTTGTTTCTTGTCTTGTTTCTTGTCTTGTTTCTTGTCTTGCCTTGTCTTGTTTCTTGTCTTGTTTCTTGTCTTGTGTTGTCTTGTTTCTTGTCTTGTTTCTTGTCTTGCTTTTTGTCTTGTTTCTTGTCTTGTCTTGTTTCTTGTCTTGTTTGTTGTCTTGTGTTGTCTTGTTTCTTGTCTTGTTTCTTTTCTTGCTTTTTGTCTTGTTTCTTGTCTTGTCTTGTTTCTTCTCTTGTTTCTTGTCTTGTTTCTTGTCTTGTTTCTTGTCTTGCCTTGTCTTCTTTCTTGTCTTTTTTCTTGTCTTGCTTCTTGTCTTGTTTCTTGTCTTGTTTCTTGTCTTGTGTTGTCTTGTTTCTTGTCTTGTTTCTTTTCTTGCTTTTTGCCTTGTTTCTTGTCTTGTTTTGTTTCTTGTCTTGTTTCTTGTCTTGTTTCGTGTCTTGTTTCTTGTCTTGTTTCTTGTCTTGTTTCTTGTCTTGTTTCTTGTCTTGTTTCTTGTCTTGTATCTTGTCTTGTTTCTTGTCTTGTTTCTTTTCTTGTTTCTTGTCTTGTTTCTTGTCTTGTTTCTTGTCTTGTTCCTTGTCTTATTTCTTGTCTTTTCTTATTTCGTGTCTTGTCTTGTTTCTTGTCTTGTTTCTTGTCTTTTTCCTTGTCTTGTTTCTCGTCTTGTCTTGTCTTGTTTCTTGTCTTGTTTCTTGTCTTCTGTTGTCTTGTTTCTTGTCTTGTTTCTTGTTTTGTATTGTCTTATTTCTTGTCTTTTCTTATTTCGTGTCTTGTCTTGTTTCTTGTCTTGTTTCTTGTCTTTTTTCTTGTCTTGTTTCTTGTCTTGTCTTGTCTTGTTTCTTGCCTTCCCTATTTTCTTGTATTGTTTCTTGTCTTGTTTCTTGTCTTGTTTCTTGTCTTGTTTCTTGTCTTGTGTCTTGTCTTTTCTTGTCTTGTCTTGTTTCTTGTCTTGTCTTGTCTTGATTCTTGTCTTGTCTTGTCTTGTCTTATTTCTTGTCTTGTTTCTTTTCTTGTTTCTTGTCTTGTCTTGTTTCTTGTCTTGTCTTGTTTCTTGTCTTGTTTCTTGTCTTGTTTCTTGTCTTGTTTCCTGTCTTGTCTTGTTTCTTGTCTTGTTTCTTGTCTTGTTTCTTGTCTTGTTTCTTGTCTTGTTTCTTGTCTTGTTTCTTGTCTTGTTTCTTGTCTTGTTTCTTGTCTGGTTTCTTGTCTTGTCTTGTCTTGTTTCTTGTCTTGTCTTGTTTCTTCTCTTGTTTCTTCTCTTGTTTCTTGTCTTGTTTCTTGTCTTGTTTCTTGTCTTGTTTCTTGTCTTGTTTCTTCTCTTGTTTCTTGTCTTGTCTCTTTTCTTGTCTTGTCTTGTCTTGTCTTTTTTCTTGTCTTGTCTTGTCTTGTTTCTTGTCTTCTTTCTTGTCTTGTCTTGTCTTGTTTCTTGTCTTGTTTCTTGTCTTGTTTCTTCTCTTTTTTCTTGTCTTGTTTTTTGTCTTGTCTTGTCTTATATCTTGTCTTGTTTCTTGTTTCTTCTCTTGTTTCTTGTCTTGTTTCTTGTCTTGTTTCGTGTCTTGTCTTGTTTCTTGTCTTGTTTCTTGTCTGGTTTCTTGTCTTGTCTTGTCTTGTTTCTTGTCTTGTCTTGTTTCTTCTCTTGTTTCTTCTCTTGCTTCTTGTCTTGTTTCTTGTCTTGTTTCTTGTCTTGTTTCTTGTCTTGTTTCTTCTCTTGTTTCTTGTCTTGTCTCTTTTCTTGTCTTGTCTTGTCTTGTCTTTTTTCTTGTCTTGTCTTGTCTTGTTTCTTGTCTTCTTTCTTGTCTTGTCTTGTCTTGTTTCTTGTCTTGTTTCTTGTCTTGTTTCTTCTCTTTTTTCTTGTCTTGTTTTTTGTCTTGTCTTGTCTTGTTTCTTGTCTTGTTTCTTGTCTTGTTTCTTTTCTTGTTTCTTGCCTTGTTTCTTGTCTTGTCTTGTTTCTTCTCTTGTTTCTTATCTTGTTTCTTGTTTTGTCTTGTCTTGTTTCTTTTCTTGTTTCTTGTCTTGTTTCTTGTCTTGTTTCTTGTCTTGTTTCTTGTCTTGTTTCTTGTCTTGTTTCTTGTTTTGTTTCTTGTTTTGTTTCTTGTCTTGTTTCTTGTCTTTTTTCTTGTCTTGTTTCTTGTCTTGTTTCTTGTCTTGTTCCTTGTCTTGTTTCTTCTCTTGTTTCTTGTCTTGTCTCTTGTCTTCTCTTATCTTGTCTTGTTTCTTGTCTTGTCTTGTTTCTTGTCTTGTCTTGTCTTGTCTTGTTTCATGTCTTGTTTCTTGTCTTGTTTCTTGTCTTGTCTTGTTTCTTGTCTTGTTTCTTGTCTTGTTTCTTGTCTTGTTTCTTGTCTTGTCGTGTTTCTTGTCTTGTCTTGTTTCTTGTCTTGTTTCTTGTCTTGTTTCGTGTCTTGTTTCTTGTCTTGTCGTGTTTCTTGTCTTGTCTTGTTTCTTGTCTTGTTTCTTGTCTTTTTTCTTGTCTTGTTTCTTGTTTTGTATTGTCTTGTTTCTTGTCTTGTCTTGTCTTGTCTTGTTTCTTGTCTTGTTTCTTGTCTTGTTTCTTGTCTCTTTTCTTGTCTTGTTTCTTGTCTTGTTTTTTGTCTTGTCTTGTTTCATGTCTTGTCTTGTTTCTTATCTTGTTTCTTGTCTTGTTTCTTGTCTTGTTTCTTGTCTTGTTTCTTGTCTTGCTTTGTCTTGTTTCTTGTCTTGCCTTGTCTTGTTTCTTGTCTTGTTTCTTGTCTTGTGTTGTCTTGTTTCTTGTCTTGTTTCTTGTCTTGCTTTTTGTCTTGTTTCTTGTCTTGTCTTGTTTCTTGTCTTGTTTCTTGTCTTGTTTGTTGTCTTGTGTTGTCTTGTTTCTTGTCTTGTTTCTTGTCTTGCTTTTTGTCTTGTTTCTTGTCTTGTCTTGTTTCTTGTCTTGTTTCTTGTCTTGTTTCTTGTCTTGTTTCTTGTCTTGCCTTGTCTTGTTTCTTGTCTTTTTTCTTGTCTTGCTTCTTGTCTTGTTTCTTGTCTTGTTTCTTGTCTTGTGTTGTCTTGTTTCTTGTCTTGTTTCTTTTCTTGCTTTTTGCCTTGTTTCTTGTCTTGTTTTGTTTCTTGTATTGTTTCTTGTCTTGTTTCGTGTCTTGTTTCTTGTCTTGTTTCTTGTCTTGTTTCTTGTCTTGTTTCTTGTCTTGTTTCTTGTCTTGTATCTTGTCTTGTTTCTTGTCTTGTTTCTTTTCTTGTTTCTTGTCTTGTTTCTTGTCTTGTTTCTTGTCTTGTTCCTTGTCTTATTTCTTGTCTTTTCTTATTTCGTGTCTTGTCTTGTTTCTTGTCTTGTTTCTTCTCTTTTTTCTTGTCTTGTTTCTCGTCTTGTCTTGTCTTGTTTCTTGTCTTGTTTCTTGTCTTGTGTTGTCTTGTTTCTTGTCTTGTTTCTTGTTTTGTATTGTCTTGTTTCTTGTCTTGTCTTGTCTTGTCTTGTTTCTTGTCTTGTTTCTTGTCTTGTTTCTTGTCTCTTTTCTTGTCTTGTTTCTTGTCTTGGTTTTTGTCTTGTCTTGTTTCATGTCTTGTCTTGTTTCTTATCTTGTTTCTTGTCTTGTTTCTTGTCTTGTTTCTTGTCTTGTCTTGTCTTTTTTCTTGTCTTGTTTCTTGTCTTGTCTTGTCTTGTCTTGTTTCTTGTCTTGTTTCTTGTCTTGTATCTTGTCTTGTTTCTTGTCTTGTTTCTTTTCTTGTTTCTTGTCTTGTTTCTTGTCTTGTTTCTTGTCTTGTTTCTTGTCTTGTTTTGTCTTGTTTCTTGTCTTGTTTCGTGTCTTGTTTCTTGTGTTGTTTCTTGTCTTGTCTTGTCTTGTTTCTTGTCTTGTTTCGTGTCTTGTTTCTCTTCTTGTTTCTTGTCTTTTTTTGTCTTGTTTCTTGTCTTCTTTCTTGTCTTGTTTCTTGTCTTGTCTTCTCTTGTTTCTTGTCTTGTTTCTTGTCTTGTTTCTTGTCTTGTTTCTTGTCTTGTTTCTTGTCTTGTTTCTTGTTATGTCTTGTCTTGTCTTGTTTCTTCTCTTGTTTCTTGTCTTGTCTTCTCTTTTTTCTTGTCTTGTTTCTTGTCTTGTTTCTTGTCTTGTCTTCTCTTGTTTCTTGTCTTGTCTCTTGTCTTGCTTCTTCTCTTGTTTCTTGTCTTGTCTTGTCTCGTGTCTTGTCTTGTTTTTTGTCTTCTTTCTTGTCTTGTTTCTTGTCTTGTTTCTGGTTTTTTGTCTTTTTTCTTGTCTTGTTTCTTGTCTTGTTTTGTCTTGTTTCTTGTCTTGTTTCGTGTCTTGTTTCTTGTGTTGTTTCTTGTCTTGTCTTGTCTTGTTTCTTGTCTTGTTTCGTGTCGTGTTTCTCTTCTTGTTTCTTGTCTTTTTTTGTCTTGTTTCTTGTCTTCTTTCTTGTCTTGTTTCTTGTCTTGTCTTCTCTTGTTTCTTGTCTTGTTTCTTGTCTTGTTTCTTGTCTTGTTTCTTGTCTTGTCTTGTCTTGTCTTGTTTCTTGTCTTGTTTCTTGTCTTGTCTTCTCTTTTTTCTTGTCTTGTTTCTTGTCTTGTTTCTTGTCTTGTTTCTTGTCTTCTTTCTTGTCTTGTTTCTTGTCTTGTCTTCTCTTTTTTCTTGTCTTGTTTCTTGTCTTGTTTCTTGTCTTGTTTCTCTTGTTTCTTGTCTTGTTTCTTGTCTTGCTTCTTCTCTTGTTTCTTGTCTTGTCTTGTCTCGTGTCTTGTCTTGTTTTTTGTCTTCTTTCTTGTCTTGTTTCTTGTCTTGTTTCTGGTTTTTTGTCTTTTTTCTTGTCTTGTTTCTTGTCTTGTTTCTTGTCTTGTTTCTTGTCTTGTTTCTTGTCTTGTTTCTTGTCTTGTTTCTTGTCTTGTCTTGTCTTGTTTCTTGTCTTGTTTCTTGTCTTGTTTCTTGTCTTGTTTCTTGTCTTGTTTCTTGTCTTGTTTCTTGTCTTGTTTCTTGTCCAGTTTTTTGTCTTGTTTCATGTCTTGTTTCTTGTCTTGTCTTGTCTCGTGTCTTGTCTTGTTTTTTGTCTTGTTTCTTGTCTTGTTTCTTGTCTTGTTTCTTGTCTTGTTTCTTGTTTTGTTTCTTGTCTTGTCTTGTCTTGTTTCTTGTCTTGTTTCTTGTCTCGTTTCTTGTCTTGTTTCTTGTCTTGTTTCTTGTCTTGTTTCTTGTCTTATTTCTTGTCTTGTTTCTTGTCTTGTTTCTTGTCTTGTTTGTTGTCTTGTTTCTTGTCTTTTTTCTTGTCTTGTTTTTTGTCTTGTTTCTTGTCTTGTTTCTTGTCTTGTTTCTTGTCTTGTTTCTTGTCTTGTTTCTTGTCTTGTTTCTTGTCTTGTTTCTTGTCTTGTTTCTTGTCTTGTTTCTTGTCTTGTTTCTTGTCTTGTTTCTTGTCTTGTTTCTTGTCTTGTTTCTTGTCTTGTTTCTTGTCTTGTTTCTTGTCTTGTGTCTTGTCCTGTCTTGTCTTGTTTCTCGTCTTGTTTCTTGTCTTGTTTCTTGTCTTTTTTCTTGTCTTGTTTCTTGTCTTGTTTCTTGTCTTGTTTCTTGTCTTTTTTTTTTTGTCTTGTTTCTTGTCTTGTTTCTTGTCTTGTCTTGTCTCGTGTCTTGTCTTGTTTTTTGTCTTGTTTCTTGTCTTGTTTCTTGTCTTGTTTCTGGTTTTTTTGTCTTGTTTCTTGTCTTGTTTCTTGTCTTGTTTCTTGTCTTGTTTCTTGTCTTGTTTCTTGTCTTGTTTCTTGTCTTGTTTCTTGTCTTGTTTCTTGTCTTGTTTCTTGTCTTGTTTCTTGTTTTGTTTTTTGTCGTTTTTCTTGTCTTGTTGCTTGTCTTGTTTCTTGTCTTCTCTTGTTTTGTGTCTTGTCTTGTTTCTTGTCTTGTTTCTTGTCTTGTTTCTTGTCTTGTCTTGTCTTGTCTTGTTTCTTGTCTTGTCTTGTCTTGTTTCTTGTCTTGTTTCTTGTCTTGTCTTGTTTCGTGTCTTGTCTTGTTTCTTGTCTTGTTTCTTGTCTTGTTTCTTGTCTTGTCTTGTCTTGTCTTGTTTCTTGTCTTGTCTTGTCTTGTTCCTTGTCTTGTTTCTTGTCTTGTTTCTTGTCTTGTTTTTTGTCTTGTTTCTTGTCTTGTCTTGTCTTGTTTCTTGTCTTGTTTCTTGTCTTGTGTCTTGTCTTTCTTGTCTTGTTTCTTGTCTTGTTTCTTGTCTTGTTTCTTGTCTTGTTTCTTGTCTTGTTTCTTGTCTTGTTTCTTGTCTTGTTTCTTGTCTTGTGTTGTCTTGTTTCTTGTCTTGTTTCTCTTCTTGTTTGTTGTCTTGTTTCTTGTCTTGTTTCTTGTCCTTTTTCTTGTCTTGTTTCTTGTCTTGTCTTGTCTTGTTTCTTGTCTTGTTTCTTGTCTTGTTTCTTGTCTTGTTTCTTGTCTTTTCTTCTCTTGTTTCTTGTCTTGTTTCTTGTCTTGTTTCTTGTCTTGTTTCTTGTCTTTCTTTTCTTGTCTTGTTTCCTGTCTTGTCTTGTCTTGTCTTGTTTCTTGTCTTGTTTCTTGTCTTGTTTCTTCTCTTGTTTCTTGTCTTGTTACTTGTGTTGTTTCTTGTCTTGTTTCTTGTCTAGTTTCTTGTCTTGTTTCTTGTCTTGTCTTGTCTTGTTTCTTGTCTTGTTTCTTGTCTTGTCTAGTTTCTTGTCTTGTCTTGTTTCTTGTCTTGTCTTGTTTCTTGTCTTGTCTTGTTTGTTGTCTTGTTTCTTGTCTTGTCTTGTCTTGTTTCCTGTCTTGTCTTGTCTTGTCTTGTTTCTTGTCTTGTTTCTTGTCTTGTTTCTTCTCTTGTTTCTTGTCTTGTTTCTTGTGTTGTTTCTCGTCTTGTTTCTTGTCTTGTTTCTTGTCTAGTTTCTTGTCTTGTTTCTTGTCTTGTCTTGTCTTGTTTCTTGTCTTGTTTCTTCTCTTGTCTTGTTTCTTGTCTTGTCTTGTTTCTCTTCTTGTTTCTTGTCTTGTTTGTTGTCTTGTTTGTTGTCTTGTTTCTTGTCTTTTTTCTTGTCTTGTTTCTTGTCTTGTCTTCTCTTGTTTCTTGTCTTGTTTCTTGTCTTGTTTCTTGTCTTGTATCTTGTCTTGTTTCTTGTCTTGTTTCTTTTCTTGTTTCTTGTCTTGTTTCTTGTCTTGTTTCTTGTCTTGTTCCTTGTCTTATTTCTTGTCTTTTCTTATTTCGTGTCTTGTCTTGTTTCTTGTCTTGTTTCTTCTCTTTTTTCTTGTCTTGTTTCTCGTCTTGTCTTGTCTTGTTTCTTGTCTTGTTTCTTGTCTTGTGTTGTCTTGTTTCTTGTCTTGTTTCTTGTTTTGTATTGTCTTGTTTCTTGTCTTGTCTTGTCTTGTCTTGTTTCTTGTCTTGTTTCTTGTCTTGTTTCTTGTCTCTTTTCTTGTCTTGTTTCTTGTCTTGGTTTTTGTCTTGTCTTGTTTCATGTCTTGTCTTGTTTCTTATCTTGTTTCTTGTCTTGTTTCTTGTCTTGTTTCTTGTCTTGTCTTGTCTTTTTTCTTGTCTTGTTTCTTGTCTTGTCTTGTCTTGTCTTGTTTCTTGTCTTGTTTCTTGTCTTGTATCTTGTCTTGTTTCTTGTCTTGTTTCTTTTCTTGTTTCTTGTCTTGTTTCTTGTCTTGTTTCTTGTCTTGTTTCTTGTCTTGTTTTGTCTTGTTTCTTGTCTTGTTTCGTGTCTTGTTTCTTGTGTTGTTTCTTGTCTTGTCTTGTCTTGTTTCTTGTCTTGTTTCGTGTCTTGTTTCTCTTCTTGTTTCTTGTCTTTTTTTGTCTTGTTTCTTGTCTTCTTTCTTGTCTTGTTTCTTGTCTTGTCTTCTCTTGTTTCTTGTCTTGTTTCTTGTCTTGTTTCTTGTCTTGTTTCTTGTCTTGTTTCTTGTCTTGTTTCTTGTTATGTCTTGTCTTGTCTTGTTTCTTCTCTTGTTTCTTGTCTTGTCTTCTCTTTTTTCTTGTCTTGTTTCTTGTCTTGTTTCTTGTCTTGTCTTCTCTTGTTTCTTGTCTTGTCTCTTGTCTTGCTTCTTCTCTTGTTTCTTGTCTTGTCTTGTCTCGTGTCTTGTCTTGTTTTTTGTCTTCTTTCTTGTCTTGTTTCTTGTCTTGTTTCTGGTTTTTTGTCTTTTTTCTTGTCTTGTTTCTTGTCTTGTTTTGTCTTGTTTCTTGTCTTGTTTCGTGTCTTGTTTCTTGTGTTGTTTCTTGTCTTGTCTTGTCTTGTTTCTTGTCTTGTTTCGTGTCGTGTTTCTCTTCTTGTTTCTTGTCTTTTTTTGTCTTGTTTCTTGTCTTCTTTCTTGTCTTGTTTCTTGTCTTGTCTTCTCTTGTTTCTTGTCTTGTTTCTTGTCTTGTTTCTTGTCTTGTTTCTTGTCTTGTCTTGTCTTGTCTTGTTTCTTGTCTTGTTTCTTGTCTTGTCTTCTCTTTTTTCTTGTCTTGTTTCTTGTCTTGTTTCTTGTCTTGTTTCTTGTCTTCTTTCTTGTCTTGTTTCTTGTCTTGTCTTCTCTTTTTTCTTGTCTTGTTTCTTGTCTTGTTTCTTGTCTTGTTTCTCTTGTTTCTTGTCTTGTTTCTTGTCTTGCTTCTTCTCTTGTTTCTTGTCTTGTCTTGTCTCGTGTCTTGTCTTGTTTTTTGTCTTCTTTCTTGTCTTGTTTCTTGTCTTGTTTCTGGTTTTTTGTCTTTTTTCTTGTCTTGTTTCTTGTCTTGTTTCTTGTCTTGTTTCTTGTCTTGTTTCTTGTCTTGTTTCTTGTCTTGTTTCTTGTCTTGTCTTGTCTTGTTTCTTGTCTTGTTTCTTGTCTTGTTTCTTGTCTTGTTTCTTGTCTTGTTTCTTGTCTTGTTTCTTGTCTTGTTTCTTGTCCAGTTTTTTGTCTTGTTTCATGTCTTGTTTCTTGTCTTGTCTTGTCTCGTGTCTTGTCTTGTTTTTTGTCTTGTTTCTTGTCTTGTTTCTTGTCTTGTTTCTTGTCTTGTTTCTTGTTTTGTTTCTTGTCTTGTCTTGTCTTGTTTCTTGTCTTGTTTCTTGTCTCGTTTCTTGTCTTGTTTCTTGTCTTGTTTCTTGTCTTGTTTCTTGTCTTATTTCTTGTCTTGTTTCTTGTCTTGTTTCTTGTCTTGTTTGTTGTCTTGTTTCTTGTCTTTTTTCTTGTCTTGTTTTTTGTCTTGTTTCTTGTCTTGTTTCTTGTCTTGTTTCTTGTCTTGTTTCTTGTCTTGTTTCTTGTCTTGTTTCTTGTCTTGTTTCTTGTCTTGTTTCTTGTCTTGTTTCTTGTCTTGTTTCTTGTCTTGTTTCTTGTCTTGTTTCTTGTCTTGTTTCTTGTCTTGTTTCTTGTCTTGTTTCTTGTCTTGTGTCTTGTCCTGTCTTGTCTTGTTTCTCGTCTTGTTTCTTGTCTTGTTTCTTGTCTTTTTTCTTGTCTTGTTTCTTGTCTTGTTTCTTGTCTTGTTTCTTGTCTTTTTTTTTTGTCTTGTTTCTTGTCTTGTTTCTTGTCTTGTCTTGTCTCGTGTCTTGTCTTGTTTTTTGTCTTGTTTCTTGTCTTGTTTCTTGTCTTGTTTCTGGTTTTTTTGTCTTGTTTCTTGTCTTGTTTCTTGTCTTGTTTCTTGTCTTGTTTCTTGTCTTGTTTCTTGTCTTGTTTCTTGTCTTGTTTCTTGTCTTGTTTCTTGTCTTGTTTCTTGTCTTGTTTCTTGTTTTGTTTTTTGTCGTTTTTCTTGTCTTGTTGCTTGTCTTGTTTCTTGTCTTCTCTTGTTTTGTGTCTTGTCTTGTTTCTTGTCTTGTTTCTTGTCTTGTTTCTTGTCTTGTCTTGTCTTGTCTTGTTTCTTGTCTTGTCTTGTCTTGTTTCTTGTCTTGTTTCTTGTCTTGTCTTGTTTCGTGTCTTGTCTTGTTTCTTGTCTTGTTTCTTGTCTTGTTTCTTGTCTTGTCTTGTCTTGTCTTGTTTCTTGTCTTGTCTTGTCTTGTTCCTTGTCTTGTTTCTTGTCTTGTTTCTTGTCTTGTTTTTTGTCTTGTTTCTTGTCTTGTCTTGTCTTGTTTCTTGTCTTGTTTCTTGTCTTGTGTCTTGTCTTTCTTGTCTTGTTTCTTGTCTTGTTTCTTGTCTTGTTTCTTGTCTTGTTTCTTGTCTTGTTTCTTGTCTTGTTTCTTGTCTTGTTTCTTGTCTTGTGTTGTCTTGTTTCTTGTCTTGTTTCTCTTCTTGTTTGTTGTCTTGTTTCTTGTCTTGTTTCTTGTCCTTTTTCTTGTCTTGTTTCTTGTCTTGTCTTGTCTTGTTTCTTGTCTTGTTTCTTGTCTTGTTTCTTGTCTTGTTTCTTGTCTTTTCTTCTCTTGTTTCTTGTCTTGTTTCTTGTCTTGTTTCTTGTCTTGTTTCTTGTCTTTCTTTTCTTGTCTTGTTTCCTGTCTTGTCTTGTCTTGTCTTGTTTCTTGTCTTGTTTCTTGTCTTGTTTCTTCTCTTGTTTCTTGTCTTGTTACTTGTGTTGTTTCTTGTCTTGTTTCTTGTCTAGTTTCTTGTCTTGTTTCTTGTCTTGTCTTGTCTTGTTTCTTGTCTTGTTTCTTGTCTTGTCTAGTTTCTTGTCTTGTCTTGTTTCTTGTCTTGTCTTGTTTCTTGTCTTGTCTTGTTTGTTGTCTTGTTTCTTGTCTTGTCTTGTCTTGTTTCCTGTCTTGTCTTGTCTTGTCTTGTTTCTTGTCTTGTTTCTTGTCTTGTTTCTTGTCTTGTTTCTTCTCTTGTTTCTTGTCTTGTTTCTTGTGTTGTTTCTCGTCTTGTTTCTTGTCTTGTTTCTTGTCTAGTTTCTTGTCTTGTTTCTTGTCTTGTCTTGTCTTGTTTCTTGTCTTGTTTCTTCTCTTGTCTTGTTTCTTGTCTTGTCTTGTTTCTCTTCTTGTTTCTTGTCTTGTTTGTTGTCTTGTTTGTTGTCTTGTTTCTTGTCTTTTTTCTTGTCTTGTTTCTTGTCTTGTCTTCTCTTGTTTCTTGTCTTGTTTCTTGTCTGGTTTCTTGTCTTGTCTTGTCTTGTTTCTTGTCTTGTCTTGTTTCTTCTCTTGTTTCTTCTCTTGTTTCTTGTCTTGTTTCTTGTCTTGTTTCTTGTCTTGTTTCTTGTCTTGTTTCTTCTCTTGTTTCTTGTCTTGTCTCTTTTCTTGTCTTGTCTTGTCTTGTCTTTTTTCTTGTCTTGTCTTGTCTTGTTTCTTGTCTTCTTTCTTGTCTTGTCTTGTCTTGTTTCTTGTCTTGTTTCTTGTCTTGTTTCTTCTCTTTTTTCTTGTCTTGTTTTTTGTCTTGTCTTGTCTTGTTTCTTGTCTTGTTTCTTGTCTTGTTTCTTTTCTTGTTTCTTGCCTTGTTTCTTGTCTTGTCTTGTTTCTTCTCTTGTTTCTTATCTTGTTTCTTGTTTTGTCTTGTCTTGTTTCTTTTCTTGTTTCTTGTCTTGTTTCTTGTCTTGTTTCTTGTCTTGTTTCTTGTCTTGTTTCTTGTCTTGTTTCTTGTTTTGTTTCTTGTTTTGTTTCTTGTCTTGTTTCTTGTCTTTTTTCTTGTCTTGTTTCTTGTCTTGTTTCTTGTCTTGTTCCTTGTCTTGTTTCTTCTCTTGTTTCTTGTCTTGTCTCTTGTCTTCTCTTATCTTGTCTTGTTTCTTGTCTTGTCTTGTTTCTTGTCTTGTCTTGTCTTGTCTTGTTTCATGTCTTGTTTCTTGTCTTGTTTCTTGTCTTGTCTTGTTTCTTGTCTTGTTTCTTGTCTTGTTTCTTGTCTTGTTTCTTGTCTTGTCGTGTTTCTTGTCTTGTCTTGTTTCTTGTCTTGTTTCTTGTCTTGTTTCGTGTCTTGTTTCTTGTCTTGTCGTGTTTCTTGTCTTGTCTTGTTTCTTGTCTTGTTTCTTGTCTTGTTTCTTGTCTTCTTTCTTGTCTTGTTTCTTGTCTTGTCTTCTCTTTTTTCTTGTCTTGTTTCTTGTCTTGTTTCTTGTCTTGTTTCTCTTGTTTCTTGTCTTGTTTCGTGTCGTGTTTCTCTTCTTGTTTCTTGTCTTTTTTTGTCTTGTTTCTTGTCTTCTTTCTTGTCTTGTTTCTTGTCTTGTCTTCTCTTGTTTCTTGTCTTGTTTCTTGTCTTGTTTCTTGTCTTGTTTCTTGTCTTGTCTTGTCTTGTCTTGTTTCTTGTCTTGTTTCTTGTCTTGTCTTCTCTTTTTTCTTGTCTTGTTTCTTGTCTTGTTTCTTGTCTTGTTTCTTGTCTTCTTTCTTGTCTTGTTTCTTGTCTTGTCTTCTCTTTTTTCTTGTCTTGTTTCTTGTCTTGTTTCTTGTCTTGTTTCTCTTGTTTCTTGTCTTGTTTCTTGTCTTGCTTCTTCTCTTGTTTCTTGTCTTGTCTTGTCTCGTGTCTTGTCTTGTTTTTTGTCTTCTTTCTTGTCTTGTTTCTTGTCTTGTTTCTGGTTTTTTGTCTTTTTTCTTGTCTTGTTTCTTGTCTTGTTTCTTGTCTTGTTTCTTGTCTTGTTTCTTGTCTTGTTTCTTGTCTTGTTTCTTGTCTTGTCTTGTCTTGTTTCTTGTCTTGTTTCTTGTCTTGTTTCTTGTCTTGTTTCTTGTCTTGTTTCTTGTCTTGTTTCTTGTCTTGTTTCTTGTCTAGTTTTTTGTCTTGTTTCATGTCTTGTTTCTTGTCTTGTCTTGTCTCGTGTCTTGTCTTGTTTTTTGTCTTGTTTCTTGTCTTGTTTCTTGTCTTGTTTCTTGTCTTGTTTCTTGTTTTGTTTCTTGTCTTGTCTTGTCTTGTTTCTTGTCTTGTTTCTTGTCTCGTTTCTTGTCTTGTTTCTTGTCTTGTTTCTTGTCTTGTTTCTTGTCTTATTTCTTGTCTTGTTTCTTGTCTTGTTTCTTGTCTTGTTTGTTGTCTTGTTTCTTGTCTTTTTTCTTGTCTTGTTTTTTGTCTTGTTTCTTGTCTTGTTTCTTGTCTTGTTTCTTGTCTTGTTTCTTGTCTTGTTTCTTGTCTTGTTTCTTGTCTTGTTTCTTGTCTTGTTTCTTGTCTTGTTTCTTGTCTTGTTTCTTGTCTTGTTTCTTGTCTTGTTTCTTGTCTTGTTTCTTGTCTTGTTTCTTGTCTTGTGTCTTGTCCTGTCTTGTCTTGTTTCTCGTCTTGTTTCTTGTCTTGTTTCTTGTCTTTTTTCTTGTCTTGTTTCTTGTCTTGTTTCTTGTCTTGTTTCTTGTCTTTTTTTTTGTCTTGTTTCTTGTCTTGTTTCTTGTCTTGTCTTGTCTCGTGTCTTGTCTTGTTTTTTGTCTTGTTTCTTGTCTTGTTTCTTGTCTTGTTTCTGGTTTTTTTGTCTTGTTTCTTGTCTTGTTTCTTGTCTTGTTTCTTGTCTTGTTTCTTGTCTTGTTTCTTGTCTTGTTTCTTGTCTTGTTTCTTGTCTTGTTTCTTGTCTTGTTTCTTGTCTTGTTTCTTGTTTTGTTTTTTGTCGTTTTTCTTGTCTTGTTGCTTGTCTTGTTTCTTGTCTTCTCTTGTTTTGTGTCTTGTCTTGTTTCTTGTCTTGTTTCTTGTCTTGTTTCTTGTCTTGTCTTGTCTTGTCTTGTTTCTTGTCTTGTCTTGTCTTGTTTCTTGTCTTGTTTCTTGTCTTGTCTTGTTTCGTGTCTTGTCTTGTTTCTTGTCTTGTTTCTTGTCTTGTTTCTTGTCTTGTCTTGTCTTGTCTTGTTTCTTGTCTTGTCTTGTCTTGTTCCTTGTCTTGTTTCTTGTCTTGTTTCTTGTCTTGTTTTTTGTCTTGTTTCTTGTCTTGTCTTGTCTTGTTTCTTGTCTTGTTTCTTGTCTTGTGTCTTGTCTTTCTTGTCTTGTTTCTTGTCTTGTTTCTTGTCTTGTTTCTTGTCTTGTTTCTTGTCTTGTTTCTTGTCTTGTTTCTTGTCTTGTTTCTTGTCTTGTGTTGTCTTGTTTCTTGTCTTGTTTCTCTTCTTGTTTGTTGTCTTGTTTCTTGTCTTGTTTCTTGTCCTTTTTCTTGTCTTGTTTCTTGTCTTGTCTTGTCTTGTTTCTTGTCTTGTTTCTTGTCTTGTTTCTTGTCTTGTTTCTTGTCTTTTCTTCTCTTGTTTCTTGTCTTGTTTCTTGTCTTGTTTCTTGTCTTGTTTCTTGTCTTTCTTTTCTTGTCTTGTTTCCTGTCTTGTCTTGTCTTGTCTTGTTTCTTGTCTTGTTTCTTGTCTTGTTTCTTCTCTTGTTTCTTGTCTTGTTACTTGTGTTGTTTCTTGTCTTGTTTCTTGTCTAGTTTCTTGTCTTGTTTCTTGTCTTGTCTTGTCTTGTTTCTTGTCTTGTTTCTTGTCTTGTCTAGTTTCTTGTCTTGTCTTGTTTCTTGTCTTGTCTTGTTTCTTGTCTTGTCTTGTTTGTTGTCTTGTTTCTTGTCTTGTCTTGTCTTGTTTCCTGTCTTGTCTTGTCTTGTCTTGTTTCTTGTCTTGTTTCTTGTCTTGTTTCTTCTCTTGTTTCTTGTCTTGTTTCTTGTGTTGTTTCTCGTCTTGTTTCTTGTCTTGTTTCTTGTCTAGTTTCTTGTCTTGTTTCTTGTCTTGTCTTGTCTTGTTTCTTGTCTTGTTTCTTCTCTTGTCTTGTTTCTTGTCTTGTCTTGTTTCTCTTCTTGTTTCTTGTCTTGTTTGTTGTCTTGTTTGTTGTCTTGTTTCTTGTCTTTTTTCTTGTCTTGTTTCTTGTCTTGTCTTCTCTTGTTTCTTGTCTTGTTTCTTGTCTGGTTTCTTGTCTTGTCTTGTCTTGTTTCTTGTCTTGTCTTGTTTCTTCTCTTGTTTCTTCTCTTGTTTCTTGTCTTGTTTCTTGTCTTGTTTCTTGTCTTGTTTCTTGTCTTGTTTCTTCTCTTGTTTCTTGTCTTGTCTCTTTTCTTGTCTTGTCTTGTCTTGTCTTTTTTCTTGTCTTGTCTTGTCTTGTTTCTTGTCTTCTTTCTTGTCTTGTCTTGTCTTGTTTCTTGTCTTGTTTCTTGTCTTGTTTCTTCTCTTTTTTCTTGTCTTGTTTTTTGTCTTGTCTTGTCTTGTTTCTTGTCTTGTTTCTTGTCTTGTTTCTTTTCTTGTTTCTTGCCTTGTTTCTTGTCTTGTCTTGTTTCTTCTCTTGTTTCTTATCTTGTTTCTTGTTTTGTCTTGTCTTGTTTCTTTTCTTGTTTCTTGTCTTGTTTCTTGTCTTGTTTCTTGTCTTGTTTCTTGTCTTGTTTCTTGTCTTGTTTCTTGTTTTGTTTCTTGTTTTGTTTCTTGTCTTGTTTCTTGTCTTTTTTCTTGTCTTGTTTCTTGTCTTGTTTCTTGTCTTGTTCCTTGTCTTGTTTCTTCTCTTGTTTCTTGTCTTGTCTCTTGTCTTCTCTTATCTTGTCTTGTTTCTTGTCTTGTCTTGTTTCTTGTCTTGTCTTGTCTTGTCTTGTTTCATGTCTTGTTTCTTGTCTTGTTTCTTGTCTTGTCTTGTTTCTTGTCTTGTTTCTTGTCTTGTTTCTTGTCTTGTTTCTTGTCTTGTCGTGTTTCTTGTCTTGTCTTGTTTCTTGTCTTGTTTCTTGTCTTGTTTCGTGTCTTGTTTCTTGTCTTGTCGTGTTTCTTGTCTTGTCTTGTTTCTTGTCTTGTTTCTTGTCTTTTTTCTTGTCTTGTTTCTTGTTTTGTATTGTCTTGTTTCTTGTCTTGTCTTGTCTTGTCTTGTTTCTTGTCTTGTTTCTTGTCTTGTTTCTTGTCTTGTTTCTTGTCTCTTTTCTTGTCTTGTTTCTTGTCTTGTTTTTTGTCTTGTCTTGTTTCATGTCTTGTCTTGTTTCTTATCTTGTTTCTTGTCTTGTTTCTTGTCTTGTTTCTTGTCTTGTTTCTTGTCTTGCCTTGTCTTGTTTCTTGTCTTGCCTTGTCTTGTTTCTTGTCTTGTTTCTTGTCTTGTGTTGTCTTGTTTCTTGTCTTGTTTCTTGTCTTGCTTTTTGTCTTGTTTCTTGTCTTGTCTTGTTTCTTGTCTTGTTTCTTGTCTTGTTTGTTGTCTTGTGTTGTCTTGTTTCTTGTCTTGTTTCTTGTCTTGCTTTTTGTCTTGTTTCTTGTCTTGTCTTGTTTCTTGTCTTGTTTCTTGTCTTGTTTCTTGTCTTGTTTCTTGTCTTGCCTTGTCTTGTTTCTTGTCTTTTTTCTTGTCTTGCTTCTTGTCTTGTTTCTTGTGTTGTTTCTTGTCTTGTGTTGTCTTGTTTCTTGTCTTGTTTCTTTTCTTGCTTTTTGCCTTGTTTCTTGTCTTGTTTTGTTTCTTGTATTGTTTCTTGTCTTGTTTCGTGTCTTGTTTCTTGTCTTGTTTCTTGTCTTGTTTCTTGTCTTGTTTCTTGTCTTGTTTGTTGTCTTGTATCTTGTCTTGTTTCTTGTCTTGTTTCTTTTCTTGTTTCTTGTCTTGTTTCTTGTCTTGTTCCTTGTCTTATTTCTTGTCTTTTCTTATTTCGTGTCTTGTCTTGTTTCTTGTCTTGTTTCTTCTCTTTTTTCTTGTCTTGTTTCTCGTCTTGTCTTGTCTTGTTTCTTGTCTTGTTTCTTGTCTTGTGTTGTCTTGTTTCTTGTCTTGTTTCTTGTTTTGTATTGTCTTGTTTCTTGTCTTGTCTTGTCTTGTCTTGTTTCTTGTCTTGTTTCTTGTCTTGTTTCTTGTCTCTTTTCTTGTCTTGTTTCTTGTCTTGGTTTTTGTCTTGTCTTGTTTCATGTCTTGTCTTGTTTCTTATCTTGTTTCTTGTCTTGTTTCTTGTCTTGTTTCTTGTCTTGTCTTGTCTTTTTTCTTGTCTTGTTTCTTGTCTTGTCTTGTCTTGTCTTGTTTCTTGTCTTGTTTCTTGTCTTGTATCTTGTCTTGTTTCTTGTCTTGTTTCTTTTCTTGTTTCTTGTCTTGTTTCTTGTCTTGTTTCTTGTCTTGTTTCTTGTCTTGTTTTGTCTTGTTTCTTGTCTTGTTTCGTGTCTTGTTTCTTGTGTTGTTTCTTGTCTTGTCTTGTCTTGTTTCTTGTCTTGTTTCGTGTCTTGTTTCTCTTCTTGTTTCTTGTCTTTTTTTGTCTTGTTTCTTGTCTTCTTTCTTGTCTTGTTTCTTGTCTTGTCTTCTCTTGTTTCTTGTCTTGTTTCTTGTCTTGTTTCTTGTCTTGTTTCTTGTCTTGTTTCTTGTCTTGTCTTGTCTTGTCTTGTTTCTTCTCTTGTTTCTTGTCTTGTCTTCTCTTTTTTCTTGTCTTGTTTCTTGTCTTGTTTCTTGTCTTGTCTTCTCTTGTTTCTTGTCTTGTTTCTTGTCTTGCTTCTTCTCTTGTTTCTTGTCTTGTCTTGTCTCGTGTCTTGTCTTGTTTTTTGTCTTCTTTCTTGTCTTGTTTCTTGTCTTGTTTCTGGTTTTTTGTCTTTTTTCTTGTCTTGTTTCTTGTCTTGTTTTGTCTTGTTTCTTGTCTTGTTTCGTGTCTTGTTTCTTGTGTTGTTTCTTGTCTTGTCTTGTCTTGTTTCTTGTCTTGTTTCGTGTCGTGTTTCTCTTCTTGTTTCTTGTCTTTTTTTGTCTTGTTTCTTGTCTTCTTTCTTGTCTTGTTTCTTGTCTTGTCTTCTATTGTTTCTTGTCTTGTTTCTTGTCTTGTTTCTTGTCTTGTTTCTTGTCTTGTCTTGTCTTGTCTTGTTTCTTGTCTTGTTTCTTGTCTTGTCTTCTCTTTTTTCTTGTCTTGTTTCTTGTCTTGTTTCTTGTCTTGTTTCTTGTCTTCTTTCTTGTCTTGTTTCTTGTGTTGTCTTCTCTTTTTTCTTGTCTTGTTTCTTGTCTTGTTTCTTGTCTTGTTTCTCTTGTTTCTTGTCTTGTTTCTTGTCTTGCTTCTTCTCTTGTTTCTTGTCTTGTCTTGTCTCGTGTCTTGTCTTGTTTTTTGTCTTCTTTCTTGTCTTGTTTCTTGTCTTGTTTCTGGTTTTTTGTCTTTTTTCTTGTCTTGTTTCTTGTCTTGTTTCTTGTCTTGTTTCTTGTCTTGTTTCTTGTCTTGTTTCTTGTCTTGTTTCTTGTCTTGTCTTGTCTTGTTTCTTGTCTTGTTTCTTGTCTTGTTTCTTGTCTTGTTTCTTGTCTTGTTTCTTGTCTTGTTTCTTGTCTTGTTTCTTGTCTAGTTTTTTGTCTTGTTTCATGTCTTGTTTCTTGTCTTGTCTTGTCTCGTGTCTTGTCTTGTTTTTTGTCTTGTTTCTTGTCTTGTTTCTTGTCTTGTTTCTTGTCTTGTTTCTTGTTTTGTTTCTTGTCTTGTCTTGTCTTGTTTCTTGTCTTGTTTCTTGTCTCGTTTCTTGTCTTGTTTCTTGTCTTGTTTCTTGTCTTGTTTCTTGTCTTATTTCTTGTCTTGTTTCTTGTCTTGTTTCTTGTCTTGTTTGTTGTCTTGTTTCTTGTCTTTTTTCTTGTCTTGTTTTTTGTCTTGTTTCTTGTCTTGTTTCTTGTCTTGTTTCTTGTCTTGTTTCTTGTCTTGTTTCTTGTCTTGTTTCTTGTCTTGTTTCTTGTCTTGTTTCTTGTCTTGTTTCTTGTCTTGTTTCTTGTCTTGTTTCTTGTCTTGTTTCTTGTCTTGTGTCTTGTCCTGTCTTGTCTTGTTTCTCGTCTTGTTTCTTGTCTTGTTTCTTGTCTTGTTTCTTGTCTTGTTTCTTGTCTTGTTTCTTGTCTTGTTTCTTGTCTTTTTTTTTTGTCTTGTTTCTTGTCTTGTTTCTTGTCTTGTCTTGTCTCGTGTCTTGTCTTGTTTTTTGTCTTGTTTCTTGTCTTGTTTCTTGTCTTGTTTCTGGTTTTTTTGTCTTGTTTCTTGTCTTGTTTCTTGTCTTGTTTCTTGTCTTGTTTCTTGTCTTGTTTCTTGTCTTGTTTCTTGTCTTGTTTCTTGTCTTGTTTCTTGTCTTGTTTCTTGTTTTGTTTTTTGTCGTTTTTCTTGTCTTGTTGCTTGTCTTGTTTCTTGTCTTCTCTTGTTTTGTGTCTTGTCTTGTTTCTTGTCTTGTTTCTTGTCTTGTTTCTTGTCTTGTCTTGTCTTGTCTTGTTTCTTGTCTTGTCTTGTCTTGTTTCTTGTCTTGTTTCTTGTCTTGTCTTGTTTCGTGTCTTGTCTTGTTTCTTGTCTTGTTTCTTGTCTTGTTTCTTGTCTTGTCTTGTCTTGTCTTGTTTCTTGTCTTGTCTTGTCTTGTTCCTTGTCTTGTTTCTTGTCTTGTTTCTTGTCTTGTTTTTTGTCTTGTTTCTTGTCTTGTCTTGTCTTGTTTCTTGTCTTGTTTCTTGTCTTGTGTCTTGTCTTTCTTGTCTTGTTTCTTGTCTTGTTTCTTGTCTTGTTTCTTGTCTTGTTTCTTGTCTTGTTTCTTGTCTTGTTTCTTGTCTTGTTTCTTGTCTTGTGTTGTCTTGTTTCTTGTCTTGTTTCTCTTCTTGTTTGTTGTCTTGTTTCTTGTCTTGTTTCTTGTCCTTTTTCTTGTCTTGTTTCTTGTCTTGTCTTGTCTTGTTTCTTGTCTTGTTTCTTGTCTTGTTTCTTGTCTTGTTTCTTGTCTTTTCTTCTCTTGTTTCTTGTCTTGTTTCTTGTCTTGTTTCTTGTCTTGTTTCTTGTCTTGTTTCTTGTCTTTCTTTTCTTGTCTTGTTTCCTGTCTTGTCTTGTCTTGTCTTGTTTCTTGTCTTGTTTCTTGTCTTGTTTCTTCTCTTGTTTCTTGTCTTGTTACTTGTGTTGTTTCTTGTCTTGTTTCTTGTCTAGTTTCTTGTCTTGTTTCTTGTCTTGTCTTGTCTTGTTTCTTGTCTTGTTTCTTGTCTTGTCTAGTTTCTTGTCTTGTCTTGTTTCTTGTCTTGTCTTGTTTCTTGTCTTGTCTTGTTTGTTGTCTTGTTTCTTGTCTTGTCTTGTCTTGTTTCCTGTCTTGTCTTGTCTTGTCTTGTTTCTTGTCTTGTTTCTTGTCTTGTTTCTTCTCTTGTTTCTTGTCTTGTTTCTTGTGTTGTTTCTCGTCTTGTTTCTTGTCTTGTTTCTTGTCTAGTTTCTTGTCCTGTTTCTTGTCTTGTCTTGTCTTGTTTCTTGTCTTGTTTCTTCTCTTGTCTTGTTTCTTGTCTTGTCTTGTTTCTCTTCTTGTTTCTTGTCTTGTTTGTTGTCTTGTTTGTTGTCTTGTTTCTTGTCTTTTTTCTTGTCTTGTTTCTTGTCTTGTCTTCTCTTGTTTCTTGTCTTGTTTCTTGTCTTGTTTCTTGTCTTGTTTCTTGTCTTGTCTTGTCTTGTTTCTTGTCTTGCTTCTTGGTTTGTTTCTTGTCTTGTTTCTTGTCTTTTTTCTTGTCTTCTTTTTTGTCTTGTTTCTTGTCTTTTTTCTTGTCTTGTTTCTTGTTTTTTTGTTTTGTTTCTTGTCTTGTTTCTTGTCTTGTTTCTTGTCTTGTTTCTTGTCTTGTTTCTTGTCTTGTTTCTTGTCTTTTTTCTTGTCTTGTTTCTTGTCTTGTGTCTTGTCTTGTCTTGTCTTGTTTCTCGTCTTGTTTCTTGTCTTGTTTCTTGTCTTGCTTCTGGTTTTTTTGTCTTGTTTCTTGTCTTGTTTCTTGTCTTGTTTCTTGTCTTGTTTCTTGTCTTGTTTCTTGTCTTGTTTCTTGTCTTGTCTTGTTTCTTGTCTTGTTTCTTGTCTTGTTTCTTGTCTTGTTTCTTGTCTTGTCTTGTCTCGTGTCTTGTCTTGTTTTTTGTCTTGTTTCTTGTGTTGTTTCTTGTCTTGTTTCTGGTTTTTTTGTCTTGTTTCTTGTCTTGTTTCTTGTCTTGTTTCTTGTCCTTTTTCTTGTCTTGTTTCTTGTCTTGTCTTGTCTCGTTTATTGTCTTGTTTCTTGTCTTGTTTCTTGTCTTGTCTTGTCGCGTGTCTTGTCTTGTTTTTTGTCTTGTTTCTTGTCTTGTTTCTTGTCTTGTTTCTTGTCTTGCTTCTTGGTTTGTTTCTTGTCTTGTTTCTTGTCTTTTTTCTTGTCTTGTTTTTTGTCTTGTTTCTTGTCTTTGTTCTTGTCTTGTATCTTGTTTTTTTGTTTTGTTTCTTGTCTTGTTTCTTGTCTTGTTTCTTGTCTTGTTTCTTGTCTTGTTTCTTGTCTTGCCTTGTCTTGTTTCTTGTCTTGTTTCTTGTCTTGCTTCTTGTCTTGTTTCTTGTCTTGTTTCTTGTCTTGTGTCGTCTTGTTTCTTGTCTTGTTTCTTGTCTTGCTTTTTGCCTTGTTTCTTGTCTTGTTTCGTGTCTTGTTTCTTGTCTTGTTTCTTGTCTTGTTTCTTGTCTTCTTTCTTGTCTTGTTTCTTGTCTTGTATCTTGTCTTGTTTCTTGTCTTGTTTCTTTTCTTGTTTCTTGTCTTGTTTCTTGTCTTGTTTCTTGTCTTGTTTCTTGTCTTATTTCTTGTCTTTTCTTATTTCGTGTCTTGTCTTGTTTCTTGTCTTGTTTCTTCTCTTTTTTCTTGTCTTGTTTCTTGTCTTGTCTTGTCTTGTTTCTTGTCTTCCCTATTTTCTTGTATTGTTTCTTGTATTGTTTCTTGTCTTGTTTCTTGTCTTGTTCCTTGTCTTGTTTCTTCTCTTGTTTCTTGTCTTGTGTCTTGTCTTTTCTTGTCTTGTCTTGTTTCTTGTCTTGTCTTGTCTTGATTCTTGTCTTGTCTTGTCTTGTCTTATTTCTTGTCTTGTTTCTTTTCTTGTTTCTTGTCTTGTCTTGTTTCTTGTCTTGTTTCTTGTCTTGTTTCGTGTCTTGTCTTGTTTCTTGTCTTGTTTCTTGTCTTGTTTCTTGTCTTGTTTCTTGTCTTGTTTCTTGTCTTGTTTCTTGTCTTGTTTCTTGTCTTGTTTCTTGTCGATTTTCTTGTCTTGTCTTGTCTTGTTTCTTGTCTTGTCTTGTTTCTTGTCTTGTTTCTTGTCTTGTTTCTTGTCTTGTTTCTTGTCTTGTTTCTTGTCTTGTTTCTTCTCTTGTTTCTTCTCTTGTTTCTTGTCTTGTCTCTTGTCTTGTCTTGTCTTGTCTTGTCTTTTTTCTTGTCTTGTCTTGTCTTGTTTCTTGTCTTCTTTCTTCTCTTGTCTTGTCTTGTTTCTTGTCTTGTTTCTTGTCTTGTTTCTTGTCTTTTTTCTTGTCTTGTTTTTTGTCTTGTCTTGTCTTGTTTCTTGTCTTGTTTCTTGTCTTGTTTCTTGTCTTGTTTCTTGCCTTGTTTCTTGTCTTGTCTTGTTTCTTCTCTTGTTTCTTATCTTGTTTCTTGTTTTGTCTTGTCTTGTTTCTTGTCTTGTTTCTTGTCTTGCTTCTTGTCTTTTTTATGTCTTGTCTTGTTTCTTGTCTTGTTTCTTGTCTTGTTTCTTGTCTTGTTTCTTGTTTTGTTTCTTGTTTTGTTTCTTGTCTTGTTTCTTGTCTTGTTTCTTGTCTTTTTTCTTGTCTTGTTTCTTGTCTTGTTTCTTGTCTTGTTTCTTGTCTTGTTTCCTGTCTTGTTTCTTCTCTTGTTTCTTGTCTTGTCTCTTGTCTTCTCTTGTCTTGTCTTGTTTCTTGTCTTGTCTTGTCTTTTTTCTTGTCTTGTCTTGTCTTGTCTTGTTTCTTGTCTTGTTTCTTTTCTTGTTTCTTGTCTTGTCTTCTTTCTTGTCCTTTTTCTTGTCTTGTTTCTTGTCTTGTCTTGTTTCTTGTCTTGTCTTGTTTCTTGTCTTGTTTCTTGTCTTGTTTCTTGTCTTGTTTCTTGTCTTGTTTCTTGTCTTGTCTTGTCTTGTTTCTTGTCTTTTTTCTTGTCTTGTTTCTTGTCTTGTTTCTTGTTTTGTATTGTCTTGTTTCTTGTCTTGTCTTGTTTCTTGTCTTGTCTTGTTTCTTGTCTTGTTTCTTGTCTTGTTTCTTGTCTTGTTTTTTGTCTTGTCTTGTTTCATGTCTTGTCTTGTTTCTTATCTTGTTTCTTGTCTTGTTTCTTGTCTTGTTTCTTGTCTTGTCTTGTCTTGTTTCTTGTCTTTTTTCTTGTCTTGTTTCTTGTCTTGTTTCTTGTCTTGTTTCTTGTTTTGTATTGTCTTGTTTCTTGTCTTGTCTTGTCTTGTCTTGTTTCTTTTCTTGTTTCTTGTCTTGTTTCTTGTCTTGTTTCTTGTCTTGTTTCTTGTCTTGTTTCTTGTCTTTTGTCTTGTATTGTCTTGTCTTGTTCCTTGTCTTGTTTCTTGTCTTGTCTTGTCTTGTTTCTTGTCTTTTTTCTTGTCTTGTTTCTTGTCTTGTTTCTTGTCTTGTTTCTACTCTTGTTTCTTCTCTTGTCTTGTTTCGTCTCTTGTCTTGTTTCTTGTCTTGTTTCTTGTCTTGTTTCTTGTCTGATTTCTTGTCTCGTTTCTTCTCTTGTCTCTTGTCTTGTCTTGTCTTTTCTTGTTTCTTGTCTTGTCTTGTCTTGTTTCTTGTCTTGTTTCTTTTCTTGTCTTTTTTCGTGTCTTGTCTTGTTTCTTGTCTTGTTTTTTGTCTTGTTTCTTGTCTTGTTTCTAATCTTGTTTCTTATCTTGTCTTGTCTTGTTTCTTGTCTTGTCTTTTTCTTGTCTTGTTTCTTGTCTTGTTTCTTGTCCACTTTCTTGTCTTTTTTGTTGTCTTGTTTCTTGTCTTGTTTCTTGTCTTGTTTCTTGTCTTATTGCTTGTCTTGTCTTGTTTTGTGTCTTGTATTGTTTCTTGTCTTGTTTCTTGTCTTGTTTCTTGTCTTGTTTCTTGTTTTGTATTGTCTTGTTTCTTGTCTTGTCTTGTCTTGTCTTGTTTCTTGTCTTGTTTCTTGTCTTGTTTCTTGTCTTGTTTCTTGTCTTGTTTCTTGTCTTGTCTTGTTTCTTGTCTTGTTTCTCGTCTTGTTTCTTGTCTTTTTTCTTGTCTTGTTTCTTGTCTTGCTTCTTGGCTTGTTTCTTGACTTGTTTCTTCTCTTTTTTCTTGTCTTGTTTCTTGTCTTGTCTTGTCTTGTTCCTTCTCTTGTTTCTTGTCTTGTTTCTTGTCTTGTTTCTTTTCTTGTTTCTTGTCTTGTTTCCTGTCTTGTCTTTTCTGTTTCTTGTATTGTTTCTTGTCTTGCTTCTTGTCTTGTTTCTTGTGTTTTTTCTTGTCTTGTTTTTTGTCTTGTTTCTTGTCTTGTTTCTTGTCTTGTTTCTTGTTTTGTCTTGTTTCTTTTCTTGTTTCTTGTCTTGTCTTGTTTCGTGTCTTGTCTTGTTTCTTGTCTTGTTTCTTGTCTTGTTTCTTGTCTTGTTTCTTGTCTTGTTTCTTGTCTTGTCTTGGCTTGTTTCTTGTCTTGTCTTGTTTCTTGTCTTGTTTCTTGTCTTGTTTCTTGTCTTGTTTCTTGTCTTGTTTCTTGTCTTGTTTCTTGTCTTGTTTCTTGTCTTGTTTCGTGTCTTGTCTTGGCTTGTTTCTTGTCTTGTCTTGTTTCTTGTCTTGTTTCTTGTCTTGTTTCTTGTCTTGTTTCTTGTCTTGTTTCTTGTCTTGTTTCTTGTCTTGTTTCTTGTCTTGTTTCTTGTCTTGTTTCTAGTCTTGTTTCTTGTCTTGTTTCTTGTTTTGTTTTTTGTCGTGTTTCTTTTCTTGTTTCTCGTCTTGTTTCTTGTCTTGTCTTGTTTCGTGTCTTGTCTTGTTTCTTGTCTTGTTTCTTGTCTTGTTTCTTGTCTTGTTTCTTGTCTTGTCTTGTTTCTTGTCTTGTTTCTTGTCTTGTTTCTTGTCTTGTTTCTTGTCTTGTTTCTTGTCTTGTTTCTTGTCTTGTTTCTTGTCTTTTTTCTTGGCTTGTCTTGTTTCGTGTCTTGTCTTGTGTCTTGTCTTGTTTCTTGTCTTGTTTCTTGTTTCGTGTCTTGTCTTGTTTCTTGTCTTGTTTCTTTGCTTTTTTCTTGTCTTGTTTCTTGTCTTGTCTTGTCTTGTTTCTTGTCTTCCCTATTTTCTTGTCTTGTTTCTTGTCTTGTTTCTTGTCTTGTTTCTTGTCTTGTTTCTTGTCTTGTTTCTTCTCTTGTTTCTTGTCTTGTCTCTTGTCTTCTCTTGTCTTGTGTTGTTTCTTGTCTTGGCTTGTCTTGTTTCTTGTCTTGTCTTGTCTTGTTTTGTTTCTTCTCTTGTTTCTTGTCTTGTTTCTTGTCTTGTTTCTTGTCTTGTTTCCTGTCTTGTCTTGTTTTGTTTCTTGTATTGTTTCTTGTCTTGCTTCTTGTCTTGTTTCTTGTGTTTTTTCTTGTCTTTTTTTTTTGTCTTGTTTCTTGTCTTGTTTCTTGTCTTGTTAATTGTTTTGTGTTGTTTTGTTTCTTGTCTTGTCTTGTCTTGTTTCTTGTCTTGTTTCTTGTCTTGTTGCTTGTCTTGTTTCTTGTCTTGTTTCTTTTCTTGTTTCTTGTCTTATCTTGTTTCTTGTCTTGTTTCTTGTCTTGTCTTGTTTCGTGTCTTGTCTTGTTTCTTGTTTTGTTTCTTGTCTTGTTTTTTGTCTTGTTTCTTGTCTTGTTTCTTGTCTTGTTTTTTGTCTTGTCTTGGCTTGTTTCTTGTCTTGTTTCTTGTCTTGTTTCTTGTCTTGTTTCTTGTCTTGTTTCTTGTCTTGTTTCTTGTCTTGTTTCTTGTCTTGTTTCTTGTCTTGTTTCTTGTCTTGTTTCTTGTCTTGTTTCTTGTCTTGTTTCTTGTCTTGTTTATTGTCTTGTTTCTTGTTTTGTTTTTTGTCGTTTTTCTTGTCTTGTTTCTTGTCTTGTTTCTTGTCTTCTCTTGTTTTGTGTCTTGTCTTTTTTCTTGTCTTGTTTCTTGTCTTGTTTCTTGTCTTGTCTTGTCTTGTTTCTTGTCTTGTTTCTTGTCTTGTTTCTTGTCTTGTTTCTTGTCTTGTTTCTTGTCTTGTTTCTTGTCTTGTTTCTTGTCTTGTTTCTTGTCTTGTTTCTTGTCTTGTTTCTTGTTTTGTTTTTTGTCGTTTTTCTTGTCTTGTTGATTGTCTTGTTTCTTGTGTTCTCTTGTTTTGTGTCTTGTCTTTTTTCTTGTCTTGTTTCTTGTCTTGTTTCTTGTCTTGTCTTGTCTTGTCTTGTTTCTTGTCTTGTCTTGTCTTGTTTCTTGTCTTGTTTCTTGTCTTGTCTTGTTTCGTGTCTTGTCTTGTTTCTTGTCTTGTTTCTTGTCTTGTTTCTTGTCTTGTCTTGTCTTGTCTTGTTTCTTGTCTTGTCTTGTCTTGTTTCTTGTCTTGTTTCTTGTCTTGTCTTGTCTTGCTTGTTGTCTTGTTTCTTGTCTTGTTTCTTGTCTTGTTTTTTGTCTTGTTTCTTGTCTTGTCTTGTCTTGTTTCTTGTCTTGTCTTGTCTTGTTTCTTGTCTTGTTTCTTGTCTTGTCTTGTTTCGTGTCTTGTCTTGTTTCTTGTCTTGTTTCTTGTCTTGTTTCTTGTCTTGTCTTGTCTTGTCTTGTTTCTTGTCTTGTCTTGTCTTGTTTCTTGTCTTGTTTCTTGTCTTGTCTTGTCTTGCTTGTTGTCTTGTTTCTTGTCTTGTTTCTTGTCTTGTTTTTTGTCTTGTTTCTTGTCTTGTCTTGTCTTGTTTCTTGTCTTGTTTCTTGTCTTGTGTCTTGTCTTTCTTGTCTTGTTTCTTGTCTTGTCTTGTTTCTTCTCTTGTTTCTTCTCTTGTTTCTTGTCTTGTTTCTTGTCTTGTCTTGTCTTGCTTCTTGTCTTGTCTCTTGTCTTGTCTTGTTTCTTGTCTTGTTTCTTGTCTTGTTTCTTGTCTTGTTTCTTGTCTTGTTTCTTGTCTTTTTTCTTGTCTTGTTTCTTGTCTTGTCTTGTCTTGTTTCTTGTCTTGTCTTGTCTTGTTTCTCGTCTTGTTTCTTGTCTTGTTTCTTGTCTTGTTTTCTGTCTTGTTTCTTGTTTTGTTTCTTGTCTTGTCTTGTCTTGTATCTTGTCTTGTTTGTTGTCTTGTCTTGTCTTGTCTTGTTTCTTGTCTTCTTTCTTGTCTTGTTTCTTGTCTTGTTTCTTGTCTTGTCTTCTCTTGTTTCTTGTCTTGTTTCTTGTCTTGTTTCTTGTCTTGTTTCTTGTCTTGTTTCTTGTCTTGTTTCTTGGCTTGTTTCTTGTCTTGTCTTGTTTCTTGTCTTGTTTCCTGTCTTGTTTCTTGTCTTGTCTTCTCTTGTTTCTTGTCTTGTTTCTTGTCTTGTCTTGTCTTGTTTCTTGTCTTGTCTTGTCTTGTCTTGTTTCTTGTCTTGTTTCTTGTCTTGTTTCTTGTCTTGTTTCTTGTCTTGTCTTCTCTTGTTTCTTGTCTTGTTTCTTGTCTTGTCTTGTCTTGTTTCTAGTCTTGTCTTTTTTCTTGTCTTGTTTCTTGTCTTGTTTCTTTTCTTGTTTCTTGTTTTGTCTTGTCTTTTTTCTTCTCTTGTCTTGTGTTGCCTTGTCTTGTTTCTCGTCTTGTTTCTTGTCTTGTTTCTTGTCTTGTTTCTTGTTTTGTTTCTTGTCTTGTCTTGTCTTGTTTCTTGTCTTGTTTCTTGTCTTGTGTTGTCTTGTTTCTTGTCTTGTTTCTTGTCTTGCTTTTTGTCTTGTTTCTTGTCTTGTCTTGTTTCTTGTCTTGTTTCTTGTCTTGTTTCCTGTCTTGTGTTGTCTTGTTTCTTGTCTTGTTTCTTGTCTTGTTTCTTGTCTTGTTTCTTGTCTTGTTTCTTGTCTTGTCTTGTTTCTTGTCTTGTTTCTTGTCTTGTTTCTTGTCTTGTGTTGTCTTGTTTCTTGTCTTGTTTCTTGTCTTGTTTCTTGTCTTGTTTCTTGTCTTGTTTCTTGTCTTGCCTTGTCTTGTTTCTTGTCTTGTTTCTTGTCTTGCTTCTTGTCTTGTTTCTTGTCTTGTTTCTTGTCTTGTGTCGTCTTGTTTCTTGTCTTGTTTCTTGTCTTGCTTTTTGCCTTGTTTCTTGTCTTGTTTCGTGTCTTGTTTCTTGTCTTGTTTCTTGTCTTGTTTCTTGTCTTCTTTCTTGTCTTGTTTCTTGTCTTGTATCTTGTCTTGTTTCTTGTCTTGTTTCTTTTCTTGTTTCTTATTTCGTGTCTTGTCTTGTTTCTTGTCTTGTTTCTTCTCTTTTTTCTTGTCTTGTTTCTTGTCTTGTCTTGTCTTGTTTCTTGTCTTCCCTATTTTCTTGTATTGTTTCTTGTATTGTTTCTTGTCTTGTTTCTTGTCTTGTTCCTTGTCTTGTTTCTTCTCTTGTTTCTTGTCTTGTGTCTTGTCTTTTCTTGTCTTGTCTTGTTTCTTGTCTTGTCTTGTCTTGATTCTTGTCTTGTCTTGTCTTGTCTTATTTCTTGTCTTGTTTCTTTTCTTGTTTCTTGTCTTGTCTTGTTTCTTGTCTTGTTTCTTGTCTTGTTTCGTGTCTTGTCTTGTTTCTTGTCTTGTTTCTTGTCTTGTTTTTTTATGTCTTGTTTCTTGTCTTGTTTCTTGTCTTGTTTCTTGTCTTGTTTCTTGTCTTGTTTCTTGTCGATTTTCTTGTCTTGTCTTGTCTTGTTTCTTGTCTTGTCTTGTTTCTTCTCTTGTTTCTTCTCTTGTTTCTTGTCTTGTTTCTTGTCTTGTTTCTTGTCTTGTTTCTTCTCTTGTTTCTTCTCTTGTTTCTTGTCTTGTCTCTTGTCTTGTCTTGTCTTGTCTTGTCTTTTTTCTTGTCTTGTCTTGTCTTGTTTCTTGTCTTCTTTCTTCTCTTGTCTTGTCTTGTTTCTTGTCTTGTTTCTTGTCTTGTTTCTTGTCTTTTTTCTTGTCTTGTTTTTTGTCTTGTCTTGTCTTGTTTCTTGTCTTGTTTCTTGTCTTGTTTCTTGTCTTGTTTCTTGCCTTGTTTCTTGTCTTGTCTTGTTTCTTCTCTTGTTTCTTATCTTGTTTCTTGTTTTGTCTTGTCTTGTTTCTTGTCTTGTTTCTTGTCTTGCTTCTTGTCTTTTTTATGTCTTGTCTTGTTTCTTGTCTTGTTTCTTGTCTTGTTTCTTGTCTTGTTTCTTGTTTTGTTTCTTGTTTTGTTTCTTGTCTTGTTTCTTGTCTTGTTTCTTGTCTTTTTTCTTGTCTTGTTTCTTGTCTTGTTTCTTGTCTTGTTTCTTGTCTTGTTTCCTGTCTTGTTTCTTCTCTTGTTTCTTGTCTTGTCTCTTGTCTTCTCTTGTCTTGTCTTGTTTCTTGTCTTGTCTTGTCTTTTTTCTTGTCTTGTCTTGTCTTGTCTTGTTTCTTGTCTTGTTTCTTTTCTTGTTTCTTGTCTTGTCTTGTTTCTTGTCCTTTTTCTTGTCTTGTTTCTTGTCTTGTCTTGTTTCTTGTCTTGTCTTGTTTCTTGTCTTGTTTCTTGTCTTGTTTCTTGTCTTGTTTCTTGTCTTGTTTCTTGTCTTGTCTTGTCTTGTTTCTTGTCTTTTTTCTTGTCTTGTTTCTTGTCTTGTTTCTTGTTTTGTATTGTCTTGTTTCTTGTCTTGTCTTGTTTCTTGTCTTGTTTCTTGTCTTGTTTCTTGTCTTGTTTCTTGTCTTGTTTTTTGTCTTGTCTTGTTTCATGTCTTGTCTTGTTTCTTATCTTGTTTCTTGTCTTGTTTCTTGTCTTGTTTCTTGTCTTGTCTTGTCTTGTTTCTTGTCTTTTTTCTTGTCTTGTTTCTTGTCTTGTTTCTTGTCTTGTTTCTTGTTTTGTATTGTCTTGTTTCTTGTCTTGTCTTGTCTTGTCTTGTTTCTTTTCTTGTTTCTTGTCTTGTTTCTTGTCTTGTTTCTTTTCTTGTTTCTTGTCTTGTTTCTTGTCTTTTGTCTTGTATTGTCTTGTCTTGTTCCTTGTCTTGTTTCTCTTCTTGTCTTGTCTTGTTTCTTGTCTTTTTTCTTGTCTTGTTTCTTGTCTTGTTTCTTGTCTTGTTTCTACTCTTGTTTCTTCTCTTGTCTTGTTTCGTCTCTTGTCTTGTTTCTTGTCTTGTTTCTTGTCTTGTTTCTTGTCTGATTTCTTGTCTCGTTTCTTCTCTTGTCTCTTGTCTTGTCTTGTCTTTTCTTGTTTCTTGTCTTGTCTTGTCTTGTTTCTTGTCTTGTTTCTTTTCTTGTCTTTTTTCGTGTCTTGTCTTGTTTCTTGTCTTGTTTTTTGTCTTGTTTCTTGTCTTGTTTCTAATCTTGTTTCTTATCTTGTCTTGTCTTGTTTCTTGTCTTGTCTTTTTCTTGTCTTGTTTCTTGTCCACTTTCTTGTCTTTTTTGTTGTCTTGTTTCTTGTCTTGTTTCTTGTCTTGTTTCTTGTCTTATTGCTTGTCTTGTCTTGTTTTGTGTCTTGTATTGTTTCTTGTCTTGTTTCTTGTCTTGTTTCTTGTCTTGTTTCTTGTTTTGTATTGTCTTGTTTCTTGTCTTGTCTTGTCTTGTCTTGTTTCTTGTCTTGTTTCTTGTCTTGTTTCTTGTCTTGTTTCTTGTCTTGTTTCTTGTCTTGTCTTGTTTCTTGTCTTGTTTCTCGTCTTGTTTCTTGTCTTTTTTCTTGTCTTGTTTCTTGTCTTGCTTCTTGGCTTGTTTCTTGACTTGTTTCTTCTCTTTTTTCTTGTCTTGTTTCTTGTCTTGTCTTGTCTTGTTCCTTCTCTTGTTTCTTGTCTTGTTTCTTGTCTTGTTTCTTTTCTTGTTTGTTGTCTTGTTTCCTGTCTTGTCTTTTCTGTTTCTTGTATTGTTTCTTGTCTTGCTTCTTGTCTTGTTTCTTGTGTTTTTTCTTGTCTTGTTTTTTGTCTTGTTTCTTGTCTTGTTTCTTGTCTTGTTTCTTGTTTTGTCTTGTTTCTTTTCTTGTTTCTTGTCTTGTCTTGTTTCGTGTCTTGTCTTGTTTCTTGTCTTGTTTCTTGTCTTGTTTCTTGTCTTGTTTCTTGTCTTGTTTCTTGTCTTGTCTTGGCTTGTTTCTTGTCTTGTCTTGTTTCTTGTCTTGTTTCTTGTCTTGTTTCTTGTCTTGTTTCTTGTCTTGTTTCTTGTCTTGTTTCTTGTCTTGTTTCTTGTCTTGTTTCGTGTCTTGTCTTGGCTTGTTTCTTGTCTTGTCTTGTTTCTTGTCTTGTTTCTTGTCTTGTTTCTTGTCTTGTTTCTTGTCTTGTTTCTTGTCTTGTTTCTTGTCTTGTTTCTTGTCTTGTTTCTTGTCTTGTTTCTTGTCTTGTTTCTTGTCTTGTTTCTTGTTTTGTTTTTTGTCGTGTTTCTTTTCTTGTTTCTCGTCTTGTTTCTTGTCTTGTCTTGTTTCGTGTCTTGTCTTGTTTCTTGTCTTGTTTCTTGTCTTGTTTCTTGTCTTGTTTCTTGTCTTGTCTTGTTTCTTGTCTTGTTTCTTGTCTTGTTTCTTGTCTTGTTTCTTGTCTTGTTTCTTGTCTTGTTTCTTGTCTTGTTTCTTGTCTTGTTTCTTGTCTTGTTTCTTGTCTTTTTTCTTGGCTTGTCTTGTTTCGTGTCTTGTCTTGTGTCTTGTCTTGTTTCTTGTCTTGTTTCTTGTTTCGTGTCTTGTCTTGTTTCTTGTCTTGTTTCTTTGCTTTTTTCTTGTCTTGTTTCTTGTCTTGTCTTGTCTTGTTTCTTGTCTTCCCTATTTTCTTGTCTTGTTTCTTGTCTTGTTTCTTGTCTTGTTTCTTGTCTTGTTTCTTGTCTTGTTTCTTCTCTTGTTTCTTGTCTTGTCTCTTGTCTTCTCTTGTCTTGTGTTGTTTCTTGTCTTGGCTTGTCTTGTTTCTTGTCTTGTCTTGTCTTGTTTTGTTTCTTCTCTTGTTTCTTGTCTTGTTTCTTGTCTTGTTTCTTGTCTTGTTTCCTGTCTTGTCTTGTTTTGTTTCTTGTATTGTTTCTTGTCTTGCTTCTTGTCTTGTTTCTTGTGTTTTTTCTTGTCTTTTTTTTTTGTCTTGTTTCTTGTCTTGTTTCTTGTCTTGTTAATTGTTTTGTGTTGTTTTGTTTCTTGTCTTGTCTTGTCTTGTTTCTTGTCTTGTTTCTTGTCTTGTTGCTTGTCTTGTTTCTTGTCTTGTTTCTTTTCTTGTTTCTTGTCTTATCTTGTTTCTTGTCTTGTTTCTTGTCTTGTCTTGTTTCGTGTCTTGTCTTGTTTCTTGTTTTGTTTCTTGTCTTGTTTTTTGTCTTGTTTCTTGTCTTGTTTCTTGTCTTGTTTTTTGTCTTGTCTTGGCTTGTTTCTTGTCTTGTTTCTTGTCTTGTTTCTTGTCTTGTTTCTTGTCTTGTTTCTTGTCTTGTTTCTTGTCTTGTTTCTTGTCTTGTTTCTTGTCTTGTTTCTTGTCTTGTTTCTTGTCTTGTTTCTTGTCTTGTTTCTTGTCTTGTTTATTGTCTTGTTTCTTGTTTTGTTTTTTGTCGTTTTTCTTGTCTTGTTTCTTGTCTTGTTTCTTGTCTTCTCTTGTTTTGTGTCTTGTCTTTTTTCTTGTCTTGTTTCTTGTCTTGTTTCTTGTCTTGTCTTGTCTTGTTTCTTGTCTTGTTTCTTGTCTTGTTTCTTGTCTTGTTTCTTGTCTTGTTTCTTGTCTTGTTTCTTGTCTTGTTTCTTGTCTTGTTTCTTGTCTTGTTTCTTGTCTTGTTTCTTGTTTTGTTTTTTGTCGTTTTTCTTGTCTTGTTGATTGTCTTGTTTCTTGTGTTCTCTTGTTTTGTGTCTTGTCTTTTTTCTTGTCTTGTTTCTTGTCTTGTTTCTTGTCTTGTCTTGTCTTGTCTTGTTTCTTGTCTTGTCTTGTCTTGTTTCTTGTCTTGTTTCTTGTCTTGTCTTGTTTCGTGTCTTGTCTTGTTTCTTGTCTTGTTTCTTGTCTTGTTTCTTGTCTTGTCTTGTCTTGTCTTGTTTCTTGTCTTGTCTTGTCTTGTTTCTTGTCTTGTTTCTTGTCTTGTCTTGTCTTGTTTGTTGTCTTGTTTCTTGTCTTGTTTCTTGTCTTGTTTTTTGTCTTGTTTCTTGTCTTGTCTTGTCTTGTTTCTTGTCTTGTTTCTTGTCTTGTGTCTTGTCTTTCTTGTCTTGTTTCTTGTCTTGTCTTGTTTCTTCTCTTGTTTCTTCTCTTGTTTCTTGTCTTGTTTCTTGTCTTGTCTTGTCTTGTTTCTTGTCTTGTTTCTTGTCTTGCTTCTTGTCTTGTCTCTTGTCTTGTCTTGTTTCTTGTCTTGTTTCTTGTCTTGTTTCTTGTCTTGTTTCTTGTCTTGTTTCTTGTCTTTTTTCTTGTCTTGTTTCTTGTCTTGTCTTGTCTTGTTTCTTGTCTTGTCTTGTCTTGTTTCTCGTCTTGTTTCTTGTCTTGTTTCTTGTCTTGTTTTCTGTCTTGTTTCTTGTTTTGTTTCTTGTCTTGTCTTGTCTTGTATCTTGTCTTGTTTGTTGTCTTGTCTTGTCTTGTCTTGTTTCTTGTCTTCTTTCTTGTCTTGTTTCTTGTCTTGTTTCTTGTCTTGTCTTCTCTTGTTTCTTGTCTTGTTTCTTGTCTTGTTTCTTGTCTTGTTTCTTGTCTTGTTTCTTGTCTTGTTTCTTGGCTTGTTTCTTGTCTTGTCTTGTTTCTTGTCTTGTTTCCTGTCTTGTTTCTTGTCTTGTCTTCTCTTGTTTCTTGTCTTGTTTCTTGTCTTGTCTTGTCTTGTTTCTTGTCTTGTCTTGTCTTGTCTTGTTTCTTGTCTTGTTTCTTGTCTTGTTTCTTGTCTTGTTTCTTGTCTTGTCTTCTCTTGTTTCTTGTCTTGTTTCTTGTCTTGTCTTGTCTTGTTTCTAGTCTTGTCTTTTTTCTTGTCTTGTTTCTTGTCTTGTTTCTTTTCTTGTTTCTTGTCTTGTCTTGTCTTTTTTCTTCTCTTGTCTTGTGTTGCCTTGTCTTGTTTCTCGTCTTGTTTCTTGTCTTGTTTCTTGTCTTGTTTCTTGTCTTGTTTCTTGTTTTGTTTCTTGTCTTGTCTTGTCTTGTTTCTTGTCTTGTTTCTTGTCTTGTGTTGTGTTGTTTCTTGTCTTGTTTCTTGTCTTGCTTTTTGTCTTGTTTCTTGTCTTGTCTTGTTTCTTGTCTTGTTTCTTGTCTTGTTTCCTGTCTTGTGTTGTCTTGTTTCTTGTCTTGTTTCTTGTCTTGTTTCTTGTCTTGTTTCTTGTCTTGTCTTGTCTTGTTTCTTGTCTTGTTTCTTGTCTTGCTTCTTGTCTTGTTTCTTGTCTTGTTTCTTGTCTTGTGTTGTCTTGTTTCTTGTCTTGTTTCTTGTCTTCTTTCTTGTCTTGTTTCTTGTCTTGTATCTTGTCTTGTTTCTTGTCTTGTTTCGTTTCTTGTTTCTTGTCTTGTTTCTTGTCTTGTTTCTTGTCTTGTTTCTTGTCTTATTTCTTGTCTTTTCTTATTTCGTGTCTTGTCTTGTTTCTTGTCTTGTTTCTTCTCTTTTTTCTTGTCTTGTTTCTTGTCTTGTCTTGTCTTGTTTCTTGTCTTCCCTATTTTCTTGTATTGTTTCTTGTATTGTTTCTTGTCTTGTTTCTTGTCTTGTTCCTTGTCTTGTTTCTTCTCTTGTTTCTTGTCTTGTGTCTTGTCTTTTCTTGTCTTGTCTTGTTTCTTGTCTTGTCTTGTCTTGATTCTTGTCTTGTCTTGTCTTGTCTTATTTCTTGTCTTGTTTCTTTTCTTGTTTCTTGTCTTGTTTCTTGTCTTGTTTCGTGTCTTGTCTTGTTTCTTGTCTTGTTTCTTGTCTTGTTTCTTGTCTTGTTTCTTGTCTTGTTTCTTGTCTTGTTTCTTGTCTTGTTTCTTGTCTTGTTTCTTGTCTTATTTCTTGTCTTTTCTTATTTCGTGTCTTGTCTTGTTTCTTGTCTTGTTTCGTTTCTTGTTTCTTGTCTTGTTTCTTGTCTTGTTTCTTGTCTTGTTTCTTGTCTTCTTTCTTGTCTTGTTTCTTGTCTTGTATCTTGTCTTGTTTCTTGTCTTGTTTCGTTTCTTGTTTCTTGTCTTGTTTCTTGTCTTGTTTCTTGTCTTGTTTCGTGTCTTGTCTTGTTTCTTGTCTTGTTTCTTGTCTTGTTTCTTGTCTTGTTTCTTGTCTTGTTTCTTGTCTTGTTTCTTGTCTTGTTTCTTGTCTTGTTTCTTGTCTTCTTTCTTGTCTTGTTTCTTGTCTTGTATCTTGTCTTGTTTCTTGTCTTGTTTCGTTTCTTGTTTCTTGTCTTGTTTCTTGTCTTGTTTCTTGTCTTGTTTCTTGTCTTATTTCTTGTCTTTTCTTATTTCGTGTCTTGTCTTGTTTCTTGTCTTGTTTCTTCTCTTTTTTCTTGTCTTGTTTCTTGTCTTGTCTTGTCTTGTTTCTTGTCTTCCCTATTTTCTTGTATTGTTTCTTGTCTTGTTTCTTGTCTTGTTTCTTGTCTTGTTTCTTGTCTTGTTTCTTGTCTTGTTTTTTGTCTTGTCTTGTTTCATGTCTTGTCTTGTTTCTTATCTTGTTTCTTGTCTTGTTTCTTGTCTTGTTTCTTGTCTTGTCTTGTCTTGTTTCTTGTCTTTTTTCTTGTCTTGTTTCTTGTCTTGTTTCTTGTCTTGTTTCTTGTTTTGTATTGTCTTGTTTCTTGTCTTGTCTTGTCTTGTCTTGTTTCTTTTCTTGTTTCTTGTCTTGTTTCTTGTCTTGTTTCTTGTCTTGTTTCTTGTCTTGTTTCTTGTCTTTTGTCTTGTATTGTCTTGTCTTGTTCCTTGTCTTGTTTCTTGTCTTGTCTTGTCTTGTTTCTTGTCTTTTTTCTTGTCTTGTTTCTTGTCTTGTTTCTTGTCTTGTTTCTACTCTTGTTTCTTCTCTTGTCTTGTTTCGTCTCTTGTCTTGTTTCTTGTCTTGTTTCTTGTCTTGTTTCTTGTCTGATTTCTTGTCTCGTTTCTTCTCTTGTCTCTTGTCTTGTCTTGTCTTTTCTTGTTTCTTGTCTTGTCTTGTCTTGTTTCTTGTCTTGTTTCTTTTCTTGTCTTTTTTCGTGTCTTGTCTTGTTTCTTGTCTTGTTTTTTGTCTTGTTTCTTGTCTTGTTTCTAATCTTGTTTCTTATCTTGTCTTGTCTTGTTTCTTGTCTTGTCTTTTTCTTGTCTTGTTTCTTGTCTTGTTTCTTGTCCACTTTCTTGTCTTTTTTGTTGTCTTGTTTCTTGTCTTGTTTCTTGTCTTGTTTCTTGTCTTATTGCTTGTCTTGTCTTGTTTTGTGTCTTGTATTGTTTCTTGTCTTGTTTCTTGTCTTGTTTCTTGTCTTGTTTCTTGTTTTGTATTGTCTTGTTTCTTGTCTTGTCTTGTCTTGTCTTGTTTCTTGTCTTGTTTCTTGTCTTGTTTCTTGTCTTGTTTCTTGTCTTGTTTCTTGTCTTGTCTTGTTTCTTGTCTTGTTTCTCGTCTTGTTTCTTGTCTTTTTTCTTGTCTTGTTTCTTGTCTTGCTTCTTGGCTTGTTTCTTGACTTGTTTCTTCTCTTTTTTCTTGTCTTGTTTCTTGTCTTGTCTTGTCTTGTTCCTTCTCTTGTTTCTTGTCTTGTTTCTTGTCTTGTTTCTTTTCTTGTTTCTTGTCTTGTTTCCTGTCTTGTCTTTTCTGTTTCTTGTATTGTTTCTTGTCTTGCTTCTTGTCTTGTTTCTTGTGTTTTTTCTTGTCTTGTTTTTTGTCTTGTTTCTTGTCTTGTTTCTTGTCTTGTTTCTTGTTTTGTCTTGTTTCTTTTCTTGTTTCTTGTCTTGTCTTGTTTCGTGTCTTGTCTTGTTTCTTGTCTTGTTTCTTGTCTTGTTTCTTGTCTTGTTTCTTGTCTTGTTTCTTGTCTTGTCTTGGCTTGTTTCTTGTCTTGTCTTGTTTCTTGTCTTGTTTCTTGTCTTGTTTCTTGTCTTGTTTCTTGTCTTGTTTCTTGTCTTGTTTCTTGTCTTGTTTCTTGTCTTGTTTCGTGTCTTGTCTTGGCTTGTTTCTTGTCTTGTCTTGTTTCTTGTCTTGTTTCTTGTCTTGTTTCTTGTCTTGTTTCTTGTCTTGTTTCTTGTCTTGTTTCTTGTCTTGTTTCTTGTCTTGTTTCTTGTCTTGTTTCTTGTCTTGTTTCTTGTTTTGTTTTTTGTCGTGTTTCTTTTCTTGTTTCTCGTCTTGTTTCTTGTCTTGTCTTGTTTCGTGTCTTGTCTTGTTTCTTGTCTTGTTTCTTGTCTTGTTTCTTGTCTTGTTTCTTGTCTTGTCTTGTTTCTTGTCTTGTTTCTTGTCTTGTTTCTTGTCTTGTTTCTTGTCTTGTTTCTTGTCTTGTTTCTTGTCTTGTTTCTTGTCTTGTTTCTTGTCTTGTTTCTTGTCTTTTTTCTTGGCTTGTCTTGTTTCGTGTCTTGTCTTGTGTCTTGTCTTGTTTCTTGTCTTGTTTCTTGTTTCGTGTCTTGTCTTGTTTCTTGTCTTGTTTCTTTGCTTTTTTCTTGTCTTGTTTCTTGTCTTGTCTTGTCTTGTTTCTTGTCTTCCCTATTTTCTTGTCTTGTTTCTTGTCTTGTTTCTTGTCTTGTTTCTTGTCTTGTTTCTTGTCTTGTTTCTTCTCTTGTTTCTTGTCTTGTCTCTTGTCTTCTCTTGTCTTGTGTTGTTTCTTGTCTTGGCTTGTCTTGTTTCTTGTCTTGTCTTGTCTTGTTTTGTTTCTTCTCTTGTTTCTTGTCTTGTTTCTTGTCTTGTTTCTTGTCTTGTTTCCTGTCTTGTCTTGTTTTGTTTCTTGTATTGTTTCTTGTCTTGCTTCTTGTCTTGTTTCTTGTGTTTTTTCTTGTCTTTTTTTTTTGTCTTGTTTCTTGTCTTGTTTCTTGTCTTGTTAATTGTTTTGTGTTGTTTTGTTTCTTGTCTTGTCTTGTCTTGTTTCTTGTCTTGTTTCTTGTCTTGTTGCTTGTCTTGTTTCTTGTCTTGTTTCTTTTCTTGTTTCTTGTCTTATCTTGTTTCTTGTCTTGTTTCTTGTCTTGTCTTGTTTCGTGTCTTGTCTTGTTTCTTGTTTTGTTTCTTGTCTTGTTTTTTGTCTTGTTTCTTGTCTTGTTTCTTGTCTTGTTTTTTGTCTTGTCTTGGCTTGTTTCTTGTCTTGTTTCTTGTCTTGTTTCTTGTCTTGTTTCTTGTCTTGTTTCTTGTCTTGTTTCTTGTCTTGTTTCTTGTCTTGTTTCTTGTCTTGTTTCTTGTCTTGTTTCTTGTCTTGTTTCTTGTCTTGTTTATTGTCTTGTTTCTTGTTTTGTTTTTTGTCGTTTTTCTTGTCTTGTTTCTTGTCTTGTTTCTTGTCTTCTCTTGTTTTGTGTCTTGTCTTTTTTCTTGTCTTGTTTCTTGTCTTGTTTCTTGTCTTGTCTTGTCTTGTTTCTTGTCTTGTTTCTTGTCTTGTTTCTTGTCTTGTTTCTTGTCTTGTTTCTTGTCTTGTTTCTTGTCTTGTTTCTTGTCTTGTTTCTTGTCTTGTTTCTTGTCTTGTTTCTTGTTTTGTTTTTTGTCGTTTTTCTTGTCTTGTTGATTGTCTTGTTTCTTGTGTTCTCTTGTTTTGTGTCTTGTCTTTTTTCTTGTCTTGTTTCTTGTCTTGTTTCTTGTCTTGTCTTGTCTTGTCTTGTTTCTTGTCTTGTCTTGTCTTGTTTCTTGTCTTGTTTCTTGTCTTGTCTTGTTTCGTGTCTTGTCTTGTTTCTTGTCTTGTTTCTTGTCTTGTTTCTTGTCTTGTCTTGTCTTGTCTTGTTTCTTGTCTTGTCTTGTCTTGTTTCTTGTCTTGTTTCTTGTCTTGTCTTGTCTTGTTTGTTGTCTTGTTTCTTGTCTTGTTTCTTGTCTTGTTTTTTGTCTTGTTTCTTGTCTTGTCTTGTCTTGTTTCTTGTCTTGTTTCTTGTCTTGTGTCTTGTCTTTCTTGTCTTGTTTCTTGTCTTGTCTTGTTTCTTCTCTTGTTTCTTCTCTTGTTTCTTGTCTTGTTTCTTGTCTTGTCTTGTCTTGTTTCTTGTCTTGTTTCTTGTCTTGCTTCTTGTCTTGTCTCTTGTCTTGTCTTGTTTCTTGTCTTGTTTCTTGTCTTGTTTCTTGTCTTGTTTCTTGTCTTGTTTCTTGTCTTTTTTCTTGTCTTGTTTCTTGTCTTGTCTTGTCTTGTTTCTTGTCTTGTCTTGTCTTGTTTCTCGTCTTGTTTCTTGTCTTGTTTCTTGTCTTGTTTTCTGTCTTGTTTCTTGTTTTGTTTCTTGTCTTGTCTTGTCTTGTATCTTGTCTTGTTTGTTGTCTTGTCTTGTCTTGTCTTGTTTCTTGTCTTCTTTCTTGTCTTGTTTCTTGTCTTGTTTCTTGTCTTGTCTTCTCTTGTTTCTTGTCTTGTTTCTTGTCTTGTTTCTTGTCTTGTTTCTTGTCTTGTTTCTTGTCTTGTTTCTTGGCTTGTTTCTTGTCTTGTCTTGTTTCTTGTCTTGTTTCCTGTCTTGTTTCTTGTCTTGTCTTCTCTTGTTTCTTGTCTTGTTTCTTGTCTTGTCTTGTCTTGTTTCTTGTCTTGTCTTGTCTTGTCTTGTTTCTTGTCTTGTTTCTTGTCTTGTTTCTTGTCTTGTTTCTTGTCTTGTCTTCTCTTGTTTCTTGTCTTGTTTCTTGTCTTGTCTTGTCTTGTTTCTAGTCTTGTCTTTTTTCTTGTCTTGTTTCTTGTCTTGTTTCTTTTCTTGTTTCTTGTCTTGTCTTGTCTTTTTTCTTCTCTTGTCTTGTGTTGCCTTGTCTTGTTTCTCGTCTTGTTTCTTGTCTTGTTTCTTGTCTTGTTTCTTGTCTTGTTTCTTGTTTTGTTTCTTGTCTTGTCTTGTCTTGTTTCTTGTCTTGTTTCTTGTCTTGTGTTGTCTTGTTTCTTGTCTTGTTTCTTGTCTTGCTTTTTGTCTTGTTTCTTGTCTTGTCTTGTTTCTTGTCTTGTTTCTTGTCTTGTTTCCTGTATTGTGTTGTCTTGTTTCTTGTCTTGTTTCTTGTCTTGTTTCTTGTCTTGTTTCTTGTCTTGTCTTGTCTTGTTTCTTGTCTTGTTTCTTGTCTTGCTTCTTGTCTTGTTTCTTGTCTTGTTTCTTGTCTTGTGTTGTCTTGTTTCTTGTCTTGTTTCTTGTCTTCTTTCTTGTCTTGTTTCTTGTCTTGTATCTTGTCTTGTTTCTTGTCTTGTTTCGTTTCTTGTTTCTTGTCTTGTTTCTTGTCTTGTTTCTTGTCTTGTTTCTTGTCTTATTTCTTGTCTTTTCTTATTTCGTGTCTTGTCTTGTTTCTTGTCTTGTTTCTTCTCTTTTTTCTTGTCTTGTTTCTTGTCTTGTCTTGTCTTGTTTCTTGTCTTCCCTATTTTCTTGTATTGTTTCTTGTATTGTTTCTTGTCTTGTTTCTTGTCTTGTTCCTTGTCTTGTTTCTTCTCTTGTTTCTTGTCTTGTGTCTTGTCTTTTCTTGTCTTGTCTTGTTTCTTGTCTTGTCTTGTCTTGATTCTTGTCTTGTCTTGTCTTGTCTTATTTCTTGTCTTGTTTCTTTTCTTGTTTCTTGTCTTGTTTCTTGTCTTGTTTCGTGTCTTGTCTTGTTTCTTGTCTTGTTTCTTGTCTTGTTTCTTGTCTTGTTTCTTGTCTTGTTTCTTGTCTTGTTTCTTGTCTTGTTTCTTGTCTTGTTTCTTGTCTTGTTTCTTGTCTTGTTTCTTGTCTTGTTTCTTGTCGATTTTCTTGTCTTGTCTTGTCTTGTTTCTTGTCTTGTCTTGTTTCTTCTCTTGTTTCTTCTCTTGTTTCTTGTCTTGTTTCTTGTCTTGTTTCTTCTCTTGTTTCTTCTCTTGTTTCTTGTCTTGTCTCTTGTCTTGTCTTGTCTTGTCTTGTCTTTTTTCTTGTCTTGTCTTGTCTTGTTTCTTGTCTTCTTTCTTGTCTTGTCTTGTCTTGTTTCTTGTCTTGTTTCTTGTCTTGTTTCTTGTCTTTTTTCTTGTCTTGTTTTTTGTCTTGTCTTGTCTTGTTTCTTGTCTTGTTTCTTGTCTTGTTTCTTGTCTTGTTTCTTGCCTTGTTTCTTGTCTTGTCTTGTTTCTTCTCTTGTTTCTTATCTTGTTTCTTGTTTTGTCTTGTCTTGTTTCTTGTCTTGTTTCTTGTCTTGTTTCTTGTCTTGTTTCTTGTTTTGTTTCTTGTTTTGTTTCTTGTCTTGTTTCTTGTCTTTTTTCTTGTCTTGTTTCTTGTCTTGTTTCTTGTCTTGTTTCTTGTCTTGTTTCCTGTCTTGTTTCTTCTCTTGTTTCTTGTCGTGTCTCTTGTCTTCTCTTGTCTTGTCTTGTTTCTTGTCTTGTCTTGTCTTTTTTCTTGTCTTGTCTTGTCTTGTCTTGTTTCTTGTCTTGTTTCTTTTCTTGTTTCTTGTCTTGTCTTGTTTCTTGTCCTTTTTCTTGTCTTGTTTCTTGTCTTGTTTCTTGTCTTGTCTTGTTTCTTGTCTTGTCTTGTTTCTTGTCTTGTTTCTTGTCTTGTTTCTTGTCTTGTTTCTTGTCTTGTTTCTTGTCTTGTCTTGTCTTGTTTCTTGTCTTGTTTCTTGTCTTGTTTCTTGTCTTGTTTCTTGTTTTGTATTGTCTTGTTTCTTGTCTTGTCTTGTTTCTTGTCTTGTTTCTTGTCTTGTTTCTTGTCTTGTTTCTTGTCTTGTTTCTTGTCTTGTTTCTTGTCTTGTTTTTTGTCTTGTCTTGTTTCATGTCTTGTCTTGTTTCTTATCTTGTTTCTTGTCTTGTTTCTTGTCTTGTTTCTTGTCTTGTCTTGTCTTGTTTCTTGTCTTTTTTCTTGTCTTGTTTCTTGTCTTGTTTCTTGTCTTCTTTCTTGTTTTGTATTGTCTTGTTTCTTGTCTTGTCTTGTCTTGTCCATTTTCTTTTCTTGTTTCTTGTCTTGTTTCTTGTCTTGTTTCTTGTCTTGTTTCTTGTCTTGTTTCTTGTCTTTTGTCTTGTATTGTCTTGTCTTGTTCCTTGTCTTGTTTCTTGTCTTGTCTTGTCTTGTTTCTTGTCTTTTTTCTTGTCTTATTTCTTGTCTTGTTTCTTGTCTTGTTTCTACTCTTGTTTCTCCTCTTGTCTTGTTTCGTCTCTTGTCTTGTTTCTTGTTTTGTTTCTTGTCTTGTTTCTTGTCTTGTTTCTTGTCTGATTTCTTGTCTCGTTTCTTCTCTTGTCTCTTGTCTTGTCTTGTCTTTTCTTGTTTCTTGTCTTGTCTTGTCTTGTTTCTTGTCTTGTTTCTTTTCTTGTCTTTTTTCGTGTCTTGTCTTGTTTCTTGTCTTGTTTTTTGTCTTGTTTCTTGTCTTGTTTCTAATCTTGTTTCTTGTCTTGTCTTGTCTTGTTTCTTGTCTTGTCTTTTTCTTGTCTTGTTTCTTGTCTTGTTTCTTGTCCACTTTCTTGTCTTTTTTGTTGTCTTGTTTCTTGTCTTGTTTCTTGTCTTATTGCTTGTCTTGTCTTGTTTTGTGTCTTGTATTGTTTCTTGTCTTGTTTCTTGTCTTGTTTCTTGTCTTGTTTCTTGTCTTGTTTCTTGTCTTGTTTCTTGTCTTGTCTTGTTTCTTGTCTTGTTTCTCGTCTTGTTTCTTGTCTTTTTTCTTGTCTTGTTTCTTGTCTTGTTTCTTGGCTTGTTTCTTGACTTGTTTCTTCTCTTTTTTCTTGTCTTGTTTCTTGTCTTGTCTTGTCTTGTTCCTTCTCTTGTTTCTTGTCTTGTTTCTTGTCTTGTTTCTTTTCTTGTTTCTTGTCTTGTTACCTGTCTTGTCTTTTCTGTTTCTTGTATTGTTTCTTGTCTTGCTTCTTGTCTTGTTTCTTGTGTTTTTTCTTGTCTTGTTTTTTGTCTTGTTTCTTGTCTTGTTTCTTGTCTTGTTTCTTGTTTTGTCTTGTTTCTTTTCTTGTTTCTTGTCTTGTCTTGTTTCGTGTCTTGTCTTGTTTCTTGTCTTGTTTCTTGTCTTGTTTCTTGTCTTGTTTCTTGTCTTGTCTTGGCTTGTTTCTTGTCTTGTCTTGTTTCTTGTCTTGTTTCTTGTCTTGTTTCTTGTCTTGTTTCGTGTCTTGTCTTGGCTTGTTTCTTGTCTTGTCTTGTTTCTTGTCTTGTTTCTTGTCTTGTTTCTTGTCTTGTTTCTTGTCTTGTTTCTTGTCTTCTTTCTTGTCTTGTTTCTTGTCTTGTTTCTTGTCTTGTTTCTTGTTTTGTTTTTTGTCGTGTTTCTTTTCTTGTTTCTCGTCTTGTTTCTTGTCTTGTCTTGTTTCGTGTCTTGTCTTGTTTCTTGTCTTGTTTCTTGTCTTGTTTCTTGTCTTGTTTCTTGTCTTGTCTTGTTTCTTGTCTTGTTTCTTGTCTTGTTTCTTGTCTTGTCTTGTTTCTTGTCTTGTTTCTTGTCTTGTTTCTTGTCTTGTTTCTTGTCTTGTTTCTTGTCTTGTTTCTTGTCTTGTTTCTTGTCTTGTTTCTTGTCTTGTTTCTTGTCTTGTTTCTTGTCTTTTTTCTTGGCTTGTCTTGTTTCGTGTCTTGTCTTGTGTCTTGTCTTGTTTCTTGTCTTGTTTCTTGTTTTGTGTCTTGTCTTGATTGTTGTCTTGTTTCTTTGCTTTTTTCTTGTCTTGTTTCTTGTCTTGTCTTGTTTCTTGTCTTCCCTATTTTCTTGTCTTGTTTCTTGTCTTGTTTCTTGTGTTTTTTCTTGTCTTTTTTTTTGTCTTGTTTCTTGTCTTGTTAATTGTTTTGTGTTGTTTTGTTTCTTGTCTTGTCTTGTCTTTTTTCTTGTCTTCTTTCTTGTCTTGTTTCTTGTCTTGTTTCTTGTCTTGTTTCTTTTCTTGTTTCTTGTCTTATCTTGTTTCTTGTCTTGTTTCTTGTCTTGTCTTGTTTCGTGTCTTGTCTTGTTTCTTGTTTTGTTTCTTGTCTTGTTTTTTGTCTTGTTTCTTGTCTTGTTTCTTGTGTTGTTTGTTGTCTTCTCTTGGCTTGTTTCTTGTCTTGTTTCTTGTCTTGTTTCTTGTCTTGTTTCTTGTCTTGTTTCTTGTCTTGTTTCTTGTCTTGTTTCTTGTCTTGTTTCTTGTCTTGTTTCTTGTCTTGTTTCTTGTCTTGTTTCTTGTCTTGTTTCTTGTCTTGTTTATTGTCTTGTTTCTTGTTTTGTTTTTTGTCGTTTTTCTTGTCTTGTTGCTTGTCTTGTTTCTTGTCTTCTCTTGTTTTGTGTCTTGTCTTTTTTCTTGTCTTGTTTCTTGTCTTGTTTCTTGTCTTGTCTTGTCTTGTTTCTTGTCTTGTTTCTTGTCTTGTTTTTTGTCTTGTTTCTTGTCTTGTTTCTTGTCTTGTTTCTTGTCTTGTTTCTTGTCTTGTTTCTTGTCTTGTTTCTTGTCTTGTTTCTTGTTTTGTTTTTTGTCGTTTTTCTTGTCTTGTTGCTTGTCTTGTTTCTTGTCTTCTCTTGTTTTGTGTCTTGTCTTTTTTCTTGTCTTGTTTCTTGTCTTGTTTCTTGTCTTGTCTTGTCTTGTCTTGTTTCTTGTCTTGTCTTGTCTTGTTTCTTGTCTTGTTTCTTGTCTTGTCTTGTTTCGTGTCTTGTCTTGTTTCTTGTCTTGTTTCTTGTCTTGTTTCTTGTCTTGTCTTGTCTTGTCTTGTTTCTTGTCTTGTCTTGTCTTGTTTCTTGTCTTGTTTCTTGTCTTGTCTTGTCTTGTTTCTTGTCTTGTTTCTTGTCTTGTTTCTTGTCTTGTTTCTTGTCTTGTTTTTTGTCTTGTTTCTTGTCTTGTCTTGTCTTGTTTCTTGTCTTGTTTCTTGTCTTGTGTCTTGTCTTTCTTGTCTTGTTTCTTGTCTTGTCTTGTTTCTTCTCTTGTTTCTTCTCTTGTTTCTTGTCTTGTTTCTTGTCTTGTCTTGTCTTGTTTCTTGTCTTGTTTCTTGTCTTGCTTCTTGTTTTGTCTCTTGTCTTGTCTTGTTTCTTGTCTTGTTTCTTGTCTTGTTTCTTGTCTTGTTTCTTGTCTTTTTTCTTGTCTTGTTTCTTGTCTTGTCTTGTCTTGTTTCCTGTCTTGTTTCTTGTCTTGTTTCTTGTCTTGTTTCGTGTCTTGTTTCTTGTCTTGTTTCTTGTCTTGTTTCTTGTCTTGTTTCTTGTCTTGTCTTGTCTTGTCTTGTTTCTTGTCTTGTCCTTTTTCTTGTCTTGTTTCTTGTCTTTTTTATTGTCTTTTTTCTTGTCTTGTTTCTTGTCTTGTCTTGTCTTGTTTCTTGTCTTGTCTTGTCTTGTCTTCTCTTGTCTTGTTTCTCGTCTTGTTTCTTGTCTTGTTTCTTGTCTTGTTTCTTGTCTTGTCTTGTCTTGTTTCTTCTCTTGTTTCTTGTCTTGTTTTTTGTCTTGTTCCTTCTCTTGTTTCTTGTCTTGTTTCTTGTCTTGTCTTGTCTTGTTTATTGTCTTGTCTTGTCTTGTCTTGTTTCTTGTCTTGTTTCTTGTCTTGTTTCTTGTCTTGTTTCTTGTCTTGTCTTCTCTTGTTTCTTGTCTTGTTTCTTGTCTTGTTTCTTGTCTTGTCTTCTCTTGTCTTGTTTCTTGTCTTGTTTCTTGTCTTGTTTCTTGTCTTGTTTCTTGTCTTGTCTTGTCTCGTGTCTTGTCTTGTTTTTTGTCTTATTTCTTGTCTTGTTTCTTGTCTTGTCTTGTCTTGTCTTGTTTCTTGTCTTGTTTCCTGTCTTGTTTCTTGTCTTGTTTTTTGTTTTTTTGTCTTGTTTCTAGTCTTGTTTCTTGTCTTGTTTCTTGTCTTGTTTCTTGTCTTGTTTCTTGTCTTGTTTCTTGTATTGTTTCTTGTCTTGTTTCTTGTCTTGTCTTGTCTTGTTTCTTGTCTTGTCTTGTCTTGTCTTGTTTCTTGTCTTGTTTCTTGTCTTTTTTCTTGTCTTGTTTCTTGTCTTGTCTTCTCTTCTTTCTTGTCTTGTTTCTTGTCTTATTTCTTGTTTTTTTGTCTTGTTTCTTGTCTTGTTTCTTGTCGTGTTTCTTCTCCGTTTTCTTGTCTTGTTTCTTGTCTTGTTTCTTGTCTGGTCTTGTCTTGTTTCTTGTCTTGTTTCTTGTCTTGTTTCTTGTCTTGTTTCTTGTCTTGTTTCTTGTCTTTTTTCTTGTCTTGCCTTGTCTTGTCTTGTTTCTTGTCTTGTTTCTTGTCTTGTCTTGTCTTGTCTTGTCTTGTTTCTTGTCTTGTCCTTTTTCTTGTCTTGTTTCTTGTCCTTTTTCTTGTCTTGTCTTGTTTCTTGTCTTGTCTTGTCTTGTTTCTTGTCTTGTTTCTTGTCTTGTCTTGTCTTGTCTTGTCTTGTTTCTTGTCTTGTCCTTTTTCTTGTCTTGTTTCTTGTCTTGTTTCTTGTCTTGTTTCTTGTCTTTTTTCTTGTCTTGTCTTGTCTTGTTTCTTGTCTTGTCTTGTCTTGTCTTGTCTTGTCTTGTCTTGATTCTCGTCTTGTTTCTCTTCTTGTTTCTCTTCTTGTTTGTTGTCTTGTTTGTTTTCTTGTTTGTTGTCCTTTTTCTTGTCTTGTTTCTTGTCTTGTCTTGTCTTGTTTCTTGTCTTCTTTCTTGTCTCTTTTCTTGTCTTGTCTTGTCCTGTTTCTTGTCTTGTTTCTTGTCTTGTTTCTTGTCTTGTTTCTTGTCTTGTCTTGTCTTGTATCTTGTCTTGTTTTTTGTCTTGTTTCTTGTCTTTTTTCTTGTCTTGTTTCTTGTTTTTTTGTTTTGTTTCTTGTCTTGTTTCTTGTCTTATTGCTTGTCTTGTCTTGTTTTGTGTCTTGTATTGTTTCTTGTCTTGTTTCTTGTCTTGTTTCTTGTCTTGTTTCTTGTCTTGTTTCTTGTCTTGTTTCTTGTCTTGTCTTGTTTCTTGTCTTGTTTCTCGTCTTGTTTCTTGTCTTTTTTCTTGTCTTGTTTCTTGTCTTGTTTCTTGGCTTGTTTCTTGACTTGTTTCTTCTCTTTTTTCTTGTCTTGTTTCTTGTCTTGTCTTGTCTTGTTCCTTCTCTTGTTTCTTGTCTTGTTTCTTGTCTTGTTTCTTTTCTTGTTTCTTGTCTTGTTACCTGTCTTGTCTTTTCTGTTTCTTGTATTGTTTCTTGTCTTGCTTCTTGTCTTGTTTCTTGTGTTTTTTCTTGTCTTGTTTTTTGTCTTGTTTCTTGTCTTGTTTCTTGTCTTGTTTCTTGTTTTGTCTTGTTTCTTTTCTTGTTTCTTGTCTTGTCTTGTTTCGTGTCTTGTCTTGTTTCTTGTCTTGTTTCTTGTCTTGTTTCTTGTCTTGTTTCTTGTCTTGTCTTGGCTTGTTTCTTGTCTTGTCTTGTTTCTTGTCTTGTTTCTTGTCTTGTTTCTTGTCTTGTTTCGTGTCTTGTCTTGGCTTGTTTCTTGTCTTGTCTTGTTTCTTGTCTTGTTTCTTGTCTTGTTTCTTGTCTTGTTTCTTGTCTTGTTTCTTGTCTTCTTTCTTGTCTTGTTTCTTGTCTTGTTTCTTGTCTTGTTTCTTGTTTTGTTTTTTGTCGTGTTTCTTTTCTTGTTTCTCGTCTTGTTTCTTGTCTTGTCTTGTTTCGTGTCTTGTCTTGTTTCTTGTCTTGTTTCTTGTCTTGTTTCTTGTCTTGTTTCTTGTCTTGTCTTGTTTCTTGTCTTGTTTCTTGTCTTGTTTCTTGTCTTGTCTTGTTTCTTGTCTTGTTTCTTGTCTTGTTTCTTGTCTTGTTTCTTGTCTTGTTTCTTGTCTTGTTTCTTGTCTTGTTTCTTGTCTTGTTTCTTGTCTTGTTTCTTGTCTTGTTTCTTGTCTTTTTTCTTGGCTTGTCTTGTTTCGTGTCTTGTCTTGTGTCTTGTCTTGTTTCTTGTCTTGTTTCTTGTTTTGTGTCTTGTCTTGATTGTTGTCTTGTTTCTTTGCTTTTTTCTTGTCTTGTTTCTTGTCTTGTCTTGTTTCTTGTCTTCCCTATTTTCTTGTCTTGTTTCTTGTCTTGTTTCTTGTGTTTTTTCTTGTCTTTTTTTTTGTCTTGTTTCTTGTCTTGTTAATTGTTTTGTGTTGTTTTGTTTCTTGTCTTGTCTTGTCTTTTTTCTTGTCTTCTTTCTTGTCTTGTTTCTTGTCTTGTTTCTTGTCTTGTTTCTTTTCTTGTTTCTTGTCTTATCTTGTTTCTTGTCTTGTTTCTTGTCTTGTCTTGTTTCGTGTCTTGTCTTGTTTCTTGTTTTGTTTCTTGTCTTGTTTTTTGTCTTGTTTCTTGTCTTGTTTCTTGTGTTGTTTGTTGTCTTCTCTTGGCTTGTTTCTTGTCTTGTTTCTTGTCTTGTTTCTTGTCTTGTTTCTTGTCTTGTTTCTTGTCTTGTTTCTTGTCTTGTTTCTTGTCTTGTTTCTTGTCTTGTTTCTTGTCTTGTTTCTTGTCTTGTTTCTTGTCTTGTTTCTTGTCTTGTTTATTGTCTTGTTTCTTGTTTTGTTTTTTGTCGTTTTTCTTGTCTTGTTGCTTGTCTTGTTTCTTGTCTTCTCTTGTTTTGTGTCTTGTCTTTTTTCTTGTCTTGTTTCTTGTCTTGTTTCTTGTCTTGTCTTGTCTTGTTTCTTGTCTTGTTTCTTGTCTTGTTTTTTGTCTTGTTTCTTGTCTTGTTTCTTGTCTTGTTTCTTGTCTTGTTTCTTGTCTTGTTTCTTGTCTTGTTTCTTGTCTTGTTTCTTGTTTTGTTTTTTGTCGTTTTTCTTGTCTTGTTGCTTGTCTTGTTTCTTGTCTTCTCTTGTTTTGTGTCTTGTCTTTTTTCTTGTCTTGTTTCTTGTCTTGTTTCTTGTCTTGTCTTGTCTTGTCTTGTTTCTTGTCTTGTCTTGTCTTGTTTCTTGTCTTGTTTCTTGTCTTGTCTTGTTTCGTGTCTTGTCTTGTTTCTTGTCTTGTTTCTTGTCTTGTTTCTTGTCTTGTCTTGTCTTGTCTTGTTTCTTGTCTTGTCTTGTCTTGTTTCTTGTCTTGTTTCTTGTCTTGTCTTGTCTTGTTTCTTGTCTTGTTTCTTGTCTTGTTTCTTGTCTTGTTTCTTGTCTTGTTTTTTGTCTTGTTTCTTGTCTTGTCTTGTCTTGTTTCTTGTCTTGTTTCTTGTCTTGTGTCTTGTCTTTCTTGTCTTGTTTCTTGTCTTGTCTTGTTTCTTCTCTTGTTTCTTCTCTTGTTTCTTGTCTTGTTTCTTGTCTTGTCTTGTCTTGTTTCTTGTCTTGTTTCTTGTCTTGCTTCTTGTTTTGTCTCTTGTCTTGTCTTGTTTCTTGTCTTGTTTCTTGTCTTGTTTCTTGTCTTGTTTCTTGTCTTTTTTCTTGTCTTGTTTCTTGTCTTGTCTTGTCTTGTTTCCTGTCTTGTTTCTTGTCTTGTTTCTTGTCTTGTTTCGTGTCTTGTTTCTTGTCTTGTTTCTTGTCTTGTTTCTTGTCTTGTTTCTTGTCTTGTCTTGTCTTGTCTTGTTTCTTGTCTTGTCCTTTTTCTTGTCTTGTTTCTTGTCTTTTTTATTGTCTTTTTTCTTGTCTTGTTTCTTGTCTTGTCTTGTCTTGTTTCTTGTCTTGTCTTGTCTTGTCTTCTCTTGTCTTGTTTCTCGTCTTGTTTCTTGTCTTGTTTCTTGTCTTGTTTCTTGTCTTGTCTTGTCTTGTTTCTTCTCTTGTTTCTTGTCTTGTTTTTTGTCTTGTTCCTTCTCTTGTTTCTTGTCTTGTTTCTTGTCTTGTCTTGTCTTGTTTATTGTCTTGTCTTGTCTTGTCTTGTTTCTTGTCTTGTTTCTTGTCTTGTTTCTTGTCTTGTTTCTTGTCTTGTCTTCTCTTGTTTCTTGTCTTGTTTCTTGTCTTGTTTCTTGTCTTGTCTTCTCTTGTCTTGTTTCTTGTCTTGTTTCTTGTCTTGTTTCTTGTCTTGTTTCTTGTCTTGTCTTGTCTCGTGTCTTGTCTTGTTTTTTGTCTTATTTCTTGTCTTGTTTCTTGTCTTGTCTTGTCTTGTCTTGTTTCTTGTCTTGTTTCCTGTCTTGTTTCTTGTCTTGTTTTTTGTTTTTTTGTCTTGTTTCTAGTCTTGTTTCTTGTCTTGTTTCTTGTCTTGTTTCTTGTCTTGTTTCTTGTCTTGTTTCTTGTATTGTTTCTTGTCTTGTTTCTTGTCTTGTCTTGTCTTGTTTCTTGTCTTGTCTTGTCTTGTCTTGTTTCTTGTCTTGTTTCTTGTCTTTTTTCTTGTCTTGTTTCTTGTCTTGTCTTCTCTTCTTTCTTGTCTTGTTTCTTGTCTTATTTCTTGTTTTTTTGTCTTGTTTCTTGTCTTGTTTCTTGTCGTGTTTCTTCTCCGTTTTCTTGTCTTGTTTCTTGTCTTGTTTCTTGTCTGGTCTTGTCTTGTTTCTTGTCTTGTTTCTTGTCTTGTTTCTTGTCTTGTTTCTTGTCTTGTTTCTTGTCTTTTTTCTTGTCTTGCCTTGTCTTGTCTTGTTTCTTGTCTTGTTTCTTGTCTTGTCTTGTCTTGTCTTGTCTTGTTTCTTGTCTTGTCCTTTTTCTTGTCTTGTTTCTTGTCCTTTTTCTTGTCTTGTCTTGTTTCTTGTCTTGTCTTGTCTTGTTTCTTGTCTTGTTTCTTGTCTTGTCTTGTCTTGTCTTGTCTTGTTTCTTGTCTTGTCCTTTTTCTTGTCTTGTTTCTTGTCTTGTTTCTTGTCTTGTTTCTTGTCTTTTTTCTTGTCTTGTCTTGTCTTGTTTCTTGTCTTGTCTTGTCTTGTCTTGTCTTGTCTTGTCTTGATTCTCGTCTTGTTTCTCTTCTTGTTTCTCTTCTTGTTTGTTGTCTTGTTTGTTTTCTTGTTTGTTGTCCTTTTTCTTGTCTTGTTTCTTGTCTTGTCTTGTCTTGTTTCTTGTCTTCTTTCTTGTCTCTTTTCTTGTCTTGTCTTGTCCTGTTTCTTGTCTTGTTTCTTGTCTTGTTTCTTGTCTTGTTTCTTGTCTTGTCTTGTCTTGTATCTTGTCTTGTTTTTTGTCTTGTTTCTTGTCTTTTTTCTTGTCTTGTTTCTTGTTTTTTTGTTTTGTTTCTTGTCTTGTTTCTTGTCTTGTTTCTTGTCTTGTTTCTTGTCTTGTTTCTTGTCTTGTTTCTTGTCTTGTTTCTTGTCTTGTTTCTTGTCTTGTGTCTTGTCTTGTCTTGTCTTGTTTCTCGTCTTGTTTCTTGTCTTGTTTCTTGTCTTGCTTCTGGTTTTTTTGTCTTGTTTCTTGTCTTGTTTCTTGTCTTGTTTCTTGTCTTGTTTCTTGTCTTGTTTCTTGTCTTGTTTCTTGTCTTGTTTCTTGTCTTGTCTTGTTTCTTGTCTTGTTTCTTGTCTTGTTTCTTGTCTTGTTTCTTGTCTTGTCTTGTCTCGTGTCTTGTCTTGTTTTTTGTCTTGTTTCTTGTGTTGTTTCTTGTCTTGTTTCTGGTTTTTTTGTCTTGTTTCTTGTCTTGTTTCTTGTCTTGTTTCTTGTCTTGTTTCTTGTCTTGTTTCTTGTCTTGTCTTGTCTCGTTTATTGTCTTGTTTCTTGTCTTGTTTCTTGTCTTGTCTTGTCGCGTGTCTTGTCTTGTTTTTTGTCTTGTTCCTTGTCTTATTTCTTGTCTTGTTTCTTGTCTTGCTTCTTGGTTTGTTTCTTGTCTTGTTTCTTGTCTTTTTTCTTGTCTTGTTTTTTGTCTTGTTTCTTGTCTTTTTTCTTGTCTTGTTTCTTGTTTTTTTGTTTTGTTTCTTGTCTTGTTTCTTGTCTTGTTTCTTGTCTTGTTTCTTGTCTTGTTTCTTGTCTTGTCTCTTGTCTTGTTTCTTGTCTTGTGTCTTGTCTTGTCTTGTCTTGTTTCTCGTCTTGTTTCTTGTCTTGTTTCTTGTCTTGCTTCTGGTTTTTTTGTCTTGTTTCTTGTCTTGTTTCTTGTCTTGTTTCTTGTCTTGTCTTGTCTTGTTTCTTGTCTTCTTTCTTCTCTTGTTTCTTGTCTTGTTTCTTGTCTTTTTTCTTGTCTTGTCTTGTCTTGTCTTGTTTCTTGTCTTGTCCTTTTTCTTGTCTTGTTTCTTGTCTTGTTTCTTGTCTTGTTTCTTGTCTTGTTTCTTGTCTTGTTTCTTGTCTTGTCTTGTCTTTTTTCTTGTCTTGTCTTGTCTTTTCTTGTCTTGTTTCTCGTCTTGTTTCTTGTCTTGTTTCTTGTCTTGTTTCTTGTCTTGTTTCTTGTTTTGTTTCTTGTCTTGTCTTGTCTTGTTTCTTGTCTTGTTTCTTGTCTTGTTTCTTGTCTTGTTTTTTGTCTTGTTTCTTGTCTTGTTTCTTGTCTTGTTTCTTGTCTTGTTTCTTGTCTTGTCTTGTCTTGTTTCTTGTCTTCTTTCTTGTCTTGTTTCTTGTCTTGTTTCTTGTCTTGTCTTGTCTTGTTTCTTGTCTTGTTTCTTGTCTTGTTTCTTGACTTGTTTCTTGTCTTGTTTCTTGTCTCGTCTTGTCTTGTCTTGTTTCTTGTCTTGTCCTTTTTCTTGTCTTGTTTCTTGTCTTGTTTCTTGTCTTGTTTCTTGTCTTTTTTTCTTGTCTTGTCTTGTCTTGTTTCTTGTCTTGTCTTGTCTTGTTTCTCGTCTTGTTTCTTGTCTTGTTTCTTGTCTTGTTTCTTGTCTTGTTTCTTGTTTTGTTTCTTGTCTTGTCTTGTCTTGTATCTTGTCTTGTTTCTTGTCTTGTCTTGTCTTGTCTTGTTTCTTGTCTTGTTTCTTGTCTTGTTTCTTGTCTTGTCTTCTCTTGTTTCTTGGCTTGTTTCTTGTCTTGTTTCTTGTCTTGTTTCTTGTCTTGTTTCTTCTCTTGTTTCTTGGCTTGTTTCTTGTCTTGTCTTGTTTCTTGTCTTGTTTCCTGTCTTGTTTCTTGTCTTGTCTTCTCTTGTTTCTTGTCTTGTTTCTTGTCTTGTCTTGTCTTGTTTCTTGTCTTGTCTTGTCTTGTCTTGTTTCTTGTCTTGTTTCTTGTCTTGTTTCTTGTCTTGTTTCTTGTCTTGTCTTCTCTTGTTTCTTGTCTTGTTTCTTGTCTTGTCTTGTCTTGTTTCTAGTCTTGTCTTTTTTCTTGTCTTGTTTCTTGTCCTTTTTCTTGTCTTGTCTTGTTTCTTGTCTTGTCTTGTCTTGTTTCTTGTCTTGTTTCTTGTCTTGTCTTGTCTTGTCTTGTCTTGTTTCTTGTCTTGTCCTTTTTCTTGTCTTGTTTCTTGTCTTGTTTCTTGTCTTGTTTCTTGTCTTTTTTCTTGTCTTGTCTTGTCTTGTTTCTTGTCTTGTCTTGTCTTGTCTTGTCTTGTCTTGTCTTGATTCTCGTCTTGTTTCTCTTCTTGTTTCTCTTCTTGTTTGTTGTCTTGTTTGTTTTCTTGTTTGTTGTCCTTTTTCTTGTCTTGTTTCTTGTCTTGTCTTGTCTTGTTTCTTGTCTTCTTTCTTGTCTCTTTTCTTGTCTTGTCTTGTCCTGTTTCTTGTCTTGTTTCTTGTCTTGTTTCTTGTCTTGTTTCTTGTCTTGTCTTGTCTTGTATCTTGTCTTGTTTTTTGTCTTGTTTCTTCTCTTTTTTCTTGTCTTGTTTCTTGTTTTTTTGTTTTGTTTCTTGTCTTGTTTCTTGTCTTGTTTCTTGTCTTGTTTCTTGTCTTGTTTCTTGTCTTGTTTCTTGTCTTGTTTCTTGTCTTGTTTCTTGTCTTGTTTCTTGTCTTGTGTCTTGTCTTGTCTTGTCTTGTTTCTCGTCTTGTTTCTTGTCTTGTTTCTTGTCTTGCTTCTGGTTTTTTTGTCTTGTTTCTTGTCTTGTTTCTTGTCTTGTTTCTTGTCTTGTTTCTTGTCTTGTTTCTTGTCTTGTTTCTTGTCTTGTTTCTTGTCTTGTTTCTTGTCTTGTCTTGTTTCTTGTCTTGTTTCTTGTCTTGTTTCTTGTCTTGTTTCTTGTCTTGTTATGTCTCGTGTCTTGTCTTGTTTTTTGTCTTGTTTCTTGTGTTGTTTCTTGTCTTGTTTCTGGTTTTTTTGTCTTGTTTCTTGTCTTGTTTCTTGTCTTGTTTCTTGTCTTGTTTCTTGTCTTGTTTCTTGTCTTGTCTTGTCTCGTTTATTGTCTTGTTTCTTGTCTTGTTTCTTGTCTTGTCTTGTCGCGTGTCTTGTCTTGTTTTTTGTCTTGTTCCTTGTCTTATTTCTTGTCTTGTTTCTTGTCTTGCTTCTTGGTTTGTTTCTTGTCTTGTTTCTTGTCTTTTTTCTTGTCTTGTTTTTTGTCTTGTTTCTTGTCTTTTTTCTTGTCTTGTTTCTTGTTTTTTTGTTTTGTTTCTTGTCTTGTTTCTTGTCTTGTTTCTTGTCTTGTTTCTTGTCTTGTTTCTTGTCTTGTCTCTTGTCTTGTTTCTTGTCTTGTGTCTTGTCTTGTCTTGTCTTGTTTCTCGTCTTGTTTCTTGTCTTGTTTCTTGTCTTGCTTCTGGTTTTTTTGTCTTGTTTCTTGTCTTGTTTCTTGTCTTGTTTCTTGTCTTGTCTTGTCTTGTTTCTTGTCTTCTTTCTTCTCTTGTTTCTTGTCTTGTTTCTTGTCTTTTTTCTTGTCTTGTCTTGTCTTGTCTTGTTTCTTGTCTTGTCCTTTTTCTTGTCTTGTTTCTTGTCTTGTTTCTTGTCTTGTTTCTTGTCTTGTTTCTTGTCTTGTTTCTTGTCTTGTCTTGTCTTGTTTCTTGTCTTGTCTTGTCTTTTCTTGTCTTGTTTCTCGTCTTGTTTCTTGTCTTGTTTCTTGTCTTGTTTCTTGTCTTGTTTCTTGTTTTGTTTCTTGTCTTGTCTTGTCTTGTTTCTTGTCTTGTTTCTTGTCTTGTTTCTTGTCTTGTTTTTTGTCTTGTTTCTTGTCTTGTTTCTTGTCTTGTTTCTTGTCTTGTTTCTTGTCTTGTCTTGTCTTGTTTCTTGTCTTCTTTCTTGTCTTGTTTCTTGTCTTGTTTCTTGTCTTGTCTTGTCTTGTTTCTTGTCTTGTTTCTTGTCTTGTTTCTTGACTTGTTTCTTGTCTTGTTTCTTGTCTCGTCTTGTCTTGTCTTGTTTCTTGTCTTGTCCTTTTTCTTGTCTTGTTTCTTGTCTTGTTTCTTGTCTTGTTTCTTGTCTTTTTTTCTTGTCTTGTCTTGTCTTGTTTCTTGTCTTGTCTTGTCTTGTTTCTCGTCTTGTTTCTTGTCTTGTTTCTTGTCTTGTTTCTTGTCTTGTTTCTTGTTTTGTTTCTTGTCTTGTCTTGTCTTGTATCTTGTCTTGTTTCTTGTCTTGTCTTGTCTTGTCTTGTTTCTTGTCTTGTTTCTTGTCTTGTTTCTTGTCTTGTCTTCTCTTGTTTCTTGTCTTGTTTCTTGTCTTGTTTCTTGTCTTGTTTCTTGTCTTGTTTCTTCTCTTGTTTCTTGGCTTGTTTCTTGTCTTGTCTTGTTTCTTGTCTTGTTTCCTGTCTTGTTTCTTGTCTTGTCTTCTCTTGTTTCTTGTCTGGTTTCTTGTCTTGTCTTGTCTTGTTTCTTGTCTTGTCTTGTCTTGTCTTGTTTCTTGTCTTGTTTCTTGTCTTGTTTCTTGTCTTGTTTCTTGTCTTGTCTTCTCTTGTTTCTTGTCTTGTTTCTTGTCTTGTCTTGTCTTGTTTCTAGTCTTGTCTTTTTTCTTGTCTTGTTTCTTGTCTTGTTTCTTTTCTTGTTTCTTGTCTTGTCTTGTCTTTTTTCTTCTCTTGTCTTGTCTTGCCTTGTCTTGTTTCTCGTCTTGTTTCTTGTCTTGTTTCTTGTCTTGTTTCTTGTCTTGTTTCTTGTTTTGTTTCTTGTCTTGTCTTGTCTTGTTTCTTGTCTTGTTTCTTGTCTTGTCTTGTCTTGTCTTCTTTCTTGTCTTCTTTCTTGTCTTGTTTCTTGTCTTGTTTCTTGTCTTGTCTTCTCTTGTTTCTTGTCTTGTTTCTTGTCTTGTTTCTTGTCTTGTTTCTTGTCTTGTTTCTTGTCTTGTCTTGTCTTGTCTTGTTTCTTGTCTTGTTTTTTGTCTTGTTTCTTGTCTTGTCTTCTCTTGTTTCTTGTCTTGTCTTGTCTTGTTTCTTGTCTTGTCTTGTCTTGTCTTGTTTCTTGTCTTGTTTCTTGTCTTGTTTCTTGTCTTGTTTCTTGTCTTGTCTTCTCTTGTTTCTTGTCTTGTTTCTTGTCTTGTCTTGTCTTGTTTCTAGTCTTGTCTTGTTTCTTGTCTTGTTTCTTGTCTTGTTTCTTGTCTTGTTTCTTGTCTTGTCTTCTCTTGTTTCTTGTCTTGTTTCTTGTCTTGTTTCTTGTCTTGTTTCTTGTCTTGTTTCTTGTCTTGTTTCTTGTCTTGTCTTGTCTTGTTTCTTGTCTTGTTTCTTGTCTTGTCTTGTTTCTTGTCTTGTTTCTTGTCTTGTTTCTTGTTTCTTGTCTTGTTTATTGTCTTGTCTTGTCTCGTGTCATGTCTTGTTTTTTGTCTTGTTTCTTGTCTTGTTTCTTGTCTTGTTTCTGGTTTTTTTGTCTTGTTTCTTGTCTTGTTTCTTGTCTTGTTTCTTGTCTTGTTTCTTGTCTTGTTTCTTGTCTTGTTTCTTGTCTTGTTTCTTGTCTTGTCTTGTCTTGTTTCTTGTCTTGTCTTGTCTTGTCTTGTTTCTTGTCTTGTTTCTTGTCTTGTTTCTTGTCTTGTTTCTTGTCTTGTCTTCTCTTTTTTCTTGTCTTGTTTCTTGTCTTGTTTCTTGTCTTGTTTCTTGTCTTGTTTCTTGTCTTGTCTTGTCTTGTCTTGTTTCATGTCTTGTTTCTTGTCTTGTCTTCTCTTGTTTCTTGTCTTGTTTCTTGTCTTGTTTCTTGTCTTGTCTTGTCTTGTTACTTGTCTTGTTTCTTGTCTTGTTTATTGTCTTGTTTCTTGTGTTGTCTTGTCTCGTGTCTTGTCTTGTTTTTTGTCTTGTTTCTTGTCTTGTTTCTTGTCTTGTTTCTGGCTTTTTTGTCTTGTTTCTTGTCTTGTTCCTTGTCTTGTTTCTTGTCTTGTTTCTTGTCTTGTTTCTTGTCTTGTTTCTTGTCTGGCTTCTCTTGTTTCTTGTCTTGTTTCTTGTCTTGTCTTCTCTTGTTTCTTGTCTTGTTTCTTGTCTTGTTTCTTGTCTTGTTTCTTGTCTTCTTTCTAGTCTTGTTTCTTGTCTTGTTTCTTGTCTTGTCTTGTTTTGTTTCTTGTCTTGTCTTGTCTTGTCTTGTTTCTTGTCTTGTTTCTTGTCTTGTTTCTTGTCTTGTTTCTTGTCTTGTTTCTTGTCTTGTTTCTGACGAACGACCGAGTCCAGCGTGTAGTTTCAAAAACCGAAAGTTCAATAAGTGCCAACAACAAGTTATATATACTTCAAATTAGCATACCGCTCATACACATTCCACACACACATTCCACGCACATTCCACACGCTTACAATAACATGCTTACATCCCCCTTTACAAAATGAATACACTGCAACTGGAAAAGCGAGTTACAAGCAAAATAGAAAAAACAAGTCAAAGTCCGTTATAACCCTATAATCATATGACTGAGTGAGTTCATTGAAAGTCAGTGTCTCATGATAGTCAGGTTACAAAGTCTTGATACCTTGGATTCGGCTTGGATATCCTTCCAGATCTGGTAACATATGGTTGGGACTCTCCACTGGATGATCCTTGGGGTCTGGTAGGAACTTGGGGTCTGGCAGGAGACCTTGCAGGAGACTGCTGAGGTACAACAGGCACCTCGGTTAACTTGGGCGGTAACTTTACAGGAGAAGGTGTAGAAAGAGGCACATCATCATCTGCTGCTGCATGATGGTTAAACGGGTTAGGAGCAGGCTCTGGAACAGGCAATAGATGTCTTCGGTTTCTTCTATACTCCTTTCCTCCAGCTTGTACAATGTACGATCGTGGATGCGAAGTGGGCTGCTTAACAACGCCTACTTTCTCGTAACCTCTGTTGGTCTGAAGACGAACAACCTGCTGGGGACTGAGAGGTTGGAGAGGTTTAGCATGCCGATCGTAATACAACTTCTGCTGTTGTCGCTTCAACTCCAAACGTGAGGATACGTCTCTGCTGTTGAGCGCTCTAGGATAGAGGAGTTTCTTTGCAACGGGTAGAACACATCTAGTGCGTCTGGACATCAATCGTTGAGCAGGAGAACCTAGCGTTTGATCTCTTGGAACGTTCCTGAGGTTAAGAAGACCAAGCAGGGGGTCAGAGCCATCCTTTTTGCACTTGTCCAGCAGGTTCTTGGCTTGCTTGACTGCGTTCTCAGCTAGACCATTGGACTGAGGGAAGTAAGGACTGCTGGTGACACGCTCGAAGCTCCATTCACCGGCGAAACTCTGAAACTCTCTGCTTGAAAACTGTGGACCATTGTCCGTTAGCAGCTTGCAGGGAATGCCATGGGTAGCAAAGTGATTCTTCATCTTCTTAATCACAGCTTTGGACGATAGATCTCTGAGAGTACTCATCTCGAACCAGCCCGAGTACGAATCGACGAGAATCAAGTACTGCATTCCATCCCATTCAAATATGTCCGCGCTCACAAAGGACCATGGGAGGTCTGGGACTGGATGGATTAGAAGCGGTTCTTTCTGTTGATGGGGTCTTGCACTGTTGCAGGGCTGACACAAGGATATAGCAGATTCAATGTCATGAATCATAGAAGGCCAATACACGACTTCTCTTGCAATTATTTTCGTAGCATCAACCCCAAATTTCCCACCGAGTGTTTCTTCATGGCCATTCAAGTGCACCATTTAGCACTTCTACCTGCATGCAGGAGGTATTCACGCAGACAAAGAGCTCATCGTGACCTAACTCGCATGATCGAACATTTAGAATCCCACTCCTGACACCATGACGAACGACCGAGTCCAGCGTGTAGTTTCAAAAACCGAAAGTTCAATAAGTGCCAACAACAAGTTATATATACTTCAAATTAGCATACCGCTCATACACATTCCACACACACATTCCACGCACATTCCACACGCTTACAATAACATGCTTACATGTTATTGTCTTGTTCCTTGTCTTGTTTCTTGTCTTGTTTCTTGTCTTGTTTCTTGTCTTGTTTCTTGTCTTGCTTCTCTTGTTTCTTGTCTTGTTTCTTGTCTTGTCTTCTCTTGTTTCTTGTCTTGTTTCTTGTCTTCTTTCTAGTCTTGTTTCTTGTCTTGTTTCTTGTCTTGTCTTGTCTTGTTTCTTGTCTTGTCTTGTCTTGTCTTGTTTCTTGTCTTGTTTCTTGTCTTGTTTCTTGTCTTGTTTCTTGTCTTGTTTCTTGTCTTGTTTCTTGTCTTATTTCTTGTCTTGTCTTGTCTTGTCTTGTTTCTTGTCTTGTCCTTTTTCTTGTCTTGTTTTTTGTCTTGTTTCTTGTCTTGTTTCTTATCTTGTTTCTTGTCTTGTCTTGTCTTGTTTCTTGTCTTCTCTTGTCTTGTCTTGTCTTGTCTTGTTTCTCGTCTTGTTTCTTGTCTTGTTTCTTGTCTTGTTTCTTGTCTTGTTTCTTGTCCAGTCTTGTCTTGTTTCTTGTCTTGTTTCTTGTCTTGTTTCTTGTCTTGTTTCTTGTCTTGTTTCTTGTCTTGTTTCTTGTCTTGTCTTGTCTCGTGTCTTGTCTTGTTTTTTGTCTTGTTTCTTGTCTTGTTTCTTGTCTTGTTTCTTGTCTTGTTTCTTGTCTTGTTTCTTGTCTTGTCTTGTCTTGTTTCTTGTCTTGTCTTGTCTTGTCTTGTTTCTTGTCTTGTTTCTTGTCTTGTTTCTTGTCTTGTTTCTTGTCTAGTTTCTTGTCTTGTGTTGTCTTGTCTTGTTTCTTGTCTTGTTTCTTGTTTTGTTTGTTGTCTTGTTTCTTGTCTTGTCTTCTCTTGTTTCTTTTCTTGTTTCGTGGCTTGTTTCTTGTCTTGTTTCTTGTCTTGTTTCTTGTCTTGTTTCTTGTCTTGTTTCTTGTCTTGTCTTGTCTTGTCTTGTTTCTTGTCTTGTCTTGTTTCTTGTCTTGTCTTGTTTCTTGTCTAGTTTCTTGTCTTGTTTCTTCTCTTGTTTCTTGTCTTGTTTCTTGTCTTGTTTCTTGTCTTGTTTCTCGTCTTGTTTCTCGTCTCGTCTTGTCTTGTTTCTTCTCTTGTTTCTTGTGTTGTTTCTTGTGTTGTTTCTTGTGTTGTTTCTTGTCTTGTTTCTTGTCTTGTCTTGTTTCTTGTCTTGTCCTGTTTCTCTTCTTTTTTCTTGTCTTGTTTCTTGTCTTGTTTCTTGTCTTTTTTCTTGTCTTGTTTCTTGTCTTGTCTTCTCTTTTTTCTTGTCTTGTTTCTTGTCTTGTTTCTTGTCTTGTCTTGTCTTGTCTTGTTTCATGTCTTGTTTCTTGTCTTGTCTTCTCTTGTTTCTTGTCTTGTTTCTTGTCTTGTCTTGTCTTGTTACTTGTCTTGTTTCTTGTCTTGTTTATTGTCTTGTTTCTTGTGTTGTCTTGTCTCGTGTCTTGTCTTGTTTTTTGTCTTGTTTCTTGTCTTGTTTCTGGCTTTTTTGTCTTGTTTCTTGTCTTGTTCCTTGTCTTGTTTCTTGTCTTGTTTCTTGTCTTGTTTATTGTCTTGTTTCTTGTGTTGTCTTGTCTCGTGTCTTGTCTTGTTTTTTGTCTTGTTTCTTGTCTTGTTTCTTGTCTTGTTTCTTGTCTTGTTTCTTGTCTTGTTTCTTGTCTTGCTTCTCTTGCTTCTTGTCTTGTTTCTTGTCTTGTCTTCTCTTGTTTCTTGTCTTGTTTCTTGTCTTGTTTCTTGTCTTGTTTCTTGTCTTCTTTCTAGTCTTGTTTCTTGTCTTGTCTTGTCTTGTTTCTTGTCTTGTCTTGTCTTGTCTTGTTTCTTGTCTTGTTTCTTGTCTTGTTTCTTGTCTTGTTTCTTGTCTTGTTTCTTGTCTTGTTTCTTGTCTTGTTTCTTGTCTTGTTTCTTGTCTTGTCTTGTCTTGTCTTGTTTCTTGTCTTGTCCTTTTTCTTGTCTTGTTTTTTGTCTTGTTTCTTGTCTTGTTTCTTGTCTTGTTTCTTGTCTTGTCTTGTCTTTTTTCTTGTCTTCTCTTGTCTTGTCTTGTCTTGTCTTGTTTCTCGTCTTGTTTCTTGTCTTGTTTCTTGTCTTGTTTCTTGTCTTGTTTCTTGTCTCGTTTCTTGTCTTGTTTCTTGTCTTGTCCTTTTTCTTGTCTTGTTTCTTGTCTTGTTTCTTGTTTCTTGTCTTTTTTCTTGTATTGTCTTCTCTTGTTTCTTGTCTTGTTTCTTGTCTTGTCTTGTCTTTTCTTGTTTCTTGTCTTGTCCTTTTTCTTGTCTTGTTTCTTGTCTTGTTTCTTGTCTTGTTTCTTGTCTTGTTTCTTGTCTTGTCCTTTTTCTTGTCTTGTTTCTTGTCTTGTTTCTTGTTTTGTTTCTTGTCTTGTCTTGTCTTGTCTTGTTTCTTGTCTTGTTTCTTGTCTTGTCTTTCTTGTTTCTTGTCTTGTTTCTGGTTTTTTGTCTTGTTTCTTGTCTTGTCTTTCTTGTTTCTTGTCTTGTTTCTTTTCTTGTTTCTTGTCTTGTCTTGTCTTGTCTTGTTTCTTGTCTTGTTTCTTGTTTTTTTGACTTGTTTCTTGTCTTGTTTCTTGTCTTGTTTCTTGTCTTTTTTCTTGTCTTGTTTCTTGTCTTGTTTCTTGTCTTGTTTCTTGTCTTGTTTCTTTTCTTGTTTGTTGTCTTGTTTCTTGTCTTGTTTCTTGTCTTGTTTCTTGTCTTGTCTTGTCTTTTTTCTTGTCTTGTCTTGTCTTGTCTTGTTTCTTGTCTTGTTTCTTGTCTTGTTTCTTGTTTTGTTTCTTGTCTTGTCTTGTCTTCTTTCTTGTCTTGTTTCTTGTTTTTTTTTGTCTTGTTTCTTTTCTTGTTTCTTGTCTTGTTTCTTGTCTTGTCTTGTCTTCTCTTGTTTCTTGTCTTGTCCTTTTTCTTGTCTTGTTTCTTGTCTTGTTTCTTGTCTTGTCTTGTCTTGATATGTTTCTTGTCTTGTCTTGTCTTGTCTTGTTTCTCGTCTTGTTTCTCGTCTTGTTTCTTGTCTTGTTTCTTGTCTTGTTTCTTGTCTTGTTTCTTGTCTTGTCTTGTTTCTTGTCTTGTCTTGTTTCTTGTCTTGTTTCTTGTCTTGTTTCTTGTCTTGTTTGTTGTCTTGTCTTGTCTTCTCTTGTTTCTTGTCTTGTCCTTTGTCTTCTCTTGTTTCTTGTCTTGTTTCTTGTCTTGTTTCTTGTCTTGTTTCTTGTCTTGTTTCTTGTCTTGTCCTTTTTCTTGTCTTGTTTCTTGTCTTGTTTCTTGTCTTGTTTCTTGTCTTGTTTCTTGTCTTGTCTTGTCTTGTCTTGTTTCTTGTCTTGTCTTGTCTTGTCTTGTCTTGTTTCTCGTGTTGTTTCTTGTCTTTTTTCTTGTCTTGTTTCTTGTCTTGTTTCTTGTCTTGTTTCTTGTCTTGTCTTGTCTTGTTTCTTGTCTTGTTTCTTGTCTTGTTTCTTGTCTTGTTTCTTGTCTTGTTTCTTGTCTTTTCTTGTCTTGTCTTGTTTCTTGTCTTGTTTCTTGTCTTGTTTCTTGTCTTGTTTCTTGTCTTGTTTCTTGTCTTGTTTCTTGTCTTGTTTCTTGTCTTGTCTTGTTTCGTGTCTTGTTTCTTGTCTTTTTTCTTGTCTTGTTTCTTCTCTTGTTTCTTGTCTTGTTTCTTGTCTTGTTTCTCGTCTTGTTTCTCGTCTAATCTTGTCTTGTTTCTTCTCTTGTTTCTTGTCTTGTTTCTTGTGTTGTTTCTTGTGTTGTTTCTTGTCTTGTTTCTTGTCTTGTCTTGTTTCTTGTCTTGTCTTGTTTCTTGTCTTGTCTTGTTTCTCTTCTTTTTTCTTGTCTTGTTTCTTGTCTTGTTTCTTGTCTTGTTTCTTGTCTTGTTTCTTGTTTTGTTTCTTGTCTTTTTTCTTGTCTTGTTTCTTGTTTTGTCTTGTCTTGTCTTGTTTCATGTCTTGTTTCTTGTCTTGTCTTCTCTTGTTTCTTGTCTGGTTTCTTGTCTTGTTTCTTTTCTTGTCTTGTCTTGTAACTTGTCTTGTTTCTTGTCTTGTTTCTGGCTTTTTTGTCTTGTTTCTTGTCTTGTTTCTTGTCTTGTTTCTTGTCTTTTTTCTTGTCTTGTTTCTTGTCTTGTCTTGTCTTTTTTCTTGTCTTGTCTTGTCTTGTCTTGTTTCTTGTCTTGTTTCTTGTCTTGTTTCTTGTTTTGTTTCTTGTCTTGTCTTGTCTTCTTTCTTGTCTTGTTTCTTGTTTTTTTTTGTCTTGTTTCTTTTCTTGTTTCTTGTCTTGTTTCTTGTCTTGTCTTGTCTTCTCTTGTTTCTTGTCTTGTCCTTTTTCTTGTCTTGTTTCTTGTCTTGTTTCTTGTCTTGTCTTGTCTTGATATGTTTCTTGTCTTGTCTTGTCTTGTCTTGTTTCTCGTCTTGTTTCTCGTCTTGTTTCTTGTCTTGTTTCTTGTCTTGTTTCTTGTCTTGTTTCTTGTCTTGTCTTGTCTCTTGTCTTGTCTTGTTACTTGTCTTGTTTCTTGTCTTGTTTCTTGTCTTGTTTGTTGTCTTGTCTTGTCTTCTCTTGTTTCTTGTCTTGTCCTTTGTCTTGTCTTGTTTCTTGTCTTGTTTCTTGTCTTGTTTCTTGTCTTGTTTCTTGTCTTGTTTCTTGTCTTGCCTTGTCTTGTCTTGTTTCTTGTCTTGTCTTGTCTTGTCTTGTCTTGTTTCTCGTGTTGTTTCTTGTCTTTTTTCTTGTCTTGTTTCTTGTCTTGTTTCTTGTCTTGTTTCTTGTCTTGTCTTGTCTTGTTTCTTGTCTTGTTTCTTGTCTTGTTTCTTGTCTTGTTTCTTGTCTTGTTTTTTGTCTTGTTTCTTGTCTTGTTTCTTGTCTTGTTTCTTGTCTTGTCTTGTCTCGTGTCTTGTCTTGTTTTTTGTCTTGTTTCTTGTCTTGTTTCTTGTTTTTTTTACTTGTTTCTTGTCTTGTTTCTTGTCTTGTTTCTTGTCTTTTTTCTTGTCTTGTTTCTTGTCTTGTTTCTTGCTTTGTTTCTTCTCTTGTTTCTTGTCTTGTTTCTAGTGTTGTTTCTTGTCTTGTTTCTTGTCTTGTTTATTGTCTAGTTTCTTGTCTTGTTTCTTGTCTTGTCTTGTCTTGTTTCTTGTCTTGTTTCTTGTTCTGTCTTGTTTCTTGTCTTGTTTTGTTTCTTGTCTTGTCTTGTCTTGTCTTGTTTCTTGTCTTGTTTCTTGTCTTGTCTTCTCTTGTTTCTTGTCTTGTTTCTTGTCTTGTTTCTTGTCTTGTTTCTTGTCTTGTTTCTTGTCTTGTTTCTTGTCTTGTCTTGTCTTGTTTCTTGTCTTGTCTTGTCTTGTCTTGTTTCTCGTCTTGTTTCTTGTCTTGTTTATTGTCTTGTTTCTTGTCTTGTTTCTTGTCTTTTTTCTTGTCTTGTCTTGTCTTGTTTCTTGTCTTGTTTCTTGTCTTGTTTCTTGTCTTGTTTCTTGTCTTGTCTTGTCTTGTTTCTTGTCTTGTCTTGTCTTGTTTCTTGTCTTGTTTCTTGTTTCTTGTCTTTTTTCTTGTATTGTCTTCTCTTGTTTCTTGTCTTGTTTCTTGTCTCGTTTCTTGTCTTGTTTCTTGTCTTGTTTCTTGTCTTGTTTCTTGTCTTGTTTCTTGTCTTGTCTTGTCTTGTCTTGTTTCATGTCTTGTTTCTTGTCTTGTCTTCTCTTTTTTCTTCTCTTGTTTCTTGTCTTGTCTTGTCTTTTCTTGTTTCTTGTCTTGTCCTTTTTCTTGTCTTGTTTCTTGTCTTGTTTCTTGTCTTGTTTCTTGTCTTGTTTCTTGTCTTGTTTCTTGTCTTGTTTCTTGTCTTGTTTCTTGTCTTGTCTTGTTTTGTTTCTTGTCTTGTCTTGTCTTGTCTTGTTTCTTGTCTTGTTTCTTGTCTTGTCTTCTCTTGTTTCTTGTCTTGTTTCTTGTGTTGTTTCTTGTCTTGTTTCTTGTCTTGTTTATTGTCTAGTTTCTTGTCTTGTGTCTTGTCTTGTCTTGTCTTGTTTCTTGTCTTGTTTCTTGTCTTGTCTTGTTTCTCGTTTTGTCTTGTTTCTTGTCTTGTCTTGTTTCTCTTCTTGTTTCTTCTCTTGTTTCTTGTCTTGTTTCTTGTCTTGTTTCTTGTCTTGTTTCTTGTCTTGTCTTGTCTTGTTTCTTGTCTTGTTTCTTGTCTTGTCTTCTCTTGTTTGTGGTCTTGTTTCTTGTCTTCTTTCTTGTCTTATTTCATGTCTTCTTTCTAGTCTTGTTTCTTGTCTTGTTTCTTGTCTTGTCTTGTTTCTCTTCTTTTTTCTTGTCTTGTTTCTTGTCTTGTTTCTTGTCTTGTTTCTTGTCTTGTTTCTTGTCTTGTTTCTTGTCTTGTTTCTTGTCTTGTTTCTTGTCTTGTCCTTTTTCTTGTCTTGTTTCTTGTCTTGTTTCTTGTCTTGTTTCTTGTCTTGTTTCTTGTCTTGTTTCTTGTCTTGTTTCTTGTCTTGTTTCTTGTCTTGTTTCTTGTTTTGTCTTGTCTTGTCTTGTTTCATGTCTTGTTTCTTGTCTTGTCTTCTCTTGTTTCTTGTCTTGTTTCTTGTCTTGTTTCTTGTCTTGTCTTGTCTTGTAACTTGTCTTGTTTCTTGTCTTGTTTCTGGCTTTTTTGTCTTGTTTCTTGTCTTGTTTCTTGTCTTGTTTCTTGTCTTGTTTCTTGTCTTGTTTCTTGTCTTGTTTCTTGTCTTGTTTCTTGTCTTTTTTCTTGTCTTGTCTTGTCTTGTCTTGTTTCTTGTCTTGTCCTTTTTCTTGTCTTGTTTCTTGTCTTGTTTCTTGTCTTGTTTCTTGTCTTGTTTCTTGTCTTGTTTCTTGTCTTGTTTCTTGTCTTGTCTTGTCTTGTCTTGTCTTGTTTCTTGTCTTGTCTTGTCTTGTCTTGTCTTGTCTTGTTTCTCGTCTTGTTTCTTGTCTTGTTTTTTGTCTTGTTTCTTGTCTTGTTTCTTGTCTTGTTTCTTGTCTTGTCTTGTCTTGTTTCTTGTCTTGTTTCTTGTCTTGTTTCTTGTCTTGTTTCTTGTCTTGTTTCTTGTCTTGTTTCTTGTCTTGTTTCTTGTCTTGTCTTGTCTCGTGTCTTGTCTTGTTTTTTGTCTTGTTTCTTGACTTGTTTCTGGTTTTTTTTGTCTTGTTTCTTGTCTTGTTTCTTGTCTTGTTTCTTGTCTTGTTTCTTGTCTTGTTTCTTGTCTTGTTTCTTGTCTTGTTTCTTGTCTTGTTTCTTGTCTTGTCTTGTCTTGTCTTGTCTTGTTTCTTGTCTTGTCTTGTCTTGTCTTGTTTCTTGTCTTGTTTCTTGTCTTGTTTCTTGTCTTGTTTCTTGTCTTGTTTCTTGTCTTGTTTTCTCTAGTTTCTTGTCTTGTTTCTTGTCTTGTTTCTTGTGTTGTTTCTTGTCTGTTTTCTTGTCTTGTCTTGTCTTGTCTTGTTTCTTGTCTTGTTTGTTGTCTTGTCTTCTCTTGTTTCTTGTCTTGTTTCTTGTCTTGTTTCTTGTCTTGTTTCTTGTCTTGTTTCTTGTCTTGTTTCTTGTCTTGTCTTGTCTTGTTTCTTGTCTTGTCTTGTCTTGTCTTGTTTCTCGTCTTCTTTCTTGTCTTGTTTCTTGTCTTGTTTCTTGTCTTGTTTCTTGTCTTTTTTCTTGTCTTGTCTTGTCTTGTTTCTTGTCTTGTTTCTTGTCTTGTTTCTCTTCTTGTTTCTTGTCTTTTTTTGTCTTGTTTCTTGTCTTGTTTCTTGTCTTCTTTCTTGTGTTGTCTTGTCTAGTGTCTTGTCTTGTTTTTTGTCTTGTTTCTTGTCTTGTTTCTTGTCTTGTTTCTGTTTTTTTTGTCTTGTTTCTTGTCTTGTTTCTTTTTTCTTGTATTGTCTTCTCTTGTTTCTTCTCTTGTTTCTTGTCTCGTTTCTTGTCTTGTTTCTTGTCTTGTTTCTTGTCTTGTTTCTTGTCTTGTTTCTTGTCTTGTTTCTTGTCTTGTTTCTTGTCTTGTCTTGTCTTTTCTTGTTTCATGTCTTGTTTCTTGTCTTGTCTTCTCTTTTTTCTTCTCTTGTTTCTTGTCTTGTTTCTTGTCTTGTCTTGTCTTGTTTCTTGTCTTGTCTTGTTTCTTGTCTTGTTTCTTGTCTTGTTTCTTGTCTTGTTTCTTGTCTTGTCTTCTCTTGATTCTTGTCTTGTTTCTTGTCTTGTTTCTTGTCTTGTTTCTTGTCTTGTCTTGTCTTGTTTCTTGTCTTGTTTCTTGTCTTGTTTCTTGTCTTGTCTTGTCTTGTTTCTTGTCTTGTTTCTTGTCTTGTTTCTTGTCTTGTTTCTTGTCTTGTTTCTTGTCTTGTTTCTTGTCTTGTTTCTTGTCTTGTCTTGTCTTGTTTCTTGTCTTGTCTTGTTTCTTGTCTTGTTTCTTGTCTTGTTTCTTGTCTTGTCTTCTCTTGTTTCTTGTCTTGTTTCTTGTCTTGTTTCTTGTCTTGTTTCTTGTCTTGTTTCTTGTCTTGTTTCTTGTCTTGTTTCTTGTCTTGTTTCTTGTCTTGTGTTGTCTTGTTTCTTGTCTTGTTTCTTGACTTGTCTTCTTGTCTTGTCTTGTCTTGTTTCTTGTCTTGTCTTGTCTTGTCTTGTCTTGTCTTTTTTCTCGTCTTGTTTCTTGTCTTGTTTCTTGTCTTGTTTCTTGTCTTGTTTCTTGTCTTGTTTCTTGTCTTGTTTCTTGTCTTTTCTTGTCTTGTTTTTAGTCTTGTTTCTTGTCTTGTTTCTTGTCTTGTTTTTCGTCTTGTTTCTTGTCTTGTTTCTTGTCTTGTTTCTTGTCTTGTCTTGTCTCGTGTCTTGTCTTGTTTTTTGTCTTGTTTCTTGTCTTCTTTCTGGTTTTTTTGTCTTGTTTCTTGTCTTGTCTTGTCTTGTTTCTTGTCTTGTCTTGTTTCTTGTCTTGTTTCTTGTCTTGTTTCTTGTCTTGTTTCTTGTCTTGTCTTCTCTTGATTCTTGTCTTGTTTCTTGTCTTGTTTCTTGTCTTGTTTCTTGTCTTGTCTTGTCTTGTTTCTTGTCTTGTCTTGTTTCTTGTCTTGTTTCTTGTCTTGTTTCTTGTCTTGTCTTCTCTTGTTTCTTGTCTTGTTTCTTGTCTTGTTTCTTGTCTTGTTTCTTGTCTTGTTTCTTGTCTTGTTTCTTGTCTTGTTTCTTGTCTTGTCTTGTCTTGTTTCTTGTCTTGTTTCTTGTCTTGTCTTCTTGTCTTGTCTTGTCTTGTTTCTTGTCTTGTCTTGTCTTGTCTTGTCTTGTCTTGTCTTTTTTCTCGTCTTGTTTCTTGTCTTGTTTCTTGTCTTGTTTCTTGTCTTGTTTCTTGTCTTGTTTCTTGTCTTTTCTTGTCTTGTTTTTAGTCTTGTTTCTTGTCTTGTTTCTTGTCTTGTTTTTCGTCTTGTTTCTTGTCTTGTTTCTTGTCTTTTTTCTTGTCTTGTCTTGTCTTGTCTTGTCTTGTCTTGTTTCTCGTCTTGTTTCTTGTCTTGTTTCTTGTCTTGTTTCTTGTCTTTTTTCTTGTCTTGTCTTGTCTTGTTTCTTGTCTTGTTTCTTGTCTTGTTTCTTGTCTTGTTTCTTGTCTTTTTTTTCTCTTGTTTCTTGTCTTGTTTTTTGTCTTGTTTCTTGTCTTGTCTTGTTTTTTGTCTTATTTCTTGTCTTGTTTCTTGTCTTGTTTCTGGTTTTTTTGTCTTGTTTCTTGTCTTGTTTCTTGTCGTGTTTCTTGTTTCTTGTCTTCTTTCTTGTCTTGTTTCTTGTCTTGTTTTTTGTCTTGTTTCTTGTCTTGTTTCTTGTCTTGTTTCTTGTCTTGTTTCTTGTTTTGTTTCTTGTCTTGTCTTGTCTTCTTTCTTGTCTTGTTTCTTGTTTTTTTTTGTCTTGTTTCTTTTCTTGTTTCTTGTCTTGTTTCTTGTCTTGTCTTCTCTTCTCTTGTTTCTTGTCTTGTCCTTTTTCTTGTCTTGTTTCTTGTCTTGTTTCTTGTCTTGTCTTGTCTTGATATGTTTCTTGTCTTGTCTTGTCTTGTCTTTTTTCTCGTCTTGTTTCTCGTCTTGTTTCTTGTCTTGTTTCTTGTCTTGTTTCTTGTCTTCTTTCTTGTCTTGTCTTGTTTCTTGTCTTGTCTTGTTTCTTGTCTTGTTTCTTGTCTTGTTTCTTGTCTTGTTTGTTGTCTTGTCTTGTCTTCTCTTGTTTCTTGTCTTGTCCTTTTTCTTGTCTTGTTTCTTGTCTTGTTTCTTCTCTTGTTTCTTGTCTTGTTTCTTGTCTTGTCTTGTCTTGTCTTGTTTCTTGTCTTGTCTTGTCTTGTCTTGTCTTATTTCTCGTGTTGTTTCTTGTCTTGTTTCTTGTCTTGTTTCTTGTCTTGTTTCTTGTCTTGTCTTGTCTTGTTTCTTGTCTTGTTTCTTGTCTTGTTTCTTGTCTTGTTTCTTCTCTTGTTTTTTGTCTTGTTTCTTGTCTTGTTTCTTGTCTTGTTTCTTGTCTTGTTTCTTGTCTTGTTTCTTGTCTTGTTTCTTGTCTTGTTTCTTGTCTTGTCTTGTCTTGTCTTGTCTTGTTTCTTGTCTTGTCTTGTCTTGTCTTGTTTTTTGTCTTGTTTCTTGTCTTGTTTCTTGTCTTGTTTCTTGTCTTGTCTTCTCTAGTTTCTCGTCTTGTTTCTTGTCTTGTTTCTTGTCTTGTTTCTTGTCTTGTTTCTTGTCTTGTTTCTTGTCTTGTCTTGTCTTGTTTCTTGTCTTGTCTTGTCTTGTCTTGTTTCTCGTCTTGTTTCTTGTCTTGTTTCTTGTCTTGTTTCTTGTCTTGTTTCTTGTCTTTTTTCTTGTCTTGTCTTGTCTTGTTTCTTGTCTTGTTTCTTGTCTTGTTTCTGTTTTTTTTGTCTTGTTTCTTGTCTTGTTTCTTGTTTCTTGTCTTTTTTCTTGTATTGTCTTCTCTTGTTTCTTCTCTTGTTTCTTGTCTCGTTTCTTGTCTTGTTTCTTGTCTTGTTTCTTGTCTTGTTTCTTGTCTTGTTTCTTGTCTTGTTTCTTGTCTTGTCTTGTCTTTTCTTGTTTCATGTCTTGTTTCTTGTCTTGTCTTCTCTTGTTTCTTGTCTTGTTTCTTGTCTTGTTTCTTGTCTTGTCTTGTCTTGTTTCTTGTCTTGTCTTGTTTCTTGTCTTGTTTCTTGTCTTGTTTCTTGTCTTGTTTCTTGTCTTGTCTTCTCTTGATTCTTGTCTTGTTTCTTGTCTTGTTTCTTGTCTTGTTTCTTGTCTTGTCTTGTCTTGTTTCTTGTCTTGTTTCTTGTCTTGTTTCTTGTCTTGTTTCTGGTTTTTTTGTCTTGTTTCTTGTCTTGTTTCTTGTCTTGTTTCTTGTCTTGTTTCTTGTCTTGTTTCTTGTCTTGTTTCTTGTCTTGTCTTGTCTTGTTTCTTGTCTTGTCTTGTTTCTTGTCTTGTTTCTTGTCTTGTCTTCTCTTGTTTCTTGTCTTGTTTCTTGTCTTGTTTCTTGTCTTGTTTCTTGTCTTGTTTCTTGTCTTGTTTCTTGTCTTGTTTCTTGTCTTGTGTTGTCTTGTTTCTTGTCTTGTTTCTTGTCTTGTCTTCTTGTCTTGTCTTGTCTTGTTTCTTGTCTTGTCTTGTCTTGTCTTGTCTTGTCTTTTTTCTCGTCTTGTTTCTTGTCTTGTTTCTTGTCTTGTTTCTTGTCTTGTTTCTTGTCTTGTTTCTTGTCTTGTTTCTTGTCTTTTCTTGTCTTGTTTTTAGTCTTGTTTCTTGTCTTGTTTCTTGTCTTGTTTTTCGTCTTGTTTCTTGTCTTGTTTCTTGTCTTGTTTCTTGTCTTGTCTTGTCTCGTGTCTTGTCTTGTTTTTTGTCTTGTTTCTTGTCTTCTTTCTGGTTTTTTTGTCTTGTTTCTTGTCTTGTCTTGTCTTGTTTCTTGTCTTGTCTTGTTTCTTGTCTTGTTTCTTGTCTTGTTTCTTGTCTTGTTTCTTGTCTTGTCTTCTCTTGATTCTTGTCTTGTTTCTTGTCTTGTTTCTTGTCTTGTCTTGTCTTGTTTCTTGTCTTGTCTTGTTTCTTGTCTTGTTTCTTGTCTTGTTTCTTGTCTTGTCTTCTCTTGTTTCTTGTCTTGTTTCTTGTCTTGTTTCTTGTCTTGTTTCTTGTCTTGTTTCTTGTCTTGTTTCTTGTCTTGTTTCTTGTCTTGTCTTGTCTTGTTTCTTGTCTTGTTTCTTGTCTTGTCTTCTTGTCTTGTCTTGTCTTGTTTCTTGTCTTGTCTTGTCTTGTCTTGTCTTGTCTTGTCTTTTTTCTCGTCTTGTTTCTTGTCTTGTTTCTTGTCTTGTTTCTTGTCTTGTTTCTTGTCTTGTTTCTTGTCTTGTTTCTTGTCTTTTCTTGTCTTGTTTTTAGTCTTGTTTCTTGTCTTGTTTCTTGTCTTGTTTTTCGTCTTGTTTCTTGTCTTGTTTCTTGTCTTTTTTCTTGTCTTGTCTTGTCTTGTCTTGTCTTGTCTTGTTTCTCGTCTTGTTTCTTGTCTTGTTTCTCGTCTTGTTTCTTGTCTTTTTTCTTGTCTTGTCTTGTCTTGTTTCTTGTCTTGTTTCTTGTCTTGTTTCTTGTCTTGTTTCTTGTCTTTTTTTTTCTCTTGTTTCTTGTCTTGTTTTTTGTCTTGTTTCTTGTCTTGTCTTGTTTTTTGTCTTATTTCTTGTCTTGTTTCTTGTCTTGTTTCTGGTTTTTTTGTCTTGTTTCTTGTCTTGTTTCTTGTCGTGTTTCTTGTTTCTTGTCTTCTTTCTTGTCTTGTTTCTTGTCTTGTTTTTTGTCTGGTTTCTTGTCTTGTTTCTTGTCTTGTTTCTTGTCTTGTCTTGTCTTGTCTCGTGTCTTGTCTTGTTTTTTGTCTTCTTTCTTGTCTTGTTTCTTGTCTTGTTTCTGGTTTTTTGTCTTGTTTCTTGTCTTTTTTGTCTTCTTTCTTGTCTTGTTTCTTGTCTTGTTTCTGGTTTTTTGTCTTGTTTCTTGTCTTGTTTCTTGTCTTGTTTCTTGTCTTGTTTCTTTTCTTGTTTCTTGTCTTGTCTTGTCTTGTCTTGTTTCTTGTCTTGTCCTTTTTCTTGTCTTGTCTTGTCTTGTCTTGTTTCTTGTCTTGTTTCTTGTCTTGTTTCTTGTCTTGTTTCTTGTCTTGTTTCTTGTCTTGTTTCTTGTCTTGTTTCTTGTCTTGTTTCTTGTCTTGTATTGTCTTGTTTCTTGTCTTGTCTTGTCTTGTCTTCTCTTGTTTCTTGTCTTGTTTCTTGTCTTGTCTTCTCTTTTTTCTTGTCTTGTTTCTTGTCTTGTTTCTTGTCTTGTTTCTTGTCTTGTTTCTTGTCTTGTCTTGTCTTTTCTTGTTTCTTGTCTTGTCCTTTTTCTTGTCTTGTTTCTTGTCTTGTTTCTTGTCTTGTTTCTTGTCTTGTTTCTTGTCTTGTTTCTTGTCTTGTTTCTTGTCTTGTCTTGTTTTGTTTCTTGTCTTGTCTTGTCTTGTCTTGTTTCTTGTCTTGTTTCTTGTCTTGTCTTCTCTTGTTTCTTGTCTTGTTTCTTGTCTTGTTTCTTGTCTTGTTTCTTGTCTTGTTTCTTTTCTTGTTTCTTGTCTTGTCTTGTCTTGTTTCTTGTCTTGTCTTGTCTTGTCTTGTTTCTCGTCTTGTTTCTTGTCTTGTTTATTGTCTTGTTTCTTGTCTTGTTTCTTGTCTTTTTTCTTGTCTTGTCTTGTCTTGTTTCTTGTCTTGTTTCTTGTCTTGTTTCTTGTCTTGTTTCTTGTCTTGTTTCTTCTCTTGTTTCTTGTCTTGTCTTGTCTTGTTTCTTGTCTTGTCTTGTCTTGTTTCTTGTCTTGTTTCTTGTTTCTTGTCTTTTTTCTTGTATTGTCTTCTCTTGTTTCTTGTCTTGTTTCTTGTCTCGTTTCTTGTCTTGTTTCTTGTCTTGTTTCTTGTCTTGTTTCTTGTCTTGTTTCTTGTCTTGTCTTGTCTTGTCTTGTTTCATGTCTTGTTTCTTGTCTTGTCTTCTCTTTTTTCTTCTCTTGTTTCTTGTCTTGTTTCTTGTCTTGTCTTGTCTTGTTTCTTGTCTTGTCTTGTTTCTTGTCTTGTTTCTTGTCTTGCTTCTTGTCTTGTTTCTTGTCTTGTCTTCTCTTGCTTCTTGTCTTGTTTCTTGTCTTGTCTTCTCTTTTTTCTTCTCTTGTTTTTTGTCTTGTTTCTTGTCTTGTTTCTTGTCTTGTCTTGTCTTGTTTCTTGTCTTGTTTCTTGTCTTGTTTCTTGTCTTGTTTCTTGTCTTGTCTTGTTTTGTTTCTTGTCTTGTCTTGTCTTGTCTTGTTTCTTGTCTTGTTTCTTGTCTTGTCTTCTCTTGTTTCTTGTCTTGTTTCTTGTCTTGTTTCTTGTCTTGTTTCTTGTCTTGTTTCTTTTCTTGTTTCTTGTCTTGTCTTGTCTTGTTTCTTGTCTTGTCTTGTCTTGTCTTGTTTCTCGTCTTGTTTCTTGTCTTGTTTATTGTCTTGTTTCTTGTCTTGTTTCTTGTCTTTTTTCTTGTCTTGTCTTGTCTTGTTTCTTGTCTTGTTTCTTGTCTTGTTTCTTGTCTTGTTTCTTGTCTTGTTTCTTCTCTTGTTTCTTGTCTTGTCTTGTCTTGTTTCTTGTCTTGTCTTGTCTTGTTTCTTGTCTTGTTTCTTGTTTCTTGTCTTTTTTCTTGTATTGTCTTCTCTTGTTTCTTGTCTTGTTTCTTGTCTCGTTTCTTGTCTTGTTTCTTGTCTTGTTTCTTGTCTTGTTTCTTGTCTTGTTTCTTGTCTTGTCTTGTCTTGTCTTGTTTCATGTCTTGTTTCTTGTCTTGTCTTCTCTTTTTTCTTCTCTTGTTTCTTGTCTTGTTTCTTGTCTTGTCTTGTCTTGTTTCTTGTCTTGTCTTGTTTCTTGTCTTGTTTCTTGTCTTGCTTCTTGTCTTGTTTCTTGTCTTGTCTTCTCTTGCTTCTTGTCTTGTTTCTTGTCTTGTTTCTTGTCTTGTCTTCTCTTGATTCTTGTCTTGTTTCTTGTCTTGTCCTTTTTCTTGTCTTGTTTCTTGTTTCTTGTCTTTTTTCTTGTATTGTCTTCTCTTGTTTCTTGTCTTGTTTCTTGTCTCGTTTCTTGTCTTGTTTCTTGTCTTGTTTCTTGTCTTGTTTCTTGTCTTGTTTCTTGCCTTGTTTCTTGTCTTGTCTTGTCTTGTCTTGTTTCATGTCTTGTTTCTTGTCTTGTCTTCTCTTTTTTCTTCTCTTGTTTTTTGTCTTGTTTCTTGTCTTGTTTCTTGTCTTGTCTTGTCTTGTTTCTTGTCTTGTTTCTTGTCTTGTTTCTTGTCTTGTTTCTTGTCTTGTCTTCTCTTGATTCTTGTCTTGTTTCTTGTCTTGTTTCTTGTCTTGTTTCTTGTCTTGTCTTGTCTTGTTTCTTGTCTTGTTTCTTGTCTTGTTTCTTGTCTTGTTTCTGGTTTTTTTGTCTTGTTTCTTGTCTTGTTTCTTGTCTTGTTTCTTGTCTTGTTTCTTGTCTTGTTTCTTGTCTTGTCTTGTCTTGTTTCTTGTCTTGTCTTGTTTCTTGTCTTGTTTCTTGTCTTGTCTTGTCTTCTTTCTTGTCTTGTCTTGTTTCTTGTCTTGTTTCTTGTCTTGTTTCTTGTCTTGTTTCTTGTCTTGTTTCTTGTCTTGTTTCTTGTCTTGTCTTGTCTTGTTTCTTGTCTTGTCTTGTTTCTTGTCTTGTTTCTTGTCTTGTCTTGTCTTCTTTCTTGTCTTGTCTTGTTTCTTGTCTTGTTTCTTTTGTTGTTTCTTGTCTTGTCTTGTCTTGTCTTGTTTCTTGTCTTGTCCTTTTTCTTGTCTTGTCTTGTCTTGTCTTGTTTCTTGTCTTGTTTCTTGTCTTGTTTCTTGTCTTGTTTCTTGTCTTTTTTCTTGTCTTGTTTCTTGTCTTGTCTTGTCTTGTCTTGTCTTGTTTCTTGTCTTGTCTTGTCTTGTCTTGTTTTTTGTCTTGTTTCTTGTCTTGTTTCTTGTCTTGTTTCTTGTCTTGTCTTCTCTAGTTTCTCGTCTTGTTTCTTGTCTTGTTTCTTGTCTTGTTTCTTGTCTTGTTTCTTGTCTTGTTTCTTGTCTTGTCTTGTCTTGTTTCTTGTCTTGTCTTGTCTTGTCTTGTTTCTCGTCTTGTTTCTTGTCTTGTTTCTTGTCTTGTTTCTTGTCTTGTTTCTTGTCTTTTTTCTTGTCTTGTCTTGTCTTGTTTCTTGTCTTGTTTCTTGTCTTGTTTCTGTTTTTTTTGTCTTGTTTCTTGTCTTGTTTCTTGTTTCTTGTCTTTTTTCTTGTATTGTCTTCTCTTGTTTCTTCTCTTGTTTCTTGTCTCGTTTCTTGTCTTGTTTCTTGTCTTGTTTCTTGTCTTGTTTCTTGTCTTGTTTCTTGTCTTGTTTCTTGTCTTGTCTTGTCTTTTCTTGTTTCATGTCTTGTTTCTTGTCTTGTCTTCTCTTGTTTCTTGTCTTGTTTCTTGTCTTGTTTCTTGTCTTGTCTTGTCTTGTTTCTTGTCTTGTCTTGTTTCTTGTCTTGTTTCTTGTCTTGTTTCTTGTCTTGTTTCTTGTCTTGTCTTCTCTTGATTCTTGTCTTGTTTCTTGTCTTGTTTCTTGTCTTGTTTCTTGTCTTGTCTTGTCTTGTTTCTTGTCTTGTTTCTTGTCTTGTTTCTTGTCTTGTTTCTGGTTTTTTTGTCTTGTTTCTTGTCTTGTTTCTTGTCTTGTTTCTTGTCTTGTTTCTTGTCTTGTTTCTTGTCTTGTTTCTTGTCTTGTCTTGTCTTGTTTCTTGTCTTGTCTTGTTTCTTGTCTTGTTTCTTGTCTTGTCTTCTCTTGTTTCTTGTCTTGTTTCTTGTCTTGTTTCTTGTCTTGTTTCTTGTCTTGTTTCTTGTCTTGTTTCTTGTCTTGTTTCTTGTCTTGTGTTGTCTTGTTTCTTGTCTTGTTTCTTGTCTTGTCTTCTTGTCTTGTCTTGTCTTGTTTCTTGTCTTGTCTTGTCTTGTCTTGTCTTGTCTTTTTTCTCGTCTTGTTTCTTGTCTTGTTTCTTGTCTTGTTTCTTGTCTTGTTTCTTGTCTTGTTTCTTGTCTTGTTTCTTGTCTTTTCTTGTCTTGTTTTTAGTCTTGTTTCTTGTCTTGTTTCTTGTCTTGTTTTTCGTCTTGTTTCTTGTCTTGTTTCTTGTCTTGTTTCTTGTCTTGTCTTGTCTCGTGTCTTGTCTTGTTTTTTGTCTTGTTTCTTGTCTTCTTTCTGGTTTTTTTGTCTTGTTTCTTGTCTTGTCTTGTCTTGTTTCTTGTCTTGTCTTGTTTCTTGTCTTGTTTCTTGTCTTGTTTCTTGTCTTGTCTTCTCTTGATTCTTGTCTTGTTTCTTGTCTTGTTTCTTGTCTTGTCTTGTCTTGTTTCTTGTCTTGTCTTGTTTCTTGTCTTGTTTCTTGTCTTGTTTCTTGTCTTGTCTTCTCTTGTTTCTTGTCTTGTTTCTTGTCTTGTTTCTTGTCTTGTTTCTTGTCTTGTTTCTTGTCTTGTTTCTTGTCTTGTTTCTTGTCTTGTCTTGTCTTGTTTCTTGTCTTGTTTCTTGTCTTGTCTTCTTGTCTTGTCTTGTCTTGTTTCTTGTCTTGTCTTGTCTTGTCTTGTCTTGTCTTGTCTTTTTTCTCGTCTTGTTTCTTGTCTTGTTTCTTGTCTTGTTTCTTGTCTTGTTTCTTGTCTTGTTTCTTGTCTTGTTTCTTGTCTTTTCTTGTCTTGTTTTTAGTCTTGTTTCTTGTCTTGTTTCTTGTCTTGTTTTTCGTCTTGTTTCTTGTCTTGTTTCTTGTCTTTTTTCTTGTCTTGTCTTGTCTTGTCTTGTCTTGTCTTGTTTCTCGTCTTGTTTCTTGTCTTGTTTCTCGTCTTGTTTCTTGTCTTTTTTCTTGTCTTGTCTTGTCTTGTTTCTTGTCTTGTTTCTTGTCTTGTTTCTTGTCTTGTTTCTTGTCTTTTTTTTTCTCTTGTTTCTTGTCTTGTTTTTTGTCTTGTTTCTTGTCTTGTCTTGTTTTTTGTCTTATTTCTTGTCTTGTTTCTTGTCTTGTTTCTGGTTTTTTTGTCTTGTTTCTTGTCTTGTTTCTTGTCGTGTTTCTTGTTTCTTGTCTTCTTTCTTGTCTTGTTTCTTGTCTTGTTTTTTGTCTGGTTTCTTGTCTTGTTTCTTGTCTTGTTTCTTGTCTTGTCTTGTCTTGTCTCGTGTCTTGTCTTGTTTTTTGTCTTCTTTCTTGTCTTGTTTCTTGTCTTGTTTCCTGTTTTTTGTCTTGTTTCTTGTCTTTTTTGTCTTCTTTCTTGTCTTGTTTCTTGTCTTGTTTCTGGTTTTTTGTCTTGTTTCTTGTCTTGTTTCTTGTCTTGTTTCTTGTCTTGTTTCTTTTCTTGTTTCTTGTCTTGTCTTGTCTTGTCTTGTTTCTTGTCTTGTCCTTTTTCTTGTCTTGTCTTGTCTTGTCTTGTTTCTTGTCTTGTTTCTTGTCTTGTTTCTTGTCTTGTTTCTTGTCTTTTTTCTTGTCTTGTTTCTTGTCTTGTTTCTTGTCTTGTTTCTTGTCTTGTATTGTCTTGTTTCTTGTCTTGTCTTGTCTTGTCTTCTCTTGTTTCTTGTCTTGTTTCTTGTCTTGTCTTCTCTTTTTTCTTGTCTTGTTTCTTGTCTTGTTTCTTGTCTTGTTTCTTGTCTTGTTTCTTGTCTTGTCTTGTCTTTTCTTGTTTCTTGTCTTGTCCTTTTTCTTGTCTTGTTTCTTGTCTTGTTTCTTGTCTTGTTTCTTGTCTTGTTTCTTGTCTTGTTTCTTGTCTTGTTTCTTGTCTTGTCTTGTTTTGTTTCTTGTCTTGTCTTGTCTTGTCTTGTTTCTTGTCTTGTTTCTTGTCTTGTCTTCTCTTGTTTCTTGTCTTGTTTCTTGTCTTGTTTCTTGTCTTGTTTCTTGTCTTGTTTCTTTTCTTGTTTCTTGTCTTGTCTTGTCTTGTTTCTTGTCTTGTCTTGTCTTGTCTTGTTTCTCGTCTTGTTTCTTGTCTTGTTTATTGTCTTGTTTCTTGTCTTGTTTCTTGTCTTTTTTCTTGTCTTGTCTTGTCTTGTTTCTTGTCTTGTTTCTTGTCTTGTTTCTTGTCTTGTTTCTTGTCTTGTTTCTTGTCTTGTTTCTTGTCTTGTCTTGTCTTGTTTCTTGTCTTGTCTTGTCTTGTTTCTTGTCTTGTTTCTTGTTTCTTGTCTTTTTTCTTGTATTGTCTTCTCTTGTTTCTTGTCTTGTTTCTTGTCTCGTTTCTTGTCTTGTTTCTTGTCTTGTTTCTTGTCTTGTTTCTTGTCTTGTTTCTTGTCTTGTCTTGTCTTGTCTTGTTTCATGTCTTGTTTCTTGTCTTGTCTTCTCTTTTTTCTTCTCTTGTTTCTTGTCTTGTTTCTTGTCTTGTCTTGTCTTGTTTCTTGTCTTGTCTTGTTTCTTGTCTTGTTTCTTGTCTTGCTTCTTGTCTTGTTTCTTGTCTTGTCTTCTCTTGCTTCTTGTCTTGTTTCTTGTCTTGTTTCTTGTCTTGTCTTCTCTTGATTCTTGTCTTGTTTCTTGTCTTGTCCTTTTTCTTGTCTTGTTTCTTGTCTTGTTTCTTGTCTTGTTTCTTGTCTTGTTTCTTGTCTTGTCTTATCTTGTTTCTTGTCTTGTCTTGTCTTGTCTTGTTTCTCGTCTTGTTTCTTGTCTTGTTTCTTGTCTTGTTTCTTGTCTTGTTTCTTGTCTTGTTTCTTGTCTTGTTTCTTGTCTTGTTTCTTGTCTTGTCTTGTCTTGTTTCTTGTCTTGTCTTGTCTTGTCTTGTTTCTCGTCTTGTTTCTTGTCTTGTTTCTTGTCTTGTTTCTTGTCTTGTTTCTTGTCTTGTTTCTTGTCTTGTCTTGTCTTGTTTCTTGTCTTGTCTTGTCTTGTCTTGTTTCTCGTCTTGTTTCTTGTCTTGTTTCTTGTCTTGTTTCTTGTCTTGTTTCTTGTCTTTTTTCTTGTCTTGTCTTGTCTTGTTTTTTGTCTTGTTTCTTGTCTTGTTTCTTGTCTTGTTTCTGTTTTTTTTGTCTTGTTTCTTGTCTTGTTTCTTGTCTTGTTTCTTGTTTCTTGTCTTTTTTCTTGTATTGTCTTCTCTTGTTTCTTGTCTTGTTTCTTGTCTCGTTTCTTGTCTTGTTTCTTGTCTTGTTTCTTGTCTTGTTTCTTGTCTTGTTTCTTGCCTTGTTTCTTGTCTTGTCTTGTCTTGTCTTGTTTCATGTCTTGTTTCTTGTCTTGTCTTCTCTTTTTTCTTCTCTTGTTTCTTGTCTTGTTTCTTGTCTTGTTTCTTGTCTTGTCTTGTCTTGTTTCTTGTCTTGTTTCTTGTCTTGTTTCTTGTCTTGTTTCTTGTCTTGTCTTCTCTTGATTCTTGTCTTGTTTCTTGTCTTGTTTCTTGTCTTGTTTCTTGTCTTGTCTTGTCTTGTTTCTTGTCTTGTTTCTTGTCTTGTTTCTTGTCTTGTTTCTGGTTTTTTTGTCTTGTTTCTTGTCTTGTTTCTTGTCTTGTTTCTTGTCTTGTTTCTTGTCTTGTTTCTTGTCTTGTCTTGTCTTGTTTCTTGTCTTGTCTTGTTTCTTGTCTTGTTTCTTGTCTTGTCTTGTCTTCTTTCTTGTCTTGTCTTGTTTCTTGTCTTGTTTCTTGTCTTGTTTCTTGTCTTGTTTCTTGTCTTGTTTCTTGTCTTGTTTCTTGTCTTGTCTTGTCTTGTTTCTTGTCTTGTCTTGTTTCTTGTCTTGTTTCTTGTCTTGTCTTGTCTTCTTTCTTGTCTTGTCTTGTTTCTTGTCTTGTTTCTTTTGTTGTTTCTTGTCTTGTCTTGTCTTGTCTTGTTTCTTGTCTTGTCCTTTTTCTTGTCTTGTCTTGTCTTGTCTTGTTTCTTGTCTTGTTTCTTGTCTTGTTTCTTGTCTTGTTTCTTGTCTTTTTTCTTGTCTTGTTTCTTGTCTTGTTTCTTGTTTTGTTTCTTGTCTTGTATTGTCTTGTTTCTTGTCTTGTCTTGTCTTGTCTTCTCTTGTTTCTTGTCTTGTTTCTTGTCTTGTCTTCTCTTTTTTCTTGTCTTGTTTCTTGTCTTGTTTCTTGTCTTGTTTCTTGTCTTGTTTCTTGTCTTGTCTTGTCTTTTCTTGTTTCTTGTCTTGTCCTTTTTCTTGTCTTGTTTCTTGTCTTGTTTCTTGTCTTGTTTCTTGTCTTGTTTCTTGTCTTGTTTCTTGTCTTGTTTCTTGTCTTGTCTTGTTTTGTTTCTTGTCTTGTCTTGTCTTGTCTTGTTTCTTGTCTTGTTTCTTGTCTTGTCTTCTCTTGTTTCTTGTCTTGTTTCTTGTCTTGTTTCTTGTCTTGTTTCTTGTCTTGTTTCTTTTCTTGTTTCTTCTCTTGTCTTGTCTTGTTTCTTGTCTTGTCTTGTCTTGTCTTGTTTCTCGTCTTGTTTCTTGTCTTGTTTATTGTCTTGTTTCTTGTCTTGTTTCTTGTCTTTTTTCTTGTCTTGTCTTGTCTTGTTTCTTGTCTTGTTTCTTGTCTTGTTTCTTGTCTTGTTTCTTGTCTTGTCTTGTCTTGTTTCTTGTCTTGTCTTGTCTTGTTTCTTGTCTTGTTTCTTGTTTCTTGTCTTTTTTCTTGTATTGTCTTCTCTTGTTTCTTGTCTTGTTTCTTGTCTCGTTTCTTGTCTTGTTTCTTGTCTTGTTTCTTGTCTTGTTTCTTGTCTTGTTTCTTGTCTTGTCTTGTCTTGTCTTGTTTCATGTCTTGTTTCTTGTCTTGTCTTCTCTTTTTTCTTCTCTTGTTTCTTGTCTTGTTTCTTGTCTTGTCTTGTCTTGTTTCTTGTCTTGTCTTGTTTCTTGTCTTGTTTCTTGTCTTGCTTCTTGTCTTGTTTCTTGTCTTGTCTTCTCTTGCTTCTTGTCTTGTTTCTTGTCTTGTTTCTTGTCTTGTTTCTTGTCTTGTCTTCTCTTGATTCTTGTCTTGTTTCTTGTCTTGTCCTTTTTCTTGTCTTGTTTCTTGTCTTGTTTCTTGTCTTGTTTCTTGTCTTGTTTCTTGTCTTGTCTTGTCTTGTTTCTTGTCTTGTCTTGTCTTGTCTTGTTTCTCGTCTTGTTTCTTGTCTTGTTTCTTGTCTTGTTTCTTGTCTTGTTTCTTGTCTTGTTTCTTGTCTTGTCTTGTCTTGTTTCTTGTCTTGTCTTGTCTTGTCTTGTTTCTCGTCTTGTTTCTTGTCTTGTTTCTTGTCTTGTTTCTTGTCTTGTTTCTTGTCTTTTTTCTTGTCTTGTCTTGTCTTGTTTTTTGTCTTGTTTCTTGTCTTGTTTCTTGTCTTGTTTCTGTTTTTTTTGTCTTGTTTCTTGTCTTGTTTCTTGTCTCGTTTCTTGTCTTGTTTCTTGTCTTGTTTCTTGTCTTGTTTCTTGTCTTGTTTCTTGCCTTGTTTCTTGTCTTGTCTTGTCTTGTCTTGTTTCATGTCTTGTTTCTTGTCTTGTCTTCTCTTTTTTCTTCTCTTGTTTCTTGTCTTGTTTCTTGTCTTGTCTTGTCTTGTTTCTTGTCTTGTCTTGTTTCTTGTCTTGTTTCTTGTCTTGTTTCTTGTCTTGTTTCTGGTTTTTTTGTCTTGTTTCTTGTCTTGTTTCTTGTCTTGTTTCTTGTCTTGTTTCTTGTCTTGTTTCTTGTCTTGTTTCTTGTCTTGTTTCTTGTCTTGTCTTGTCTTGTTTCTTGTCTTGTTTCTTGTCTTGTTTCATGTCTTGTTTCTTGTCTTGTCTTCTCTTGTTTCTTGTCTTGTTTCTTGTCTTGTTTCTTGTCTTGTCTTGTCTTGTTTCTTGTCTTGTCTTGTTTCTTGTCTTGTTTCTTGTCTTGTTTCTTGTCTTGTTTCTTGTCTTGTCTTCTCTTGATTCTTGTCTTGTTTCTTGTCTTGTTTCTTGTCTTGTTTCTTGTCTTGTCTTGTCTTGTTTCTTGTCTTGTTTCTTGTCTTGTTTCTTGTCTTGTTTCTGGTTTTTTTGTCTTGTTTCTTGTCTTGTTTCTTGTCTTGTTTCTTGTCTTGTTTCTTGTCTTGTTTCTTGTCTTGTTTCTTGTCTTGTCTTGTCTTGTTTCTTGTCTTGTCTTGTTTCTTGTCTTGTTTCTTGTCTTGTCTTCTCTTGTTTCTTGTCTTGTTTCTTGTCTTGTTTCTTGTCTTGTTTCTTGTCTTGTTTCTTGTCTTGTTTCTTGTCTTGTTTCTTGTCTTGTGTTGTCTTGTTTCTTGTCTTGTTTCTTGTCTTGTCTTCTTGTCTTGTCTTGTCTTGTTTCTTGTCTTGTCTTGTCTTGTCTTGTCTTGTCTTTTTTCTCGTCTTGTTTCTTGTCTTGTTTCTTGTCTTGTTTCTTGTCTTGTTTCTTGTCTTGTTTCTTGTCTTGTTTCTTGTCTTTTCTTGTCTTGTTTTTAGTCTTGTTTCTTGTCTTGTTTCTTGTCTTGTTTTTCGTCTTGTTTCTTGTCTTGTTTCTTGTCTTGTTTCTTGTCTTGTCTTGTCTCGTGTCTTGTCTTGTTTTTTGTCTTGTTTCTTGTCTTCTTTCTGGTTTTTTTGTCTTGTTTCTTGTCTTGTCTTGTCTTGTTTCTTGTCTTGTCTTGTTTCTTGTCTTGTTTCTTGTCTTGTTTCTTGTCTTGTTTCTTGTCTTGTCTTCTCTTGATTCTTGTCTTGTTTCTTGTCTTGTTTCTTGTCTTGTCTTGTCTTGTTTCTTGTCTTGTCTTGTTTCTTGTCTTGTTTCTTGTCTTGTTTCTTGTCTTGTCTTCTCTTGTTTCTTGTCTTGTTTCTTGTCTTGTTTCTTGTCTTGTTTCTTGTCTTGTTTCTTCTCTTGTTTCTTGTCTTGTTTCTTGTCTTGTCTTGTCTTGTTTCTTGTCTTGTTTCTTGTCTTGTCTTCTTGTCTTGTCTTGTCTTGTTTCTTGTCTTGTCTTGTCTTGTCTTGTCTTGTCTTGTCTTTTTTCTCGTCTTGTTTCTTGTCTTGTTTCTTGTCTTGTTTCTTGTCTTGTTTCTTGTCTTGTTTCTTGTCTTGTTTCTTGTCTTTTCTTGTCTTGTTTTTAGTCTTGTTTCTTGTCTTGTTTCTTGTCTTGTTTTTCGTCTTGTTTCTTGTCTTGTTTCTTGTCTTTTTTCTTGTCTTGTCTTGTCTTGTCTTGTCTTGTCTTGTTTCTCGTCTTGTTTCTTGTCTTGTTTCTCGTCTTGTTTCTTGTCTTTTTTCTTGTCTTGTCTTGTCTTGTTTCTTGTCTTGTTTCTTGTCTTGTTTCTTGTCTTGTTTCTTGTCTTTTTTTTTCTCTTGTTTCGTGTCTTGTTTTTTGTCTTGTTTCTTGTCTTGTCTTGTTTTTTGTCTTATTTCTTGTCTTGTTTCTTGTCTTGTTTCTGGTTTTTTTGTCTTGTTTCTTGTCTTGTTTCTTGTCGTGTTTCTTGTTTCTTGTCTTCTTTCTTGTCTTGTTTCTTGTCTTGTTTTTTGTCTGGTTTCTTGTCTTGTTTCTTGTCTTGTTTCTTGTCTTGTCTTGTCTTGTCTCGTGTCTTGTCTTGTTTTTTGTCTTCTTTCTTGTCTTGTTTCTTGTCTTGTTTCTGGTTTTTTGTCTTGTTTCTTGTCTTTTTTGTCTTCTTTCTTGTCTTGTTTCTTGTCTTGTTTCTGGTTTTTTGTCTTGTTTCTTGTCTTGTTTCTTGTCTTGTTTCTTGTCTTGTTTCTTTTCTTGTTTCTTGTCTTGTCTTGTCTTGTCTTGTTTCTTGTCTTGTCCTTTTTCTTGTCTTGTCTTGTCTTGTCTTGTTTCTTGTCTTGTTTCTTGTCTTGTTTCTTGTCTTGTTTCTTGTCTTTTCTTGTCTTGTTTTTAGTCTTGTTTCTTGTCTTGTTTCTTGTCTTGTTTTTCGTCTTGTTTCTTGTCTTGTTTCTTGTCTTGTTTCTTGTCTTGTCTTGTCTCGTGTCTTGTCTTGTTTTTTGTCTTGTTTCTTGTCTTCTTTCTGGTTTTTTTGTCTTGTTTCTTGTCTTGTCTTGTCTTGTTTCTTGTCTTGTCTTGTTTCTTGTCTTGTTTCTTGTCTTGTTTCTTGTCTTGTTTCTTGTCTTGTCTTCTCTTGATTCTTGTCTTGTTTCTTGTCTTGTTTCTTGTCTTGTCTTGTCTTGTTTCTTGTCTTGTCTTGTTTCTTGTCTTGTTTCTTGTCTTGTTTCTTGTCTTGTCTTCTCTTGTTTCTTGTCTTGTTTCTTGTCTTGTTTCTTGTCTTGTTTCTTGTCTTGTTTCTTCTCTTGTTTCTTGTCTTGTTTCTTGTCTTGTCTTGTCTTGTTTCTTGTCTTGTTTCTTGTCTTGTCTTCTTGTCTTGTCTTGTCTTGTTTCTTGTCTTGTCTTGTCTTGTCTTGTCTTGTCTTGTCTTTTTTCTCGTCTTGTTTCTTGTCTTGTTTCTTGTCTTGTTTCTTGTCTTGTTTCTTGTCTTGTTTCTTGTCTTGTTTCTTGTCTTTTCTTGTCTTGTTTTTAGTCTTGTTTCTTGTCTTGTTTCTTGTCTTGTTTTTCGTCTTGTTTCTTGTCTTGTTTCTTGTCTTTTTTCTTGTCTTGTCTTGTCTTGTCTTGTCTTGTCTTGTTTCTCGTCTTGTTTCTTGTCTTGTTTCTCGTCTTGTTTCTTGTCTTTTTTCTTGTCTTGTCTTGTCTTGTTTCTTGTCTTGTTTCTTGTCTTGTTTCTTGTCTTGTTTCTTGTCTTTTTTTTTCTCTTGTTTCGTGTCTTGTTTTTTGTCTTGTTTCTTGTCTTGTCTTGTTTTTTGTCTTATTTCTTGTCTTGTTTCTTGTCTTGTTTCTGGTTTTTTTGTCTTGTTTCTTGTCTTGTTTCTTGTCGTGTTTCTTGTTTCTTGTCTTCTTTCTTGTCTTGTTTCTTGTCTTGTTTTTTGTCTGGTTTCTTGTCTTGTTTCTTGTCTTGTTTCTTGTCTTGTCTTGTCTTGTCTCGTGTCTTGTCTTGTTTTTTGTCTTCTTTCTTGTCTTGTTTCTTGTCTTGTTTCTGGTTTTTTGTCTTGTTTCTTGTCTTTTTTGTCTTCTTTCTTGTCTTGTTTCTTGTCTTGTTTCTGGTTTTTTGTCTTGTTTCTTGTCTTGTTTCTTGTCTTGTTTCTTGTCTTGTTTCTTTTCTTGTTTCTTGTCTTGTCTTGTCTTGTCTTGTTTCTTGTCTTGTCCTTTTTCTTGTCTTGTCTTGTCTTGTCTTGTTTCTTGTCTTGTTTCTTGTCTTGTTTCTTGTCTTGTTTCTTGTCTTTTTTCTTGTCTTGTTTCTTGTCTTGTTTCTTGTCTTGTTTCTTGTCTTGTATTGTCTTGTTTCTTGTCTTGTCTTGTCTTGTCTTCTCTTGTTTCTTGTCTTGTTTCTTGTCTTGTCTTCTCTTTTTTCTTGTCTTGTTTCTTGTCTTGTTTCTTGTCTTGTTTCTTGTCTTGTTTCTTGTCTTGTCTTGTCTTTTCTTGTTTCTTGTCTTGTCCTTTTTCTTGTCTTGTTTCTTGTCTTGTTTCTTGTCTTGTTTCTTGTCTTGTTTCTTGTCTTGTTTCTTGTCTTGTTTCTTGTCTTGTCTTGTTTTGTTTCTTGTCTTGTCTTGTCTTCTCTTGTTTCTTGTCTTGTTTCTTGTCTTGTCTTCTCTTGTTTCTTGTCTTGTTTCTTGTCTTGTTTCTTGTCTTGTTTCTTGTCTTGTTTCTTTTCTTGTTTCTTGTCTTGTCTTGTCTTGTTTCTTGTCTTGTCTTGTCTTGTCTTGTTTGTCGTCTTGTTTCTTGTCTTGTTTATTGTCTTGTTTCTTGTCTTGTTTCTTGTCTTTTTTCTTGTCTTGTCTTGTCTTGTTTCTTGTCTTGTTTCTTGTCTTGTTTCTTGTCTTCTTTCTTGTCTTGTTTCTTGTCTTGTTTCTTGTCTTGTCTTGTCTTGTTTCTTGTCTTGTCTTGTCTTGTTTCTTGTCTTGTTTCTTGTTTCTTGTCTTTTTTCTTGTATTGTCTTCTCTTGTTTCTTGTCTTGTTTCTTGTCTCGTTTCTTGTCTTGTTTCTTGTCTTGTTTCTTGTCTTGTTTCTTGTCTTGTTTCTTGTCTTGTCTTGTCTTGTCTTGTTTCATGTCTTGTTTCTTGTCTTGTCTTCTCTTTTTTCTTCTCTTGTTTCTTGTCTTGTTTCTTGTCTTGTCTTGTCTTGTTTCTTGTCTTGTCTTGTTTCTTGTCTTGTTTCTTGTCTTGCTTCTTGTCTTGTTTCTTGTCTTGTCTTCTCTTGCTTCTTGTCTTGTTTCTTGTCTTGTTTCTTGTCTTGTCTTCTCTTGATTCTTGTCTTGTTTCTTGTCTTGTCCTTTTTCTTGTCTTGTTTCTTGTCTTGTTTCTTGTCTTGTTTCTTGTCTTGTTTCTTGTCTTGTCTTGTCTTGTTTCTTGTCTTGTCTTGTCTTGTCTTGTTTCTCGTCTTGTTTCTTGTCTTGTTTCTTGTCTTGTTTCTTGTCTTGTTTCTTGTCTTGTTTCTTGTCTTGTTTCTTGTCTTGTCTTGTCTTGTTTCTTGTCTTGTCTTGTCTTGTCTTGTTTCTCGTCTTGTTTCTTGTCTTGTTTCTTGTCTTGTTTCTTGTCTTGTTTCTTGTCTTGTTTCTTGTCTTGTCTTGTCTTGTTTCTTGTCTTGTCTTGTCTTGTCTTGTTTCTCGTCTTGTTTCTTGTCTTGTTTCTTGTCTTGTTTCTTGTCTTGTTTCTTGTCTTTTTTCTTGTCTTGTCTTGTCTTGTTTTTTGTCTTGTTTCTTGTCTTGTTTCTTGTCTTGTTTCTGTTTTTTTTGTCTTGTTTCTTGTCTTGTTTCTTGTCTTGTTTCTTGTTTCTTGTCTTTTTTCTTGTATTGTCTTCTCTTGTTTCTTGTCTTGTTTCTTGTCTCGTTTCTTGTCTTGTTTCTTGTCTTGTTTCTTGTCTTGTTTCTTGTCTTGTTTCTTGCCTTGTTTCTTGTCTTGTCTTGTCTTGTCTTGTTTCATGTCTTGTTTCTTGTCTTGTCTTCTCTTTTTTCTTCTCTTGTTTCTTGTCTTGTTTCTTGTCTTGTTTCTTGTCTTGTCTTGTCTTGTTTCTTGTCTTGTTTCTTGTCTTGTTTCTTGTCTTGTTTCTTGTCTTGTCTTCTCTTGATTCTTGTCTTGTTTCTTGTCTTGTTTCTTGTCTTGTTTCTTGTCTTGTCTTGTCTTGTTTCTTGTCTTGTTTCTTGTCTTGTTTCTTGTCTTGTTTCTGGTTTTTTTGTCTTGTTTCTTGTCTTGTTTCTTGTCTTGTTTCTTGTCTTGTTTCTTGTCTTGTTTCTTGTCTTGTCTTGTCTTGTTTCTTGTCTTGTCTTGTTTCTTGTCTTGTTTCTTGTCTTGTCTTGTCTTCTTTCTTGTCTTGTCTTGTTTCTTGTCTTGTTTCTTGTCTTGTTTCTTGTCTTGTTTCTTGTCTTGTTTCTTGTCTTGTTTCTTGTCTTGTCTTGTCTTGTTTCTTGTCTTGTCTTGTTTCTTGTCTTGTTTCTTGTCTTGTCTTGTCTTCTTTCTTGTCTTGTCTTGTTTCTTGTCTTGTTTCTTTTGTTGTTTCTTGTCTTGTCTTGTCTTGTCTTGTTTCTTGTCTTGTCCTTTTTCTTGTCTTGTCTTGTCTTGTCTTGTTTCTTGTCTTGTTTCTTGTCTTGTTTCTTGTCTTGTTTCTTGTCTTTTTTCTTGTCTTGTTTCTTGTCTTGTTTCTTGTTTTGTTTCTTGTCTTGTATTGTCTTGTTTCTTGTCTTGTCTTGTCTTGTCTTCTCTTGTTTCTTGTCTTGTTTCTTGTCTTGTCTTCTCTTTTTTCTTGTCTTGTTTCTTGTCTTGTTTCTTGTCTTGTTTCTTGTCTTGTTTCTTGTCTTGTCTTGTCTTTTCTTGTTTCTTGTCTTGTCCTTTTTCTTGTCTTGTTTCTTGTCTTGTTTCTTGTCTTGTTTCTTGTCTTGTTTCTTGTCTTGTCTTGTTTTGTTTCTTGTCTTGTCTTGTCTTGTCTTGTTTCTTGTCTTGTTTCTTGTCTTGTCTTCTCTTGTTTCTTGTCTTGTTTCTTGTCTTGTTTCTTGTCTTGTTTCTTGTCTTGTTTCTTTTCTTGTTTCTTGTCTTGTCTTGTCTTGTTTCTTGTCTTGTCTTGTCTTGTCTTGTTTCTCGTCTTGTTTCTTGTCTTGTTTATTGTCTTGTTTCTTGTCTTGTTTCTTGTCTTTTTTCTTGTCTTGTCTTGTCTTGTTTCTTGTCTTGTTTCTTGTCTTGTTTCTTGTCTTGTTTCTTGTCTTGTCTTGTCTTGTTTCTTGTCTTGTCTTGTCTTGTTTCTTGTCTTGTTTCTTGTTTCTTGTCTTTTTTCTTGTATTGTCTTCTCTTGTTTCTTGTCTTGTTTCTTGTCTCGTTTCTTGTCTTGTTTCTTGTCTTGTTTCTTGTCTTGTTTCTTGTCTTGTTTCTTGTCTTGTCTTGTCTTGTCTTGTTTCATGTCTTGTTTCTTGTCTTGTCTTCTCTTTTTTCTTCTCTTGTTTCTTGTCTTGTTTCTTGTCTTGTCTTGTCTTGTTTCTTGTCTTGTCTTGTTTCTTGTCTTGTTTCTTGTCTTGCTTCTTGTCTTGTTTCTTGTCTTGTCTTCTCTTGCTTCTTGTCTTGTTTCTTGTCTTGTTTCTTGTCTTGTTTCTTGTCTTGTCTTCTCTTGATTCTTGTCTTGTTTCTTGTCTTGTCCTTTTTCTTGTCTTGTTTCTTGTCTTGTTTCTTGTCTTGTTTCTTGTCTTGTTTCTTGTCTTGTCTTGTCTTGTTTCTTGTCTTGTCTTGTCTTGTCTTGTTTCTCGTCTTGTTTCTTGTCTTGTTTCTTGTCTTGTTTCTTGTCTTGTTTCTTGTCTTGTTTCTTGTCTTGTCTTGTCTTGTTTCTTGTCTTGTCTTGTCTTGTCTTGTTTCTCGTCTTGTTTCTTGTCTTGTTTCTTGTCTTGTTTCTTGTCTTGTTTCTTGTCTTTTTTCTTGTCTTGTCTTGTCTTGTTTTTTGTCTTGTTTCTTGTCTTGTTTCTTGTCTTGTTTCTGTTTTTTTTGTCTTGTTTCTTGTCTTGTTTCTTGTCTCGTTTCTTGTCTTGTTTCTTGTCTTGTTTCTTGTCTTGTTTCTTGTCTTGTTTCTTGCCTTGTTTCTTGTCTTGTCTTGTCTTGTCTTGTTTCATGTCTTGTTTCTTGTCTTGTCTTCTCTTTTTTCTTCTCTTGTTTCTTGTCTTGTTTCTTGTCTTGTCTTGTCTTGTTTCTTGTCTTGTCTTGTTTCTTGTCTTGTTTCTTGTCTTGTTTCTTGTCTTGTTTCTGGTTTTTTTGTCTTGTTTCTTGTCTTGTTTCTTGTCTTGTTTCTTGTCTTGTTTCTTGTCTTGTTTCTTGTCTTGTTTCTTGTCTTGTTTCTTGTCTTGTCTTGTCTTGTTTCTTGTCTTGTTTCTTGTCTTGTTTCATGTCTTGTTTCTTGTCTTGTCTTCTCTTGTTTCTTGTCTTGTTTCTTGTCTTGTTTCTTGTCTTGTCTTGTCTTGTTTCTTGTCTTGTCTTGTTTCTTGTCTTGTTTCTTGTCTTGTTTCTTGTCTTGTTTCTTGTCTTGTCTTCTCTTGATTCTTGTCTTGTTTCTTGTCTTGTTTCTTGTCTTGTTTCTTGTCTTGTCTTGTCTTGTTTCTTGTCTTGTTTCTTGTCTTGTTTCTTGTCTTGTTTCTGGTTTTTTTGTCTTGTTTCTTGTCTTGTTTCTTGTCTTGTTTCTTGTCTTGTTTCTTGTCTTGTTTCTTGTCTTGTTTCTTGTCTTGTCTTGTCTTGTTTCTTGTCTTGTCTTGTTTCTTGTCTTGTTTCTTGTCTTGTCTTCTCTTGTTTCTTGTCTTGTTTCTTGTCTTGTTTCTTGTCTTGTTTCTTGTCTTGTTTCTTGTCTTGTTTCTTGTCTTGTTTCTTGTCTTGTGTTGTCTTGTTTCTTGTCTTGTTTCTTGTCTTGTCTTCTTGTCTTGTCTTGTCTTGTTTCTTGTCTTGTCTTGTCTTGTCTTGTCTTGTCTTTTTTCTCGTCTTGTTTCTTGTCTTGTTTCTTGTCTTGTTTCTTGTCTTGTTTCTTGTCTTGTTTCTTGTCTTGTTTGTTGTCTTTTCTTGTCTTGTTTTTAGTCTTGTTTCTTGTCTTGTTTCTTGTCTTGTTTTTCGTCTTGTTTCTTGTCTTGTTTCTTGTCTTGTTTCTTGTCTTGTCTTGTCTCGTGTCTTGTCTTGTTTTTTGTCTTGTTTCTTGTCTTCTTTCTGGTTTTTTTGTCTTGTTTCTTGTCTTGTCTTGTCTTGTTTCTTGTCTTGTCTTGTTTCTTGTCTTGTTTCTTGTCTTGTTTCTTGTCTTGTTTCTTGTCTTGTCTTCTCTTGATTCTTGTCTTGTTTCTTGTCTTGTTTCTTGTCTTGTCTTGTCTTGTTTCTTGTCTTGTCTTGTTTCTTGTCTTGTTTCTTGTCTTGTTTCTTGTCTTGTCTTCTCTTGTTTCTTGTCTTGTTTCTTGTCTTGTTTCTTGTCTTGTTTCTTGTCTTGTTTCTTCTCTTGTTTCTTGTCTTGTTTCTTGTCTTGTCTTGTCTTGTTTCTTGTCTTGTTTCTTGTCTTGTCTTCTTGTCTTGTCTTGTCTTGTTTCTTGTCTTGTCTTGTCTTGTCTTGTCTTGTCTTGTCTTTTTTCTCGTCTTGTTTCTTGTCTTGTTTCTTGTCTTGTTTCTTGTCTTGTTTCTTGTCTTGTTTCTTGTCTTGTTTCTTGTCTTTTCTTGTCTTGTTTTTAGTCTTGTTTCTTGTCTTGTTTCTTGTCTTGTTTTTCGTCTTGTTTCTTGTCTTGTTTCTTGTCTTTTTTCTTGTCTTGTCTTGTCTTGTCTTGTCTTGTCTTGTTTCTCGTCTTGTTTCTTGTCTTGTTTCTCGTCTTGTTTCTTGTCTTTTTTCTTGTCTTGTCTTGTCTTGTTTCTTGTCTTGTTTCTTGTCTTGTTTCTTGTCTTGTTTCTTGTCTTTTTTTTTCTCTTGTTTCGTGTCTTGTTTTTTGTCTTGTTTCTTGTCTTGTCTTGTTTTTTGTCTTATTTCTTGTCTTGTTTCTTGTCTTGTTTCTGGTTTTTTTGTCTTGTTTCTTGTCTTGTTTCTTGTCGTGTTTCTTGTTTCTTGTCTTCTTTCTTGTCTTGTTTCTTGTCTTGTTTTTTGTCTGGTTTCTTGTCTTGTTTCTTGTCTTGTTTCTTGTCTTGTCTTGTCTTGTCTCGTGTCTTGTCTTGTTTTTTGTCTTCTTTCTTGTCTTGTTTCTTGTCTTGTTTCTGGTTTTTTGTCTTGTTTCTTGTCTTTTTTGTCTTCTTTCTTGTCTTGTTTCTTGTCTTGTTTCTGGTTTTTTGTCTTGTTTCTTGTCTTGTTTCTTGTCTTGTTTCTTGTCTTGTTTCTTTTCTTGTTTCTTGTCTTGTCTTGTCTTGTCTTGTTTCTTGTCTTGTCCTTTTTCTTGTCTTGTCTTGTCTTGTCTTGTTTCTTGTCTTGTTTCTTGTCTTGTTTCTTGTCTTGTTTCTTGTCTTTTTTCTTGTCTTGTTTCTTGTCTTGTTTCTTGTCTTGTTTCTTGTCTTGTATTGTCTTGTTTCTTGTCTTGTCTTGTCTTGTCTTCTCTTGTTTCTTGTCTTGTTTCTTGTCTTGTCTTCTCTTTTTTCTTGTCTTGTTTCTTGTCTTGTTTCTTGTCTTGTTTCTTGTCTTGTTTCTTGTCTTGTCTTGTCTTTTCTTGTTTCTTGTCTTGTCCTTTTTCTTGTCTTGTTTCTTGTCTTGTTTCTTGTCTTGTTTCTTGTCTTGTTTCTTGTCTTGTTTCTTGTCTTGTTTCTTGTCTTGTCTTGTTTTGTTTCTTGTCTTGTCTTGTCTTCTCTTGTTTCTTGTCTTGTTTCTTGTCTTGTCTTCTCTTGTTTCTTGTCTTGTTTCTTGTCTTGTTTCTTGTCTTGTTTCTTGTCTTGTTTCTTTTCTTGTTTCTTGTCTTGTCTTGTCTTGTTTCTTGTCTTGTCTTGTCTTGTCTTGTTTCTCGTCTTGTTTCTTGTCTTGTTTATTGTCTTGTTTCTTGTCTTGTTTCTTGTCTTTTTTCTTGTCTTGTCTTGTCTTGTTTCTTGTCTTGTTTCTTGTCTTGTTTCTTGTCTTGTTTCTTGTCTTGTTTCTTGTCTTGTTTCTTGTCTTGTCTTGTCTTGTTTCTTGTCTTGTCTTGTCTTGTTTCTTGTCTTGTTTCTTGTTTCTTGTCTTTTTTCTTGTATTGTCTTCTCTTGTTTCTTGTCTTGTTTCTTGTCTCGTTTCTTGTCTTGTTTCTTGTCTTGTTTCTTGTCTTGTTTCTTGTCTTGTTTCTTGTCTTGTCTTGTCTTGTCTTGTTTCATGTCTTGTTTCTTGTCTTGTCTTCTCTTTTTTCTTCTCTTGTTTCTTGTCTTGTTTCTTGTCTTGTCTTGTCTTGTTTCTTGTCTTGTCTTGTTTCTTGTCTTGTTTCTTGTCTTGCTTCTTGTCTTGTTTCTTGTCTTGTCTTCTCTTGCTTCTTGTCTTGTTTCTTGTCTTGTTTCTTGTCTTGTCTTCTCTTGATTCTTGTCTTGTTTCTTGTCTTGTCCTTTTTCTTGTCTTGTTTCTTGTCTTGTTTCTTGTCTTGTTTCTTGTCTTGTTTCTTGTCTTGTCTTGTCTTGTTTCTTGTCTTGTCTTGTCTTGTCTTGTTTCTCGTCTTGTTTCTTGTCTTGTTTCTTGTCTTGTTTCTTGTCTTGTTTCTTGTCTTGTTTCTTGTCTTGTTTCTTGTCTTGTCTTGTCTTGTTTCTTGTCTTGTCTTGTCTTGTCTTGTTTCTCGTCTTGTTTCTTGTCTTGTTTCTTGTCTTGTTTCTTGTCTTGTTTCTTGTCTTGTTTCTTGTCTTGTCTTGTCTTGTTTCTTGTCTTGTCTTGTCTTGTCTTGTTTCTCGTCTTGTTTCTTGTCTTGTTTCTTGTCTTGTTTCTTGTCTTGTTTCTTGTCTTTTTTCTTGTCTTGTCTTGTCTTGTTTTTTGTCTTGTTTCTTGTCTTGTTTCTTGTCTTGTTTCTGTTTTTTTTGTCTTGTTTCTTGTCTTGTTTCTTGTCTTGTTTCTTGTTTCTTGTCTTTTTTCTTGTATTGTCTTCTCTTGTTTCTTGTCTTGTTTCTTGTCTCGTTTCTTGTCTTGTTTCTTGTCTTGTTTCTTGTCTTGTTTCTTGTCTTGTTTCTTGCCTTGTTTCTTGTCTTGTCTTGTCTTGTCTTGTTTCATGTCTTGTTTCTTGTCTTGTCTTCTCTTTTTTCTTCTCTTGTTTCTTGTCTTGTTTCTTGTCTTGTTTCTTGTCTTGTCTTGTCTTGTTTCTTGTCTTGTTTCTTGTCTTGTTTCTTGTCTTGTTTCTTGTCTTGTCTTCTCTTGATTCTTGTCTTGTTTCTTGTCTTGTTTCTTGTCTTGTTTCTTGTCTTGTCTTGTCTTGTTTCTTGTCTTGTTTCTTGTCTTGTTTCTTGTCTTGTTTCTGGTTTTTTTGTCTTGTTTCTTGTCTTGTTTCTTGTCTTGTTTCTTGTCTTGTTTCTTGTCTTGTTTCTTGTCTTGTCTTGTCTTGTTTCTTGTCTTGTCTTGTTTCTTGTCTTGTTTCTTGTCTTGTCTTGTCTTCTTTCTTGTCTTGTCTTGTTTCTTGTCTTGTTTCTTGTCTTGTTTCTTGTCTTGTTTCTTGTCTTGTTTCTTGTCTTGTTTCTTGTCTTGTCTTGTCTTGTTTCTTGTCTTGTCTTGTTTCTTGTCTTGTTTCTTGTCTTGTCTTGTCTTCTTTCTTGTCTTGTCTTGTTTCTTGTCTTGTTTCTTTTGTTGTTTCTTGTCTTGTCTTGTCTTGTCTTGTTTCTTGTCTTGTCCTTTTTCTTGTCTTGTCTTGTCTTGTCTTGTTTCTTGTCTTGTTTCTTGTCTTGTTTCTTGTCTTGTTTCTTGTCTTTTTTCTTGTCTTGTTTCTTGTCTTGTTTCTTGTTTTGTTTCTTGTCTTGTATTGTCTTGTTTCTTGTCTTGTCTTGTCTTGTCTTCTCTTGTTTCTTGTCTTGTTTCTTGTCTTGTCTTCTCTTTTTTCTTGTCTTGTTTCTTGTCTTGTTTCTTGTCTTGTTTCTTGTCTTGTTTCTTGTCTTGTCTTGTCTTTTCTTGTTTCTTGTCTTGTCCTTTTTCTTGTCTTGTTTCTTGTCTTGTTTCTTGTCTTGTTTCTTGTCTTGTTTCTTGTCTTGTCTTGTTTTGTTTCTTGTCTTGTCTTGTCTTGTCTTGTTTCTTGTCTTGTTTCTTGTCTTGTCTTCTCTTGTTTCTTGTCTTGTTTCTTGTCTTGTTTCTTGTCTTGTTTCTTGTCTTGTTTCTTTTCTTGTTTCTTGTCTTGTCTTGTCTTGTTTCTTGTCTTGTCTTGTCTTGTCTTGTTTCTCGTCTTGTTTCTTGTCTTGTTTATTGTCTTGTTTCTTGTCTTGTTTCTTGTCTTTTTTCTTGTCTTGTCTTGTCTTGTTTCTTGTCTTGTTTCTTGTCTTGTTTCTTGTCTTGTTTCTTGTCTTGTCTTGTCTTGTTTCTTGTCTTGTCTTGTCTTGTTTCTTGTCTTGTTTCTTGTTTCTTGTCTTTTTTCTTGTATTGTCTTCTCTTGTTTCTTGTCTTGTTTCTTGTCTCGTTTCTTGTCTTGTTTCTTGTCTTGTTTCTTGTCTTGTTTCTTGTCTTGTTTCTTGTCTTGTCTTGTCTTGTCTTGTTTCATGTCTTGTTTCTTGTCTTGTCTTCTCTTTTTTCTTCTCTTGTTTCTTGTCTTGTTTCTTGTCTTGTCTTGTCTTGTTTCTTGTCTTGTCTTGTTTCTTGACTTGTTTCTTGTCTTGCTTCTTGTCTTGTTTCTTGTCTTGTCTTCTCTTGCTTCTTGTCTTGTTTCTTGTCTTGTTTCTTGTCTTGTCTTCTCTTGATTCTTGTCTTGTTTCTTGTCTTGTCCTTTTTCTTGTCTTGTTTCTTGTCTTGTTTCTTGTCTTGTTTCTTGTCTTGTTTCTTGTCTTGTCTTGTCTTGTTTCTTGTCTTGTCTTGTCTTGTCTTGTTTCTCGTCTTGTTTCTTGTCTTGTTTCTTGTCTTGTTTCTTGTCTTGTTTCTTGTCTTGTTTCTTGTCTTGTCTTGTCTTGTTTCTTGTCTTGTCTTGTCTTGTCTTGTTTCTCGTCTTGTTTCTTGTCTTGTTTCTTGTCTTGTTTCTTGTCTTGTTTCTTGTCTTTTTTCTTGTCTTGTCTTGTCTTGTTTTTTGTCTTGTTTCTTGTCTTGTTTCTTGTCTTGTTTCTGTTTTTTTTGTCTTGTTTCTTGTCTTGTTTCTTGTCTCGTTTCTTGTCTTGTTTCTTGTCTTGTTTCTTGTCTTGTTTCTTGTCTTGTTTCTTGCCTTGTTTCTTGTCTTGTCTTGTCTTGTCTTGTTTCATGTCTTGTTTCTTGTCTTGTCTTCTCTTTTTTCTTCTCTTGTTTCTTGTCTTGTTTCTTGTCTTGTCTTGTCTTGTTTCTTGTCTTGTCTTGTTTCTTGTCTTGTTTCTTGTCTTGTTTCTTGTCTTGTTTCTGGTTTTTTTGTCTTGTTTCTTGTCTTGTTTCTTGTCTTGTTTCTTGTCTTGTTTCTTGTCTTGTTTCTTGTCTTGTTTCTTGTCTTGTTTCTTGTCTTTTCTTGTCTTGTTTCTTGTCTTGTCTTGTTTCTTGTCTTGTTTCTTGTCTTGTCTTGTCTTCTTTCTTGTCTTGTCTTGTTTCTTGTCTTCTTTCTTGTCTTGTTTCTTGTCTTGTCTTCTCTTGTTTCTTGTCTTGTTTCTTGTCTTGTTTCTTGTCTTGTTTCTTGTCTTGTTTCTTGTCTTGTTTCTTGTCTTGTTTCTTGTCTTGTTTCTTGTCTTGTCTTGTCTTGTTTCTTGTCTTGTTTCTTGTCTTGTCTTCTTGTCTTGTCTTGTCTTGTTTCTTGTCTTGTCTTGTCTTGTCTTGTCTTTTTTCTCGTCTTGTTTCTTGTCTTGTTTCTTGTCTTGTTTCTTGTCTTGTTTCTTGTCTTGTTTCTTGTCTTGTTTCTTGTCTTTTCTTGTCTTGTTTTTAGTCTTGTTTCTTGTCTTGTTTCTTGTCTTGTTTTTCGTCTTGTTTCTTGTCTTGTTTCTTGTCTTGTTTCTTGTCTTGTTTCTTGTCTTGTTTCTTTTCTTGTTTCTTGTCTTGTCTTGTCTTGTCTTGTTTCTTGTCTTGTCCTTTTTCTTGTCTTGTTTCTTGTCTTGTTTCTTGTCTTGTTTCTATTTTTTTTGTCTTGTTTCTTGTCTTGTTTCTTGTTTCTTGTCTTTTTTCTTGTATTGTCTTCTCTTGTTTCTTGTCTTGTTTCTTGTCTCGTTTCTTGTCTTGTTTCTTGTCTTGTTTCTTGTCTTGTTTCTTGTCTTGTTTCTTGTCTTGTTTCTTGTCTTGTTTCTTGTCTTGTTTCTTGTCTTGTCTTCTCTTGTTTCTTGTCTTGTTTCTTGTCTTGTTTCTTGTCTTGTTTCTTGTCTTGTTTCTTGTCTTGTTTCTTGTCTTGTTTCTTGTCTTGTTTCTTGTCTTGTTTCTTGTCTTGTTTCTTGTCTTGTTTCTTGTCTTGTCTTGTCTTGTTTCTTGTCTTGTCTTGTTTCTTGTCTTGTTTCTTGTCTTGTTTCTTGTCTTGTCTTCTCTTGTTTCTTGTCTTGTTTCTTGTCTTGTTTCTTGTCTTGTTTCTTGTCTTGTTTCTTGTCTTGTTTCTTGTCTTGTCTTCTTGTCTTGTCTTGTTTCTTGTCTTGTCTTGTCTTGTCTTGTCTTGTCTTTTTTCTCGTCTTGTTTCTTGTCTTGTTTCTTGTCTTGTTTCTTGTCTTGTTTCTTGTCTTGTTTCTTGTCTTGTTTCTTGTCTTTTCTTGTCTTGTTTTTAGTCTTGTTTCTTGTCTTGTTTCTTGTCTTGTTTTTCGTCTTGTTTCTTGTCTTGTTTCTTGTCTTGTTTCTTGTCTTGTCTTGTCTTGTCTTGTTTCTTGTCTTGTCCTTTTTCTTGTCTTGTTTCTTGTCTTGTTTCTTGTCTTGTTTCTTGTCTTGTTTCTTGTCTTGTCTTGTCTTGTTTCTTGTCTTGTCTTGTCTTGTCTTGTTTCTCGTCTTGTTTCTTGTCTTGTTTCTTGTCTTGTTTCTTGTCTTGTTTCTTGTCTTGTTTCTTGTCTTGTTTCTTGTCTTGTTTCTTGTCTTGTCTTGTTTTGTTTCTTGTCTTGTCTTGTCTTGTCTTGTCTTGTTTCTTGTCTTGTTTCTTGTCTTGTCTTGTCTTGTTTCTTGTCTTGTCTTGTTTCTTGTCTTGTTTCTTGTCTTGTTTCTTGTCTTGTCTTCTCTTGTTTCTTGTCTTGTTTCTTGTCTTGTTTCTTGTCTTGTTTCTTGTCTTGTTTCTTGTCTTGTTTCTTGTCTTGTTTCTTGTCTTGTCTTGTCTTGTTTCTTGTCTTGTCTTGTTTCTTGTCTTGTTTCTTGTCTTGTTTCTTGTCTTGTCTTCTCTTGTTTCTTGTCTTGTTTCTTCTCTTGTTTGTTGTCTTGTTTCTTGTCTTGTTTCTTGTCTTGTTTCTCGTCTTGTTTCTTGTCTTGTTTCTTGTCTTGTTTCTTGTCTTGTTTCTTGTCTTGTTTCTTATCTTGTTTCTTGTCTTGTTTCTTGTCTTGTTTCTTGTCTTGTCTTGTTTTGTTTCTTGTCTTGTCTTGTCTTGTCTTGTCTTGTTTCTTGTCTTGTTTCTTGTCTTGTCTTGTCTTGTTTCTTGTCTTGTCTTGTTTCTTGTCTTGTTTCTTGTCTTGTTTCTTGTCTTGTTTCTTGTCTTGTCTTCTCTTGTTTCTTGTCTTGTTTCTTGTCTTGTTTCTTGTCTTGTTTCTTGTCTTGTTTCTTGTCTTGTTTCGTGTCTTGTCTTGTCTTGTTTCTTGTCTTGTCTTGTTTCTTGTCTTGTTTCTTGTCTTGTTTCTTGTCTTGTCTTCTCTTGTTTCTTGTCTTGTTTCTTGTCTTGTTTCTTGTCTTGTTTCTTGTCTTGTTTCTTGTCTTGTTTCTTGTCTTGTCTTCTATTGATTCTTGTCTTGTTTCTTGTCTTGTTTCTTGTCTTGTTTCTTGTCTTGTCTTGTCTTGTTTCTTCTCTTGTCTTGTTTCTTGTCTTGTTTCTTGTCGTGTTTCTTGTCTTGTCTTCTATTGTTTCTTGTCTTGTTTCTTGTCTTGTTTCTTGTCTTGTTTCTTGTCTTGTTTCTTGTCTTGTTTCTTGTCTTGTTTCTTGTCTTGTTTCTTGTCTTGTTTCTTGTCTTGTCTTGTCTTGTTTCTTGTCTTGTCTTGTTTCTTGTCTTGTTTCTTGTCTTGTTTCTTGTCTTGTCTTCTCTTGTTTCTTGTCTTGTTTCTTGTCTTGTTTCTTGTCTTGTTTCTTGTCTTGTTTCTTGTCTTGTTTCTTGTCTTGTTTCTTGTCTTGTTTCTTGTCTTGTCTTGTCTTGTTTCTTGTCTTGTTTCTTGTCTTGTCTTCTTGTCTTGTCTTGTCTTATTTCTTGTCTTGTCTTGTCTTGTCTTGTCTTGTCTTGTCTTTTTTCTCGTCTTGTTTCTTGTCTTGTTTCTTGTCTTGTTTCTTGTCTTGTTTCTTGTCTTGTTTCTTGTCTTGTTTCTTGTCTTTTCTTGTCTTGTTTCTTGTCTTGTCTTGTCTTGTTTCTTGTCTTGTCTTGTTTCTTGTCTTGTTTCTTGTCTTGTTTCTTGTCTTGTCTTCTCTTGTTTCTTGTCTTGTTTCTTGTCTTGTTTCTTGTCTTGTTTCTTGTCTTGTTTCTTGTCTTGTTTCTTGTCTTGTTTCTTGTCTTGTTTCTTGTCTTGTTTCTTGTCTTTTCTTGTCTTGTTTTTAGTCTTGTTTCTTGTCTTGTTTCTTGTCTTGTTTTTCGTCTTGTTTCTTGTCTTGTTTCTTGTCTTGTTTCTTGTCTTGTCTTGTCTCGTGTCTTGTCTTGTTTTTTGTCTTGTTTCTTGTCTTTTTTCTGGTTTTTTTGTCTTGTTTCTTGTCTTGTCTTGTCTTGTTTCTTGTCTTGTCTTGTTTCTTGTCTTGTTTCTTGTCTTGTTTCTTGTCTTGTCTTCTCTTGATTCTTGTCTTGTTTCTTGTCTTGTTTCTTGTCTTCTTTCTTGTCTTGTTTCTTGTCATGTTTCTGGTTTTTTGTCTTGTTTCTTGTCTTGTTTCTTGTCTTGTTTCTTGTCTTGTTTCTTGTCTTGTTTCTTGTCTTGTTTCTTGTCTTCTTTCTTGTCTTGTTTCTTGTCTTGTTTTTTGTCTTGTTTCTTGTCTTGTTTCTTGTCTTGTTTCTTGTCTTGTCTTGTCTTGTCTCGTGTCTTGTCTTGTTTTTTGTCTTCTTTCTTGTCTTGTTTCTTGTCATGTTTCTGGTTTTTTGTCTTGTTTCTTGTCTTGTTTCTTGTCTTGTTTCTTGTCTTGTTTCTTGTCTTGTTTCTTGTCTTGTTTCTTGTCTTGTTTCTTGTCTTGTTTCTTGTCTTGTTTCTTGTCTTGTTTCTTGTCTTGTCTTGTTTTGTTTCTTGTCTTGTCTTGTCTTGTTTCTTGTCTTGTTTCTTGTCTTGTCTTCTCTTGTTTCTTGTCTTGTTTCTTGTCTTGTTTCTTGTCTTGTTTCCTGTCTTGTTTCTTTTCATGTTTCTTGTCTTGTCTTGTCTTGTCTTGTTTCTTGTCTTGTCTTTTTTCTTGTCTTGTTTCTTGTCTTGTTTCTTGTCTTGTTTCTTGTCTTGTCTTGTCTTGTTTCTTGTCTTGTCTTGTCTTGTCTTGTTTCTCGTCTTGTTTCTTGTCTTGTTTCTTGTCTTGTTTCTTGTCTTGTTTCTTGTCTTTTTTCTTGTCTTGTCTTGTCTTGTTTCTTGTCTTGTTTCTTGTCTTGTTTCTCTTCTTGTTTCTTGTCTTTTTTTGTCTTGTTTCTTGTCTTGTTTCTTGTCTTGTTTCTTGTGTTGTCTTGTCTAGTGTCTTGTCTTGTTTTTTGTCTTGTTTCTTGTCTTGTTTCTTGTCTTGTTTCTGTTTTTTTTTTGTCTTGTTTCTTGTCTTGTTTCTTGTCTTGTTTCTTGTTTCTTGTCTTTTTTCTTGTATTGTCTTCTCTTGTTTCTTGTCTTGTTTCTTGTCTCGTTTCTTGTCTTGTTTCTCTTCTTGTTTCTTGTCTTGTTTCTTGTCTTGTTTCTTGTCTTGTTTCTTGTCTTGTCTTGTCTTGTCTTGTTTCATGTCTTGTTTCTTGTCTTGTCTTCTCTTTTTTCTTGTCTTGTTTCTTGTCTTGTTTCTTGTCTTGTTTCTTGTCTTGTTTCTTGTCTTGTTTCTTGTCTTGTTTCTTGTCTTGTTTCTTGTCTTGTTTCTTGTCTTGTTTCTTGTCTTTTTCCTTGTCTTGTTTTTTGTCTTGTTTCTTGTCTTGTTTCTTTTCTTGTTTCTTGTCTTGTTTCTTGTCTTGTTTCTTGTCTTGTTTCTTGTCTTGTTTCTTGTCTTGTTTCTTGTCTTGTTTCTTGTCTTGTTTCTTGTCTTGTTTCTTGTCTTGTTTCTTGTCTTGTTTCTTGTCTTGTTTCTTGTCTTGTGTCTTGTCTTGTCTTGTCTTGTTTCTCGTCTTGTTTCTTGTCTTGTTTCTTGTCTTGTTTCTGGTTTTTTTGTCTTGTTTCTTGTCTTGTTTCTTGTCTTGTCCTTTCTTGTTTCTTGTCTTGTCTTGTCTTGTCTTGTTTCTTGTCTTGTTTCTTGTCTTGTTTCTTGTCTTGTTTCTTGTCTTGTTTCTTGTCTTGTTTCTTGTCTTGTCTTGTCTTGTCTTGTTTCTTGTCTTGTCCTTTTTCTTGTCTTGTTTCTTGTCTTGTTTCTTGTCTTGTTTCTTGTCTTGTTTCTTGTCTTGTTTCTTGTCTTTTTTCTTGTCTTGTCTTCTCTTTTTTCTTCTCTTGTTTCTTGTCTTGTTTCTTGTCTTGTTTCTTGGCTTGTTTCTTGTCTTGTCTTGTCTTGTGTTGTTTCTTGTCTTGTCCTTTTTCTTGTCTTGTTTCTTGTCTTGTTTCTTGTCTTGTTTCTTGTCTTGTTTCTTGTCTTGTTTCTTGTCTTGTTTCTTGTCTTGTTTCTTGTCTTGTTTCTTGTCTTTTTCCTTGTCTTGTTTCTTGTCTTGTCCTTTTTCTTGTCTTGTTTCTTGTCTTGTTTCTTGTCTTGTCCTTTTTCTTGTCTTGTTTCTTGTCTTGTTTCTTGTCTTGTTTCTTGTCTTGTTTCTTGTCTTGTCTTGTCTTGTTTCTTGTCTTGTCTTGTCTTGTCTTGTTTCTCGTCTTGTTTCTTGTCTTGTTTCTTGTCTTGTTTCTTGTCTTGTTTCTTGTCTTTTTTCTTGTCTTGTCTTGTCTTGTTTCTTGTCTTGTTTCTTGTCTTGTTTCTCTTCTTGTTTCTTGCCTTTTTTTGTCTTGTTTCTTGTCTTGTTTCTTGTCTTGTTTCTTGTGTTGTCTTGTCTAGTGTCTTGTCTTGTTTTTTGTCTTGTTTCTTGTCTTGTTTCTTGTCTTGTTTCTGTTTTTTTTGTCTTGTTTCTTGTCTTGTTTCTTGTTTCTTGTCTTTTTTCTTGTATTGTCTTCTCTTGTTTCTTGTCTTGTCTCTTGTCTCGTTTCTTGTCTTGTTTCTTGTCTTGTTTCTTGTCTTGTTTCTTGTCTTGTTTCTTGTCTTGTTTCTTGTCTTGTCTTGTCTTGTCTTGTTTCATGTCTTGTTTCTTGTCTTGTCTTCTCTTTTTTCTTGTCTTGTTTCTTGTCTTGTTTCTTGTCTTGTTTCTTGTCTTGTTTCTTGTCTTGTTTCTAGTCTTGTTTCTTGTCTTGTTTCTTGTCTTGTTTCTTGTCTTGTTTCTTGTCTTTTTCCTTGTCTTGTTTTTTGTCTTGTTTCTTGTCTTGTTTCTTGTCTTGTTTCTTCTCTTGTTTCTTGTCTTGTTTCTTGTCTTGTTTCTTGTCTTGTTTCTTGTCTTGTTTCTTGTCTTGTTTCTTGTCTTGTTTCTTGTCTTGTTTCTTGTCTTGTTTCTTGTCTTGTGTCTTGTCTTGTCTTGTTTCTCGTCTTGTTTCTTGTCTTGTTTCTTGTCTTGTTTCTGGTTTTTTTGTCTTGTTTCTTGTCTTGTTTCTTGTCTTGTTTCTTGTCTTGTTTCTTGTGTTGTTTTTTGTCTTGTCTTGTTTCTTGTCTTGTTTCTTGTCTTGTTTCTTGTCTTGTCTTCTCTTGTTTCTTGTCTTGTTTCTTGTCTTGTTTCTTGTCTTGTTTCTTGTCTTTTTTCTTGTCTTGTTTCTTGTCTTGTTTCTTGTCTTGTTTCTTGTCTTGTCTTCTTGTCTTGTCTTGTCTTGTTTCTTGTCTTGTCTTGTCTTGTCTTGTCTTGTCTTTTTTCTCGTCTTGTTTCTTGTCTTGTTTCTTGTCTTGTTTCTTGTCTTGTTTCTTGTCTTGTTTCTTGTCTTTTCTTGTCTTGTTTTTAGTCTTGTTTCTTGTCTTGTTTCTTGTCTTGTTTTTCGTCTTGTTTCTTGTCTTGTTTCTTGTCTTGTTTCTTGTCTTGTCTTGTCTTGTCTTGTTTCTTGTCTTGTCCTTTTTCTTGTCTTGTTTCTTGTCTTGTTTCTTGTCTTGTTTCTTGTCTTGTTTCTTGTCTTGTCTTGTCTTGTTTCTTGTCTTGTCTTGTCTTGTCTTGTTTCTCGTCTTGTTTCTTGTCTTGTTTCTTGTCTTGTTTCTTGTCTTGTTTCTTGTCTTGTTTCTTGTCTTGTTTCTTGTCTTGTTTCTTGTCTTGTTTCTTGTCTTGTTTCTTGTCTTGTCTTGTTTTGTTTCTTGTCTTGTCTTGTCTTGTCTTGTCTTGTTTCTTGTCTTGTTTCTTGTCTTGTCTTGTCTTGTTTCTTGTCTTGTCTTGTTTCTTGTCTTGTTTCTTGTTTCTTGTCTTTTTTCTTGTATTGTCTTCTCTTGTTTCTTGTCTTGTTTCTTGTCTCGTTTCTTGTCTTGTTTCTTGTCTTGTTTCTTGTCTTGTTTCTTGTCTTCTTTCTTGTCTTGTTTCTTGTCTTGTCTTGTCTTGTCTTGTTTCATGTCTTGTTTCTTGTCTTGTCTTCTCTTTTTTCTTCTCTTGTTTCTTGTCTTGTTTCTTGTCTTGTTTCTTGTCTTGTTTCTTGTCTTGTTTCTTGTCTTGTTTCTTGTCTTGTTTCTTGTCTTGTTTCTTGTCTTTTTCCTTGTCTTGTTTTTTGTCTTGTTTCTTGTCTTGTTTCTTTTCTTGTTTCTTGTCTTGTTTCTTGTCTTGTTTCTTGTCTTGTTTCTTGTCTTGTTTCTTGTCTTGTTTCTTGTCTTGTTTCTTGTCTTGTTTCTTGTCTTTTTTCTTGTCTTGTTTCTTGTCTTGTTTCTTGTCTTGTGTCTTGTCTTGTCTTGTCTTGTTTCTCGTCTTGTTTCTTGTCTTGTTTCTTGTCTTGTTTCTGGTTTTTTTGTCTTGTTTCTTGTCTTGTTTCTTGTCTTGTTTCTTGTATTGTTTCTTGTCTTGTTTCTTGTCTTGTTTCTTGTCTTGTCTTGTCTTGTTTCTTGTCTTGTCTTGTCTTGTCTTGTTTCTTGTCTTGTTTCTTGTCTTGTTTCTTGTCTTGTTTCTTGTCTTGTTTCTTGTCTTGTCTTGTCTTGTCTTGTTTCTTGTCTTGTCCTTTTTCTTGTCTTGTTTCTTCTCTTGTTTCTTGTCTTGTTTCTTGTCTTGTTTCTTGTCTTGTCTTGTCTCGTGTCTTGTCTTGTTTTTTGTCTTGTTTCTTGTCTTCTTTCTGGTTTTTTTGTCTTGTTTCTTGTCTTGTCTTGTCTTGTTTCTTGTCTTGTCTTGTTTCTTGTCTTTTTTCTTGTCTTGTTTCTTGTCTTGTTTCTTGTCTTGTCTTCTCTTGATTCTTGTCTTGTTTCTTGTCTTGTTTCTTGTCTTCTTTCTTGTCTTGTTTCTTGTCATGTTTCTAGTTTTTTGTCTTGTTTCTTGTCTTGTTTCTTGTCTTGTTTCTTGTCTTGTTTCTTGTCTTGTTTCTTGTCTTGTTTCTTGTCTTCTTTCTTGTCTTGTTTCTTGTCTTGTTTTTTGTCTTGTTTCTTGTCTTGTTTCTTGTCTTGTTTCTTGTCTTGTCTTGTCTTGTCTCGTTTCTTGTCTTGTTTTTTGTCTTCTTTCTTGTCTTGTTTCTTGTCATGTTTCTGGTTTTTTGTCTTGTTTCTTGTCTTGTTTCTTGTCTTGTTTCTTGTCTTGTTTCTTGTCTTGTTTCTTGTCTTGTTTCTTGTCTTGTTTCTTGTCTTGTTTCTTGTCTTGTTTCTTGTCTTGTTTCTTGTCTTGTTTCTTGTCTTGTTTCTTGTCTTGTTTCTTGTCTTGTTTCTTGTCTTGTCTTGTTTTGTTTCTTGTCTTGTCTTGTCTTGTCTTGTCTTGTTTCTTGTCTTGTTTCTTGTCTTGTCTTCTCTTGTTTCTTGTCTTGTTTCTTGTCTTGTTTCTTGTCTTGTTTCCTGTCTTGTTTCTTTTCATGTTTCTTGTCTTGTCTTGTCTTGTCTTGTTTCTTGTCTTGTCCTTTTTCTTGTCTTGTTTCTTGTCTTGTTTCTTGTCTTGTTTCTTGTCTTGTTTCTTGTCTTGTCTTGTCTTGTTTCTTGTCTTGTCTTGTCTTGTCTTGTTTCTCGTCTTGTTTCTTGTCTTGTTTCTTGTCTTGTTTCTTGTCTTGTTTCTTGTCTTGTTTCTTGTCTTTTTTCTAGTCTTGTCTTGTCTTGTTTCTTGTCTTGTTTCTTGTCTTGTTTCTCTTCTTGTTTCTTGTCTTTTTTTGTCTTGTTTCTTGTCTTGTTTCTTGTCTTGTTTCTTGTGTTGTCTTGTCTAGTGTCTTGTCTTGTTTTTTGTCTTGTTTCTTGTCTTGTTTCTTGTCTTGTTTCTGTTTTTTTTGTCTTGTTTCTTGTCTTGTTTCTTGTCTTGTTTCTTGTTTCTTGTCTTTTTTCTTGTATTGTCTTCTCTTGTTTCTTGTCTTGTTTCTTGTCTCGTTTCTTGTCTTGTTTCTTGTCTTGTTTCTTGTCTTGTTTCTTGTCTTGTTTCTTGTCTTGTTTCTTGTCTTGTCTTGTCTTGTCTTGTTTCATGTCTTGTTTCTTGTCTTGTCTTCTCTTTTTTCTTCTCTTGTTTCTTGTCTTGTTTCTTGTCTTGTTTCTTGTCTTGTTTCTTGTCTTGTTTCTTGTCTTGTTTCTTGTCTTGTTTCTTGTCTTGTTTCTTGTCTTTTTCCTTGTCTTGTTTTTTGTCTTGTTTCTTGTCTTGTTTCTTTTCTTGTTTCTTGTCTTGTTTCTTGTCTTGTTTCTTGTCTTGTTTCTTGTCTTGTTTCTTGTCTTGTTTCTTGTCTTGTTTCTTGTCTTGTTTCTTGTCTTGTTTCTTGTCTTGTGTCTTGTCTTGTCTTGTCTTGTTTCTCGTCTTGTTTCTTGTCTTGTTTCTTGTCTTGTTTCTGGTTTTTTTGTCTTGTTTCTTGTCTTGTTTCTTGTCTTGTTTCTTGTCTTGTTTCTTGTCTTGTTTCTTGTCTTGTTTCTTGTCTTGTCTTGTCTTGTTTCTTGTCTTGTCTTGTCTTGTCTTGTTTCTTGTCTTGTTTCTTGTCTTGTTTCTTGTCTTGTTTCTTGTATTGTTTCTTGTCTTGTCTTGTCTTGTCTTGTTTCTTGTCTTGTCCTTTTTCTTGTCTTGTTTCTTGTCTTGTTTCTTGTCTTGTTTCTTGTCTTGTTTCTTGTCTTGTTTCTTTTTTTTTTCTTGTCTTGTCTTCTCTTTTTTCTTCTCTTGTTTCTTGTCTTGTTTCTTGTCTTGTTTCTTGTCTTGTTTCTTGTCTTGTTTCTTGTCTTGTTTCTTGTCTTGTTTCTTGTCTTGTTTCTTGTCTTGTTTCTTGTCTTTTTCCTTGTCTTGTTTCTTGTCTTGTCCTTTTTCTTGTCTTGTTTCTTGTCTTGTTTCTTGTCTTGTCCTTTTTCTTGTCTTGTTTCTTGTCTTGTTTCTTGTCTTGTTTCTTGTCTTGTCTTGTCTTGTTTCTTATCTTGTCTTGTCTTGTCTTGTTTCTCGTCTTGTTTCTTGTCTTGTTTCTTGTCTTGTTTCTTGTCTTGTTTCTTGTCTTTTTTCTTGTCTTGTCTTGTCTTGTTTCTTGTCTTGTTTCTTGTCTTGTTTCTCTTCTTGTTTCTTGCCTTTTTTTGTCTTGTTTCTTGTCTTGTTTCTTGTGTTGTCTTGTCTAGTGTCTTGTCTTGTTTTTTGTCTTGTTTCTTGTCTTGTTTCTTGTCTTGTTTCTGTTTTTTTTGTCTTGTTTCTTGTCTTGTTTCTTGTTTCTTGTCTTTTTTCTTGTATTGTCTTCTCTTGTTTCTTGTCTTGTTTCTTGTCTCGTTTCTTGTCTTGTTTCTTGTCTTGTTTCTTGTCTTGTTTCTTGTCTTGTTTCTTGTCTTGTTTCTTGTCTTGTCTTGTCTTGTCTTGTTTCATGTCTTGTTTCTTGTCTTGTCTTTTCTTTTTTCTTGTCTTGTTTCTTGTCTTGTTTCTTGTCTTTTTTCTTGTCTTGTTTCTTGTCTTGTTTCTAGTCTTGTTTCTTGTCTTGTTTCTTGTCTTGTTTCTTGTCTTGTTTCTTGTCTTTTTCCTTGTCTTGTTTTTTGTCTTGTTTCTTGTCTTGTTTCTTGTCTTGTTTCTTGTCTTGTTTCTTGTCTTGTTTCTTGTCTTGTTTCTTGTCTTGTTTCTTGTCTTGTTTCTTGTCTTGTTTCTTGTCTTCTTTCTTGTCTTGTTTCTTGTCTTGTTTCTTGTCTTGTGTCTTGTCTTGTCTTGTCTTGTTTCTCGTCTTGTTTCTTGTCTTGTTTCTTGTCTTGTTTCTGGTTTTTTTGTCTTGTTTCTTGTCTTGTTTCTTGTCTTGTTTCTTGTCTTGTTTCTTGTCTTGTTTCTTGTCTTGTTTCTTGTCTTGTCTTGTCTTCTTGTCTTGTCTTGTCTTGTCTTGTCTTGTTTCTTGTCTTGTTTCTTTTTTTTTCTTGTTTCTTGTCTTGTTTCTGGTTTTTTTGTCTTGTTTCTTGTCTTGTTTCTTGTCGTGTTTCTTGTTTCTTGTCTTCTTTCTTGTCTTGTTTCTTGTCTTGTTTTTTGTCTTGTTTCTTGTCTTGTTTCTTGTCTTGTTTCTTGTCTTGTCTTGTCTTGTCTTCTTGTCTTGTCTTGTCTTGTCTTGTCTTGTTTCTTGTCTTGTTTCTTGTCTTGTTTCTTGTCTTGTTTCTTGTCTTGTTTCTTGTCTTGTTTCTTGTCTTGTCTTGTCTTGTCTTGTTTCTTGTCTTGTCCTTTTTCTTGTCTTGTTTCTTGTCTTGTTTCTTGTCTTGTTTCTTGTCCTTTTTCTTGTCTTGTTTCTTGTCTTGTTTCTCTTCTTGTTTCTTGTCTTTTTTCTTGTCTTGTCTTGTCTTGTTTCTTGTCTTGTTTCTTGTCTTGTTTCTCTTCTTGTTTCTTGTCTTTTTTTGTCTTGTTTCTTGTCTTGTTTCTTGTCTTGTTTCTTGTGTTGTCTTGTCTAGTGTCTTGTCTTGTTTTTTGTCTTGTTTCTTGTCTTGTTTCTTGTCTTGTTTCTGTTTTTTTTGTCTTGTTTCTTGTCTTGTTTCTTGTCTTGTTTCTTGTTTCTTGTCTTTTTTCTTGTATTGTCTTCTCTTGTTTCTTGTCTTGTTTCTTGTCTCATTTCTTGTCTTGTTTCTTGTCTTGTTTCTTGTCTTGTTTCTTGTCTTGTTTCTTGTCTTGTTTCTTGTCTTCTCTTGTCTTGTCTTGTTTCATGTCTTGTTTCTTGTCTTGTCTTCTCTTTTTTCTTCTCTTGTTTCTTGTCTTGTTTCTTGTCTTGTCTTGTCTTGTTTCTTGTCTTGTCTTGTTTCTTGTCTTGTTTCTTGTCTTGTTTCTTGTCTTGTTTCTTGTCTTGTTTCTTGTCTTGTCTTCTCTTGATTCTTGTCTTGTTTCTTGTCTTGTTTCTTGTCTTGTTTCTTGTCTTGTCTTGTCTTGTTTCTTGTCTTGTTTCTTGTCTTGTTTCTTGTCTTGTTTCTGGTTTTTTTGTCTTGTTTCTTGTCTTGTTTCTTGTCTTGTTTCTTGTCTTGTTTCTTGTCTTGTTTCTTATCTTGTTTCTTGTCTTGTTTCTTGTCTTGTCTTGTCTTGTTTCTTGTCTTGTCTTGTTTCTTGTCTTGTTTCTTGTCTTGTTTCTTGTCTTGTCTTCTCTTGTTTCTTGTCTTGTTTCTTGTCTTGTTTCTTGTCTTGTTTCTTGTCTTGTTTCTTGTCTTGTTTCTTGTTTTGTTTCTTGTCTTGTTTCTTGTCTTGTCTTGTCTTGTTTCTTGTCTTGTTTCTTGTCTTGTCTTCTTGTCTTGTCTTGTCTTGTTTCTTGTCTTGTCTTGTCTTGTCTTGTCTTGTCTTTTTTCTCGTCTTGTTTCTTGTCTTGTTTCTTGTCTTGTTTCTTGTCTTGTTTCTTGTCTTGTTTCTTGTCTTGTTTCTTGTCTTTTCTTGTCTTGTTTTTAGTCTTGTTTCTTGTCTTGTTTCTTGTCTTGTTTTTCGTCTTGTTTCTTGTCTTGTTTCTTGTCTTGTTTCTTGTCTTGTCTTGTCTCGTGTCTTGTCTTGTTTTTTGTCTTGTTTCTTGTCTTCTTTCTGGTTTTTTTGTCTTGTTTCTTGTCTTGTCTTGTCTTGTTTCTTGTCTTGTCTTGTTTCTTGTCTTGTTTCTTGTCTTGTTTCTTGTCTTGTTTCTTGTCTTGTCTTCTCTTGATTCTTGTCTTGTTTCTTGTCTTGTTTCTTGTCTTGTTTCTTGTCTTGTCTTGTCTTGTTTCTTGTCTTGTCTTGTTTCTTGTCTTGTTTCTTGTCTTGTTTCTTGTCTTGTCTTCTCTTGTTTCTTTTCTTGTTTCTTGTCTTGTTTCTTGTCTTGTTTCTTGTCTTGTTTCTTGTCTTGTTTCTTGTCTTGTCTTGTCTTGTTTCTTGTCTTGTTTCTTGTCTTGTCTTCTTGTCTTGTCTTGTCTTGTTTCTTGTCTTGTCTTGTCTTGTCTTGTCTTGTCTTTTTTCTCGTCTTGTTTCTTGTCTTGTTTCTTGTCTTGTTTCTTGTCTTGTTTCTTGTCTTGTTTCTTGTCTTGTTTCTTGTCTTTTCTTGTCTTGTTTTTAGTCTTGTTTCTTGTCTTGTTTCTTGTCTTGTTTTTCGTCTTGTTTCTTGTCTTGTTTCTTGTCTTTTTTCTTGTCTTGTCTTGTCTTGTCTTGTCTTGTCTTGTTTCTCGTCTTGTTTCTTGTCTTGTTTCTTGTCTTGTTTCTTGTCTTTTTTCTTGTCTTGTCTTGTCTTGTTTCTTGTCTTGTTTCTTGTCTTGTTTCTTGTCTTGTTTCTTGTCTTTTTTTTTCTCTTGTTTCTTGTCTTGTTTTTTGTCTTGTTTCTTGTCTTGTCTTGTTTCTTGTCTTGTCTTGTTTTTTGTCTTGTTTCTGGTTTTTTTGTCTTGCTTCTTGTCTTGTTTCTTGTCGTGTTTCTTGTTTCTTGTCTTCTTTCTTGTCTTGTTTCTTGTCTTGTTTTTTGTCTTGTTTCTTGTCTTGTTTCTTGTCTTGTTTCTTGTCTTGTCTTGTCTTGTCTCGTGTCTTGTCTTGTTTTTTGTCTTCTTTCTTGTCTTCTTTCTTGTCTTGTTTCTTGTTTTTTGTCTTGTTTCTTGTCTTTTTTGTCTTCTTTCTTGTCTTGTTTCTTGTCTTGTTTCTGTTTTTTTTGTCTTGTTTCTTGTCTTGTTTCTTGTCTTGTTTCTTGTCTTGTTTCTTGTCTTGTTTCTTTTCTTGTTTCTTGTCTTGTCTTGTCTTGTCTTGTTTCTTGTCTTGTCCTTTTTCTTGTCTTGTCTTGTCTTGTCTTGTTTCTTGTCTTGTTTCTTGTCTTGTTTCTTGTCTTGTTTCTTGTCTTTTTTCTTGTCTTGTTTCTTGTCTTGTTTCTTGTCTTGTTTTTTGTCTTGTATTGTCTTGTTTCTTGTCTTATCTTGTCTTGTCTTGTCTTGTTTCTTGTCTTGTTTCTTGTCTTGTCTTCTCTTTTTTCTTGTCTTGTTTCTTGTCTTGTTTCTTGTCTTGTTTCTTGTCTTGTTTCTTGTCTTGTCTTGTCTTTTCTTGTTTCTTGTCTTGTCCTTTTTCTTGTCTTGTTTCTTGTCTTGTTTCTTGTCTTGTTTCTTGTCTTGTTTCTTGTCTTGTTTCTTGTCTTGTCTTGTTTTGTTTCTTGTCTTGTCTTGTCTTGTCTTGTTTCTTGTCTTGTTTCTTGTCTTGTCTTCTCTTGTTTCTTGTCTTGTTTCTTGTCTTGTTTCTTGTCTTGTTTCTTGTCTTGTTTCTTGTCTTGTTTCTTGTCTTGTTTCTTGTCTTGTTTCTTTTCTTCTTTCTTGTCTTGTCTTGTCTTGTCTTGTTTCTTGTCTTGTCCTTTTTCTTGTCTTGTTTCTTGTCTTGTTTCTTGTCTTGTTTCTTGTCTTGTTTCTTGTCTTGTCTTGTCTTGTTTCTTGTCTTGTCTTGTCTTGTCTTGTTTCTCGTCTTGTTTCTTGTCTTGTTTCTTGTCTTGTTTCTTGTCTTGTTTCTTGTCTTTTTTCTTGTCTTGTCTTGTCTTGTTTCTTGTCTTGTTTCTTGTCTTGTTTCTTGTCTTGTTTCTTGTCTTGTCTTGTCTTGTTTCTTGTCTTGTTTCTTGTCTTGTTTCTTGTCTTGTTTCTTGTTTCTTGTCTTTTTTCTTGTATTGTCTTCTCTTGTTTCTTGTCTTGTTTCTTGTCTCGTTTCTTGTCTTGTTTCTTGTCTTGTTTCTTGTCTTGTTTCTTGTCTTGTTTCTTGTCTTGTCTTGCCTTGTCTTGTTTCATGTCTTGTTTCTTGTCTTGTCTTCTCTTTTTTCTTGTCTTGTTTCTTGTCTCGTTTCTTGTCTTGTTTCTTGTCTTGTTTCTTGTCTTGTTTCTTGTCTTGTTTCTTGTCTTGTTTCTTGTCTTGTTTCTTGTCTTGTCTTCTTGTCTTGTCTTGTCTTGTTTCTTGTCTTGTTTTGTCTTGTCTTGTCTTGTCTTTTTTCTCGTCTTGTTTCTTGTCTTGTTTCTTGTCTTGTTTCTTGTCTTGTTTCTTGTCTTGTTTCTTGTCTTTTCTTGTCTTGTTTTTAGTCTTGTTTCTTGTCTTGTTTCTTGTCTTGTTTTTCGTCTTGTTTCTTGTCTTGTTTCTTGTCTTGTTTCTTGTCTTGTCTTGTCTCGTGTCTTGTCTTGTTTTTTGTCCTGTTTCTTGTCTTCTTTCTGGTTTTTTTGTCTTGTTTCTTGTCTTGTTTCTTGTCTTGTTTCTTGTCTTGTTTCTTGTCTTGTTTCTTGTCTTGTTTCTTGTCTTGTTTCTTGTCTTGTTTCTTGTCTTGTTTCTTGTCTTGTTTCTTGTCTTGTTTCTTGTCTTGTGTCTTGTCTTGTCTTGTCTTGTTTCTCGTCTTGTTTCTTGTCTTGTTTCTTGTCTTGTTTCTGGTTTTTTTGTCTTGTTTCTTGTCTTGTTTCTTGTCTTGTTTCTTGTCTTGTTTCTTGTCTTGTTTCTTGTCTTGTTTCTTGTCTTGTCTTGTCTTCTTGTCTTGTCTTGTCTTGTCTTGTCTTGTTTCTTGTCTTGTTTCTTTTTTTTTCTTGTTTCTTGTCTTGTTTCTGGTTTTTTTGTCTTGTTTCTTGTCTTGTTTCTTGTCGTGTTTCTTGTTTCTTGTCTTCTTTCTTGTCTTGTTTCTTGTCTTGTTTTTTGTCTTGTTTCTTGTCTTGTTTCTTGTCTTGTTTCTTGTCTTGTCTTGTCTTGTCTTCTTGTCTTGTCTTGTCTTGTCTTGTCTTGTTTCTTGTCTTGTTTCTTGTCTTGTTTCTTGTCTTGTTTCTTGTCTTGTTTCTTGTCTTGTCTTGTCTTGTCTTGTTTCTTGTCTTGTCCTTTTTCTTGTCTTGTTTCTTGTCTTGTTTCTTGTCTTGTTTCTTGTCCTTTTTCTTGTCTTGTTTCTTGTCTTGTTTCTCTTCTTGTTTCTTGTCTTTTTTCTTGTCTTGTCTTGTCTTGTTTCTTGTCTTGTTTTTGTCTTGTTTCTCTTCTTGTTTCTTGTCTTTTTTTGTCTTGTTTCTTGTCTTGTTTCTTGTCTTGTTTCTTGTGTTGTCTTGTCTAGTGTCTTGTCTTGTTTTTTGTCTTGTTTCTTGTCTTGTTTCTTGTCTTGTTTCTGTTTTTTTTGTCTTGTTTCTTGTCTTGTTTCTTGTCTTGTTTCTTGTTTCTTGTCTTTTTTCTTGTATTGTCTTCTCTTGTTTCTTGTCTTGTTTCTTGTCTCATTTCTTGTCTTGTTTCTTGTCTTGTTTCTTGTCTTGTTTCTTGTCTTGTTTCTTGTCTTCTCTTGTCTTGTCTTGTTTCATGTCTTGTTTCTTGTCTTGTCTTCTCTTTTTTCTTCTCTTGTTTCTTGTCTTGTTTCTTGTCTTGTCTTGTCTTGTTTCTTGTCTTGTCTTGTTTCTTGTCTTGTTTCTTGTCTTGTTTCTTGTCTTGTTTCTTGTCTTGTTTCTTGTCTTGTCTTCTCTTGATTCTTGTCTTGTTTCTTGTCTTGTTTCTTGTCTTGTTTCTTGTCTTGTCTTGTCTTGTTTCTTGTCTTGTTTCTTGTCTTGTTTCTTGTCTTGTTTCTGGTTTTTTTGTCTTGTTTCTTGTCTTGTTTCTTGTCTTGTTTCTTGTCTTGTTTCTTGTCTTGTTTCTTATCTTGTTTCTTGTCTTGTTTCTTGTCTTGTCTTGTCTTGTTTCTTGTCTTGTTTCTTGTCTTGTTTCTTGTCTTGTCTTCTCTTGTTTCTTGTCTTGTTTCTTGTCTTGTTTCTTGTCTTGTTTCTTGTCTTGTTTCTTGTCTTGTTTCTTGTCTTGTTTCTTGTCTTGTTTCTTGTCTTGTCTTGTCTTGTTTCTTGTCTTGTTTCTTGTCTTGTCTTCTTGTCTTGTCTTGTCTTGTTTCTTGTCTTGTCTTGTCTTGTCTTGTCTTGTCTTGTCTTTTTTCTCGTCTTGTTTCTTGTCTTGTTTCTTGTCTTGTTTCTTGTCTTGTTTCTTGTCTTGTTTCTTGTCTTGTTTCTTGTCTTTTCTTGTCTTGTTTTTAGTCTTGTTTCTTGTCTTGTTTCTTGTCTTGTTTTTCGTCTTGTTTCTTGTCTTGTTTCTTGTCTTGTTTCTTGTCTTGTCTTGTCTCGTGTCTTGTCTTGTTTTTTGTCTTGTTTCTTGTCTTCTTTCTGGTTTTTTTGTCTTGTTTCTTGTCTTGTCTTGTCTTGTTTCTTGTCTTGTCTTGTTTCTTGTCTTGTTTCTTGTCTTGTTTCTTGTCTTGTTTCTTGTCTTGTCTTCTCTTGATTCTTGTCTTGTTTCTTGTCTTGTTTCTTGTCTTGTTTCTTGTCTTGTCTTGTCTTGTTTCTTGTCTTGTCTTGTTTCTTGTCTTGTTTCTTGTCTTGTTTCTTGTCTTGTCTTCTCTTGTTTCTTTTCTTGTTTCTTGTCTTGTTTCTTGTCTTGTTTCTTGTCTTGTTTCTTGTCTTGTTTCTTGTCTTGTTTCTTGTCTTGTCTTGTCTTGTTTCTTGTCTTGTTTCTTGTCTTGTCTTCTTGTCTTGTCTTGTCTTGTTTCTTGTCTTGTCTTGTCTTGTCTTGTCTTGTCTTTTTTCTCGTCTTGTTTCTTGTCTTGTTTCTTGTCTTGTTTCTTGTCTTGTTTCTTGTCTTGTTTCTTGTCTTGTTTCTTGTCTTTTCTTGTCTTGTTTTTAGTCTTGTTTCTTGTCTTGTTTCTTGTCTTGTTTTTCGTCTTGTTTCTTGTCTTGTTTCTTGTCTTTTTTCTTGTCTTGTCTTGTCTTGTCTTGTCTTGTCTTGTTTCTCGTCTTGTTTCTTGTCTTGTTTCTTGTCTTGTTTCTTGTCTTTTTTCTTGTCTTGTCTTGTCTTGTTTCTTGTCTTGTTTCTTGTCTTGTTTCTTGTCTTTTTTTTTCTCTTGTTTCTTGTCTTGTTTTTTGTCTTGTTTCTTGTCTTGTCTTGTTTCTTGTCTTGTCTTGTTTTTTGTCTTGTTTCTGGTTTTTTTGTCTTGTTTCTTGTCTTGTTTCTTGTCGTGTTTCTTGTTTCTTGTCTTCTTTCTTGTCTTGTTTCTTGTCTTGTTTTTTGTCTTGTTTCTTGTCTTGTTTCTTGTCTTGTTTCTTGTCTTGTCTTGTCTTGTCTCGTGTCTTGTCTTGTTTTTTGTCTTCTTTCTTGTCTTGTTTCTTGTCTTGTTTCTTGTTTTTTGTCTTGTTTCTTGTCTTTTTTGTCTTCTTTCTTGTCTTGTTTCTTGTCTTGTTTCTGTTTTTTTTGTCTTGTTTCTTGTCTTGTTTCTTGTCTTGTTTCTTGTCTTGTTTCTTGTCTTGTTTCTTTTCTTGTTTCTTGTCTTGTCTTGTCTTGTCTTGTTTCTTGTCTTGTCCTTTTTCTTGTCTTGTCTTGTCTTGTCTTGTTTCTTGTCTTGTTTCTTGTCTTGTTTCTTGTCTTGTTTCTTGTCTTTTTTCTTGTCTTGTTTCTTGTCTTGTTTCTTGTCTTGTTTTTTGTCTTGTATTGTCTTGTTTCTTGTCTTATCTTGTCTTGTCTTGTCTTGTTTCTTGTCTTGTTTCTTGTCTTGTCTTCTCTTTTTTCTTGTCTTGTTTCTTGTCTTGTTTCTTGTCTTGTTTCTTGTCTTGTTTCTTGTCTTGTCTTGTCTTTTCTTGTTTCTTGTCTTGTCCTTTTTCTTGTCTTGTTTCTTGTCTTGTTTCTTGTCTTGTCTTGTCTTTTCTTGTTTCTTGTCTTGTCCTTTTTCTTGTCTTGTTTCTTGTCTTGTTTCTTGTCTTGTTTCTTGTCTTGTTTCTTGTCTTGTTTCTTGTCTTGTTTCTTGTCTTGTTTCTTGTCTTGTTTCTTGTCTTGTTTCTTGTCTTGTTTCTTGTCTTGTGTCTTGTCTTGTCTTGTCTTGTTTCTCGTCTTGTTTCTTGTCTTGTTTCTTGTCTTGTTTCTGGTTTTTTTGTCTTGTTTCTTGTCTTGTTTCTTGTCTTGTTTCTTGTCTTGTTTCTTGTCTTGTTTCTTGTCTTGTTTCTTGTCTTGTCTTGTCTTCTTGTCTTGTCTTGTCTTGTCTTGTCTTGTTTCTTGTCTTGTTTCTTTTTTTTTCTTGTTTCTTGTCTTGTTTCTGGTTTTTTTGTCTTGTTTCTTGTCTTGTTTCTTGTCGTGTTTCTTGTTTCTTGTCTTCTTTCTTGTCTTGTTTCTTGTCTTGTTTTTTGTCTTGTTTCTTGTCTTGTTTCTTGTCTTGTTTCTTGTCTTGTCTTGTCTTGTCTTCTTGTCTTGTCTTGTCTTGTCTTGTCTTGTTTCTTGTCTTGTTTCTTGTCTTGTTTCTTGTCTTGTTTCTTGTCTTGTTTCTTGTCTTGTCTTGTCTTGTCTTGTTTCTTGTCTTGTCCTTTTTCTTGTCTTGTTTCTTGTCTTGTTTCTTGTCTTGTTTCTTGTCCTTTTTCTTGTCTTGTTTCTTGTCTTGTTTCTCTTCTTGTTTCTTGTCTTTTTTCTTGTCTTGTCTTGTCTTGTTTCTTGTCTTGTTTTTGTCTTGTTTCTCTTCTTGTTTCTTGTCTTTTTTTGTCTTGTTTCTTGTCTTGTTTCTTGTCTTGTTTCTTGTGTTGTCTTGTCTAGTGTCTTGTCTTGTTTTTTGTCTTGTTTCTTGTCTTGTTTCTTGTCTTGTTTCTGTTTTTTTTGTCTTGTTTCTTGTCTTGTTTCTTGTCTTGTTTCTTGTTTCTTGTCTTTTTTCTTGTATTGTCTTCTCTTGTTTCTTGTCTTGTTTCTTGTCTCATTTCTTGTCTTGTTTCTTGTCTTGTTTCTTGTCTTGTTTCTTGTCTTGTTTCTTGTCTTCTCTTGTCTTGTCTTGTTTCATGTCTTGTTTCTTGTCTTGTCTTCTCTTTTTTCTTCTCTTGTTTCTTGTCTTGTTTCTTGTCTTGTCTTGTCTTGTTTCTTGTCTTGTCTTGTTTCTTGTCTTGTTTCTTGTCTTGTTTCTTGTCTTGTTTCTTGTCTTGTTTCTTGTCTTGTCTTCTCTTGATTCTTGTCTTGTTTCTTGTCTTGTTTCTTGTCTTGTTTCTTGTCTTGTCTTGTCTTGTTTCTTGTCTTGTTTCTTGTCTTGTTTCTTGTCTTGTTTCTGGTTTTTTTGTCTTGTTTCTTGTCTTGTTTCTTGTCTTGTTTCTTGTCTTGTTTCTTGTCTTGTTTCTTATCTTGTTTCTTGTCTTGTTTCTTGTCTTGTCTTGTCTTGTTTCTTGTCTTGTTTCTTGTCTTGTTTCTTGTCTTGTCTTCTCTTGTTTCTTGTCTTGTTTCTTGTCTTGTTTCTTGTCTTGTTTCTTGTCTTGTTTCTTGTCTTGTTTCTTGTCTTGTTTCTTGTCTTGTTTCTTGTCTTGTCTTGTCTTGTTTCTTGTCTTGTTTCTTGTCTTGTCTTCTTGTCTTGTCTTGTCTTGTTTCTTGTCTTGTCTTGTCTTGTCTTGTCTTGTCTTGTCTTTTTTCTCGTCTTGTTTCTTGTCTTGTTTCTTGTCTTGTTTCTTGTCTTGTTTCTTGTCTTGTTTCTTGTCTTGTTTCTTGTCTTTTCTTGTCTTGTTTTTAGTCTTGTTTCTTGTCTTGTTTCTTGTCTTGTTTTTCGTCTTGTTTCTTGTCTTGTTTCTTGTCTTGTTTCTTGTCTTGTCTTGTCTCGTGTCTTGTCTTGTTTTTTGTCTTGTTTCTTGTCTTCTTTCTGGTTTTTTTGTCTTGTTTCTTGTCTTGTCTTGTCTTGTTTCTTGTCTTGTCTTGTTTCTTGTCTTGTTTCTTGTCTTGTTTCTTGTCTTGTTTCTTGTCTTGTCTTCTCTTGATTCTTGTCTTGTTTCTTGTCTTGTTTCTTGTCTTGTTTCTTGTCTTGTCTTGTCTTGTTTCTTGTCTTGTCTTGTTTCTTGTCTTGTTTCTTGTCTTGTTTCTTGTCTTGTCTTCTCTTGTTTCTTTTCTTGTTTCTTGTCTTGTTTCTTGTCTTGTTTCTTGTCTTGTTTCTTGTCTTGTTTCTTGTCTTGTTTCTTGTCTTGTCTTGTCTTGTTTCTTGTCTTGTTTCTTGTCTTGTCTTCTTGTCTTGTCTTGTCTTGTTTCTTGTCTTGTCTTGTCTTGTCTTGTCTTGTCTTTTTTCTCGTCTTGTTTCTTGTCTTGTTTCTTGTCTTGTTTCTTGTCTTGTTTCTTGTCTTGTTTCTTGTCTTGTTTCTTGTCTTTTCTTGTCTTGTTTTTAGTCTTGTTTCTTGTCTTGTTTCTTGTCTTGTTTTTCGTCTTGTTTCTTGTCTTGTTTCTTGTCTTTTTTCTTGTCTTGTCTTGTCTTGTCTTGTCTTGTCTTGTTTCTCGTCTTGTTTCTTGTCTTGTTTCTTGTCTTGTTTCTTGTCTTTTTTCTTGTCTTGTCTTGTCTTGTTTCTTGTCTTGTTTCTTGTCTTGTTTCTTGTCTTGTTTCTTGTCTTTTTTTTTCTCTTGTTTCTTGTCTTGTTTTTTGTCTTGTTTCTTGTCTTGTCTTGTTTCTTGTCTTGTCTTGTTTTTTGTCTTGTTTCTGGTTTTTTTGTCTTGTTTCTTGTCTTGTTTCTTGTCGTGTTTCTTGTTTCTTGTCTTCTTTCTTGTCTTGTTTCTTGTCTTGTTTTTTGTCTTGTTTCTTGTCTTGTTTCTTGTCTTGTTTCTTGTCTTGTCTTGTCTTGTCTCGTGTCTTGTCTTGTTTTTTGTCTTCTTTCTTGTCTTGTTTCTTGTCTTGTTTCTTGTTTTTTGTCTTGTTTCTTGTCTTTTTTGTCTTCTTTCTTGTCTTGTTTCTTGTCTTGTTTCTGTTTTTTTTGTCTTGTTTCTTGTCTTGTTTCTTGTCTTGTTTCTTGTCTTGTTTCTTGTCTTGTTTCTTTTCTTGTTTCTTGTCTTGTCTTGTCTTGTCTTGTTTCTTGTCTTGTCCTTTTTCTTGTCTTGTCTTGTCTTGTCTTGTTTCTTGTCTTGTTTCTTGTCTTGTTTCTTGTCTTGTTTCTTGTCTTTTTTCTTGTCTTGTTTCTTGTCTTGTTTCTTGTCTTGTTTTTTGTCTTGTATTGTCTTGTTTCTTGTCTTATCTTGTCTTGTCTTGTCTTGTTTCTTGTCTTGTTTCTTGTCTTGTCTTCTCTTTTTTCTTGTCTTGTTTCTTGTCTTGTTTCTTGTCTTGTTTCTTGTCTTGTTTCTTGTCTTGTCTTGTCTTTTCTTGTTTCTTGTCTTGTCCTTTTTCTTGTCTTGTTTCTTGTCTTGTTTCTTGTCTTGTTTCTTGTCTTGTTTCTTGTCTTGTTTCTTGTCTTGTCTTGTTTTGTTTCTTGTCTTGTCTTGTCTTGTCTTGTTTCTTGTCTTGTTTCTTGTCTTGTCTTCTCTTGTTTCTTGTCTTGTTTCTTGTCTTGTTTCTTGTCTTGTTTCTTGTCTTGTTTCTTGTCTTGTTTCTTGTCTTGTTTCTTGTCTTGTTTCTTTTCTTCTTTCTTGTCTTGTCTTGTCTTGTCTTGTTTCTTGTCTTGTCCTTTTTCTTGTCTTGTTTCTTGTCTTGTTTCTTGTCTTGTTTCTTGTCTTGTTTCTTGTCTTGTCTTGTCTTGTTTCTTGTCTTGTCTTGTCTTGTCTTGTTTCTCGTCTTGTTTCTTGTCTTGTTTCTTGTCTTGTTTCTTGTCTTGTTTCTTGTCTTTTTTCTTGTCTTGTCTTGTCTTGTTTCTTGTCTTGTTTCTTGTCTTGTTTCTTGTCTTGTTTCTTGTCTTGTCTTGTCTTGTTTCTTGTCTTGTTTCTTGTCTTGTTTCTTGTCTTGTTTCTTGTTTCTTGTCTTTTTTCTTGTATTGTCTTCTCTTGTTTCTTGTCTTGTTTCTTGTCTCGTTTCTTGTCTTGTTTCTTGTCTTGTTTCTTGTCTTGTTTCTTGTCTTGTTTCTTGTCTTGTCTTGCCTTGTCTTGTTTCATGTCTTGTTTCTTGTCTTGTCTTCTCTTTTTTCTTGTCTTGTTTCTTGTCTCGTTTCTTGTCTTGTTTCTTGTCTTGTTTCTTGTCTTGTTTCTTGTCTTGTTTCTTGTCTTGTTTCTTGTCTTGTTTCTTGTCTTGTCTTCTTGTCTTGTCTTGTCTTGTTTCTTGTCTTGTTTTGTCTTGTCTTGTTTTGTCTTTTTTCTCGTCTTGTTTCTTGTCTTGTTTCTTGTCTTGTTTCTTGTCTTGTTTCTTGTCTTGTTTCTTGTCTTTTCTTGTCTTGTTTTTAGTCTTGTTTCTTGTCTTGTTTCTTGTCTTGTTTTTCGTCTTGTTTCTTGTCTTGTTTCTTGTCTTGTTTCTTGTCTTGTCTTGTCTCGTGTCTTGTCTTGTTTTTTGTCCTGTTTCTTGTCTTCTTTCTGGTTTTTTTGTCTTGTTTCTTGTCTTGTTTCTTGTCTTGTTTCTTGTCTTGTTTCTTGTCTTGTTTCTTGTCTTGTTTCTTGTCTTGTCTTGTCTTGTTTCTTCTCTTGTCTTGTCTTGTCTTGTTTCTTGTCTTGTTTCTTGTCTTTTTTCTTGTCTTGTTTCTTGTCTTGTCTTCTCTTGTTTCTTGTCTTGTTAATTGTCTTGTTTCTTGTCTTGTTTCTTGTGTTGTTTCTTGTCTTGTTTCTTGTCTTGTCTTGTCTTGTCTTGTTACTTGTCTTGTTTCTTGTCTTGTCTTCTCTTGTTTCTTTTCTTGTTTCTTGTCTTGTTTCTTGTCTTGTCTTGTCTTGTTTCTTGTCTTGTTTCTTGTCTTGTTTCTTGTCTCTTCTTGTCTCGTATCTTGTCTTGTTTTTTGTCTTCTTTCTTGTCTTGTTTCTTGTCTTGTTTCTGGTTTTTTGTCTTGTTTCTTGTCTTGTTTCTTGTCTTGTTTCTTGTCTTGTTTCTTGTCTTGTTTCTTGTCTTGTTTCTTGTCTTGTTTCTTGTCTTGTTTTTTGTCTTGTTTCTTGTCTTGTTTCTTGTCTTGTCTTGTCTCGTGTCTTGTCTTGTTTTTTGTCTTGTTTCTTGTCTTGTTTCTTGTCTTGTTTCTTGTCTTGTTTCTTGTTTTGTTTCTTGTCTTGTCTTGTCTTGTTTCTTGTCTTGTTTCTCGTCTTGTTTCTTGTCTTGTTTCTTCTCTTGTTTCTTGTTTTGTTTCTTGTTTTGTTTCTTGTCTTGTCTTGTCTTGTTTCTTGTCTTGTTTCTTGTCTTGTTTCTTGTCTTGTTTCTTGTCTTGTTTTTTGTCTTGTTTCTTGTCTTGTTTCTTGTCTTGTCTTGTCTCGTGTCTTGTCTTGTTTTTTCTCTTGTTTCTTGTCTTGTTTCTTGTCTTGTTTCTGGTTTTTTTGTCTTGTTTCTTGTCTTGTTTCTTGTCTTGTTTCTTGTCTTGTTTCTTGTCTTGTTTCTTGTCTTGTTTCTTGTCTTGTTTCTTGTCTTGTTTCTTGTCTTGTTTCTTGTCTTTTTTCTTGTCTTTTTTCTTGTCTTGTTTTTTGTCTTGTTTCTTGTCTTGTTTCTTGTCTTGTTTCTTGTCTTGTTTCTTGTCTTGTTTCTTGTCTTGTTTCTTGTCTTGTTTCTTGTCTTGTTTCTTGTCTTGTTTCTTGTCTTGTTTCTTGTCTTGTTTCTTGTCTTGTGTCTTGTCTTGTCTTGTCTTGTTTCTCGTCTTGTTTCTTGTCTTGTTTCTTGTCTTGTTTCTTGTCTTGTTTCTTGTCTTGTTTCTTGTCTTGTTTCTTGTCTTGTTTCTTGTCTTGTCTTGTCTTGTTTCTTGTCTTGTCTTGTCTTGTCTTGTCTTGTTTCTTGTCTTTTTTCTTGTCTTGTTTCTTGTCTTGTCTTCTCTTTTTTCTTGTCTTGTTATATGTCTTGTTTCTTGTCTTGTTTCTTGTGTTGCTTCTTGTCTTGTTTCTTGTCTTGTCTTGTGTTGTCTTGTTTCTTGTCTTGTTTCTTGTCTTGTTTCTTGTCTTGTTTCTTGTCTTGTTTCTTGTCTTGTTTCTTTTCTTGTTTCTTGTCTTGTTTCTTGTCTTGTCTTGTCTTGTTTCTTGTCTTGTTTCTTGTCTTGTTTCTTGTCTTGTTTCTTGTCTTGTCTTGTCTCGTGTCTTGTCTTGTTTTTTGTCTTCTTTCTTGTCTTGTTTCTTGTCTTTTTTCTGGTTTTTTGTCTTGTTTCTTGTCTTGTTTCTTGTCTTGTTTCTTGTCTTGTTTCTTGTCTTGTTTCTTGTCTTGTTTCTTGTCTTGTTTCTTGTCTTCTCTTGTCTTGTTTCTTGTCTTGTTTCTTGTCTTGTTTCTTGTCTTGTTTCTTGTCTTTTTTTTTCTCTTGTTTCTTGTCTTGTTTTTTGTCTTGTTTCTTGTCTTGTTTCTTGTCTTGTTTCTTGTCTTGTCTTGTCTCGTGTCTTGTCTTGTTTTTTGTCTTCTTTCTTGTCTTGTTTCTTGTCTTTTTTCTGGTTTTTTGTCTTGTTTCTTGTCTTGTTTCTTGTCTTGTTTCTTGTCTTGTTTCTTGTCTTGTTTCTTCTCTTGTTTCTTGTCTTGTTTCTTGTCTTGTTTCTTGTCTTGTCTTGTCTCGTGTCTTGTCTTGTTTTTTGTCTTCTTTCTTGTCTTGTTTCTTGTCTTTTTTCTGGTTTTTTGTCTTGTTTCTTGTCTTGTTTCTTGTCTTGTTTCTTGTCTTGTTTCTTGTCTTTTTCCTTGTCTTGTTTTTTGTCTTGTTTCTTGTCTTGTTTCTTTTCTTGTTTCTTGTCTTGTTTCTTGTCTTGTTTCTTGTCTTGTTTCTTGTCTTGTTTCTTGTCTTGTTTCTTGTCTTGTTTCTTGTCTTGTTTCTTGTCTTGTTTCTTGTCTTGTTTCTTGTCTTGTTTCTTGTCTTGTTTCTTGTCTTGTGTCTTGTCTTGTCTTGTCTTGTTTCTCGTCTTGTTTCTTGTCTTGTTTCTTGTCTTGTTTCTGGTTTTTTTGTCTTGTTTCTTGTCTTGTTTCTTGTCTTGTCTTGTCTTGTCTTGTTTCATGTCTTGTTTCTTGTCTTGTCTTCTCTTTTTTCTTCTCTTGTTTCTTGTCTTGTTTCTTGTCTTGTCTTGTCTTGTTTCTTGTCTTGTCTTGTTTCTTGTCTTGTTTCTTGTCTTGTTTCTTGTCTTGTTTCTTGTCTTGTTTCTTGTCTTGTCTTCTCTTGATTCTTGTCTTGTTTCTTGTCTTGTTTCTTGTCTTGTTTCTTGTCTTGTTTCTGGTTTTTTTGTCTTGTTTCTTGTCTTGTTTCTTGTCTTGTTTCTTGTCTTGTTTCTTGTCTTGTTTCTTATCTTGTTTCTTGTCTTGTTTCTTGTCTTGTCTTGTCTTGTTTCTTGTCTTGTCTTGTTTCTTGTCTTGTTTCTTGTCTTGTTTCTTGTCTTGTCTTCTCTTGTTTCTTGTCTTGTTTCTTGTCTTGTTTCTTGTCTTGTTTCTTGTCTTGTTTCTTGTCTTGTTTCTTGTCTTGTTTCTTGTCTTGTTTCTTGTCTTGTTTCTTGTCTTGTCTTGTCTTGTTTCTTGTCTTGTTTCTTGTCTTGTCTTCTTGTCTTGTCTTGTCTTGTTTCTTGTCTTGTCTTGTCTTGTCTTGTCTTGTCTTTTTTCTCGTCTTGTTTCTTGTCTTGTTTCTTGTCTTGTTTCTTGTCTTGTTTCTTGTCTTGTTTCTTGTCTTGTTTCTTGTCTTGTTTCTTGTCTTTTCTTGTCTTGTTTTTAGTCTTGTTTCTTGTCTTGTTTCTTGTCTTGTTTTTCGTCTTGTTTCTTGTCTTGTTTCTTGTCTTGTTTCTTGTCTTGTCTTGTCTCGTGTCTTGTCTTGTTTTTTGTCTTGTTTCTTGTCTTGTTTCTTGTCTTGTTTTTCGTCTTGTTTCTTGTCTTGTTTCTTGTCTTGTTTCTTGTCTTGTCTTGTCTCGTGTCTTGTCTTGTTTCTTGTCTTGTTTCTTGTCTTGTCTTGTTTCTTGTCTTGTCTTGTTTTTTGTCTTATTTCTTGTCTTGTTTCTTGTCTTGTTTCTTGTCTTGTTTTTCGTCTTGTTTCTTGTCTTGTTTCTTGTCTTTTTTCTTGTCTTGTCTTGTCTTGTCTTGTCTTGTCTTGTTTCTCGTCTTGTTTCTTGTCTTGTTTCTTGTCTTGTTTCTTGTCTTTTTTCTTGTCTTGTCTTGTCTTGTTTCTTGTCTTGTTTCTTGTCTTGTTTCTTGTCTTGTTTCTTGTCTTTTTTTTTCTCTTGTTTCTTGTCTTGTTTTTTGTCTTGTTTCTTGTCTTGTCTTGTTTTTTGTCTTATTTCTTGTCTTGTTTCTTGTCTTGTTTCTGGTTTTTTTGTCTTGTTTCTTGTCTTGTTTCTTGTCGTGTTTCTTGTTTCTTGTCTTCTTTCTTGTCTTGTTTCTTGTCTTGTTTTTTGTCTTGTTTCTTGTCTTGTTTCTTGTCTTGTTTCTTGTCTTGTTTCTTGTCTTGTCTTGTCTTGTCTTCTTGTCTTGTCTTGTCTTGTCTTGTCTTGTTTCTTGTCTTGTTTCTTGTCTTGTTTCTTGTCTTGTTTCTTGTCTTGTATCTTGTCTTGTCTTGTCTTGTCTTGTCTTGTCTTGTCTTTTTTCTCGTCTTGTTTCTTGTCTTGTTTCTTGTCTTTTTTCTTGTCTTGTTTCTTGTCTTGCTTCTTGTATTGTTTCTTGTCTTGTTTCTTGTCTTGTTTCTTGTCTTTTTTTTTCTCTTGTTTCTTGTCTTGTTTTTTGTCTTGTTTCTTGTCTTGTTTCTTGTCTTGTTTCTTGTCTTGTTTCTTGTCTTGTTTTTTGTCTTCTTTCTTGTCTTGTTTCTTGTCTTGTTTCTTGTTTTTTGTCTTGTTTCTTGTCTTTTTTGTCTTCTTTCTTGTCTTGTTTCTTGTCTTGTTTCTGGTTTTTTTGTCTTGTTTCTTGTCTTGTTTCTTGTCTTGTTTCTTGTCTTGTTTCTCGTCTTGTTTCTTGTCTTGTTTCTTTTCTTGTTTCTTGTCTTGTCTTGTCTTGTCTTGTTTCTTGTCTTGTCCTTTTTCTTGTCTTGTCTTGTCTTGTCTTGTTTCTTGTCTTGTTTCTTGTCTTGTTTCTTGTCTTGTTTCTTGTCTTTTTTCTTCTCTTGTTTCTTGTCTTGTTTCTTGTCTTGTTTCTTTTCTTGTATTGTCTTGTTTCTTGTCTTGTCTTGTCTTGTCTTCTCTTGTTTCTTGTCTTGTTTCTTGTCTTGTTTCTTGTCTTGTTTCTTGTCTTGTTTCTTGTCTTGTTTCTTGTCTTGTCTTGTCTTTTCTTGTTTCTTGTCTTGTCCTTTTTCTTGTCTTGTTTTTTGTCTTGTTTCTTGTCTTGTTTCTTGTCTTGTTTCTTGTCTTGTTTCTTGTCTTGTCTTGTTTTGTTTCTTGTCTTGTCTTGTCTTGTCTTGTTTCTTGTCTTGTTTCTTGTCTTGTCTTCTCTTGTTTCTTGTCTTGTTTCTTGTCTTGTTTCTTGTCTTGTTTCTTGTCTTGTTTCTTGTCTTGTTTCTTTTCTTGTTTCTTGTCTTGTCTTGTCTTGTCTTGTTTCTTGTCTTGTCCTTTTTCTTGTCTTGTTTCTTGTCTTGTTTCTTGTCTTGTTTCTTGTCTTGTTTCTTGTCTTGTCTTGTCTTGTTTCTTGTCTTGTCTTGTCTTGTCTTGTTTCTCGTCTTGTTTCTTGTCTTGTTTCTTGTCTTGTTTCTTGTCTTGTTTCTTGTCTTTTTTCTTGTCTTGTCTTGTCTTGTTTCTTGTCTTGTTTCTTGTCTTGTTTCTTGTCTTGTTTCTTGTCTTGTCTTGTCTTGTTTCTTGTCTTGTCTTGTCTTGTTTCTTGTCTTGTTTCTTGTTTCTTGTCTTTTTTCTTGTATTGTCTTCTCTTGTTTCTTGTCTTGTTTCTTGTCTCGTTTCTTGTCTTGTTTCTTGTCTTGTTTCTTGTCTTGTTTCTTGTCTTGTCTTGCCTTGTCTTGTTTCATGTCTTGTTTCTTGTCTTGTCTTCTCTTTTTTCTTCTCTTGTTTCTTGTCTTGTTTCTTGTCTTGTCTTGTCTTGTTTCTTGTCTTGTCTTGTTTCTTGTCTTGTTTCTTGTCTTGTTTCTTGTCTTGTTTCTTGTCTTGTTTCTTGTCTTGTCTTCTCTTGTTTCTTGTCTTGTTTCTTGTCTTGTTTCTTGTCTTGTTTCTTGTCTTGTTTCTTGTCTTGTTTCTTGTCTTGTCTTGTCTTGTTTCTTGTCTTGTTTCTTGTCTTGTTTCTTGTCTTGTTTCTTGTCTTGTCTTCTCTTGTTTCTTGTCTTTTTTCTTGTCTTGTTTCTTGTCTTGTTTCTTGTCTTGTTTCTTGTCTTGTTTCTTGTCTTGTCTTCTTGTCTTGTCTTGTCTTGTTTCTTGTCTTGTTTTGTCTTGTCTTGTCTTGTCTTTTTTCTCGTCTTGTTTCTTGTCTTGTTTCTTGTCTTGTTTCTTGTCTTGTTTCTTGTCTTGTTTCTTGTCTTTTCTTGTCTTGTTTTTAGTCTTGTTTCTTGTCTTGTTTCTTGTCTTGTTTTTCGTCTTGTTTCTTGTCTTGTTTCTTGTCTTGTTTCTTGCCTTGTCTTGTCTCGTGTCTTGTCTTGTTTTTTGTCTTGTTTCTTGTCTTCTTTCTGGTTTTTTTGTCTTGTTTCTTGTCTTGTTTCTTGTCTTGTTTCTTGTCTTGTTTCTTGTCTTGTTTCTTGTCTTGTCTTGTCTTGTTTCTTGTCTTGTCTTGTCTTGTCTTGTTTCTTGTCTTGTTTCTTGTCTTTTTTCTTGTCTTGTTTCTTGTCTTGTCTTCTCTTGTTTCTTGTCTTGTTTCTTGTCTTGTTTCTTGTCTTGTGTCTTGTCTTGTCTTGTCTTGTTTCTCGTCTTGTTTCTTGTCTTGTTTCTTGTCTTGTTTCTTGTCTTGTTTCTTGTCTTGTTTCTTGTCTTGTTTCTTGTCTTGTTTCTTGTCTTGTCTTGTCTTGTTTCTTGTCTTGTCTTGTCTTGTCTTGTCTTGTCTTGTTTCTTGTCTTTTTTCTTGTCTTGTTTCTTGTCTTGTCTTCTCTTTTTTCTTGTCTTGTTATATGTCTTGTTTCTTGTCTTGTTTCTTGTGTTGCTTCTTGTCTTGTTTCTTGTCTTGTCTTGTGTTGTCTTGTTTCTTGTCTTGTTTCTTGTCTTGTTTCTTGTCTTGTTTCTTGTCTTGTTTCTTGTCTTGTTTCTTTTCTTGTTTCTTGTCTTGTTTCTTGTCTTGTCTTGTCTTGTTTCTTGTCTTGTTTCTTGTCTTGTTTCTTGTCTTGTTTCTTGTCTTGTCTTGTCTCGTGTCTTGTCTTGTTTTTTGTCTTCTTTCTTGTCTTGTTTCTTGTCTTTTTTCTGGGTTTTTGTCTTGTTTCTTGTCTTGTTTCTTGTCTTGTTTCTTGTCTTGTTTCTTGTCTTGTTTCTTGTCTACTTTCTTGTCTTGTTTCTTGTCTTCTCTTGTCTTGTTTCTTGTCTTGTTTCTTGTCTTGTTTCTTGTCTTGTTTCTTGTCTTTTTTTTTCTCTTGTTTCTTGTCTTGTTTTTTGTCTTGTTTCTTGTCTTGTCTTGTTTTTTGTCTTATTTCTTGTCTTGTTTCTTGTCTTGTTTCTTGTCTTGTTTTTCGTCTTGTTTCTTGTCTTGTTTCTTGTCTTTTTTCTTGTCTTGTCTTGTCTTGTCTTGTCTTGTCTTGTTTCTCGTCTTGTTTCTTGTCTTGTTTCTTGTCTTGTTTCTTGTCTTTTTTCTTGTCTTGTCTTGTCTTGTTTCTTGTCTTGTTTCTTGTCTTGTTTCTTGTCTTGTTTCTTGTCTTTTTTTTTCTCTTGTTTCTTGTCTTGTTTTTTGTCTTGTTTCTTGTCTTGTCTTGTTTTTTGTCTTATTTCTTGTCTTGTTTCTTGTCTTGTTTCTGGTTTTTTTGTCTTGTTTCTTGTCTTGTTTCTTGTCGTGTTTCTTGTTTCTTGTCTTCTTTCTTGTCTTGTTTCTTGTCTTGTTTTTTGTCTTGTTTCTTGTCTTGTTTCTTGTCTTGTTTCTTGTCTTGTTTCTTGTCTTGTCTTGTCTTGTCTTCTTGTCTTGTCTTGTCTTGTCTTGTCTTGTTTCTTGTCTTGTTTCTTGTCTTGTTTCTTGTCTTGTTTCTTGTCTTGTATCTTGTCTTGTCTTGTCTTGTCTTGTTTCTTGTCTTGTCCTTTTTCTTGTCTTGTTTCTTGTCTTGTTTCTTGTCTTGTTTCTTGTCTTGTTTCTTGTCTTGTTTCTCTTCTTGTTTCTTGTCTTTTTTCTTGTCTTGTCTTGTCTTGTTTCTTGTCTTGTTTCTTGTCTTGTTTCTCTTCTTGTTTCTTGTCTTTTTTTGTCTTGTTTCTTGTCTTGTTTCTTGTCTTGTTTCTTGTGTTGTCTTGTCTAGTGTCTTGTCTTGTTTTTTGTCTTGTTTCTTGTCTTGTTTCTTGTCTTGTTTCTGTTTTTTTTGTCTTGTTTCTTGTCTTGTTTCTTGTCTTGTTTCTTGTTTCTTGTCTTTTTTCTTGTATTGTCTTCTCTTGTTTCTTGTCTTGTTTCTTGTCTCGTTTCTTGTCTTGTTTCTTGTCTTGTTTCTTGTCTTGTTTCTTGTCTTGTTTCTTGTCTTGTTTCTTGTCTTGTCTTGTCTTGTCTTGTTTCATGTCTTGTTTCTTGTCTTGTCTTCTCTTTTTTCTTCTCTTGTTTCTTGTCTTGTTTCTTGTCTTGTCTTGTCTTGTTTCTTGTCTTGTCTTGTTTCTTGTCTTGTTTCTTGTCTTGTTTCTTGTCTTGTTTCTTGTCTTGTTTCTTGTCTTGTTTCTTGTCTTGTCTTCTCTTGATTCTTGTCTTGTTTCTTGTCTTGTTTCTTGTCTTGTTTCTTGTCTTGTCTTGTCTTGTTTCTTGTCTTGTTTCTTGTCTTGTTTCTTGTCTTGTTTCTGGTTTTTTTGTCTTGTTTCTTGTCTTGTTTCTTGTCTTGTTTCTTGTCTTGTTTCTTGTCTTGTTTCTTATCTTGTTTCTTGTCTTGTTTCTTGTCTTGTCTTGTCTTGTTTCTTGTCTTGTCTTGTTTCTTGTCTTGTTTCTTGTCTTGTTTCTTGTCTTGTCTTCTCTTGTTTCTTGTCTTGTTTCTTGTCTTGTTTCTTGTCTTGTTTCTTGTCTTGTTTCTTGTCTTGTTTCTTGTCTTGTTTCTTGTCTTGTTTCTTGTCTTGTTTCTTGTCTTGTCTTGTCTTGTTTCTTGTCTTGTTTCTTGTCTTGTCTTCTTGTCTTGTCTTGTCTTGTTTCTTGTCTTGTCTTGTCTTGTCTTGTCTTGTCTTTTTTCTCGTCTTGTTTCTTGTCTTGTTTCTTGTCTTGTTTCTTGTCTTGTTTCTTGTCTTGTTTCTTGTCTTGTTTCTTGTCTTTTCTTGTCTTGTTTTTAGTCTTGTTTCTTGTCTTGTTTCTTGTCTTGTTTTTCGTCTTGTTTCTTGTCTTGTTTCTTGTCTTGTCTTGTCTCGTGTCTTGTCTTGTTTTTTGTCTTGTTTCTTGTCTTCTTTCTGGTTTTTTTGTCTTGTTTCTTGTCTTGTCTTGTCTTGTTTCTTGTCTTGTCTTGTTTCTTGTCTTGTTTCTTGTCTTGTTTCTTGTCTTGTTTCTTGTCTTGTCTTCTCTTGATTCTTGTCTTGTTTCTTGTCTTGTTTCTTGTCTTGTTTCTTGTCTTGTCTTGTCTTGTTTCTTGTCTTGTCTTGTTTCTTGTCTTGTTTCTTGTCTTGTTTCTTGTCTTGTCTTCTCTTAATTCTTGTCTTGTTTCTTGTCTTGTTTCTTGTCTTGTTTCTTGTCTTGTTTCTTGTCTTGTTTCTTGTCTTGTTTCTTGTCTTGTCTTGTCTTGTTTCTTGTCTTGTTTCTTGTCTTGTCTTCTTGTCTTGTCTTGTCTTGTTTCTTGTCTTGTCTTGTCTTGTCTTGTCTTGTCTTGTCTTTTTTCTCGTCTTGTTTCTTGTCTTGTTTCTTGTCTTGTTTCTTGTCTTGTTTCTTGTCTTGTTTCTTGTATTGTTTTTTGTCTTGTTTCTTGTCTTGTTTCTTGTCTTTTTTTTTCTCTTGTTTCTTGTCTTGTTTTTTGTCTTGTTTCTTGTCTTGTTTCTTGTCTTGTTTCTTGTCTTGTTTCTTGTCTTGTTTTTTGTCTTCTTTCTTGTCTTGTTTCTTGTCTTGTTTCTTGTTTTTTGTCTTGTTTCTTGTCTTTTTTGTCTTCTTTCTTGTCTTGTTTCTTGTCTTGTTTCTGGTTTTTTTGTCTTGTTTCTTGTCTTGTTTCTTGTCTTGTTTCTTGTCTTGTTTCTCGTCTTGTTTCTTGTCTTGTTTCTTTTCTTGTTTCTTGTCTTGTCTTGTCTTGTCTTGTTTCTTGTCTTGTCCTTTTTCTTGTCTTGTCTTGTCTTGTCTTGTTTCTTGTCTTGTTTCTTGTCTTGTTTCTTGTCTTGTTTCTTGTCTTTTTTCTTGTCTTGTTTCTTGTCTTGTTTCTTGTCTTGTTTCTTGTCTTGTATTGTCTTGTTTCTTGTCTTGTCTTGTCTTGTCTTCTCTTGTTTCTTGTCTTGTTTCTTGTCTTGTTTCTTGTCTTGTTTCTTGTCTTGTTTCTTGTCTTGTTTCTTGTCTTGTCTTGTCTTTTCTTGTTTCTTGTCTTGTCCTTTTTCTTGTCTTGTTTTTTGTCTTGTTTCTTGTCTTGTTTCTTGTCTTGTTTCTTGTCTTGTTTCTTGTCTTGTCTTGTTTTGTTTCTTGTCTTGTCTTGTCTTGTCTTGTTTCTTGTCTTGTTTCTTGTCTTGTCTTCTCTTGTTTCTTGTCTTGTTTCTTGTCTTGTTTCTTGTCTTGTTTCTTGTCTTGTTTCTTGTCTTGTTTCTTTTCTTGTTTCTTGTCTTGTCTTGTCTTGTCTTGTTTCTTGTCTTGTCCTTTTTCTTGTCTTGTTTCTTGTCTTGTTTCTTGTCTTGTTTCTTGTCTTGTTTCTTGTCTTGTCTTGTCTTGTTTCTTGTCTTGTCTTGTCTTGTCTTGTTTCTCGTCTTGTTTCTTGTCTTGTTTCTTGTCTTGTTTCTTGTCTTGTTTCTTGTCTTTTTTCTTGTCTTGTCTTGTCTTGTTTCTTGTCTTGTTTCTTGTCTTGTTTCTTGTCTTGTTTCTTGTCTTGTCTTGTCTTGTTTCTTGTCTTGTCTTGTCTTGTTTCTTGTCTTGTTTCTTGTTTCTTGTCTTTTTTCTTGTATTGTCTTCTCTTGTTTCTTGTCTTGTTTCTTGTCTCGTTTCTTGTCTTGTTTCTTGTCTTGTTTCTTGTCTTGTTTCTTGTCTTGTCTTGCCTTGTCTTGTTTCATGTCTTGTTTCTTGTCTTGTCTTCTCTTTTTTCTTCTCTTGTTTCTTGTCTTGTTTCTTGTCTTGTCTTGTCTTGTTTCTTGTCTTGTCTTGTTTCTTGTCTTGTTTCTTGTCTTGTTACTTGTCTTGTTTCTTGTCTTGTCTTCTCTTGTTTCTTGTCTTGTTTCTTGTCTTGTTTCTTGTCTTGTTTCTTGTCTTGTTTCTTGTCTTGTTTCTTGTCTTGTCTTGTCTTGTTTCTTGTCTTGTTTCTTGTCTTGTTTCTTGTCTTGTTTCTTGTCTTGTCTTCTCTTGTTTCTTGTCTTTTTTCTTGTCTTGTTTCTTGTCTTGTTTCTTGTCTTGTTTCTTGTCTTGTTTCTTGTCTTGTCTTCTTGTCTTGTCTTGTCTTGTTTCTTGTCTTGTTTTGTCTTGTCTTGTCTTGTCTTTTTTCTCGTCTTGTTTCTTGTCTTGTTTCTTGTCTTGTTTCTTGTCTTGTTTCTTGTCTTGTTTCTTGTCTTTTCTTGTCTTGTTTTTAGTCTTGTTTCTTGTCTTGTTTCTTGTCTTGTTTTTCGTCTTGTTTCTTGTCTTGTTTCTTGTCTTGTTTCTTGCCTTGTCTTGTCTCGTGTCTTGTCTTGTTTTTTGTCTTGTTTCTTGTCTTCTTTCTGGTTTTTTTGTCTTGTTTCTTGTCTTGTTTCTTGTCTTGTTTCTTGTCTTGTTTCTTGTCTTGTTTCTTGTCTTGTCTTGTCTTGTTTCTTGTCTTGTCTTGTCTTGTCTTGTTTCTTGTCTTGTTTCTTGTCTTTTTTCTTGTCTTGTTTCTTGTCTTGTCTTCTCTTGTTTCTTGTCTTGTTAATTGTCTTGTTTCTTGTCTTGTTTCTTGTGTTGTTTCTTGTCTTGTTTCTTGTCTTGTCTTGTCTTGTCTTGTTACTTGTCTTGTTTCTTGTCTTGTCTTCTCTTGTTTCTTTTCTTGTTTCTTGTCTTGTTTCTTGTCTTGTCTTGTCTTGTTTCTTGTCTTGTTTCTCGTCTTGTTTCTTGTCTTGTTTCTTGTCTTGTTTCTTGTCTTGTTTCTTGTTTTGTTTCTTGTCTTGTCTTGTCTTGTTTCTTGTCTTGTTTCTTGTCTTGTTTCTTGTCTTGTTTCTTGTCTTGTTTTTTGTCTTGTTTCTTGTCTTGTTTCTTGTCTTGTTTCTTGTCTTGTTTCTTGTCTTGTTTCTTGTCTTGTTTCTTGTCTTGTTTCTTGTCTTGTTTCTTGTCTTGTTTCTTGTCTTGTTTCTTGTCTTGTTTCTTGTCTTGTTTCTTGTCTTGTTTCTTGTCTTGTTTCTTGTCTTGTTTCTTGTCTTTTTTCTTGTCTTTTTTCTTGTCTTGTTTTTTGTCTTGTTTCTTGTCTTGTTTCTTGTCTTGTTTCTTGTCTTGTTTCTTGTCTTGTTTCTTGTCTTGTTTCTTGTCTTGTTTCTTGTCTTGTTTCTTGTCTTGTTTCTTGTCTTGTTTCTTGTCTTGTTTCTTGTCTTGTTTCTTGTCTTGTGTCTTGTCTTGTCTTGTCTTGTTTCTCGTCTTGTTTCTTGTCTTGTTTCTTGTCTTGTTTCTTGTCTTGTTTCTTGTCTTGTTTCTTGTCTTGTTTCTTGTCTTGTTTCTTGTCTTGTTTCTTGTCTTGTCTTGTCTTGTTTCTTGTCTTGTCTTGTCTTGTCTTGTCTTGTCTTGTTTCTTGTCTTTTTTCTTGTCTTGTTTCTTGTCTTGTCTTCTCTTTTTTCTTGTCTTGTTATATGTCTTGTTTCTTGTCTTGTTTCTTGTGTTGCTTCTTGTCTTGTTTCTTGTCTTGTCTTGTGTTGTCTTGTTTCTTGTCTTGTTTCTTGTCTTGTTTCTTGTCTTGTTTCTTGTCTTGTTTCTTGTCTTGTTTCTTGTCTTGTTTCTTGTCTTGTTTCTTTTCTTGTTTCTTGTCTTGTTTCTTGTCTTGTCTTGTCTTGTTTCTTGTCTTGTTTCTTGTCTTGTTTCTTGTCTTGTTTCTTGTCTTGTCTTGTCTCGTGTCTTGTCTTGTTTTTTGTCTTCTTTCTTGTCTTGTTTCTTGTCTTTTTTCTGGTTTTTTGTCTTGTTTCTTGTCTTGTTTCTTGTCTTGTTTCTTGTCTTGTTTCTTGTCTTGTTTCTTGTCTTGTTTCTTGTCTTGTTTCTTGTCTTCTCTTGTCTTGTTTCTTGTCTTGTTTTGTCTTGTCTTGTTTCTTGTCTTGTTTCTTGTCTTGTTTCTTGTCTTCTCTTGTCTTGTTTCTTGTCTTGTTTTGTCTTGTCTTGTTTCTTGTCTTGTTTCTTGTCTTGTTTCTTGTCTTGTTTCTTGTCTTGTTTTTTGTCTTGTTTCTTGTCTTGTTTCTTGTCTTGTCTTGTCTCGTGTCTTGTCTTGTTTTTTGTCTTGTGTCTTGTCTTGTTTCTTGTCTTGTTTCTGGTTTTTTTGTCTTGTTTCTTGTCTTGTTTCTTGTCTAGTTTCTTGTCTTGTTTCTTGTCTTGTTTCTTGTCTTGTTTCTTGTCTTGTTTCTTGTCTTGTTTCTTGTCTTGTTTCTTGTCTTTTTTCTTGTCTTGTTTTTTGTCTTGTTTCTTGTCTTGTTTCTTGTCTTGTTTCTTCTCTTGTTTCTTGTCTTGTTTCTTGTCTTGTTTCTTGTCTTGTTTCTTGTCTTGTTTCTTGTCTTGTTTCTTGTCTTGTTTCTTGTCTTGTGTCTTGTCTTGTCTTGTCTTGTTTCTCGTCTTGTTTCTTGTCTTGTTTCTTGCCTTGTTTCTTGCTTGTTTCTTGTCTTGTTTCTTGTCTTGTCTTCTCTTGTTTCTTGTCTTGTTTCTTGTTTTGTTTCTTGTCTTGTTTCTTGTCTTGTCTTGTCTTCTCTTGTCTTGTTTCTTATCTTGTCCTTTTTCTTGTCTTGTTTCTTGTCTTGTTTCTTGTCTTGTCTTGTCTTGTTTCTTGTCTTGTCTTGTCTTGTCTTGTCTTGTTTCTCGTCTTGCTTCTTGTCTTGTTTCTTGTCTTGTTTCTTGTCTTGTTTCTTGTCTTGTTTCTTGTCTTGTTTCTTGTCTTGTTTCTTGTCTTGTTTCTTGTCTTGTCTTGTCTTGTTTCTTGTCTTGTTTCTTGTCTTGTTTCTTGTCTTGTTTTTTGTCTTGTTTCTTGTCTTGTTTCTTGTCGACTTGTTTCTTGTCTTGTCTTGTCTCGTGTCTTGTCTTGTTTTTTGTCTTGTTTCTGGTTTTTTTGTCTTGTTTCTTGTCTTGTTTCTGGTTTTTTTGTCTTGTTTCTTGTCTTGTTTCTTGTCTTGTTTCTTGTCTTGTTTCTTGTCTTGTTTCTTGTCTTGTTTCTTGTCTTGTTTCTTGTCTTGTTTCTTGTCTTGTTCCTTGTCTTGTTTCTTGTCTTGTCTTGTCTTGTTTCTTGTCTTGTCTTGTCTTGTTTCTGGTTTTTTTGTCTTGTTTCTTGTCTTGTTTCTTGTCTTGTTTCTTGTCTTGTTTCTTGTCTTGTTTCTTGTCTTGTTTCTTGTCTTGTTTCTTGTCTTTTTTCCTTGTCTTGTTTCTTGTCTTGTCGTGTCTTGTCTTGTTTCTTGTCTTGTTTCTTGTCTTGTTTCTTGTCTTGTTTCTTGTCTTGTTTCTTGTCTTGTTTTTTGTCTTGTTTCTTGTCTTGTTTCTTGTCTTGTCTTGTCTCGTGTCTTGTCTTGTTTTTTCTCTTGTTTCTTGTCTTGTTTCTTGTCTTGTTTCTGGTTTTTTTGTCTTGTTTCTTGTCTTGTTTCTTGTCTTGTTTCTTGTCTTGTTTCTTGTCTTGTTTCTTGTCTTGTTTCTTGTCTTGTTTCTTGTCTTGTTTCTTGTCTTGTTTCTTGTCTTGTTTCTTGTCTTTTTCCTTGTCTTGTTTTTTGTCTTGTTTCTTGTCTTGTTTCTTGTCTTGTTTCTTGTCTTGTTTCTTGTCTTGTTTCTTGTCTTGTTTCTTGTCTTGTTTCTTGTCTTGTTTCTTGTCTTGTTTCTTGTCTTGTTTCTTGTCTTGTTTCTTGTCTTGTTTCTTGTCTTGTGTCTTGTCTTGTCTTGTCTTGTTTCTTGTCTTGTTTCTTGTCTTGTTTCTTGTCTTTTTCCTTGTCTTGTTTTTTGTCTTGTTTCTTGTCTTGTTTCTTGTCTTGTTTCTTGTCTTGTTTCTTGTCTTGTTTCTTGTCTTGTTTCTTGTCTTGTTTCTTGTCTTGTTTCTTGTCTTGTTTCTTGTCTTGTTTCTTGTCTTGTTTCTTGTCTTGTTTCTTGTCTTGTGTCTTGTCTTCTCTTGTCTTGTTTCTTGTCTTGTTTCTTGTCTTGTTTCTTGTCTTGTCTTGTCTTGTTTCTTGTCTTGTCTTGTCTTGTCTTGTTTCTTGTCTTGTTTCTTGTCTTGTTTCTTGTCTTGTTTCTTGTCTTGTTTCTTGTCTTGTCTTGTCTTGTCTTGTTTCTTGTCTTGTCCTTTTTCTTGTCTTGTTTCTTGTCTTGTTTCTTGTCTTGTTTCTTGTCTTGTTTCTTGTCTTGTCTTGTCTTGTTTCTTGTCTTGTCTTGTCTTGTCTTGTCTTGTCTTGTTTCTCGTCTTGTTTCTTGTCTTGTTTCTTGTCTTGTTTCTTGTCTTGTTTCTTGTCTTGTCTTGTCTTGTTTCTTGTCTTGTTTCTTGTCTTGTTTCTTGTCTTCTTTCTTGTCTTGTTTCTTGTCTTGTTTCTTTTCTTGTTTCTTGTCTTGTCTTTTCTCGTGTCTTGTCTTGTTTTTTGTCTTGTTTCTTGTCTTGTTTCTGGTTTTTTTGTCTTGTTTCTTGTCTTGTTTCTTGTCTTGTTTCTTGTCTTGTTTCTTGTCTTGTTTCTTGTCTTGTTTCTTGTCTTGTTTCTTGTCTTGTTTCTTGTCTTGTCTTGTCTTGTTTCTTGTCTTGTTTCTTGTCTTGTTTCTTGTCTTGTTTCTTGTCTTGTCTTCTCTTGTTTCTTGTCTTGTTTCTTGTCTTGTTTCTTGTCTTGTTTCTTGTCTTGTTTCTTGTCTTGTTTCTTGTCTTTTTTCTTGTCTTGTTTTTTGTCTTGTTTCTTGTCTTGTTTCTTGTCTTGTTTCTTGTCTTGTTTCTTGTCTTGTTTCTTGTCTTGTTTCTTGTCTTGTTTCTTGTCTTGTTTCTTGTCTTGTTTCTTGTCTTGTTTCTTGTCTTGTTTCTTGTCTTGTTTCTTGTTTCGTTTCTCGTCTTGTTTCTTGTCTTGTTTCTTGTCTTGTTTCTTGTCTTGTTTCTTGTCTTGTTTCTTGTCTTGTCTTCTCTTGTTTCTTGTCTTGTTTCTTGTCTTGTTTCTTGTCTTGTTTCTTGTCTTGTCTTGTCTTGTCTTGTCTTGTTTCTTATCTTGTCCTTTTTCTTGTCTTGTTTCTTGTCTTGTTTCTTGTCTTGTTTCTTGTCTTGTTTCTTGTCTTGTTTCTTGTCTTGTTTCTTGTCTTGTTTCTTGTCTTGTTTCTTGTCTTGTTTCTTGTCTTGTTTCTTGTCTTGTTTCTTGTCTTGTTTCTTGTCTTGTTTCTTGTCTTGTGTCTTGTCTTGTCTTGTCTTGTTTCTCGTCTTGTTTCTTGTCTTGTTTCTTGTCTTGTTTCTTGTCTTGTTTCTTGTCTTGTTTCTTGTCTTGTTTCTTGTCATGTTTCTTGTCTTGTTTCTTGTCTTGTCTTGTCTTGTTTCTTGTCTTGTCTTGTCTTGTCTTGTCTTGTCTTGTCTTGTTTCTTGTCTTTTTTCTTGTCTTGTTTCTTGTCTTGTCTTCTCTTTTTTCTTGTCTTGTTATATGTCTTGTTTCTTGTCTTGTTTCTTGTGTTGCTTCTTGTCTTGTTTCTTGTCTTGTCTTGTGTTGTCTTGTTTCTTGTCTTGTTTCTTGTCTTGTTTCTTGTCTTGTTTCTTGTCTTGTTTCTTGTCTTGTTTATTGTCTTGTTTCTTTTCTTGTTTCTTGTCTTGTTTCTTGTCTTGTCTTGTCTTGTTTCTTGTCTTGTTTCTTGTCTTGTTTCTTGTCTTGTTTCTTGTCTTGTCTTGTCTCGTGTCTTGTCTTGTTTTTTGTCTTCTTTCTTGTCTTGTTTCTTGTCTTTTTTCTGGTTTTTTGTCTTGTTTCTTGTCTTGTTTCTTGTCTTGTTTCTTGTCTTCTCTTGTCTTGTTTCTTGTCTTGTTTTGTCTTGTCTTGTTTCTTGTCTTGTTTCTTGTCTTGTTTCTTGTCTTGTTTCTTGTCTTGTTTTTTGTCTTGTTTCTTGTCTTGTTTCTTGTCTTGTCTTGTCTCGTGTCTTGTCTTGTTTTTTGTCTTGTTTCTTGTCTTGTTTCTTGTCTTGTTTCTGGTTTTTTTGTCTTGTTTCTTGTCTTGTTTCTTGTCTAGTTTCTTGTCTTGTTTCTTGTCTTGTTTCTTGTCTTGTTTCTTGTCTTGTTTCTTGTCTTGTTTCTTGTCTTGTCTTGTTTCTTGTCTTGTTTCTTGTCTTGTTTCTTGTCTTGTTTCTTGTCTTGTCTTTTTTCTTGTCTTGTCTTGTTTCTTGTCTTGTTTCTTGTCTTGTTTCTTGTCTTGTTTCTTGTCTTGTTTCTTGTCTTGTCTTGTCTTGTTTCTTGTCTTTTTTCTTGTCTTGTTTCTTGTCTTTTTTCTTGTCTTGTTTCTTGTTTTGTATTGTCTTGTTTCTTGTCTTGTCTTGTCTTGTCTTCTTTCTTTTCTTGTTTCTTGTCTTGTTTCTTGTCTTGTTTCTTCTCTTTTTTCTTGTCTTGTTTTTTGTCTTGTCTTGTCTTGTTTCTTGTCTTGTTTCTTGTCTTGTTTCTTGTCTTGTTTCTTGCCTTGTTTCTTGTCTTGTCTTGTTTCTTCTCTTGTTTCTTATCTTGTTTCTTGTTTTGTCTTGTCTTGTTTCTTGTCTTGTTTCTTGTCTTGCTTCTTGTCTTTTTTATGTCTTGTCTTGTTTCTTGTCTTGTTTCTTGTCTTGTTTCTTGTCTTGTTTCTTGTTTTGTTTCTTGTTTTTTTTCTTGTCTTGTTTCTTGTCTTTTTTCTTGTCTTGTTTCTAATCTTGTTTCTTGTCTTGTTTCTTGTCTTGTTTCTTGTCTTGTTTCTTCTCTTGTTTCTTGTCTTGTCTCTTGTCTTCTCTTGTCTTGTCTTGTTTCTTGTCTTGTCTTGTCTTGTTTCTTGTCTTGTCTTGTCTTGTCTTGTTTCTTGTCTTGTTTCTTTTCTTGTTTCTTGTCTTGTTTCTTGTCTTGTTTCTTGTCTTGTTTCTTGTCTTGTTTCTTGTCTTGTCTTGTTTCTTGTCTTCTCTTGTTTCTTGTCTTGTTTCTTGTCTTGTTTCTTGTCTTGTTTCTTGTCTTGTTTCTTGTCTTGTCTTGTCTTGTTTCTGGTCTTTTTTCTTGTCTTGTTTCTTGTCTTTTTTCTTGTCTTGTTTCTTGTTTTGTATTGTCTTGTTTCTTGTCTTGTCTTGTCTTGTCTTGTTTCTTGTCTTGTTTCTTGTCTTGTTTCTTGTCTTGTTTCTTGTCTTGTTTCTTGTCTTGTTTCTTGTTTCTTGTCTTGTTTCTTGTCTTGTCTTGTCTCGTCTCTTGTCGTGTTTTTTGTCTTGTTTCTTGTCTTCTTTCATGTCTTGTTTCTGGTTTTTTTGTCTTGTTTCTTGTCTTGTTTCTTGTCTTGTTTCTTGTCTTGTTTCTTGTCTTGTTTCTTGTCTTGTCTTGTCTTGTTTCTTGTCTTGTCTTGTCTTGTTTCTGGTTTTTTTGTCTTGTTTCTTGTCTTGTTTCTTGTCTTGTTTCTTGTCTTGTTTCTTGTCTTGTTTCTTGTCTTGTTTCTTGTCTTTTTTCCTTGTCTTGTTTCTTGTCTTGTCGTGTCTTGTCTTGTTTCTTGTCTTGTTTCTTGTCTTGTTTCTTGTCTTGTTTCTTGTCTTGTTTCTTGTCTTGTTTTTTGTCTTGTTTCTTGTCTTGTTTCTTGTCTTGTCTTGTCTCGTGTCTTGTCTTGTTTTTTCTCTTGTTTCTTGTCTTGTTTCTTGTCTTGTTTCTGGTTTTTTTGTCTTGTTTCTTGTCTTGTTTCTTGTCTTGTTTCTTGTCTTGTTTCTTGTCTTGTTTCTTGTCTTGTTTCTTGTCTTGTTTCTTGTCTTGTTTCTTGTCTTGTTTCTTGTCTTGTTTCTTGTCTTTTTCCTTGTCTTGTTTTTTGTCTTGTTTCTTGTCTTGTTTCTTGTCTTGTTTCTTGTCTTGTTTCTTGTCTTGTTTCTTGTCTTGTTTCTTGTCTTGTTTCTTGTCTTGTTTCTTGTCTTGTTTCTTGTCTTGTTTCTTGTCTTGTTTCTTGTCTTGTGTCTTGTCTTGTCTTGTCTTGTTTCTCGTCTTGTTTCTTGTCTTGTTTCTTGTCTTGTTTCTGGTTTTTTTGTCTTGTTTCTTGTCTGGTTTCTTGTCTTGTTTCTTGTCTTGTTTCTTGTCTTGTTTCTTGTCTTGTTTCTTGTCTTGTCTTGTCTTGTTTCTTGTCTTGTCTTGTCTTGTCTTGTTTCTTGTCTTGTTTCTTGTCTTGTTTCTTGTCTTGTTTCTTGTCTTGTTTCTTGTCTTGTCTTGTCTTGTCTTGTTTCTTGTCTTGTCCTTTTTCTTGTCTTGTTTCTTGTCTTGTTTCTTGTCTTGTTTCTTGTCTTGTTTCTTGTCTTGTCTTGTCTTGTTTCTTGTCTTGTCTTGTCTTGTCTTGTCTTGTCTTGTTTCTCGTCTTGTTTCTTGTCTTGTTTCTTGTCTTGTTTCTTGTCTTGTTTCTTGTCTTGTCTTGTCTTGTTTCTTGTCTTGTTTCTTGTCTTGTTTCTTGTCTTCTTTCTTGTCTTGTTTCTTGTCTTGTTTCTTGTCTTGTTTCTTGTCTTGTCTTTTCTCGTGTCTTGTCTTGTTTTTTGTCTTGTTTCTTGTCTTGTTTCTGGTTTTTTTGTCTTGTTTCTTGTCTTGTTTCTTGTCTTGTTTCTTGTCTTGTTTCTTGTCTTGTTTCTTGTCTTGTTTCTTGTCTTGTTTCTTGTCTTGTTTCTTGTCTTGTCTTGTCTTGTTTCTTGTCTTGTTTCTTGTCTTGTTTCTTGTCTTGTTTCTTGTCTTGTCTTCTCTTGTTTTTTGTCTTGTTTCTTGTCTTGTTTCTTGTCTTGTTTCTTGTCTTGTTTCTTGTCTTGTTTCTTGTCTTTTTTCTTGTCTTGTTTTTTGTCTTGTTTCTTGTCTTGTTTCTTGTCTTGTTTCTTGTCTTGTTTCTTGTCTTGTTTCTTGTCTTGTTTCTTGTCTTGTTTCTTGTCTTGTTTCTTGTCTTGTTTCCTGTCTTGTGTCTTGTCTTGTCTTGTTTCGTTTCTCGTCTTGTTTCTTGTCTTGTTTCTTGTCTTGTTTCTTGTCTTGTTTCTTGTCTTGTTTCTTGTCTTGTCTTCTCTTGTTTCTTGTCTTGTTTCTTGTCTTGTTTCTTGTCTTGTTTCTTGTCTTGTCTTGTCTTGTCTTGTCTTGTTTCTTATCTTGTCCTTTTTCTTGTCTTGTTTCTTGTCTTGTTTCTTGTCTTGTTTCTTGTCTTGTTTCTTGTCTTGTTTCTTGTCTTGTTTCTTGTCTTGTTTCTTGTCTTGTTTCTTGTCTTGTTTCTTGTCTTGTTTCTTGTCTTGTTTCTTGTCTTGTTTCTTGTCTTGTTTCTTGTCTTGTTTCTTGTCTTGTGTCTTGTCTTGTCTTGTCTTGTTTCTCGTCTTGTTTCTTGTCTTGTTTCTTGTCTTGTTTCTTGTCTTGTTTCTTGTCTTGTTTCTTGTCTTGTTTCTTGTCATGTTTCTTGTCTTGTTTCTTGTCTTGTCTTGTCTTGTTTCTTGTCTTGTCTTGTCTTGTCTTGTCTTGTCTTGTCTTGTCTTGTTTCTTGTCTTTTTTCTTGTCTTGTTTCTTGTCTTGTCTTCTCTTTTTTCTTGTCTTGTTATATGTCTTGTTTCTTGTCTTGTTTCTTGTGTTGCTTCTTGTCTTGTTTCTTGTCTTGTCTTGTGTTGTCTTGTTTCTTGTCTTGTTTCTTGTCTTGTTTCTTGTCTTGTTTCTTGTCTTCTTTCTTGTCTTCTTTCTTGTCTTGTTTCTTTTCTTGTTTCTTGTCTTGTTTCTTGTCTTGTCTTGTCTTGTTTCTTGTCTTGTTTCTTGTCTTGTTTCTTGTCTTGTTTCTTGTCTTGTCTTGTCTCGTGTCTTGTCTTGTTTTTTGTCTTCTTTCTTGTCTTGTTTCTTGTCTTTTTTCTGGTTTTTTGTCTTGTTTCTTGTCTTGTTTCTTGTCTTGTTTCTTGTCTTGTTTCTTGTCTTGTTTCTTGTCTTGTTTCTTGTCTTGTTTCTTGTCTTCTCTTGTCTTGTTTCTTGTCTTGTTTTGTCTTGTCTTGTTTCTTGTCTTGTTTCTTGTCTTGTTTCTTGTCTTCTCTTGTCTTGTTTCTTGTCTTGTTTTGTCTTGTCTTGTTTCTTGTCTTGTTTCTTGTCTTGTTTCTTGTCTTGTTTCTTGTCTTGTTTTTTGTCTTGTTTCTTGTCTTGTTTCTTGTCTTGTCTTGTCTCGTGTCTTGTCTTGTTTTTGTCTTGTTTCTTGTCTTGTTTCTTGTCTTGTTTCTGGTTTTTTTGTCTTGTTTCTTGTCTTGTTTCTTGTCTAGTTTCTTGTCTTGTTTCTTGTCTTGTTTCTTGTCTTGTTTCTTGTCTTGTTTCTTGTCTTCTTTCTTGTCTTGTCTTGTTTCTTGTCTTGTTTCTTGTCTTGTTTCTTGTCTTGTTTCTTGTCTTGTCTTTTTTCTTGTCTTGTCTTGTTTCTTGTCTTGTTTCTTGTCTTGTTTCTTGTCTTGTTTCTTGTCTTGTTTCTTGTCTTGTCTTGTCTTGTTTCTTGTCTTTTTTCTTGTCTTGTTTCTTGTCTTTTTTCTTGTCTTGTTTCTTGTTTTGTATTGTCTTGTTTCTTGTCTTGTCTTGTCTTGTCTTGTTTCTTTTCTTGTTTCTTGTCTTGTTTCTTGTCTTGTTTCTTCTCTTTTTTCTTGTCTTGTTTTTTGTCTTGTCTTGTCTTGTTTTTTGTCTTGTTTCTTGTCTTGTTTCTTGTCTTGTTTCTTGCCTTGTTTCTTGTCTTGTCTTGTTTCTTCTCTTGTTTCTTATCTTGTTTCTTGTTTTGTCTTGTCTTGTTTCTTGTCTTGTTTCTTCTCTTGCTTCTTGTCTTTTTTATGTCTTGTCTTGTTTCTTGTCTTGTTTCTTGTCTTGTTTCTTGTCTTGTTTCTTGTTTTGTTTCTTGTTTTTTTTCTTGTCTTGTTTCTTGTCTTTTTTCTTGTCTTGTTTCTAATCTTGTTTCTTGTCTTGTTTCTTGTCTTGTTTCTTGTCTTGTTTCTTCTCTTGTTTCTTGTCTTGTCTCTTGTCTTCTCTTGTCTTGTCTTGTTTCTTGTCTTGTCTTGTCTTGTTTCTTGTCTTGTCTTGTCTTGTCTTGTTTCTTGTCTTGTTTCTTTTCTTGTTTCTTGTCTTGTTTCTTGTCTTGTTTCTTGTCTTGTTTCTTGTCTTGTTTCTTGTCTTGTTTCTTGTCTTGTTTCTTGTCTTGTTTCTTGTCTTGTTTCTTGTCTTGTTTCTTGTCTTGTTTCTTGTCTTGTTTCTTGTCTTGTGTCTTGTCTTGTCTTGTCTTGTTTCTCGTCTTGTTTCTTGTCTTGTTTCTTGTCTTGTTTCTTGTCTTGTTTCTTGTCTTGTTTCTTGTCTTGTTTCTTGTCATGTTTCTTGTCTTGTTTCTTGTCTTGTCTTGTCTTGTTTCTTGTCTTGTCTTGTCTTGTCTTGTCTTGTTTCTTGTCTTTTTTCTTGTCTTGTTTCTTGTCTTGTCTTCTCTTTTTTCTTGTCTTGTTATATGTCTTGTTTCTTGTCTTGTTTCTTGTGTTGCTTCTTGTCTTGTTTCTTGTCTTGTCTTGTGTTGTCTTGTGTCTTGTCTTGTTTCTTGTCTTGTTTCTTGTCTTGTTTCTTGTCTTCTTTCTTGTCTTGTTTCTTGTCTTGTTTCTTTTCTTGTTTCTTGTCTTGTTTCTTGTCTTGTCTTGTCTTGTTTCTTGTCTTGTTTCTTGTCTTGTTTCTTGTCTTGTTTCTTGTCTTGTCTTGTCTCGTGTCTTGTCTTGTTTTTTGTCTTCTTTCTTGTCTTGTTTCTTGTCTTTTTTCTGGTTTTTTGTCTTGTTTCTTGTCTTGTTTCTTGTCTTGTTTCTTGTCTTGTTTCTTGTCTTGTTTCTTGTCTTGTTTCTTGTCTTGTTTCTTGTCTTCTCTTGTCTTGTTTCTTGTCTTGTTTTGTCTTGTCTTGTTTCTTGTCTTGTTTCTTGTCTTGTTTCTTGTCTTCTCTTGTCTTGTTTCTTGTCTTGTTTTGTCTTGTCTTGTTTCTTGTCTTGTTTCTTGTCTTGTTTCTTGTCTTGTTTCTTGTCTTGTTTTTTGTCTTGTTTCTTGTCTTGTTTCTTGTCTTGTCTTGTCTCGTGTCTTGTCTTGTTTTTTGTCTTGTTTCTTGTCTTGTTTCTTGTCTTGTTTCTGGTTTTTTTGTCTTGTTTCTTGTCTTGTTTCTTGTCTAGTTTCTTGTCTTGTTTCTTGTCTTGTTTCTTGTCTTGTTTCTTGTCTTGTTTCTTGTCTTGTTTCTTGTCTTGTCTTGTTTCTTGTCTTGTTTCTTGTCTTGTTTCTTGTCTTGTTTCTTGTCTTGTCTTTTTTCTTGTCTTGTCTTGTTTCTTGTCTTGTTTCTTGTCTTGTTTCTTGTCTTGTTTCTTGTCTTGTTTCTTGTCTTGTCTTGTCTTGTTTCTTGTCTTTTTTCTTGTCTTGTTTCTTGTCTTTTTTCTTGTCTTGTTTCTTGTTTTGTATTGTCTTGTTTCTTGTCTTGTCTTGTCTTGTCTTGTTTCTTTTCTTGTTTCTTGTCTTGTTTCTTGTCTTGTTTCTTCTCTTTTTTCTTGTCTTGTTTTTTGTCTTGTCTTGTCTTGTTTCTTGTCTTGTTTCTTGTCTTGTTTCTTGTCTTGTTTCTTGCCTTGTTTCTTGTCTTGTCTTGTTTCTTCTCTTGTTTCTTATCTTGTTTCTTGTTTTGTCTTGTCTTGTTTCTTGTCTTGTTTCTTGTCTTGCTTCTTGTCTTTTTTATGTATTGTCTTGTTTCTTGTCTTGTTTCTTGTCTTGTTTCTTGTCTTGTTTCTTGTTTTGTTTCTTGTTTTTTTTCTTGTCTTGTTTCTTGTCTTTTTTCTTGTCTTGTTTCTAATCTTGTTTCTTGTCTTGTTTCTTGTCTTGTTTCTTGTCTTGTTTCTTCTCTTGTTTCTTGTCTTGTCTCTTGTCTTCTCTTGTCTTGTCTCTTGTCTTCTCTTGTCTTGTCTTGTTTCTTGTCTTGTCTTGTCTTGTTTCTTGTCTTGTCTTGTCTTGTCTTGTTTCTTGTCTTGTTTCTTTTCTTGTTTCTTCTCTTGTTTCTTGTCTTGTTTCTTGTCTTGTTTCTTGTCTTGTTTCTTGTCTTGTTTCTTGTCTTGTTTCTTGTCTTGTTTCTTGTCTTGTTTCTTGTCTTGTTTCTTGTCTTGTTTCTTGTCTTGTTTCTTGTCTTGTGTCTTGTCTTGTCTTGTCTTGTTTCTCGTCTTGTTTCTTGTCTTGTTTCTTGTCTTGTTTCTTGTCTTGTTTCTTGTCTTGTTTCTTGTCTTGTTTCTTGTCATGTTTCTTGTCTTGTTTCTTGTCTTGTCTTGTCTTGTTTCTTGTCTTGTCTTGTCTTGTCTTGTCTTGTCTTGTCTTGTTTCTTGTCTTTTTTCTTGTCTTGTTTCTTGTCTTGTCTTCTCTTTTTTCTTGTCTTGTTATATGTCTTGTTTCTTGTCTTGTTTCTTGTGTTGCTTCTTGTCTTGTTTCTTGTCTTGTCTTGTGTTGTCTTGTTTCTTGTCTTGTTTCTTGTCTTGTTTCTTGTCTTGTTTCTTGTCTTCTTTCTTGTCTTGTTTCTTGTCTTGTTTCTTTTCTTGTTTCTTGTCTTGTTTCTTGTCTTGTCTTGTCTTGTTTCTTGTCTTGTTTCTTGTCTTGTTTCTTGTCTTGTTTCTTGTCTTGCCTTGTCTCGTGTCTTGTCTTGTTTTTTGTCTTCTTTCTTGTCTTGTTTCTTGTCTTTTTTCTGGTTTTTTGTCTTGTTTCTTGTCTTGTTTCTTGTCTTGTTTCTTGTCTTGTTTCTTGTCTTGTTTCTTGTCTTGTTTCTTGTCTTGTTTCTTGTCTTCTCTTGTCTTGTTTCTTGTCTTGTTTTGTCTTGTCTTGTTTCTTGTCTTGTTTCTTGTCTTGTTTCTTGTCTTCTCTTGTCTTGTTTCTTGTCTTGTTTTGTCTTGTCTTGTTTCTTGTCTTGTTTCTTGTCTTGTTTCTTGTCTTGTTTCTTGTCTTGTTTTTTGTCTTGTTTCTTGTCTTGTTTCTTGTCTTGTCTTGTCTCGTGTCTTGTCTTGTTTTTTGTCTTGTTTCTTGTCTTGTTTCTTGTCTTGTTTCTGGTTTTTTTGTCTTGTTTCTTGTCTTGTTTCTTGTCTAGTTTCTTGTCTTGTTTCTTGTCTTGTTTCTTGTCTTGTTTCTTGTCTTGTTTCTTGTCTTGTCTTGTTTCTTGTCTTGTTTCTTGTCTTGTTTCTTGTCTTGTTTCTTGTCTTGTCTTTTTTCTTGTCTTGTCTTGTTTCTTGTCTTGTTTCTTGTCTTGTTTCTTGTCTTGTTTCTTGTCTTGTTTCTTGTCTTGTCTTGTCTTGTTTCTTGTCTTTTTTCTTGTCTTGTTTCTTAGCTTTTTTCTTGTCTTGTTTCTTGTTTTGTATTGTCTTGTTTCTTGTCTTGTCTTGTCTTGTCTTGTTTCTTTTCTTGTTTCTTGTCTTGTTTCTTGTCTTGTTTCTTCTCTTTTTTCTTGTCTTGTTTTTTGTCTTGTCTTGTCTTGTTTCTTGTCTTGTTTCTTGTCTTGTTTCTTGTCTTGTTTCTTGCCTTGTTTCTTGTCTTGTCTTGTTTCTTCTCTTGTTTCTTATCTTGTTTCTTGTTTTGTCTTGTCTTGTTTCTTGTCTTGTTTCTTGTCTTGCTTCTTGTCTTTTTTATGTCTTGTCTTGTTTCTTGTCTTGTTTCTTGTCTTGTTTCTTGTCTTGTTTCTTGTTTTGTTTCTTGTTTTTTTTCTTGTCTTGTTTCTTGTCTTTTTTCTTGTCTTGTTTCTAATCTTGTTTCTTGTCTTGTTTCTTGTCTTGTTTCTTGTCTTGTTTCTTCTCTTGTTTCTTGTCTTGTCTCTTGTCTTCTCTTGTCTTGTCTTGTTTCTTGTCTTGTCTTGTCTTGTTTCTTGTCTTGTCTTGTCTTGTCTTGTTTCTTGTCTTGTTTCTTTTCTTGTTTCTTGTCTTGTCTTGTTTCTTGTCTTGTTTCTTGTCTTGTTTCTTGTCTTGTTTCTTGTCTTGTCTTGTTTCTTGTCTTCTCTTGTTTCTTGTCTTGTTTCTTGTCTTGTTTCTTGTCTTGTTTCTTGTCTTGTTTCTTGTCTTGTCTTGTCTTGTTTCTGGTCTTTTTTCTTGTCTTGTTTCTTGTCTTTTTTCTTGTCTTGTTTCTTGTTTTGTATTGTCTTGTTTCTTGTCTTGTCTTGTCTTGTCTTGTTTCTTGTCTTGTTTCTTGTCTTGTTTCTTGTCTTGTTTCTTGTCTTGTTTCTTGTCTTGTTTCTTGTTTCTTGTCTTGTTTCTTGTCTTGTCTTGTCTCGTCTCTTGTCGTGTTTTTTGTCTTGTTTCTTGTCTTCTTTCATGTCTTGTTTCTGGTTTTTTTGTCTTGTTTCTTGTCTTGTTTCTTGTCTTGTTTCTTGTCTTGTTTCTTGTCTTGTTTCTTGTCTTGTTTCTTGTCTTGTCTTGTCTTGTTTCTTGTCTTGTCTTGTCTTGTCTTGTTTCTTGTCTTGTTTCTTGTCTTGTTTCTTGTCTTGTCTTGTCATGTCTTGTTTCTTGTCTTGTTTCTTGTCTTGTTTCTTGTCTTGTTTCTTGTCTTGTCTTCTCTAGTTTCTTGTCTTGTTTTTAGTCTTGTTTCTTGTCTTGTTTCTTGTCTTGTTTTTCGTCTTGTTTCTTGTCTTGTTTCTTGTCTTGTTTCTTGTCTTGTCTTGTCTCGTGTCTTGTCTTGTTTCTTGTCTTGTTTCTTGTCTTGTTTCTTGTCTTGTTTCTTGTCTTGTCTTGTTTCTTGTCTTGTTTCTTCTCTTGTTTCTTCTCTTGTTTCTTCTCTTGTTTCTTCTCTTGTTTCTTGTCTTGTTTCTCGTCTTGTTTCTCGTCTCGTCTTGTCTTGTTTCTTCTCTTGTTTCTTGTCTTGTTTCTTGTGTTGTTTCTTGTGTTGTTTCTTGTCTTGTTTCTTGTCTTGTCTTGTTTCTTGTCTTGTCTTGTTTCTTGTCTTGTCTTGTTTCTCTTCTTTTTTCTTGTCTTGTTTCTTGTCTTGTTTCTTGTCTTGTTTCTTGTCTTGTTTCTTGTTTTGTTTCTTGTCTTGTTTCTTGTCTTGTTTCTTGTTTTGTCTTGTCTTGTCTTGTTTCATGTCTTGTTTCTTGTCTTGTCTTCTCTTGTTTCTTGTCTTGTTTCTTGTCTTGTTTCTTGTCTTGTCTTGTCTTGTAACTTGTCTTGTTTCTTGTCTTGTTTCTGGCTTTTTTGTCTTGTTTCTTGTCTTGTTTCTTGTCTTGTTTCTTGTCTTGTTTCTTGTCTTGTTTCTTGTCTTGTTTCTTGTCTTGTCTTGTCTTTTTTCTTGTCTTGTCTTGTCTTGTCTTGTTTCTTGTCTTGTTTCTTGTCTTGTTTCTTGTTTTGTTTCTTGTCTTGTCTTGTCTTCTTTCTTGTCTTGTTTCTTGTTTTTTTTTGTCTTGTTTCTTTTCTTGTTTCTTGTCTTGTTTCTTGTCTTGTCTTGTCTTCTCTTGTTTCTTGTCTTGTCCTTTTTCTTGTCTTGTTTCTTGTCTTGTTTCTTGTCTTGTCTTGTCTTGATATGTTTCTTGTCTTGTCTTGTCTTGTCTTGTTTCTCGTCTTGTTTCTCGTCTTGTTTCTTGTCTTGTTTCTTGTCTTGTTTCTTGTCTTGTTTCTTTTCTTGTCTTGTTTCTTGTCTTGTCTTGTTTCTTGTCTTGTTTCTTGTCTTGTTTCTTGTCTTGTTTGTTGTCTTGTCTTGTCTTCTCTTGTTTCTTGTCTTGTCCTTTTTCTTGTCTTGTTTCTTGTCTTGTTTCTTCTCTTGTTTCTTGTCTTGTTTCTTGTCTTGTCTTGTCTTGTCTTGTTTCTTGTCTTGTCTTGTCTTGTCTTGTCTTATTTCTCGTGTTGTTTCTTGTCTTGTTTCTTGTCTTGTTTCTTGTCTTGTTTCTTGTCTCTTCTTGTCTTGTTTCTTGTCTTGTTTCTTGTCTTGTTTCTTGTCTTGTTTCTTGTCTTGTTTTTTGTCTTGTTTCTTGTCTTGTTTCTTGTCTTGTTTCTTGTCTTGTTTCTTGTCTTGTTTCTTGTCTTGTTTCTTGTCTTGTTTCTTGTCTTGTTTCTTGTCTTGTTTCTTGTCTTGTTTCTTGTCTTGTCTTGTCTTGTCTTGTTTCTTGTCTTGTCCTTTTTCTTGTCTTGTTTCTTGTCTTGTTTCTTGTCTTGTTTCTTGTCATGTTTCTTGTCTTGTCTTGTCTTGTTTCTTGTCTTGTCTTGTCTTGTCTTGTTTCTCGTCTTGTTTCTTGTCTTGTTTCTTGTCTTGTTTCTTGTCTTGTTTCTTGTCTTTTTTCTTGTCTTGTCTTGTCTTGTTTCTTGTCTTGTTTCTTGTCTTGTTTCTTGTCTTGTTTCTTGTCTTGTCTTGTCTTGTTTCTTGTCTTGTCTTGTCTTGTTTCTTGTCTTGTTTCTTGTTTCTTGTCTTTTTTCTTGTATTGTCTTCTCTTGTTTCTTGTCTTGTTTCTTGTCTCGTTTCTTGTCTTGTTTCTTGTCTTGTTTCTTGTCTTGTCTTGTCTTGTTTCTTGTCTTGTCTTGTCTTGTCTTGTTTCTTGTCTTGTTTCTTGTCTTGTTTCTTGTCTTGTTTCTTGTCTTGTTTCTTGTCTTGTTTCTTGTCTTGTTTCTTGTCTTGTCTTCTCTTGTTTCTTGTCTTGTTTCTTGTCTTGTTTCTTGTCTTGTCTTCTCTTGTTTCTTGTCTTGTTTCTTGTACTGTCTTGTTTCTTGTCTTGTCTTGTTTCTTGTCTTGTTTCTTGTCTTGTTTCTTGTCTTGTTTCTTGTCTTGTTTCTTGTCTCGTTTCTTGTCTTGTCTTGTCTTGTCTTGTTTCTTGTCTTGTTTCTTGTCTTGTCTTGTTTCTTGTCTTGTTTCTTGTTTCTTGTCTTGTTTCTTGTCTTGTATTGTCTCGTGTCTTGTCTTGTTTTTTGTCTTGTTTCTTGTCTTCTTTCTTGTCTTGTTTCTGGTTTTTTTGTCCTGTTTCTTGTCTTGTTTCTTGTCTTGTTTCTTGTCTTGTTTCTTGTCTTGTTTCTTGTCTTGTTTCTTGTCTTGTTTCTTGTCTTGTTTCTTGTCTTGTCTTCTCTTGTTTCTTGTCTTGTTTCTTGTCTTATCTTCTCTTGTTTCTTGTCTTGTTTCTTGTCTTGTCGTGTTTCTTGTCTTCTCTTGTTTCTTGTCTTGTTTCTTGTCTTGTTTCTTGTCTTGTTTCTTGTCTTGTTTCTTGTCTTGTCTTGTTTCTTGTCTTGTTTCTTGTCTTGTTTCTTGTTTCTTGTCTTGTTTCTTGTCTTGTCTTGTCTCGTCTCTTGTCGTGTTTTTTGTCTTGTTTCTTGTCTTGTTTCTTGTTTTTTTTCTGGTTTTTTTGTCTTGTTTCTTGTCTTGTTTCTTGTCTTGTTTCTTGTCTTGTTTCTTGTCTTGTTTCTTGTCTTGTTTCTTATCTTGTTTCTTGTCTTGTCTTGTCTTGTTTCTTGTCTTGTTTCTTGTCTTGTCTTGTTTCTTGATATGTTTCTTGTCTTGTCTTGTCTTGTCTTGTTTCTCGTCTTGTTTCTCGTCTTGTTTCTTGTTTTGTTTCTTGTCTTGTTTCTTGTCTTGTCTTCTCTAGTTTCTTTTCTTGTTTCGTGTCTTGTTTCTTGTCTTGTTTCTTGTCTTGTTTCTTGTCTTGTTTGTTGTCTTGTCTTGTCTTCTCTTGTTTCTTGTCTTGTCTTGTTTCTTGTCTTGTTTCTTGTCTTGTTTCTTCTCTTGTTTCTTGTCTTGTTTCTTGTCTTGTCTCTTGTCTTGTTTCTTGTCTTGTCTTGTCTTGTCTTGTCTTATTTCTCGTGTTGTTTTTTGTCTTGTTTCTTGTCTTGTTTCTTGTCTTGTTTCTTGTCTTGTCTTGTCTTGTTTCTTGTCTTGTTTCTTGTCTTGTTTCTTGTCTTGTTTCTTGTCTTGTTTTTTGTCTTGTTTCTTGTCTTGTTTCTTGTCTTGTTTCTTGTCTTGTTTCTTGTCTTGTTTCTTGTCTTGTTTCTTGTCTTGTTTCTTGTCTTGTCTTGTCTTGTCTTGTCTTGTTTCTTGTCTTGTCTTGTCTTGTCTTGTTTCTTGTCTTGTTTCTTGTCTTGTTTCTTGTCTTGTTTCTTGTCTTGTCTTCTCTAGTTTCTCGTCTTGTTTCTTGTCTTGTTTCTTGTCTTGTTTCTTGTCTTGTTTCTTGTCTTGTTTCTTGTCTTGTCTTGTCTTGTTTCTTGTCTTGTCTTGTCTTGTCTTGTTTCTCGTCTTGTTTCTTGTCTTGTTTCTTGTCTTGTTTCTTGTCTTTTTTCTTGTCTTGTCTTGTCTTGTTTCTTGTCTTGTTTCTTGTCTTGTTTCTCTTCTTGTTTCTTGTCTTTTTTTGTCTTGTTTCTTGTCTTGTTTCTTGTCTTGTTTCTTGTGTTGTCTTGTCTAGTGTCTTGTCTTGTTTTTTGTCTTGTTTCTTGTCTTGTTTCTTGTCTTGTTTCTGTTTTTTTTGTCTTGTTTCTTGTCTTGTTTCTTGTTTCTTGTCTTTTTTCTTGTATTGTCTTCTCTTGTTTCTTCTCTTGTTTCTTGTCTCGTTTCTTGTCTTGTTTCTTGTCTTGTTTCTTGTCTTGTTTCTTGTCTTGTTTCTTGTCTTGTTTCTTGTCTTGTTTCTTGTCTTGTTTCTTGTCTTGTTTCTTGTCTTGTTTCTTGTCTTGTCTTGTTTCTTGTCTTGTTTCTTGTCTTGTTTCTTGTTTCTTGTCTTGTTTCTTGTCTTGTCTTGTCTCGTCTCTTGTCGTGTTTTTTGTCTTGTTTCTTGTCTTGTTTCTTGTTGTTTTTTCTGGTTTTTTTGTCTTGTTTCTTGTCTTGTTTCTTGTCTTGTTTCTTGTCTTGTTTCTTGTCTTGTTTCTTGTCTTGTTTCTTGTCTTGTTTCTTGTCTTGTCTTGTCTTGTTTCTTGTCTTGTCTTGTCTTGTCTTGTTTCTTGTCTTGTTTCTTGTCTTGTTTCTTGTCTTGTGTTGTCTTGTCTTGTTTCTTGTCTTGTTTCTTGTTTTGTTTCTTGTCTTGTTTCTTGTCTTGTCTTCTCTAGTTTCTTTTCTTGTTTCGTGTCTTGTTTCTTGTCTTGTTTCTTGTCTTGTTTCTTGTCTTGTTTCTTGTCTTGTTTCTTGTCTTTTCTTGTCTTGTCTTGTTTCTTGTCTTGTTTCTTGTCTTGTTTCTTGTCTTGTTTCTTGTCTTGTTTCTTGTCTTGTTTCTTGTCTTGTTTCTTGTCTTGTCTTGTTTCTTGTCTTGTTTCTTCTCTTGTTTCTTCTCTTGTTTCTTCTCTTGTTTCTTGTCTTGTTTCTTGTCTTGTTTCTCGTCTTGTTTCTCGTCTCGTCTTGTCTTGTTTCTTCTCTTGTTTCTTGTCTTGTTTCTTGTCTTGTTTCTTGTGTTGTTTCTTGTCTTGTTTCTTGTCTTGTCTTGTTTCTTGTCTTGTCTTGTTTCTTGTCTTGTCTTGTTTCTCTTCTTTTTTCTTGTCTTGTTTCTTGTCTTGTTTCTTGTCTTGTTTCTTGTCTTGTTTCTTGTTTTGTTTCTTGTCTTGTTTCTTGTCTTGTTTCTTGTTTTGTCTTGTCTTGTCTTGTTTCATGTCTTGTTTCTTGTCTTGTCTTCTCTTGTTTCTTGTCTTGTTTCTTGTCTTGTTTCTTGTCTTGTCTTGTCTTGTAACTTGTCTTGTTTCTTGTCTTGTTTCTGGCTTTTTTGTCTTGTTTCTTGTCTTGTTTCTTGTCTTGTTTCTTGTCTTGTTTCTTGTCTTGTTTCTTGTCTTGTTTCTTGTCTTGTCTTGTCTTTTTTCTTGTCTTGTCTTGTCTTGTCTTGTTTCTTGTCTTGTTTCTTGTCTTGTTTCTTGTTTTGTTTCTTGTCTTGTCTTGTCTTCTTTCTTGTCTTGTTTCTTGTTTTTTTTTGTCTTGTTTCTTTTCTTGTTTCTTGTCTTGTTTCTTGTCTTGTCTTCTCTTCTCTTGTTTCTTGTCTTGTCCTTTTTCTTGTCTTGTTTCTTGTCTTGTTTCTTGTCTTGTCTTGTCTTGATATGTTTCTTGTCTTGTCTTGTCTTGTTTCTCGTCTTGTTTCTCGTCTTGTTTCTTGTCTTGTTTCTTGTCTTGTTTCTTGTCTTGTTTCTTGTCTTGTCTTGTTTCTTGTCTTGTCTTGTTTCTTGTCTTGTTTCTTGTCTTGTTTCTTGTCTTGTTTGTTGTCTTGTCTTGTCTTCTCTTGTTTCTTGTCTTGTCCTTTTTCTTGTCTTGTTTCTTGTCTTGTTTCTTCTCTTGTTTCTTGTCTTGTTTCTTGTCTTGTCTTGTCTTGTCTTGTTTCTTGTCTTGTCTTGTCTTGTCTTGTCTTATTTCTCGTGTTGTTTCTTGTCTTGTTTCTTGTGTTGTTTCTTGTCTTGTTTCTTGTCTTGTCTTGTCTTGTTTCTTGTCTTGTTTCTTGTCTTGTTTCTTGTCTTGTTTCTTGTCTTGTTTTTTGTCTTGTTTCTTGTCTTGTTTCTTGTCTTGTTTCCGTTCTTGTTTCTTGTCTTGTTTCTTGTCTTGTTTCTTGTCTTGTTTCTTGTCTTGTCTTGTCTTGTCTTGTCTTGTTTCTTGTCTTGTCTTGTCTTGTCTTGTTTCTTGTCTTGTTTCTTGTCTTGTTTCTTGTCTTGTTTCTTGTCTTGTCTTCTCTAGTTTCTCGTCTTGTTTCTTGTCTTGTTTCTTGTCTTGTTTCTTGTCTTGTTTCTTGTCTTGTTTCTTGTCTTGTCTTGTCTTGTTTCTTGTCTTGTCTTGTCTTGTCTTGTTTCTCGTCTTGTTTCTTGTCTTGTTTCTTGTCTTGTTTCTTGTCTTGTTTCTTCTCTTTTTTCTTGTCTTGTCTTGTCTTGTTTCTTGTCTTGTTTCTTGTCTTGTTTCTCTTCTTGTTTCTTGTCTTTTTTTGTCTTGCTTCTTGTCTTCTTTCTTGTCTTGTTTCTTGTGTTGTCTTGTCTAGTGTCTTGTCTTGTTTTTTGTCTTGTTTCTTGTCTTGTTTCTTGTCTTGTTTCTGTTTTTTTTGTCTTGTTTCTTGTCTTGTTTCTTGTTTCTTGTCTTTTTTCTTGTATTGTCTTCTCTTGTTTCTTCTCTTGTTTCTTGTCTCGTTTCTTGTCTTGTTTCTTGTCTTGTTTCTTGTCTTGTTTCTTGTCTTGTTTCTTGTCTTGTTTCTTGTCTTGTCTTGTCTTTTCTTGTTTCATGTCTTGTTTCTTGTCTTGTCTTCTCTTTTTTCTTCTCTTGTTTCTTGTCTTGTTTCTTGTCTTGTCTTGTCTTGTTTCTTGTCTTGTCTTGTTTCTTGTCTTGTTTCTTGTCTTGTTTCTTGTCTTGTTTCTTGTCTTGTCTTCTCTTGATTCTTGTCTTGTTTCTTGTCTTGTTTCTTGTCTTGTTTCTTGTCTTGTCTTGTCTTGTTTCTTGTCTTGTTTCTTGTCTTGTTTCTTGTCTTGTTTCTGGTTTTTTTGTCTTGTTTCTTGTCTTGTTTCTTGTCTTGTTTCTTGTCTTGTTTCTTGTCTTGTTTCTTGTCTTGTTTCTTGTCTTGTTTCTTGTCTTGTCTTGTCTTGTTTCTTGTTTTGTCTTGTTTCTTGTCTTGTTTCTTGTCTTGTTTCTTGTCTTGTCTTCTCTTGTTTCTTGTCTTGTTTCTTGTCTTGTTTCTTGTCTTGTTTCTTGTCTTGTTTCTTGTCTTGTTTCTTGTCTTGTTTCTTGTCTTGTTTCTTGTCTTGTGTTGTCTTGTTTCTTGTCTTGTTTCTTGTCTTGTCTTCTTGTCTTGTCTTGTCTTGTTTCTTGTCTTGTCTTGTCTTGTCTTGTCTTGTCTTTTTTCTCGTCTTGTTTCTTGTCTTGTTTCTTGTCTTGTTCCTTGTCTTGTTTCTTGTCTTGTTTCTTGTCTTGTTTCTTGTCTTTTCTTGTCTTGTTTTTAGTCTTGTTTCTTGTCTTGTTTCTTGTCTTGTTTTTCGTCTTGTTTCTTGTCTTGTTTCTTGTCTTGTCTTGTCTCGTGTCTTGTCTTGTTTTTTGTCTTGTTTCTTGTCTTCTTTCTGGTTTTTTTGTCTTGTTTCTTGTCTTGTCTTGTCTTGTTTCTTGTCTTGTCTTGTTTCTTGTCTTGTTTCTTGTCTTGTTTCTTGTCTTGTTTCTTGTCTTGTCTTCTCTTGATTCTTGTCTTGTTTCTTGTCTTGTTTCTTGTCTTGTTTCTTGTCTTGTCTTGTCTTGTTTCTTGTCTTGTCTTGTTTCTTGTCTTGTTTCTTGTCTTGTTTCTTGTCTTGTCTTCTCTTGTTTCTTGTCTTGTTTCTTGTCTTGTTTCTTGTCTTGTTTCTTGTCTTGTTTCTTGTCTTGTTTCTTGTCTTGTTTCTTGTCTTGTTTCTTGTCTTGTCTTGTCTTGTTTCTTGTCTTGTTTCTTGTCTTGTATTCTTGTCTTGTCTTGTCTTGTTTCTTGTCTTGTCTTGTCTTGTCTTGTCTTGTCTTGTCTTTTTTCTCGTCTTGTTTCTTGTCTTGTTTCTTGTCTTGTTTCTTGTCTTGTTTCTTGTCTTGTTTCTTGTCTTGTTTCTTGTCTTTTCTTGTCTTGTTTTTAGTCTTGTTTCTTGTCTTGTTTCTTGTCTTGTTTTTCGTCTTGTTTCTTGTCTTGTTTCTTGTCTTTTTTCTTGTCTTGTCTTGTCTTGTCTTGTCTTGTTTCTCGTCTTGTTTCTTGTCTTGTTTCTTGTCTTGTTTCTTGTCTTTTTTCTTGTCTTGTCTTGTCTTGTTTCTTGTCTTGTTTCTTGTCTTGTTTCTTGTCTTGTTTCTTGTCTTTTTTTTTCTCTTGTTTCTTGTCTTGTTTTTTGTCTTGTTTCTTGTCTTGTCTTGTTTTTTGTCTTATTTCTTGTCTTGTTTCTTGTCTTGTTTCTGGTTTTTTTGTCTTGTTTCTTGTCTTGTTTCTTGTCGTGTTTCTTGTTTCTTGTCTTCTTTCTTGTCTTGTTTCTTGTCTTGTTTTTTGTCTTGTTTCTTGTCTTGTTTCTGGTCTTGTTTCTTGTCTTGTCTTGTCTTGTCTCGTGTCTTGTCTTGTTTTTTTTCTTCTTTCTTGTCTTGTTTCTTGTCTTGTTTCTGGTTTTTTGTCTTGTTTCTTGTCTTTTTTGTCTTCTTTCTTGTCTTGTTTCTTGTCTTGTTTCTGGTTTTTTGTCTTGTTTCTTGTCTTGTTTCTTGTCTTGTTTCTTGTCTTGTTTCTTTTCTTGTTTCTTGTCTTGTCTTGTTTTTTGTCTTCTTTCTTGTCTTGTTTCTTGTCTTGTTTCTGGTTTTTTGTCTTGTTTCTTGTCTTATTTCTTGTCTTGTTTCTTGTCTTGTTTCTTGTCTTTTTTCTTGTCTTGTTTCTTGTCTTGTTTCTTGTCTTGTTTCTTGTCTTGTATTGTCTTGTTTCTTGTCTTGTCTTGTCTTGTCTTCTCTTGTTTCTTGTCTTGTTTCTTGTTTTGTCTTCTCTTTTTTCTTGTCTTGTTTCTTGTCTTGTTTCTTGTCTTGTTTCTTGTCTTGTTTCTTGTCTTGTCTTGTCTTTTCTTGTTTCTTGTCTTGTCCTTTTTCTTGTCTTGTTTCTTGTCTTGTTTCTTGTCTTGTTTCTTGTCTTGTTTCTTGTCTTGTTTCTTGTCTTGTTTCTTGTCTTGTCTTGTTTTGTTTCTTGTCTTGTCTTGTCTTGTTTCTTGTCTTGTTTCTTGTCTTGTTTCTTGTCTTGTTTCTTGTCTTGTCTTGTCTTGTTTCTTGTCTTTTTTGTCTTCTTTCTTGTCTTGTTTCTTGTCTTGTTTCTGGTTTTTTGTCTTGTTTCTTGTCTTGTTTCTTGTCTTGTTTCTTGTCTTGTTTCTTTTCTTGTTTCTTGTCTTGTCTTGTCTTGTCTTGTTTCTTGTCTTCTCCTTTTTCTTGTCTTGTCTTGTCTTGTCTTGTTTCTTGTCTTGTTTCTTGTCTTGTTTCTTGTCTTGTTTCTTGTCTTTTTTCTTGTCTTGTTTCTTGTCTTGTTTCTTGTCTTGTTTCTTGTCTTGTATTGTCTTGTTTCTTGTCTTGTCTTGTCTTGTCTTCTCTTGTTTCTTGTCTTGTTTCTTGTCTTGTCTTCTCTTTTTTCTTGTCTTGTTTCTTGTCTTGTTTCTTGTCTTGTTTCTTGTCTTGTTTCTTGTCTTGTCTTGTCTTTTCTTGTTTCTTGTCTTGTCCTTTTTCTTGTCTTGTTTCTTGTCTTGTTTCTTGTCTTGTTTCTTGTCTTGTTTCTTGTCTTGTTTCTTGTCTTGTCTTGTTTTGTTTCTTGTCTTGTCTTGTCTTGTTTCTTGTCTTGTTTCTTGTCTTGTCTTCTCTTGTTTCTTGTCTTGTTTCTTGTCTTGTTTCTTGTCTTGTTTCTTGTCTTGTTTCTTTTCTTGTTTCTTGTCTTGTCTTGTCTTGTCTTGTCTTGTTTCTTGTCTTGTCCTTTTTCTTGTCTTGTTTCTTGTCTTGTTTCTTGTCTTGTTTCTTGTCATGTTTCTTGTCTTGTCTTGTCTTGTTTCTTGTCTTGTCTTGTCTTGTCTTGTTTCTCGTCTTGTTTCTTGTCTTGTTTCTTGTCTTGTTTCTTGTCTTGTTTCTTGTCTTTTTTCTTGTCTTGTCTTGTCTTGTTTCTTGTCTTGTTTCTTGTCTTGTTTCTTGTCTTGTTTCTTGTCTTGTCTTGTCTTGTTTCTTGTCTTGTTTCTGGTTTTTTGTCTTGTTTCTTGTCTTTTTTGTCTTCTTTCTTGTCTTGTTTCTTGTCTTGTTTCTGGTTTTTTGTCTTGTTTCTTGTCTTGTTTCTTGTCTTGTTTCTTGTCTTGTTTCTTTTCTTGTTTCTTGTCTTGTCTTGTCTTGTCTTGTTTCTTGTCTTCTCCTTTTTCTTGTCTTGTCTTGTCTTGTCTTGTTTCTTGTCTTGTTTCTTGTCTTGTTTCTTGTCTTGTTTCTTGTCTTTTTTCTTGTCTTGTTTCTTGTCTTGTTTCTTGTCTTGTTTCTTGTCTTGTATTGTCTTGTTTCTTGTCTTGTCTTGTCTTGTCTTCTCTTGTTTCTTGTCTTGTTTCTTGTCTTGTCTTCTCTTTTTTCTTGTCTTGTTTCTTGTCTTGTTTCTTGTCTTGTTTCTTGTCTTGTTTCTTGTCTTGTCTTGTCTTTTCTTGTTTCTTGTCTTGTCCTTTTTCTTGTCTTGTTTCTTGTCTTGTTTCTTGTCTTGTTTCTTGTCTTGTTTCTTGTCTTGTTTCTTGTCTTGTCTTCTCTTGTTTCTTGTCTTGTTTCTTGTCTTGTTTCTTGTCTTGTTTCTTGTCTTGTTTCTTTTCTTGTTTCTTGTCTTGTCTTGTCTTGTCTTGTCTTGTTTCTTGTCTTGTCCTTTTTCTTGTCTTGTTTCTTGTCTTGTTTCTTGTCTTGTTTCTTGTCATGTTTCTTGTCTTGTCTTGTCTTGTTTCTTGTCTTGTTTCTTGTCTTGTTTCTTGTCTTTTTTCTTGTCTTGTCTTGTCTTGTTTCTTGTCTTGTTTCTTGTCTTGTTTCTTGTCTTGTTTCTTGTCTTGTCTTGTCTTGTTTCTTGTCTTGTCTTGTCTTGTTTCTTGTCTTGTTTCTTGTTTCTTGTCTTTTTTCTTGTATTGTCTTCTCTTGTTTCTTGTCTTGTTTCTTGTCTCGTTTCTTGTCTTGTTTCTTGTCTTGTTTCTTGTCTTGTTTCTTGTCTTGTTTCTTGTCTTGTCTTGTCTTGTCTTGTTTCATGTCTTGTTTCTTGTCTTGTCTTCTCTTTTTTCTTCTCTTGTTTCTTGTCTTGTTTCTTGTCTTGTCTTGTCTTGTTTCTTGTCTTGTCTTGTTTCTTGTCTTGTTTCTTGTCTTCCTTCTTGTCTTGTTTCTTGTCTTGTCTTCTCTTGATTCTTGTCTTGTTTCTTGTCTTGTTTCTTGTCTTGTCTTCTCTTGATTCTTGTCTTGTTTCTTGTCTTGTCCATTTTCTTGTCTTGTTTCTTGTCTTGTTTCTTGTCTTGTTTCTTGTCTTGTTTCTTGTCTTGTCTTGTCTTGTTTCTTGTCTTGTCTTGTCTTGTCTTGTTTCTCGTCTTGTTTCTTGTCTTGTTTCTTGTCTTGTTTCTTGTCTTGTTTCTTGTCTTGTTTTTTGTCTTGTCTTGTCTTGTTTCTTGTCTTGTCTTGTCTTGTCTTGTTTCTCGTCTTGTTTCTTGTCTTGTTTCTTGTCTTGTTTCTTGTCTTGTTTCTTGTCTTTTTTCTTGTCTTGTCTTGTCTTGTTTTTTGTCTTGTTTCTTGTCTTGTTTCTTGTCTTGTTTCTGTTTTTTTTGTCTTGTTTCTTGTCTTGTTTCTTGTCTTGTTTCTTGTTTCTTGTCTTTTTTCTTGTATTGTCTTGTCTTGTTTCTTGTCTTGTTTCTTGTCTTGTTTCTTGTCTTTTTTTTTCTCTTGTTTCTTGTCTTGTTTTTTGTCTTCTTTCTTGTCTAGTCTTGTTTTTTGTCTTATTTCTTGTCTTGTTTCTTGTCTTGTTTCTGGTTTTTTTGTCTTGTTTCTTGTCTTGTTTCTTGTCGTGTTTCTTGTTTCTTGTCTTCTTTCTTGTCTTGTTTCTTGTCTTGTTTTTTGTCTTGTTTCTTGTCTTGTTTCTGGTCTTGTTTCTTGTCTTGTCTTGTCTTGTCTCGTGTCTTGTCTTGTTTTTTGTCTTCTTTCTTGTCTTGTTTCTTGTCTTGTTTCTGGTTTTTTGTCTTGTTTCTTGTCTTTTTTGTCTTCTTTCTTGTCTTGTTTCTTGTCTTGTTTCTGGTTTTTTGTCTTGTTTCTTGTCTTGTTTCTTGTCTTGTTTCTTGTCTTGTTTCTTTTCTTGTTTCTTGTCTTGTCTTGTCTTGTCTTGTTTCTTGTCTTCTCCTTTTTCTTGTCTTGTCTTGTCTTGTCTTGTTTCTTGTCTTGTTTCTTGTCTTGTTTCTTGTCTTGTTTCTTGTCTTTTTTCTTGTCTTGTTTCTTGTCTTGTTTCTTGTCTTGTTTCTTGTCTTGTATTGTCTTGTTTCTTGTCTTGTCTTGTCTTGTCTTCTCTTGTTTCTTGTCTTGTTTCTTGTCTTGTCTTCTCTTTTTTCTTGTCTTGTTTCTTGTCTTGTTTCTTGTCTTGTTTCTTGTCTTGTTTCTTGTCTTGTCTTGTCTTTTCTTGTTTCTTGTCTTGTCCTTTTTCTTGTCTTGTTTCTTGTCTTGTTTCTTGTCTTGTTTCTTGTCTTGTTTCTTGTCTTGTTTCTTGTCTTGTCTTGTTTTGTTTCTTGTCTTGTCTTGTCTTGTTTCTTGTCTTGTTTCTTGTCTTGTCTTCTCTTGTTTCTTGTCTTGTTTCTTGTCTTGTTTCTTGTCTTGTTTCTTGTCTTGTTTCTTTTCTTGTTTCTTGTCTTGTCTTGTCTTGTCTTGTCTTGTTTCTTGTCTTGTCCTTTTTCTTGTCTTGTTTCTTGTCTTGTTTCTTGTCTTGTTTCTTGTCATGTTTCTTGTCTTGTCTTGTCTTGTTTCTTGTCTTGTCTTGTCTTGTCTTGTTTCTCGTCTTGTTTCTTGTCTTGTTTCTTGTCTTGTTTCTTGTCTTGTTTCTTGTCTTTTTTCTTGTCTTGTCTTGTCTTGTTTCTTGTCTTGTTTCTTGTCTTGTTTCTTGTCTTGTTTCTTGTCTTGTCTTGTCTTGTTTCTTGTCTTGTCTTGTCTTGTTTCTTGTCTTGTTTCTTGTTTCTTGTCTTTTTTCTTGTATTGTCTTCTCTTGTTTCTTGTCTTGTTTCTTGTCTCGTTTCTTGTCTTGTTTCTTGTCTTGTTTCTTGTCTTGTTTCTTGTCTTGTTTCTTGTCTTGTCTTGTCTTGTCTTGTTTCATGTCTTGTTTCTTGTCTTGTCTTCTCTTTTTTCTTCTCTTGTTTCTTGTCTTGTTTCTTGTCTTGTCTTGTCTTGTTTCTTGTCTTGTCTTGTTTCTTGTCTTGTTTCTTGTCTTGCTTCTTGTCTTGTTTCTTGTCTTGTCTTCTCTTGATTCTTGTCTTGTTTCTTGTCTTGTTTCTTGTCTTGTCTTCTCTTGATTCTTGTCTTGTTTCTTGTCTTGTCCTTTTTCTTGTCTTGTTTCTTGTCTTGTTTCTTGTCTTGTTTCTTGTCTTGTTTCTTGTCTTGTCTTGTCTTGTTTCTTGTCTTGTCTTGTCTTGTATTGTTTCTCGTCTTGTTTCTTGTCTTGTTTCTTGTCTTGTTTCTTGTCTTGTTTCTTGTCTTGTTTCTTGTCTTGTCTTGTCTTGTTTCTTGTCTTGTCTTGTCTTGTCTTGTTTCTCGTCTTGTTTCTTGTCTTGTTTCTTGTCTTGTTTCTTGTCTTGTTTCTTGTCTTTTTTCTTGTCTTGTCTTGTCTTGTTTTTTGTCTTGTTTCTTGTCTTGTTTCTTGTCTTGTTTCTGTTTTTTTTGTCTTGTTTCTTGTCTTGTTTCTTGTCTTGTTTCTTGTTTCTTGTCTTTTTTCTTGTATTGTCTTCTCTTGTTTCTTGTCTTGTTTCTTGTCTCGTTTCTTGTCTTGTTTCTTGTCTTGTTTCTTGTCTTGTTTCTTGTCTTGTTTCTTGCCTTGTTTCTTGTCTTGTCCTGTCTTGTCTTGTTTCATGTCTTGTTTCTTGTCTTGTCTTCTCTTTTTTCTTCTCTTGTTTCTTGTCTTGTTTCTTGTCTTGTCTTGTCTTGTTTCTTGTCTTGTCTTCTTTCTTGTCTTGTTTCTTGTCTTGTTTCTTGTCTTGTTTCTTGTCTTGTCTTCTCTTGATTCTTGTCTTGTTTCTTGTCTTGTTTCTTGTCTTGTTTCTTGTCTTGTCTTGTCTTGTTTCTTGTCTTGTTTCTTGTCTTGTTTCTTGTCTTGTTTCTGGTTTTTTGTCTTGTTTCTTGTCTTGTTTCTTGTCTTGTTTCTTGTCTTGTTTCTTGTCTTGTTTCTTGTCTTGTTTCTTGTCTCTTTCTTGTCTTGTCTTGTCTTGTTTCTTGTCTTGTCTTGTTTCTTGTCTTGTTTCTTGTCTTGTCTTGTCTTCTTTCTTGTCTTGTCTTGTTTCTTGTCTTGTTTCTTGTCTTGTTTCTTGTCTTGTCTTCTCTTGTTTCTTGTCTTGTTTCTTGTCTTGTTTCTTGTCTTGTTTCTTGTCTTGTTTCTTGTCTTGTTTCTTGTCTTGTTTCTTGTCTTGTCTTGTCTTGTTTCTTGTCTTGTTTCTTGTCTTGTCTTCTTGTCTTGTCTTGTCTTGTTTCTTGTCTTGTCTTGTCTTGTCTTTTTTTTTTCTCGTCTTGTTTCTTGTCTTGTTTCTTGTCTTGTTTCTTGTCTTGTTTCTTGTCTTGTTTCTTGTCTTGTTTCTTGTCTTTTCTTGTCTTGTTTTTAGTCTTGTTTCTTGTCTTGTTTCTTGTCTTGTTTTTCGTCTTGTTTCTTGTCTTGTTTCTTGTCTTGTTTCTTGTCTTGTTTCTTGTCTTTTTTCTTTTCTTGTTTCTTGTCTTGTTTCTTGTCTTTTCTTGTCTTGTTTTTAGTCTTGTTTCTTGTCTTGTTTCTTGTCTTGTTTTTCGTCTTGTTTCTTGTCTTGTTTCTTGTCTTGTTTCTTGTCTTGTTTCTTGTCTTTTTTCTTTTCTTGTTTCTTGTCTTGTCTTGTCTTGTCTTGTTTCTTGTCTTGTCCTTTTTCTTGTCTTGTTTCTTGTCTTGTTTCTTGTCTTGTTTCTATTTTTTTTGTCTTGTTTCTTGTCTTGTTTCTTGTTTCTTGTCTTTTTTCTTGTATTGTCTTCTCTTGTTTCTTGTTTTGTTTCTTGTCTCGTTTCTTGTCTTGTTTCTTGTCTTGTTTCTTGTCTTGTTTCTTGTCTTGTTTCTTGTCTTGTTTCTTGTTTTGTTTCTTGTCTTGTTTCTTGTCTTGTCTTCTCTTGTTTCTTGTCTTGTTTCTTGTCTTGTTTCTTGTCTTGTTTCTTGTCTTGTTTCTTGTCTTGTTTCTTGTCTTGTTTCTTGTCTTGTCTTGTCTTGTTTCTTGTCTTGTCTTGTTTCTTGTCTTGTTTCTTGTCTTGTTTCTTGTCTTGTCTTCTCTTGTTTCTTGTCTTGTTTCTTGTCTTGTTTCTTGTCTTCTTTCTTGTCTTGTTTCTTGTCTTGTTTCTTGTCTTGTTTCTTGTCTTGTCTTCTTGTCTTGTCTTGTCTTGTTTCTTGTCTTGTCTTGTCTTGTCTTGTCTTGTCTTGTCTTTTTTCTCGTCTTGTTTCTTGTCTTGTTTCTTGTCTTGTTTCTTGTCTTGTTTCTTGTCTTGTTTCTTGTCTTGTTTCTTGTCTTTTCTTGTCTTGTTTTTAGTCTTGTTTCTTGTCTTGTTTCTTGTCTTGTTTTTCGTCTTGTTTCTTGTCTTGTTTCTTGTCTTGTTTCTTGTCTTGTCTTGTCTTGTCTTGTTTCTTGTCTTGTCCTTTTTCTTGTCTTGTTTCTTGTCTTGTTTCTTGTCTTGTTTCTTGTCTTGTCTTGTCTTGTTTCTTGTCTTGTCTTGTCTTGTCTTGTTTCTCGTCTTGTTTCTTGTCTTGTTTCTTGTCTTGTTTCTTGTCTTTTTTCTTGTCTTGTTTCTTGTCTTGTTTCTTGTCTTGTTTCTTGTCTTGTATTGTCTTGTTTCTTGTCTTGTCTTGTCTTGTCTTCTCTTGTTTCTTGTCTTGTTTCTTGTCTTGTCTTTTCTTTTTTCTTGTCTTGTTTCTTGTCTTGTTTCTTGTCTTGTTTCTTGTCTTGTTTCTTGTCTTGTCTTGTCTTTTCTTGTTTCTTGTCTTGTCCTTTTTCTTGTCTTGTTTCTTGTCTTGTTTCTTGTCTTGTTTCTTGTCTTGTTTCTTGTCTTGTTTCTTGTCTTGTCTTGTTTTGTTTCTTGTCTTGTCTTGTCTTGTTTCTTGTCTTGTTTCTTGTCTTGTCTTCTCTTGTTTCTTGTCTTGTTTCTTGTCTTGTTTCTTGTCTTGTTTCTTGTCTTGTTTCTTTTCTTGTTTCTTGTCTTGTCTTGTCTTGTCTTGTCTTGTTTCTTGTCTTGTCCTTTTTCTTGTCTTGTTTCTTGTCTTGTTTCTTGTCTTGTTTCTTGTCATGTTTCTTGTCTTGTCTTGTCTTGTTTCTTGTCTTGTCTTGTCTTGTCTTGTTTCTCGTCTTGTTTCTTGTCTTGTTTCTTGTCTTGTTTCTTGTCTTGTTTCTTGTCTTTTTTCTTGTCTTGTCTTGTCTTGTTTCTTGTCTTGTTTCTTGTCTTGTTTCTTGTCTTGTTTCTTGTCTTGTCTTGTCTTGTTTCTTGTCTTGTCTTGTCTTGTTTCTTGTCTTGTTTCTTGTTTCTTGTCTTTTTTCTTGTATTGTCTTCTCTTGTTTCTTGTCTTGTTTCTTGTCTCGTTTCTTGTCTTGTTTCTTGTCTTGTTTCTTGTCTTGTTTCTTGTCTTGTTTCTTGTCTTGTCTTGTCTTGTCTTGTTTCATGTCTTGTTTCTTGTCTTGTCTTCTCTTTTTTCTTCTCTTGTTTCTTGTCTTGTTTCTTGTCTTGTCTTGTCTTGTTTCTTGTCTTGTCTTGTCTTGTCTTGTTTCTCGTCTTGTTTCTTGTCTTGTTTCTTGTCTTGTTTCTTGTCTTGTTTCTTGTCTTGTTTTTTGTCTTGTCTTGTCTTGTTTCTTGTCTTGTCTTGTCTTGTCTTGTTTCTCGTCTTGTTTCTTGTCTTGTTTCTTGTCTTGTTTCTTGTCTTGTTTCTTGTCTTTTTTCTTGTCTTGTCTTGTCTTGTTTTTTGTCTTGTTTCTTGTCTTGTTTCTTGTCTTGTTTCTGTTTTTTTTGTCTTGTTTCTTGTCTTGTTTCTTGTCTTGTTTCTTGTTTCTTGTCTTTTTTCTTGTATTGTCTTGTCTTGTTTCTTGTCTTGTTTCTTGTCTTGTTTCTTGTCTTTTTTTTTCTCTTGTTTCTTGTCTTGTTTTTTGTCTTCTTTCTTGTCTTGTCTTGTTTTTTGTCTTATTTCTTGTCTTGTTTCTTGTCTTGTTTCTGGTTTTTTTGTCTTGTTTCTTGTCTTGTTTCTTGTCGTGTTTCTTGTTTCTTGTCTTCTTTCTTGTCTTGTTTCTTGTCTTGTTTTTTGTCTTGTTTCTTGTCTTGTTTCTGGTCTTGTTTCTTGTCTTGTCTTGTCTTGTCTCGTGTCTTGTCTTGTTTTTTGTCTTCTTTCTTGTCTTGTTTCTTGTCTTGTTTCTGGTTTTTTGTCTTGTTTCTTGTCTTTTTTGTCTTCTTTCTTGTCTTGTTTCTTGTCTTGTTTCTGGTTTTTTGTCTTGTTTCTTGTCTTGTTTCTTGTCTTGTTTCTTGTCTTGTTTCTTTTCTTGTTTCTTGTCTTGTCTTGTCTTGTCTTGTTTCTTGTCTTCTCCTTTTTCTTGTCTTGTCTTGTCTTGTCTTGTTTCTTGTCTTGTTTCTTGTCTTGTTTCTTGTCTTGTTTCTTGTCTTTTTTCTTGTCTTGTTTCTTGTCTTGTTTCTTGTCTTGTTTCTTGTCTTGTATTGTCTTGTTTCTTGTCTTGTCTTGTGTTGTCTTCTCTTGTTTCTTGTCTTGTTTCTTGTCTTGTCTTCTCTTTTTTCTTGTCTTGTTTCTTGTCTTGTTTCTTGTCTTGTTTCTTGTCTTGTTTCTTGTCTTGTTTCTTGTCTTGTTTCTTGTCTTGTCTTGTTTTGTTTCTTGTCTTGTCTTGTCTTGTTTCTTGTCTTGTTTCTTGTCTTGTCTTCTCTTGTTTCTTGTCTTGTTTCTTGTCTTGTTTCTTGTCTTGTTTCTTGTCTTGTTTCTTTTCTTGTTTCTTGTCTTGTCTTGTCTTGTCTTGTCTTGTTTCTTGTCTTGTCCTTTTTCTTGTCTTGTTTCTTGTCTTGTTTCTTGTCTTGTTTCTTGTCATGTTTCTTGTCTTGTCTTGTCTTGTTTCTTGTCTTGTCTTGTCTTGTCTTGTTTCTCGTCTTGTTTCTTGTCTTGTTTCTTGTCTTGTTTCTTGTCTTGTTTCTTGTCTTTTTTCTTGTCTTGTCTTGTCTTGTTTCTTGTCTTGTTTCTTGTCTTGTTTCTTGTCTTGTTTCTTGTCTTGTCTTGTCTTGTTTCTTGTCTTGTCTTGTCTTGTTTCTTGTCTTGTTTCTTGTTTCTTGTCTTTTTTCTTGTATTGTCTTCTCTTGTTTCTTGTCTTGTTTCTTGTCTCGTTTCTTGTCTTGTTTCTTGTCTTGTTTCTTGTCTTGTTTCTTGTCTTGTTTCTTGTCTTGTCTTGTCTTGTCTTGTTTCATGTCTTGTTTCTTGTCTTGTCTTCTCTTTTTTCTTCTCTTGTTTCTTGTCTTGTTTCTTGTCTTGTCTTGTCTTGTTTCTTGTCTTGTCTTGTTTCTTGTCTTGTTTCTTGTCTTGCTTCTTGTCTTGTTTCTTGTCTTGTCTTCTCTTGATTCTTGTCTTGTTTCTTGTCTTGTTTCTTGTCTTGTCTTCTCTTGATTCTTGTCTTGTTTCTTGTCTTGTCCTTTTTCTTGTCTTGTTTCTTGTCTTGTTTCTTGTCTTGTTTCTTGTCTTGTTTCTTGTCTTGTCTTGTCTTGTTTCTTGTCTTGTCTTGTCTTGTATTGTTTCTCGTCTTGTTTCTTGTCTTGTTTCTTGTCTTGTTTCTTGTCTTGTTTCTTGTCTTGTTTCTTGTCTTGTCTTGTCTTGTTTCTTGTCTTGTCTTGTCTTGTTTCTTGTCTTGTTTCTTGTTTCTTGTCTTTTTTCTTGTATTGTCTTCTCTTGTTTCTTGTCTTGTTTCTTGTCTCGTTTCTTGTCTTGTTTCTTGTCTTGTTTCTTGTCTTGTTTCTTGTCTTGTTTCTTGTCTTGTCTTGTCTTGTCTTGTTTCATGTCTTGTTTCTTGTCTTGTCTTCTCTTTTTTCTTCTCTTGTTTCTTGTCTTGTTTCTTGTCTTGTCTTGTCTTGTTTCTTGTCTTGTCTTGTCTTGTCTTGTTTCTCGTCTTGTTTCTTGTCTTGTTTCTTGTCTTGTTTCTTGTCTTGTTTCTTGTCTTGTTTTTTGTCTTGTCTTGTCTTGTTTCTTGTCTTGTCTTGTCTTGTCTTGTTTCTCGTCTTGTTTCTTGTCTTGTTTCTTGTCTTGTTTCTTGTCTTGTTTCTTGTCTTTTTTCTTGTCTTGTCTTGTCTTGTTTTTTGTCTTGTTTCTTGTCTTGTTTCTTGTCTTGTTTCTGTTTTTTTTGTCTTGTTTCTTGTCTTGTTTCTTGTCTTGTTTCTTGTTTCTTGTCTTTTTTCTTGTATTGTCTTGTCTTGTTTCTTGTCTTGTTTCTTGTCTTGTTTCTTGTCTTTTTTTTTCTCTTGTTTCTTGTCTTGTTTTTTGTCTTCTTTCTTGTCTTGTCTTGTTTTTTGTCTTATTTCTTGTCTTGTTTCTTGTCTTGTTTCTGGTTTTTTTGTCTTGTTTCTTGTCTTGTTTCTTGTCGTGTTTCTTGTTTCTTGTCTTCTTTCTTGTCTTGTTTCTTGTCTTGTTTTTTGTCTTGTTTCTTGTCTTGTTTCTGGTCTTGTTTCTTGTCTTGTCTTGTCTTGTCTCGTGTCTTGTCTTGTTTTTTGTCTTCTTTCTTGTCTTGTTTCTTGTCTTGTTTCTGGTTTTTTGTCTTGTTTCTTGTCTTTTTTGTCTTCTTTCTTGTCTTGTTTCTTGTCTTGTTTCTGGTTTTTTGTCTTGTTTCTTGTCTTGTTTCTTGTCTTGTTTCTTGTCTTGTTTCTTTTCTTGTTTCTTGTCTTGTCTTGTCTTGTCTTGTTTCTTGTCTTCTCCTTTTTCTTGTCTTGTCTTGTCTTGTCTTGTTTCTTGTCTTGTTTCTTGTCTTGTTTCTTGTCTTGTTTCTTGTCTTTTTTCTTGTCTTGTTTCTTGTCTTGTTTCTTGTCTTGTTTCTTGTCTTGTATTGTCTTGTTTCTTGTCTTGTCTTGTCTTGTCTTCTCTTGTTTCTTGTCTTGTTTCTTGTCTTGTCTTCTCTTTTTTCTTGTCTTGTTTCTTGTCTTGTTTCTTGTCTTGTTTCTTGTCTTGTTTCTTGTCTTGTCTTGTCTTTTCTTGTTTCTTGTCTTGTCCTTTTTCTTGTCTTGTTTCTTGTCTTGTTTCTTGTCTTGTTTCTTGTCTTGTTTCTTGTCTTGTTTCTTGTCTTGTCTTGTTATGTTTCTTGTCTTGTCTTGTCTTGTTTCTTGTCTTGTTTCTTGTCTTGTCTTCTCTTGTTTCTTGTCTTGTTTCTTGTCTTGTTTCTTGTCTTGTTTCTTGTCTTGTTTCTTTTCTTGTTTCTTGTCTTGTCTTGTCTTGTCTTGTCTTGTTTCTTGTCTTGTCCTTTTTCTTGTCTTGTTTCTTGTCTTGTTTCTTGTCTTGTTTCTTGTCATGTTTCTTGTCTTGTCTTGTCTTGTTTCTTGTCTTGTCTTGTCTTGTCTTGTTTCTCGTCTTGTTTCTTGTCTTGTTTCTTGTCTTGTTTCTTGTCTTGTTTCTTGTCTTTTTTCTTGTCTTGTCTTGTCTTGTTTCTTGTCTTGTTTCTTGTCTTGTTTCTTGTCTTGTTTCTTGTCTTGTCTTGTCTTGTTTCTTGTCTTGTCTTGTCTTGTTTCTTGTCTTGTTTCTTGTTTCTTGTCTTTTTTCTTGTATTGTCTTCTCTTGTTTCTTGTCTTGTTTCTTGTCTCGTTTCTTGTCTTGTTTCTTGTCTTGTTTCTTGTCTTGTTTCTTGTCTTGTTTCTTGTCTTGTCTTGTCTTGTCTTGTTTCATGTCTTGTTTCTTGTCTTGTCTTCTCTTTTTTCTTCTCTTGTTTCTTGTCTTGTTTCTTGTCTTGTCTTGTCTTGTTTCTTGTCTTGTCTTGTTTCTTGTCTTGTTTCTTGTCTTGCTTCTTGTCTTGTTTCTTGTCTTGTCTTCTCTTGATTCTTGTCTTGTTTCTTGTCTTGTTTCTTGTCTTGTCTTCTCTTGATTCTTGTCTTGTTTCTTGTCTTGTCCTTTTTCTTGTCTTGTTTCTTGTCTTGTTTCTTGTCTTGTTTCTTGTCTTGTTTCTTGTCTTGTCTTGTCTTGTTTCTTGTCTTGTCTTGTCTTGTATTGTTTCTCGTCTTGTTTCTTGTCTTGTTTCTTGTCTTGTTTCTTGTCTTGTTTCTTGTCTTGTTTCTTGTCTTGTCTTGTCTTGTTTCTTGTCTTGTCTTGTCTTGTCTTGTTTCTCGTCTTGTTTCTTGTCTTGTTTCTTGTCTTGTTTCTTGTCTTGTTTCTTGTCTTTTTTCTTGTCTTGTCTTGTCTTGTTTTTTGTCTTGTTTCTTGTCTTGTTTCTTGTCTTGTTTCTGTTTTTTTTGTCTTGTTTCTTGTCTTGTTTCTTGTCTTGTTTCTTGTTTCTTGTCTTTTTTCTTGTATTGTCTTCTCTTGTTTCTTGTCTTGTTTCTTGTCTCGTTTCTTGTCTTGTTTCTTGTCTTGTTTCTTGTCTTGTTTCTTGTCTTGTTTCTTGCCTTGTTTCTTGTCTTGTCCTGTCTTGTCTTGTTTCATGTCTTGTTTCTTGTCTTGTCTTCTCTTTTTTCTTCTCTTGTTTCTTGTCTTGTTTCTTGTCTTGTCTTGTCTTGTTTCTTGTCTTGTCTTCTTTCTTGTCTTGTTTCTTGTCTTGTTTCTTGTCTTGTTTCTTGTCTTGTCTTCTCTTGATTCTTGTCTTGTTTCTTGTCTTGTTTCTTGTCTTGTTTCTTGTCTTGTCTTGTCTTGTTTCTTGTCTTGTTTCTTGTCTTGTTTCTTGTCTTGTTTCTGGTTTTTTTGTCTTGTTTCTTGTCTTGTTTCTTGTCTTGTTTCTTGTCTTGTTTCTTGTCTTGTTTCTTGTCTTGTTTCTTGTCTTGTTTCTTGTCTCTTTCTTGTCTTGTCTTGTCTTGTTTCTTGTCTTGTCTTGTTTCTTGTCTTGTTTCTTGTCTTGTCTTGTCTTCTTTCTTGTCTTGTCTTGTTTCTTGTCTTGTTTCTTGTCTTGTTTCTTGTCTTGTCTTCTCTTGTTTCTTGTCTTGTTTCTTGTCTTGTTTCTTGTCTTGTTTCTTGTCTTGTTTCTTGTCTTGTTTCTTGTCTTGTTTCTTGTCTTGTCTTGTCTTGTTTCTTGTCTTGTTTCTTGTCTTGTCTTCTTGTCTTGTCTTGTCTTGTTTCTTGTCTTGTCTTGTCTTGTCTTTTTTTTTTCTCGTCTTGTTTCTTGTCTTGTTTCTTGTCTTGTTTCTTGTCTTGTTTCTTGTCTTGTTTCTTGTCTTGTTTCTTGTCTTTTCTTGTCTTGTTTTTAGTCTTGTTTCTTGTCTTGTTTCTTGTCTTGTTTTTCGTCTTGTTTCTTGTCTTGTTTCTTGTCTTGTTTCTTGTCTTGTTTCTTGTCTTTTTTCTTTTCTTGTTTCTTGTCTTGTTTCTTGTCTTTTCTTGTCTTGTTTTTAGTCTTGTTTCTTGTCTTGTTTCTTGTCTTGTTTTTCGTCTTGTTTCTTGTCTTGTTTCTTGTCTTGTTTCTTGTCTTGTTTCTTGTCTTTTTTCTTTTCTTGTTTCTTGTCTTGTCTTGTCTTGTCTTGTTTCTTGTCTTGTCCTTTTTCTTGTCTTGTTTCTTGTCTTGTTTCTTGTCTTGTTTCTATTTTTTTTGTCTTGTTTCTTGTCTTGTTTCTTGTTTCTTGTCTTTTTTCTTGTATTGTCTTCTCTTGTTTCTTGTTTTGTTTCTTGTCTCCTTTCTTGTCTTGTTTCTTGTCTTGTTTCTTGTCTTGTTTCTTGTCTTGTTTCTTGTCTTGTTTCTTGTCTTGTTTCTTGTCTTGTTTCTTGTCTTGTCTTCTCTTGTTTCTTGTCTTGTTTCTTGTCTTGTTTCTTGTCTTGTTTCTTGTCTTGTTTCTTGTCTTGTTTCTTGTCTTGTTTCTTGTCTTGTTTCTTGTCTTGTCTTGTCTTGTTTCTTGTCTTGTCTTGTTTCTTGTCTTGTTTCTTGTCTTGTTTCTTGTCTTGTCTTCTCTTGTTTCTTGTCTTGTTTCTTGTCTTGTTTCTTGTCTTCTTTCTTGTCTTGTTTCTTGTCTTGTTTCTTGTCTTGTTTCTTGTCTTGTCTTCTTGTCTTGTCTTGTCTTGTTTCTTGTCTTGTCTTGTCTTGTCTTGTCTTGTCTTGTCTTGTCTTTTTTCTCGTCTTGTTTCTTGTCTTGTTTCTTGTCTTGTTTCTTGTCTTGTTTCTTGTCTTGTTTCTTGTCTTTTCTTGTCTTGTTTTTAGTCTTGTTTCTTGTCTTGTTTCTTGTCTTGTTTTTCGTCTTGTTTCTTGTCTTGTTTCTTGTCTTGTTTCTTGTCTTGTCTTGTCTTGTCTTGTTTCTTGTCTTGTCCTTTTTCTTGTCTTGTTTCTTGTCTTGTTTCTTGTCTTGTTTCTTGTCTTGTCTTGTCTTGTTTCTTGTCTTGTCTTGTCTTGTCTTGTTTCTCGTCTTGTTTCTTGTCTTGTTTCTTGTCTTGTTTCTTGTCTTTTTTCTTGTCTTGTTTCTTGTCTTGTTTCTTGTCTTGTTTCTTGTCTTGTATTGTCTTGTTTCTTGTCTTGTCTTGTCTTGTCTTCTCTTGTTTCTTGTCTTGTTTCTTGTCTTGTCTTTTCTTTTTTCTTGTCTTGTTTCTTGTCTTGTTTCTTGTCTTGTTTCTTGTCTTGTTTCTTGTCTTGTCTTGTCTTTTCTTGTTTCTTGTCTTGTCCTTTTTCTTGTCTTGTTTCTTGTCTTGTTTCTTGTCTTGTTTCTTGTCTTGTTTCTTGTCTTGTTTCTTGTCTTGTCTTGTTTTGTTTCTTGTCTTGTCTTGTCTTGTTTCTTGTCTTGTTTCTTGTCTTGTCTTCTCTTGTTTCTTGTCTTGTTTCTTGTCTTGTTTCTTGTCTTGTTTCTTGTCTTGTTTCTTTTCTTGTTTCTTGTCTTGTCTTGTCTTGTCTTGTCTTGTTTCTTGTCTTGTCCTTTTTCTTGTCTTGTTTCTTGTCTTGTTTCTTGTCTTGTTTCTTGTCATGTTTCTTGTCTTGTCTTGTCTTGTTTCTTGTCTTGTCTTGTCTTGTCTTGTTTCTCGTCTTGTTTCTTGTCTTGTTTCTTGTCTTGTTTCTTGTCTTGTTTCTTGTCTTTTTTCTTGTCTTGTCTTGTCTTGTTTCTTGTCTTGTTTCTTGTCTTGTTTCTTGTCTTGTTTCTTGTCTTGTCTTGTCTTGTTTCTTGTCTTGTCTTGTCTTGTTTCTTGTCTTGTTTCTTGTTTCTTGTCTTTTTTCTTGTATTGTCTTCTCTTGTTTCTTGTCTTGTTTCTTGTCTCGTTTCTTGTCTTGTTTCTTGTCTTGTTTCTTGTCTTGTTTCTTGTCTTGTTTCTTGTCTTGTCTTGTCTTGTCTTGTTTCATGTCTTGTTTCTTGTCTTGTCTTCTCTTTTTTCTTCTCTTGTTTCTTGTCTTGTTTCTTGTCTTGTCTTGTCTTGTTTCTTGTCTTGTCTTGTTTCTTTTCTTGTTTCTTGTCTTGCTTCTTGTCTTGTTTCTTGTCTTGTCTTCTCTTGATTCTTGTCTTGTTTCTTGTCTTGTTTCTTGTCTTGTCTTCTCTTGATTCTTGTCTTGTTTCTTGTCTTGTCCTTTTTCTTGTCTTGTTTCTTGTCTTGTTTCTTGTCTTGTTTCTTGTCTTGTTTCTTGTCTTGTCTTGTCTTGTTTCTTGTCTTGTCTTGTCTTGTCTTGTTTCTCGTCTTGTTTCTTGTCTTGTTTCTTGTCTTGTTTCTTGTCTTGTTTCTTGTCTTGTTTCTTGTCTTGTCTTGTCTTGTTTCTTGTCTTGTCTTGTCTTGTCTTGTTTCTCGTCTTGTTTCTTGTCTTGTTTCTTGTCTTGTTTCTTGTCTTGTTTCTTGTCTTTTTTCTTGTCTTGTCTTGTCTTGTTTTTTGTCTTGTTTCTTGTCTTGTTTCTTGTCTTGTTTCTGTTTTTTTTGTCTTGTTTCTTGTCTTGTTTCTTGTCTTGTTTCTTGTTTCTTGTCTTTTTTCTTGTATTGTCTTCTCTTGTTTCTTGTCTTGTTTCTTGTCTCGTTTCTTGTCTTGTTTCTTGTCTTGTTTCTTGTCTTGTTTCTTGTCTTGTTTCTTGCCTTGTTTCTTGTCTTGTCCTGTCTTGTCTTGTTTCATGTCTTGTTTCTTGTCTTGTCTTCTCTTTTTTCTTCTCTTGTTTCTTGTCTTGTTTCTTGTCTTGTCTTGTCTTGTTTCTTGTCTTGTCTTGTTTCTTGTCTTGTTTCTTGTCTTGTTTCTTGTCTTGTTTCTTGTCTTGTCTTCTCTTGATTCTTGTCTTGTTTCTTGTCTTGTTTCTTGTCTTGTTTCTTGTCTTGTCTTGTCTTGTTTCTTGTCTTGTTTCTTGTCTTGTTTCTTGTCTTGTTTCTGGTTTTTTTGTCTTGTTTCTTGTCTTGTTTCTTGTCTTGTTTCTTGTCTTGTTTCTTGTCTTGTTTCTTGTCTTGTTTCTTGTCTCTTTCTTGTCTTGTCTTGTCTTGTTTCTTGTCTTGTCTTGTTTCTTGTCTTGTTTCTTGTCTTGTCTTGTCTTCTTTCTTGTCTTGTCTTGTTTCTTGTCTTGTTTCTTGTCTTGTTTCTTGTCTTGTCTTCTCTTGTTTCTTGTCTTGTTTCTTGTCTTGTTTCTTGTCTTGTTTCTTGTCTTGTTTCTTGTCTTGTTTCTTGTCTTGTTTCTTGTCTTGTCTTGTCTTGTTTCTTGTCTTGTTTCTTGTCTTGTCTTCTTGTCTTGTCTTGTCTTGTTTCTTGTCTTGTCTTGTCTTGTCTTTTTTTTTTTCTCGTCTTGTTTCTTGTCTTGTTTCTTGTCTTGTTTCTTGTCTTGTTTCTTGTCTTGTTTCTTGTCTTGTTTCTTGTCTTTTCTTGTCTTGTTTTTAGTCTTGTTTCTTGTCTTGTTTCTTGTCTTGTTTTTCGTCTTGTTTCTTGTCTTGTTTCTTGTCTTGTTTCTTGTCTTGTTTCTTGTCTTTTTTCTTTTCTTGTTTCTTGTCTTGTTTCTTGTCTTTTCTTGTCTTGTTTTTAGTCTTGTTTCTTGTCTTGTTTCTTGTCTTGTTTTTCGTCTTGTTTCTTGTCTTGTTTCTTGTATTGTTTCTTGTCTTGTTTCTTGTCTTTTTTCTTTTCTTGTTTCTTGTCTTGTCTTGTCTTGTCTTGTTTCTTGTCTTGTCCTTTTTCTTGTCTTGTTTCTTGTCTTGTTTCTTGTCTTGTTTCTATTTTTTTTGTCTTGTTTCTTGTCTTGTTTCTTGTTTCTTGTCTTTTTTCTTGTATTGTCTTCTCTTGTTTCTTGTTTTGTTTCTTGTCTCGTTTCTTGTCTTGTTTCTTGTCTTGTTTCTTGTCTTGTTTCTTGTCTTGTTTCTTGTCTTGTTTCTTGTCTTGTTTCTTGTCTTGTTTCTTGTCTTGTCTTCTCTTGTTTCTTGTCTTGTTTCTTGTCTTGTTTCTTGTCTTGTTTCTTGTCTTGTTTCTTGTCTTGTTTCTTGTCTTGTTTCTTGTCTTGTTTCTTGTCTTGTCTTGTCTTGTTTCTTGTCTTGTCTTGTTTCTTGTCTTGTCTTGTTTCTTGTCTTGTTTCTTGTCTTGTTTCTTGTCTTGTCTTCTCTTGTTTCTTGTCTTGTTTCTTGTCTTGTTTCTTGTCTTCTTTCTTGTCTTGTTTCTTGTCTTGTTTCTTGTCTTGTTTCTTGTCTTGTCTTCTTGTCTTGTCTTGTCTTGTTTCTTGTCTTGTCTTGTCTTGTCTTGTCTTGTCTTGTCTTTTTTCTCGTCTTGTTTCTTGTCTTGTTTCTTGTCTTGTTTCTTGTCTTGTTTCTTGTCTTGTTTCTTGTCTTGTTTCTTGTCTTTTCTTGTCTTGTTTTTAGTCTTGTTTCTTGTCTTGTTTCTTGTCTTGTTTTTCGTCTTGTTTCTTGTCTTGTTTCTTGTCTTGTTTCTTGTCTTGTCTTGTCTTGTCTTGTTTCTTGTCTTGTCCTTTTTCTTGTCTTGTTTCTTGTCTTGTTTCTTGTCTTGTTTCTTGTCTTGTTTCTTGTCTTGTCTTGTCTTGTTTCTTGTCTTGTCTTGTCTTGTCTTGTTTCTCGTCTTGTTTCTTGTCTTGTTTCTTGTCTTGTTTCTTGTCTTGTTTCTTGTCTTGTTTCTTGTCTTGTTTCTTGTCTTGTTTCTTGTCTTGTTTCTTGTCTTGTTTCTTGTCTTGTTTCTTGTCTTGTCTTGTTTTGTTTCTTGTCTTGTCTTGTCTTGTCTTGTCTTGTTTCTTGTCTTGTCTTGTTTCTTGTCTTGTTTCTTGTCTTGTTTCTTGTCTTGTTTCTCGTCTTGTCTTCTCTTGTTTCTTGTCTTGTTTCTTGTCTTGTTTCTTGTCTTGTTTCTTGTCTTGTTTCTTGTCTTGTTTCTTGTCTTGTCTTGTCTTGTTTCTTGTCTTGTCTTGTTTCTTGTCTTGTTTCTTGTCTTGTTTCTTGTCTTGTCTTCTCTTGTTTCTTGTCTTGTTTCTTGTCTTGTTTCTTGTCTTGTTTCTTGTCTTGTTTCTCGTCTTGTTTCTTGTCTTGTTTCTTGTCTTGTTTCTCGTCTTGTTTCTTGTCTTGTTTCTTGTCTTGTTTCTTGTCTTGTTTCTTGTCTTGTTTCTTGTCTTGTTTCTTGTCTTGTCTTGTTTTGTTTCTTGTCTTGTCTTGTCTTGTCTTGTCTTGTTTCTTGTCTTGTTTCTTGTCTTGTCTTGTCTTGTTTCTTGTCTTGTCTTGTTTCTTGTCTTGTTTCTTGTCTTGTTTCTTGTCTTGTTTCTTGTCTTGTCTTCTTTTGTTTCTTGTCTTGTTTCTTGTCTTGTTTCTTGTCTTGTTTCTTGTCTTGTTTCTTGTCTTGTTTCTTGTCTTGTCTTGTCTTGTTTCTTGTCTTGTCTTGTTTCTTGTCTTGTTTCTTGTCTTGTTTCTTGTCTTGTCTTCTCTTGTTTCTTGTCTTGTTTCTTGTCTTGTTTCTTGTCTTGTTTCTTGTCTTGTTTCTTGTTTTGTTTCTTGTCTTGTTTCTTGTCTTGTTTCTTGTCTTGTCTTCTCTTGATTCTTTTCTTGTTTCTTGTCTTGTTTCTTGTCTTGTTTCTTGTCTTGTCTTGTCTTGTTTCTTCTCTTGTCTTGTTTCTTGTCTTGTTTCTTGTCGTGTTTCTTGTCTTGTCTTCTATTGTTTCTTGTCTTGTTTCTTGTCTTGTTTCTTGTCTTGTTTCTTGTCTTGTTTCTTGTCTTGTTTCTTGTCTTGTTTCTTGTCTTGTTTCTTGTCTTGTTTCTTGTCTTGTTTCTTGTCTTGTCTTGTCTTGTTTCTTGTCTTGTCTTGTTTCTTGTCTTGTTTCTTGTCTTGTCTTCTCTTGTTTCTTGTCTTGTTTCTTGTTTTGTTTCTTGTCTTGTTTCTTGTCTTGTTTCTTGTCTTGTTTCTTGTCTTGTTTCTTGTCTTGTCTTGTCTTGTTTCTTGTCTTGTTTCTTGTCTTGTCTTCTTGTCTTGTCTTGTCTTGTTTCTTGTCTTGTCTTGTCTTGTCTTGTCTTGTCTTGTCTTTTTTCTCGTCTTGTTTCTTGTCTTGTTTCTTGTCTTGTTTCTTGTCTTGTTTCCTGTCTTGTTTCTTGTCTTGTTTCTTGTCTTTTCTTGTCTTGTTTTTAGTCTTGTTTCTTGTCTTGTTTCTTGTCTTGTTTTTCGTCTTGTTTCTTGTCTTGTTTCTTGTCTTGTTTCTTGTCTTGTCTTGTCTCGTGTCTTGTCTTGTTTTTTGTCTTGTTTCTTGACTTCTTTCTGGTTTTTTTGTCTTGTTTCTTGTCTTGTCTTGTCTTGTTTCTTGTCTTGTCTTGTTTCTTGTCTTGTTTCTTGTCTTGTTTCTTGTCTTGTTTCTTGTCTTGTCTTCTCTTGATTCTTGTCTTGTTTCTTGTCTTGTTTCTTGTCTTCTTTCTTGTCTTGTTTCTTGTCATGTTTCTGGTTTTTTGTCTTGTTTCTTGTCTTGTTTCTTGTCTTGTTTCTTGTCTTGTTTCTTGTCTTGTTTCTTGTCTTGTTTCTTGTCTTGTTTCTTGTCTTGTTTCTTGTCTTGTTTTTTGTCTTGTTTCTTGTCTTGTTTCTTGTCTTGTGTCTTGTCTTGTCTTGTCTTGTCTCGTGTCTTGTCTTGTTTTTTGTCTTCTTTCTTGTCTTGTTTCTTGTCATGTTTCTGGTTTTTTGTCTTGTTTCTTGTCTTGTTTCTTGTCTTGTTTCTTGTCTTGTTTCTTGTCTTGTTTCTTGTCTTGTTTCTTGTCTTGTTTCTTGTCTTGTTTCTTGTCTTGTTTCTTGTCTTGTTTCTTGTCTTGTCTTGTTTTGTTTCTTGTCTTGTCTTGTCTTGTCTTGTCTTGTTTCTTGTCTTGTTTCTTGTCTTGTCTTCTCTTGTTTCTTGTCTTGTTTCTTGTCTTGTTTCTTGTCTTGTTTCCTGTCTTGTTTCTTTTCATGTTTCTTGTCTTGTCTTGTCTTGTCTTGTCTTGTCTTGTTTCTTGTCTTGTCCTTTTTCTTGTCTTGTTTCTTGTCTTGTTTCTTGTCTTGTTTCTTGTCTTGTTTCTTGTCTTGTCTTGTCTTGTTTCTTGTCTTGTCTTGTCTTGTCTTGTTTCTCGTCTTGTTTCTTGTCTTGTTTCTTGTCTTGTTTCTTGTCTTGTTTCTTGTCTTTTTTCTTGTCTTGTCTTGTCTTGTTTCTTGTCTTGTTTCTTGTCTTGTTTCTCTTCTTGTTTCTTGTCTTTTTTTGTCTTGTTTCTTGTCTTGTTTCTTGTCTTGTTTCTTGTGTTGTCTTGTCTAGTGTCTTGTCTTGTTTTTTGTCTTTTTTCTTGTCTTGTTTCTTGTCTTGTTTCTGTTTTTTTTTGTCTTGTTTCTTGTCTTGTTTCTTGTCTTGTTTCTTGTTTCTTGTCTTTTTTCTTGTATTGTCTTCTCTTGTTTCTTGTCTTGTTTCTTGTCTCGTTTCTTGTCTTGTTTCTCTTCTTGTTTCTTGTCTTGTTTCTTGTCTTGTTTCTTGTCTTGTTTCTTGTCTTGTCTTGTCTTGTCTTGTTTCATGTCTTGTTTCTTGTCTTGTCTTCTCTTTTTTCTTGTCTTGTTTCTTGTCTTGTTTCTTGTCTTGTTTCTTGTCTTGTTTCTTGTCTTGTTTCTTGTCTTGTTTCTTGTCTTGTTTCTTGTCTTGTTTCTTGTCTTGTTTCGTGTCTTTTTCCTTGTCTTGTTTTTTGTCTTGTTTCTTGTCTTGTTTCTTTTCTTGTTTCTTGTCTTGTTTCTTGTCTTGTTTCTTGTCTTGTTTCTTGTCTTGTTTCTTGTCTTGTTTCTTGTCTTGTTTCTTGTCTTGTTTCTTGTCTTGTTTCTTGTCTTGTTTCTTGTCTTGTTTCTTGTCTTGTTTCTTGTCTTGTGTCTTGTCTTGTCTTGTCTTGTTTCTCGTCTTGTTTATTGTCTTGTTTCTTGTCTTGTTTCTGGTTTTTTTGTCTTGTTTCTTGTCTTGTTTCTTGTCTTGTTTCTTGTCTTGTTTCTTGTCTTGTTTCTTGTCTTGTCTTGTCTTGTTTCTTGTCTTGTCTTGTCTTGTCTTGTTTCTTGTCTTGTTTCTTGTCTTGTTTCTTGTCTTGTTTCTTGTCTTGTTTCTTGTCTTGTCTTGTCTTGTCTTGTTTCTTGTCTTGTCCTTTTTCTTGTCTTGTTTCTTGTCTTGTTTCTTGTCTTGTTTCTTGTCTTGTTTCTTGTCTTGTTTCTTGTCTTGTTTCTTGTCTTTTTTCTTGTCTTGTCTTCTCTTTTTTTTTCTCTTGTTTCTTGTCTTGTTTCTTGTCTTGTTTCTTGTCTTGTTTCTTGTCTTGTTTCTTGTCTTGTTTCTTGTCTTGTTTCTTGTCTTGTTTCTTGTCTTGTTTCTTGTCTTTTTCCTTGTCTTGTTTCTTGTCTTGTCCTTTTTCTTGTCTTGTTTCTTGTCTTGTTTCTTGTCTTGTCCTTTTTCTTGTCTTGTTTCTTGTCTTGTTTCTTGTCTTGTTTCTTGTCTTGTTTCTTGTCTTGTCTTGTCTTGTTTCTTGTCTTGTCTTGTCTTGTCTTGTTTCTCGTCTTGTTTCTTGTCTTGTTTCTTGTCTTGTTTCTTGTCTTGTTTCTTGTCTTTTTTCTTGTCTTGTCTTGTCTTGTTTCTTGTCTTTTTTTATGTCTTGTTTCTCTTCTTGTTTCTTGCCTTTTTTTGTCTTGTTTCTTGTCTTGTTTCTTGTCTTGTTTCTTGTGTTGGCTTGTCTAGTGTCTTGTCTTGTTTTTTGTCTTGTTTCTTGTCTTGTTTCTTGTCTTGTTTCTGTTTTTTTTGTCTTGTTTCTTGTCTTGTTTCTTGTTTCCTGTCTTTTTTCTTGTATTGTCTTCTCTTGTTTCTTGTCTTGTCTCTTGTCTCGTTTCTTGTCTTGTTTCTTGTCTTGTTTCTTGTCTTGTTTCATGTCTTGTTTCTTGTCTTGTCTTCTCTTTTTTCTTGTCTTGTTTCTTGTCTTGTTTCTTGTCTTGTTTCTTGTCTTGTTTCTTGTCTTGTTTCTAGTCTTGTTTCTTGTCTTGTTTCTTGTCTTGTTTCTTGTCTTGTTTCTTGTCTTTTTCCTTGTCTTGTTTTTTGTCTTGTTTCTTGTCTTGTTTCTTGTCTTGTTTCTTCTCTTGTTTCTTGTCTTGTTTCTTGTCTTGTTTCTTGTCTTGTTTCTTGTCTTGTTTCTTGTCTTTTTTCTTGTCTTGTCTTGTCTTGTTTCTTGTCTTTTTTTATGTCTTGTTTCTCTTCTTGTTTCTTGCCTTTTTTTGTCTTGTTTCTTGTCTTGTTTCTTGTCTTGTTTCTTGTGTTGGCTTGTCTAGTGTCTTGTCTTGTTTTTTGTCTTGTTTCTTGTCTTGTTTCTTGTCTTGTTTCTGTTTTTTTTGTCTTGTTTCTTGTCTTGTTTCTTGTTTCCTGTCTTTTTTCTTGTATTGTCTTCTCTTGTTTCTTGTCTTGTCTCTTGTCTCGTTTCTTGTCTTGTTTCTTGTCTTGTTTCTTGTCTTGTTTCATGTCTTGTTTCTTGTCTTGTCTTCTCTTTTTTCTTGTCTTGTTTCTTGTCTTGTTTCTTGTCTTGTTTCTTGTCTTGTTTCTTGTCTTGTTTCTAGTCTTGTTTCTTGTCTTGTTTCTTGTCTTGTTTCTTGTCTTGTTTCTTGTCTTTTTCCTTGTCTTGTTTTTTGTCTTGTTTCTTGTCTTGTTTCTTGTCTTGTTTCTTCTCTTGTTTCTTGTCTTGTTTCTTGTCTTGTTTCTTGTCTTGTTTCTTGTCTTGTTTCTTGTCTTGTTTCTTGTCTTGTTTCTTGTCTTGTTTCTTGTCTTGTGTCTTGTCTTGTCTTGTCTTGTTTCTCGTCTTGTTTCCTGTCTTGTTTCTTGTCTTGTTTCTGGTTTTTTTGTCTTGTTTCTTGTCTTGTTTCTTGTCTTGTTTCTTGTCTTGTTTCTTGTCTTGTTTTTTGTCTTGTCTTGTTTCTTGTCTTGTTTCTTGTCTTGTTTCTTGTCTTGTCTTCTCTTGTTTCTTGTCTTGTTTCTTGTCTTGTTTCTTCTCTTGTTTCTTGTCTTGTTTCTTGTCTTGTTTCTTGTCTTGTTTCTTGTCTTGTTTCTTGTCTTGTCTTCTTGTCTTGTCTTGTCTTGTTTCTTGTCTTGTCTTGTCTTTTTTTTTTCTCGTCTTGTTTCTTGTCTTGTTTCTTGTCTTGTTTCTTGTCTTGTTTCTTGTCTTTTCTTGTCTTGTTTTTAGTCTTGTTTCTTGTCTTGTTTCTTGTCTTGTTTTTCGTCTTGTTTCTTGTCTTGTTTCTTGTCTTGTTTCTTGTCTTGTCTTGTCTTGTCTTGTTTCTTGTCTTGTCCTTTTTCTTGTCTTGTTTCTTGTCTTGTTTCTTGTCTTGTTTCTTGTCTTGTTTCTTGTCTTGTCTTGTCTTGTTTCTTGTCTTGTCTTGTCTTGTCTTGTTTCTCGTCTTGTTTCTTGTCTTGTTTCTTGTCTTGTTTCTTGTCTTGTTTCTTGTCTTGTTTCTTGTCTTGTTTCTTGTCTTGTTTCTTGTCTTGTTTCTTGTCTTGTTTCTTGTCTTGTCTTGTTTTGTTTCTTGTCTTGTCTTGTCTTGTCTTGTCTTGTTTCTTGTCTTGTTTCTTGTCTTGTCTTGTCTTGTTTCTTGTCTTGTCTTGTTTCTTGTCTTGTTTCTTGTCTTGTTTCTTGTCTTGTTTCTTGTCTTGTCTTCTCTTGTTTCTTGTCTTGTTTCTTGTCTTGTTTCTTGTCTTGTTTCTTGTCTTGTTTCTTGTCTTGTCTTGTTTCTTGTCTTGTTTCTTGTCGTGTTTCTTGTCTTGTCTTCTCTTGTTTCTTGTCTTGTTTCTTGTTTTGTTTCTTGTCTTGTTTCTTGTCTTGTTTCTTGTCTTGTTTCTTGTCTTGTTTCTTGTCTTGTTTCTTGTCTTGTTTTTTGTCTTGTCTTGTCTTGTTTCTTGTCTTGTCTTGTTTCTTGTCTTGTTTCTTGTCTTGTTTCTTGTCTTGTCTTCTCTTGTTTCTTGTCTTGTTTCTTGTCTTGTTTCTTGTCTTGTTTCTTGTCTTGTTTCTTGTCTTGTTTCTTGTCTTGTTTCTTGTCTTGTTTCTTGTCTTGTCTTGTCTTGTTTCTTGTCTTGTTTCTTGTCTTGTCTTCTTGTCTTGTCTTGTCTTGTTTCTTGTCTTGTCTTGTCTTGTCTTGTCTTGTCTTGTCTTTTTTCTCGTCTTGTTTCTTGTCTTGTTTCTTGTCTTGTTTCTTGTCTTGTTTCTTGTTTTGTTTCTTGTCTTGTTTCTTGTCTTTTCTTGTCTTGTTTTTAGTCTTGTTTCTTGTCTTGTTTCTTGTCTTGTTTTTCGTCTTGTTTCTTGTCTTGTTTCTTGTCTTGTTTCTTCTCTTGTCTTGTCTCGCGTCTTGTCTTGTTTTTTGTCTTGTTTCTTGTCTTCTTTCTGGTTTTTTTGTCTTGTTTCTTGTCTTGTCTTGTCTTGTTTCTTGTCTTGTCTTGTTTCTTGTCTTGTTTCTTGTCTTGTTTCTTGTCTTGTTTCTTGTCTTGTTTCTTGTCTTGTCTTGTCTTGTTTCTTGTCTTGTTTCTTGTCTTGTCTTCTTGTCTTGTCTTGTCTTGTTTCTTGTCTTGTCTTGTCTTGTCTTGTCTTGTCTTGTCTTTTTTCTCGTCTTGTTTCTTGTCTTGTTTCTTGTCTTGTTTCTTGTCTTGTTTCTTGTTTTGTTTCTTGTCTTGTTTCTTGTCTTTTCTTGTCTTGTTTTTAGTCTTGTTTCTTGTCTTGTTTCTTGTCTTGTTTTTCGTCTTGTTTCTTGTCTTGTTTCTTGTCTTGTTTCTTCTCTTGTCTTGTCTCGCGTCTTGTCTTGTTTTTTGTCTTGTTTCTTGTCTTCTTTCTGGTTTTTTTGTCTTGTTTCTTGTCTTGTCTTGTCTTGTTTCTTGTCTTGTCTTGTTTCTTGTCTTGTTTCTTGTCTTGTTTCTTGTCTTGTTTCTTGTCTTGTCTTCTCTTGATTCTTGTCTTGTTTCTTGTCTTGTTTCTTGTCTTCTTTCTTGTCTTGTTTCTTGTCATGTTTCTAGTTTTTTGTCTTGTTTCTTGTCTTGTTTCTTGTCTTGTTTCTTGTCTTGTTTCTTGTCTTGTTTCTTGTCTTCTTTCTTGTCTTGTTTCTTGTCTTGTTTTTTTTCTTGTTTCTTGTCTTGTTTCTTGTCTTGTTTCTTGTCTTGTCTTGTCTTGTCTCGTGTCTTGTCTTGTTTTTTGTCTTCTTTCTTGTCTTGTTTCTTGTCATGTTTCTGGTTTTTTGTCTTGTTTCTTGTCTTGTTTCTTGTCTTGTTTCTTGTCTTGTTTCTTGTCTTGTTTCTTGTCTTGTTTCTTGTCTTGTTTCTTGTCTTGTTTCTTGTCTTGTCTCTTGTCTTGTCTTGTTTTGTTTCTTGTCTTGTCTTGTCTTGTCTTGTCTTGTTTCTTGTCTTGTTTCTTGTCTTGTCTTCTCTTGTTTCTTGTCTTGTTTCTTGTCTTGTTTCTTGTCTTGTTTCCTGTCTTGTTTCTTTTCATGTTTCTTGTCTTGTCTTGTCTTGTCTTGTTTCTTGTCTTGTCCTTTTTCTTGTCTTGTTTCTTGTCTTGTTCCTTGTCTTGTTTCTTGTCTTGTCTTGTCTTGTTTCTTGTCTTGTCTTGTCTTGTCTTGTTTCTCGTCTTGTTTCTTGTCTTGTTTCTTGTCTTGTTTCTTGTCTTGTTTCTTGTCTTTTTTCTTGTCTTGTCTTGTCTTGTTTCTCGTCTTGTTTCTTGTCTTGTTTTTTGTCTTGTTTCTTGTCTTGTTTCTTGTCTTGTTTCTGTTTTTTTTGTCTTGTTTCTTGTCTTGTTTCTTGTCTTGTTTCTTGTTTCTTGTCTTTTTTCTTGTATTGTCTTCTCTTGTTTCTTGTCTTGTTTCTTGTCTCGTTTCTTGTCTTGTTTCTTGTCTTGTTTCTTGTCTTGTTTCTTGTCTTGTTTCTTGTCTTGTCTTGTCTTGTCTTGTTTCATGTCTTGTTTCTTGTCTTGTCTTCTCTTTTTTCTTCTCTTGTTTCTTGTCTTGTTTCTTGTCTTGTTTCTTGTCTTGTTTCTTGTCTTGTTTCTTGTCTTGTTTCTTGTCTTGTTTCTTGTCTTGTTTCTTGTCTTGTGTCTTGTCTTGTCTTGTCTTGTTTCTCGTCTTGTTTCTTGTCTTGTTTCTTGTCTTGTTTCTGGTTTTTTTGTCTTGTTTCTTGTCTTGTTTCTTGTCTTGTTTCTTGTCTTGTTTCTTGTCTTGTTTCTTGTCTTGTCTTGTCTTCTTTCTTGTCTTGTCTTGTCTTGTCTTGTTTCTTGTCTTGTTTCTTGTCTTGTTTCTTGTCTTGTTTCTTGTCTTGTTTCTTGTCTTGTCTTGTCTTGTCTTGTTTCTTGTCTTGTCCTTTTTCTTGTCTTGTTTCTTGTCTTGTTTCTTGTCTTGTTTCTTGTCTTGTTTCTTGTCTTGTTTCTTGTCTTGTTTCTTGTCTTGTCTTGTCTCGTGTCTTGTCTTGTTTTTTGTCTTGTTTCTTGTCTTCTTTCTGGTTTTTTTGTCTTGTTTCTTGTCTTGTCTTGTCTTGTTTCTTGTCTTGTCTTGTTTCTTGTCTTGTTTCTTGTCTTGTTTCTTGTCTTGTTTCTTGTCTTGTCTTCTCTTGATTCTTGTCTTGTTTCTTGTCTTGTTTCTTGTCTTCTTTCTTGTCTTGTTTCTTGTCATGTTTCTAGTTTTTTGTCTTGTTTCTTGTCTTGTTTCTTGTCTTGTTTCTTGTCTTGTTTCTTGTCTTGTTTCTTGTCTTGTTTCTTGTCTTCTTTCTTGTCTTGTTTCTTGTCTTGTTTTTTGTCTTGTTTCTTGTCTTGTTTCTTGTCTTGTTTCTTGTCTTGTCTTGTCTTGTCTCGTGTCTTGTCTTGTTTTTTGTCTTCTTTCTTGTCTTGTTTCTTGTCATGTTTCTGGTTTTTTGTCTTGTTTCTTTTCTTGTTTCTTGTCTTGTTTCTTGTCTTGTTTCTTGTCTTGTTTCTTGTCTTGTTTCTTGTCTTGTTTCTTGTCTTGTTTCTTGTCTTGTTTCTTGTCTTGTTTCTTGTCTTGTTTCTTGTCTTGTCTTGTTTTGTTTCTTGTCTTGTCTTGTCTTGTCTTGTCTTGTTTCTTGTCTTGTTTCTTGTCTTGTCTTCTCTTGTTTCTTGTCTTGTTTCTTGTCTTGTTTCCTGTCTTGTTTCTTTTCATGTTTCTTGTCTTGTCTTGTCTTGTCTTGTTTCTTGTCTTGTCCTTTTTCTTGTCTTGTTTCTTGTCTTGTTTCTTGTCTTGTTTCTTGTCTTGTTTCTTGTCTTGTTTCTTGTCTTGTCTTGTCTTGTTTCTTGTCTTGTCTTGTCTTGTCTTGTTTCTCGTCTTGTTTCTTGTCTTGTTTCTTGTCTTTTTCTTGTCTTGTTTCTTGTCTTTTTTCTTGTCTTGTCTTGTCTTGTTTCTTGTCTTGTTTCTTGTCTTGTTTCTCTTCTTGTTTCTTGTCTTTTTTTGTCTTGTTTCTTGTCTTGTTTCTTGTCCTTTTTCTTGTGTTGTCTTGTCTAGTGTCTTGTCTTGTTTTTTGTCTTGTTTCTTGTCTTGTTTCTTGTCTTGTTTCTGTTTTTTTTGTCTTGTTTCTTGTCTTGTTTCTTGTCTTGTTTCTTGTTTCTTGTCTTTTTTCTTGTATTGTCTTCTCTTGTTTCTTGTCTTGTTTCTTGTCTCGTTTCTTGTCTTGTTTCTTGTCTTGTTTCTTGTCTTGTTTCTTGTCTTGTTTCTTGTCTTGTTTCTTGTCTTGTCTTGTCTTGTCTTGTTTCATGTCTTGTTTCTTGTCTTGTCTTCTCTTTTTTCTTCTCTTGTTTCTTGTCTTGTTTCTTGTCTTGTTTCTTGTCTTGTTTCTTGTCTTGTTTCTTGTCTTGTTTCTTGTCTTGTTTCTTGTCTTGTTTCTTGTCTTTTTCCTTGTCTTGTTTTTTGTCTTGTTTCTTGTCTTGTTTCTTTTCTTGTTTCTTGTCTTGTTTCTTGTCTTGTTTCTTGTCTTGTTTCTTGTCTTGTTTCTTGTCTTGTTTCTTGCCTTGTTTCTTGTCTTGTTTCTTGTCTTGTTTCTTGTCTTGTGTCTTGTCTTGTCTTGTCTTGTTTCTCGTCTTGTTTCTTGTCTTGTTTCTTGTCTTGTTTCTGGTTTTTTTGTCTTGTTTCTTGTCTTGTTTCTTGTCTTGTTTCTTGTCTTGTTTCTTGTCTTGTTTCTTGTCTTGTTTCTTGTCTTGTCTTGTCTTGTTTCTTGTCTTGTCTTGTCTTGTCTTGTTTCTTGTCTTGTTTCTTGTCTTGTTTCTTGTCTTGTTTCTTGTCTTGTTTCTTGTCTTGTCTTGTCTTGTCTTGTTTCTTGTCTTGTCCTTTTTCTTGTCTTGTTTCTTGTCTTGTTTCTTGTCTTGTTTCTTGTCTTGTTTCTTGTCTTGTTTCTTGTCTTGTTTCTTGTCTTTTTTCTTGTCTTGTCTTCTCTTTTTTCTTCTCTTGTTTCTTGTCTTGTTTCTTGTCTTGTTTCTTGTCTTGTTTCTTGTCTTGTTTCTTGTCTTGTTTCTTGTCTTGTTTCTTGTCTTGTTTCTTGTCTTGTTTCTTGTCTTTTTCCTTGTCTTGTTTCTTGTCTTGTCCTTTTTCTTGTCTTGTTTCTTGTCTTGTTTCTTGTCTTGTCCTTTTTCTTGTCTTGTTTCTTGTCTTGTTTCTTGTCTTGTTTCTTGTCTTGTCTTGTCTTGTTTCTTATCTTGTCTTGTCTTGTCTTGTTTCTCGTCTTGTTTCTTGTCTTGTTTCTTGTCTTGTTTCTTGTCGTGTTTCTTGTCTTGTCTTCTCTTGTTTCTTGTCTTGTTTCTTGTTTTGTTTCTTGTCTTGTTTCTTGTCTTGTTTCTTGTCTTGTTTCTTGTCTTGTTTCTTGTCTTGTTTCTTGTCTTGTTTTTTGTCTTGTCTTGTCTTGTTTCTTGTCTTGTCTTGTTTCTTGTCTTGTTTCTTGTCTTGTTTCTTGTCTTGTCTTCTCTTGTTTCTTGTCTTGTTTCTTGTCTTGTTTCTTGTCTTGTTTCTTGTCTTGTTTCTTGTCTTGTTTCTTGTCTTGTTTCTTGTCTTGTTTCTTGTCTTGTCTTGTCTTGTTTCTTGTCTTGTTTCTTGTCTTGTCTTCTTGTCTTGTCTTGTCTTGTTTCTTGTCTTGTCTTGTCTTGTCTTGTCTTGTCTTGTCTTTTTTCTCGTCTTGTTTCTTGTCTTGTTTCTTGTCTTGTTTCTTGTCTTGTTTCTTGTTTTGTTTCTTGTCTTGTTTCTTGTCTTTTCTTGTCTTGTTTTTAGTCTTGTTTCTTGTCTTGTTTCTTGTCTTGTTTTTCGTCTTGTTTCTTGTCTTGTTTCTTGTCTTGTTTCTTCTCTTGTCTTGTCTCGCGTCTTGTCTTGTTTTTTGTCTTGTTTCTTGTCTTCTTTCTGGTTTTTTTGTCTTGTTTCTTGTCTTGTCTTGTCTTGTTTCTTGTCTTGTCTTGTTTCTTGTCTTGTTTCTTGTCTTGTTTCTTGTCTTGTTTCTTGTCTTGTCTTCTCTTGATTCTTGTCTTGTTTCTTGTCTTGTTTCTTGTCTTCTTTCTTGTCTTGTTTCTTGTCATGTTTCTAGTTTTTTGTCTTGTTTCTTGTCTTGTTTCTTGTCTTGTTTCTTGTCTTGTTTCTTGTCTTCTTTCTTGTCTTTTTTCTTGTCTTGTTTTTTTTCTTGTTTCTTGTCTTGTTTCTTGTCTTGTTTCTTGTCTTGTCTTGTCTTGTCTCGTGTCTTGTCTTGTTTTTTGTCTTCTTTCTTGTCTTGTTTCTTGTCATGTTTCTGGTTTTTTGTCTTGTTTCTTGTCTTGTTTCTTGTCTTGTTTCTTGTCTTGTTTCTTGTCTTGTTTCTTGTCTTGTTTCTTGTCTTGTTTCTTGTCTTGTTTCTTGTCTTGTCTCTTGTCTTGTCTTGTTTTGTTTCTTGTCTTGTCTTGTCTTGTCTTGTCTTGTTTCTTGTCTTGTTTCTTGTCTTGTCTTCTCTTGTTTCTTGTCTTGTTTCTTGTCTTGTTTCTTGTCTTGTTTCCTGTCTTGTTTCTTTTCATGTTTCTTGTCTTGTCTTGTCTTGTCTTGTTTCTTGTCTTGTCCTTTTTCTTGTCTTGTTTCTTGTCTTGTTCCTTGTCTTGTTTCTTGTCTTGTCTTGTCTTGTTTCTTGTCTTGTCTTGTCTTGTCTTGTTTCTCGTCTTGTTTCTTGTCTTGTTTCTTGTCTTGTTTCTTGTCTTGTTTCTTGTCTTTTTTCTTGTCTTGTCTTGTCTTGTTTCTCGTCTTGTTTCTTGTCTTGTTTTTTGTCTTGTTTCTTGTCTTGTTTCTTGTCTTGTTTCTGTTTTTTTTGTCTTGTTTCTTGTCTTGTTTCTTGTCTTGTTTCTTGTTTCTTGTCTTTTTTCTTGTATTGTCTTCTCTTGTTTCTTGTCTTGTTTCTTGTCTCGTTTCTTGTCTTGTTTCTTGTCTTGTTTCTTGTCTTGTTTCTTGTCTTGTTTCTTGTCTTGTCTTGTCTTGTCTTGTTTCATGTCTTGTTTCTTGTCTTGTCTTCTCTTTTTTCTTCTCTTGTTTCTTGTCTTGTTTCTTGTCTTGTTTCTTGTCTTGTTTCTTGTCTTGTTTTTTGTCTTGTTTCTTGTCTTGTTTCTTGTCTTGTGTCTTGTCTTGTCTTGTCTTGTTTCTCGTCTTGTTTCTTGTCTTGTTTCTTGTCTTGTTTCTGGTTTTTTTGTCTTGTTTCTTGTCTTGTTTCTTGTCTTGTTTCTTGTCTTGTTTCTTGTCTTGTTTCTTGTCTTGTTTCTTGTCTTGTTTCTTGTCTTGTTTCTTGTCTTGTCTTGTCTTCTTTCTTGTCTTGTCTTGTCTTGTCTTGTTTCTTGTCTTGTTTCTTGTCTTGTTTCTTGTCTTGTTTCTTGTCTTGTTTCTTGTCTTGTCTTGTCTTGTCTTGTTTCTTGTCTTGTCCTTTTTCTTGTCTTGTTTCTTGTCTTGTTTCTTGTCTTGTTTCTTGTCTTGTTTCTTGTCTTGTTTCTTGTCTCTTTTCTTGTCTTGTCTTGTCTCGTGTCTTGTCTTGTTTTTTGTCTTGTTTCTTGTCTTCTTTCTGGTTTTTTTGTCTTGTTTCTTGTCTTGTCTTGTCTTGTTTCTTGTCTTGTCTTGTTTCTTGTCTTGTTTCTTGTCTTGTTTCTTGTCTTGTTTCTTGTCTTGTCTTCTCCTGATTCTTGTCTTGTTTCTTGTCTTGTTTCTTGTCTTCTTTCTTGTCTTGTTTCTTGTCATGTTTCTAGTTTTTTGTCTTGTTTCTTGTCTTGTTTCTTGTCTTGTTTCTTGTCTTGTTTCTTGTCTTGTTTCTTGTCTTGTTTCTTGTCTTCTTTCTTGTCTTGTTTCTTGTCTTGTTTTTTGTCTTGTTTCTTGTCTTGTTTCTTGTCTTGTTTCTTGTCTTGTCTTGTCTTGTCTCGTGTCTTGTCTTGTTTTTTGTCTTCTTTCTTGTCTTGTTTCTTGTCATGTTTCTGGTTTTTTGTCTTGTTTCTTTTCTTGTTTCTTGTCTTGTTTCTTGTCTTGTTTTTTGTCTTGTTTCTTGTCTTGTTTCTTGTCTTGTTTCTTGTCTTGTTTCTTGTCTTGTTTCTTGTCTTGTTTCTTGTCTTGTTTCTTGTCTTGTCTTGTTTTGTTTCTTGTCTTGTCTTGTCTTGTCTTGTCTTGTTTCTTGTCTTGTTTCTTGTCTTGTCTTCTCTTGTTTCTTGTCTTGTTTCTTGTCTTGTTTCCTGTCTTGTTTCTTTTCATGTTTCTTGTCTTGTCTTGTCTTGTCTTGTTTCTTGTCTTGTCCTTTTTCTTGTCTTGTTTCTTGTCTTGTTTCTTGTCTTGTTTCTTGTCTTGTTTCTTGTCTTGTCTTGTCTTGTTTCTTGTCTTGTCTTGTCTTGTCTTGTTTCTCGTCTTGTTTCTTGTCTTGTTTCTTGTCTTTTTCTTGTCTTGTTTCTTGTCTTTTTTCTTGTCTTGTCTTGTCTTGTTTCTTGTCTTGTTTCTTGTCTTGTTTCTCTTCTTGTTTCTTGTCTTTTTTTGTCTTGTTTCTTGTCTTGTTTCTTGTCCTTTTTCTTGTGTTGTCTTGTCTAGTGTCTTGTCTTGTTTTTTGTCTTGTTTCTTGTCTTGTTTCTTGTCTTGTTTCTGTTTTTTTTGTCTTGTTTCTTGTCTTGTTTCTTGTCTTGTTTCTTGTTTCTTGTCTTTTTTCTTGTATTGTCTTCTCTTGTTTCTTGTCTTGTTTCTTGTCTCGTTTCTTGTCTTGTTTCTTGTCTTGTTTCTTGTCTTGTTTCTTGTCTTGTTTCTTGTCTTGTTTCTTGTCTTGTCTTGTCTTGTCTTGTTTCATGTCTTGTTTCTTGTCTTGTCTTCTCTTTTTTCTTCTCTTGTTTCTTGTCTTGTTTCTTGTCTTGTTTCTTGTCTTGTTTCTTGTCTTGTTTCTTGTCTTGTTTCTTGTCTTGTTTCTTGTCTTGTTTCTTGTCTTTTTCCTTGTCTTGTTTTTTGTCTTGTTTCTTGTCTTGTTTCTTTTCTTGTTTCTTGTCTTGTTTCTTGTCTTGTTTCTTGTCTTGTTTCTTGTCTTGTTTCTTGTCTTGTTTCTTGCCTTGTTTCTTGTCTTGTTTCTTGTCTTGTTTCTTGTCTTGTGTCTTGTCTTGTCTTGTCTTGTTTCTCGTCTTGTTTCTTGTCTTGTTTCTTGTCTTGTTTCTGGTTTTTTTGTCTTGTTTCTTGTCTTGTTTCTTGTCTTGTTTCTTGTCTTGTTTCTTGTCTTGTTTCTTGTCTTGTTTCTTGTCTTGTCTTGTCTTGTTTCTTGTCTTGTCTTGTCTTGTCTTGTTTCTTGTCTTGTTTCTTGTCTTGTTTCTTGTCTTGTTTCTTGTCTTGTTTCTTGTCTTGTCTTGTCTTGTCTTGTTTCTTGTCTTGTCCTTTTTCTTGTCTTGTTTCTTGTCTTGTTTCTTGTCTTGTTTCTTGTCTTGTTTCTTGTCTTGTTTCTTGTCTTGTTTCTTGTCTTTTTTCTTGTCTTGTCTTCTCTTTTTTCTTCTCTTGTTTCTTGTCTTGTTTCTTGTCTTGTTTCTTGTCTTGTTTCTTGTCTTGTTTCTTGTCTTGTTTCTTGTCTTGTTTCTTGTCTTGTTTCTTGTCTTGTTTCTTGTCTTTTTCCTTGTCTTGTTTCTTGTCTTGTCCTTTTTCTTGTCTTGTTTCTTGTCTCGTTTCTTGTCTTGTCCTTTTTCTTGTCTTGTTTCTTGTCTTGTTTCTTGTCTTGTTTCTTGTCTTGTCTTGTCTTGTTTCTTATCTTGTCTTGTCTTGTCTTGTTTCTCGTCTTGTTTCTTGTCTTGTTTCTTGTCTTGTTTCTTGTCTTGTTTCTTGTCTTTTTTCTTGTCTTGTCTTGTCTTGTTTCTTGTCTTGTTTCTTGTCTTGTTTCTCTTCTTGTTTCTTGCTTTTTTTTGTCTTGTTTCTTGTCTTGTTTCTTGTCTTGTTTCTTGTGTTGTCTTGTCTAGTGTCTTGTCTTGTTTTTTGTCTTGTTTCTTGTCTTGTTTCTTGTCTTGTTTCTGTTTTTTTTTGTCTTGTTTCTTGTCTTGTTTCTTGTTTCTTGTCTTTTTTCTTGTATTGTCTTCTCTTGTTTCTTGTCTTGTTTCTTGTCTTGTTTCTTGTCTTGTTTCTTGTCTTGTTTCTTGTCTTGTTTCTTGTCTTGTTTCTTGTCTTGTTTCTTGTCTTGTCTTGTCTTGTCTTGTTTCATGTCTTGTTTCTTGTCTTGTCTTCTCTTTTTTCTTGTCTTGTTTCTTGTCTTGTCTTGTTTCTTGTCTTGTTTCTTGTCTTGTTTCTTGTCTTGTTTCTAGTCTTGTTTCTTGTCTTGTTTCTTGTCTTGTTTCTTGTCTTGTTTCTTGTCTTTTTCCTTGTCTTGTTTTTTGTCTTGTTTCTTGTCTTGTTTCTTGTCTTGTTTCTTGTCTTGTTTCTTGTCTTGTTTCTTGTCTTGTTTCTTGTCTTGTTTCTTGTCTTGTTTCTTGTCTTGTTTCTTGTCTTGTTTCTTGTCTTGTTTCTTGTCTTGTGTCTTGTCTTGTCTTGTCTTGTTTCTCGTCTTGTTTCTTGTCTTGTTTCTTGTCTTGTTTCTGGTTTTTTTGTCTTGTTTCTTGTCTTGTTTCTTGTCTTGTTTCTTGTCTTGTTTCTTGTCTTGTTTCTTGTCTTGTTTCTTGTCTTGTTTCTTGTCTTGTCTTGTCTTCTTGTCTTGTCTTGTCTTGTCTTGTCTTGTTTCTTGTCTTGTTTCTTGTCTTGTCTTGTTTCTTGTCTTGTTTCTGGTTTTTTTGTCTTGTTTCTTGTCTTGCTTCTTGTCGTGTTTCTTGTTTCTTGTCTTCTTTCTTGTCTTGTTTCTTGTCTTGTTTTTTGTCTTGTTTCTTGTCTTGTTTCTTGTCTTGTTTCTTGTCTTGTTTCTTGTCTTGTTTCTTGTCTTGTCTTGTCTTGTCTTCTTGTCTTGTCTTGTCTTGTCTTGTCTTGTTTCTTGTCTTGTTTCTTGTCTTGTTTCTTGTCTTGTTTCTTGTCTTGTTTCTTGTCTTGTCTTGTCTTGTCTTGTTTCTTGTCTTGTCCTTTTTCTTGTCTTGTTTCTTGTCTTGTTTCTTGTCTTGTTTCTTGTCTTGTTTCTTGTCTTGTTTCTTGTCTTGTTTCTCTTCTTGTTTCTTGTCTTTTTTCTTGTCTTGTCTTGTCTTGTTTCTTGTCTTGTTTCTTGTCTTGTTTCTCTTCTTGTTTCTTGTCTTTTTTTGTCTTGTTTCTTGTCTTGTTTCTTGTCTTGTTTCTTGTGTTGTCTTGTCTAGTGTCTTGTCTTGTTTTTTGTCTTGTTTCTTGTCTTGTTTCTTGTCTTGTTTCTGTTTTTTTTGTCTTGTTTCTTGTCTTGTTTCTTGTCTTGTTTCTTGTTTCTTGTCTTTTTTCTTGTATTGTCTTCTCTTGTTTCTTGTCTTGTTTCTTGTCTCGTTTCTTGTCTTGTTTCTTGTCTTGTTTCTTCTCTTGTTTCTTGTCTTGTTTCTTGTCTTGTTTCTTGTCTTGTCTTGTCTTGTCTTGTTTCATGTCTTGTTTCTTGTCTTGTCTTCTCTTTTTTCTTCTCTTGTTTCTTGTCTTGTTTCTTGTCTTGTCTTGTCTTGTTTCTTGTCTTGTCTTGTTTCTTGTCTTGTTTCTTGTCTTGTTTCTTGTCTTGTTTCTTGTCTTGTTTCTTGTCTTGTCTTCTCTTGATTCTTGTCTTGTTTCTTGTCTTGTTTCTTGTCTTGTTTCTTGTCTTGTCTTGTCTTGTTTCTTGTCTTGTTTCTTGTCTTGTTTCTTGTCTTGTTTCTGGTTTTTTTGTCTTGTTTCTTGTCTTGTTTCTTGTCTTGTTTCTTGTCTTGTTTCTTGTCTTGTTTCTTATCTTGTTTCTTGTCTTGTTTCTTGTCTTGTCTTGTCTTGTTTCTTGTCTTGTCTTGTTTCTTGTCTTGTTTCTTGTCTTGTTTCTTGTCTTGTCTTCTCTTGTTTCTGGTCTTGTTTCTTGTCTTGTTTCTTGTCTTGTTTCTTGTCTTGTCGTGTCTTGTCTTGTTTCTTGTCTTGTTTCTTGTCTTGTTTCTTGTCTTGTTTCTTGTCTTGTTTCTTGTCTTGTTTCTTGTCTTGTTTCTTGTCTTGTTTCTTGTCTTGTGTCTTGTCTTGTCTTGTCTTGTTTCTCGTCTTGTTTCTTGTCTTGTTTCTTGTCTTGTTTCTGGTTTTTTTGTCTTGTTTCTTGTCTTGTTTCTTGTCTTGTTTCTTGTCTTGTTTCTTGTCTTGTTTCTTGTCTTGTTTCTTGTCTTGTTTCTTGTCTTGTCTTGTCTTCTTGTCTTGTCTTGTCTTGTCTTGTCTTGTTTCTTGTCTTGTTTCTTGTCTTGTCTTGTTTCTTGTCTTGTTTCTGGTTTTTTTGTCTTGTTTCTTGTCTTGTTTCTTGTCGTGTTTCTTGTTTCTTGTCTTCTTTCTTGTCTTGTTTCTTGTCTTGTTTTTTGTCTTGTTTCTTGTCTTGTTTCTTGTCTTGTTTCTTGTCTTGTTTCTTGTCTTGTTTCTTGTCTTGTCTTGTCTTGTCTTCTTGTCTTGTCTTGTCTTGTCTTGTTTCTTGTCTTGTTTCTTGTCTTGTTTCTTGTCTTGTTTCTTGTCTTGTTTCTTGTCTTGTCTTGTCTTGTCTTGTTTCTTGTCTTGTCCTTTTTCTTGTCTTGTTTCTTGTCTTGTTTCTTGTCTTGTTTCTTGTCTTGTTTCTTGTCTTGTTTCTTGTCTTGTTTCTCTTCTTGTTTCTTGTCTTTTTTCTTGTCTTGTCTTGTCTTGTTTCTTGTCTTGTTTCTTGTCTTGTTTCTCTTCTTGTTTCTTGTCTTTTTTTGTCTTGTTTCTTGTCTTGTTTCTTGTCTTGTTTCTTGTGTTGTCTTGTCTAGTGTCTTGTCTTGTTTTTTGTCTTGTTTCTTGTCTTGTTTCTTGTCTTGTTTCTGTTTTTTTTGTCTTGTTTCTTGTCTTGTTTCTTGTCTTGTTTCTTGTTTCTTGTCTTTTTTCTTGTATTGTCTTCTCTTGTTTCTTGTCTTGTTTCTTGTCTCGTTTCTTGTCTTGTTTCTTGTCTTGTTTCTTGTCTTGTTTCTTGTCTTGTTTCTTGTCTTGTTTCTTGTCTTGTCTTGTCTTGTCTTGTTTCATGTCTTGTTTCTTGTCTTGTCTTCTCTTTTTTCTTCTCTTGTTTCTTGTCTTGTTTCTTGTCTTGTCTTGTCTTGTTTCTTGTCTTGTCTTGTTTCTTGTCTTGTTTCTTGTCTTGTTTCTTGTCTTGTTTCTTGTCTTGTTTCTTGTCTTGTCTTTTCTTGATTCTTGTCTTGTTTCTTGTCTTGTTTCTTGTCTTGTTTCTTGTCTTGTCTTGTCTTGTTTCTTGTCTTGTTTCTTGTCTTGTTTCTTGTCTTGTTTCTGGTTTTTTTGTCTTGTTTCTTGTCTTGTTTCTTGTCTTGTTTCTTGTCTTGTTTCTTGTCTTGTTTCTTATCTTGTTTCTTGTCTTGTTTCTTGTCTTGTCTTGTCTTGCTTCTTGTCTTGTCTTGTTTCTTGTCTTGTTTCTTGTCTTGTTTCTTGTCTTGTCTTCTCTTGTTTCTTGTCTTGTTTCTTGTCTTGTTTCTTGTCTTGTTTCTTGTCTTGTTTCTTGTCTTGTTTCTTGTCTTGTTTCTTGTCTTGTTTCTTGTCTTGTTTCTTGTCTTGTCTTGTCTTGTTTCTTGTCTTGTTTCTTGTCTTGTCTTCTTGTCTTGTCTTGTCTTGTTTCTTGTCTTGTCTTGTCTTGTCTTGTCTTGTCTTTTTTCTCGTCTTGTTTCTTGTCTTGTTTCTTGTCTTGTTTCTTGTCTTGTTTCTTGTCTTGTTTCTTGTCTTGTTTCTTTTCTTTTCTTGTCTTGTTTTTAGTCTTGTTTCTTGTCTTGTTTCTTGTCTTGTTTTTCGTCTTGTTTCTTGTCTTGTTTCTTGTCTTGTTTCTTGTCTTGTCTTGTCTCGTGTCTTGTCTTGTTTTTTGTCTTGTTTCTTGTTTTCTTTCTGGTTTTTTTGTCTTGTTTCTTGTCTTGTCTTGTCTTGTTTCTTGTCTTGTCTTGTTTCTTGTCTTGTTTCTTGTCTTGTTTCTTGTCTTGTTTCTTGTCTTGTCTTCTCTTGATTCTTGTCTTGTTTCTTGTCTTGTTTCTTGTCTTGTTTCTTGTCTTGTCTTGTCTTGTTTCTTGTCTTGTCTTGTTTCTTGTCTTGTTTCTTGTCTTGTTTCTTGTCTTGTCTTCTCTTGTTTCTTGTCTTGTTTCTTGTCTTGTTTCTTGTCTTGTTTCTTGTCTTGTTTCTTGTCTTGTTTCTTGTCTTGTCTTGTCTTGTTTCTTGTCTTGTTTCTTGTCTTGTCTTCTTGTCTTGTCTTGTCTTGTTTCTTGTCTTGTCTTGTCTTGTCTTGTCTTGTCTTTTTTCTCGTCTTGTTTCTTGTCTTGTTTCTTGTCTTGTTTCTTGTCTTGTTTCTTGTCTTGTTTCTTGTCTTGTTTCTTGTCTTTTCTTGTCTTGTTTTTAGTCTTGTTTCTTGTCTTGTTTCTTGTCTTGTTTTTCGTCTTGTTTCTTGTCTTGTTTCTTGTCTTTTTTCTTGTCTTGTCTTGTCTTGTCTTGTCTTGTCTTGTTTCTCGTCTTGTTTCTTGTCTTGTTTCTTGTCTTGTTTCTTGTCTTTTTTCTTGTCTTGTTTTGTCTTGTTTCTTGTCTTGTTTCTTGTCTTGTTTCTTGTCTTGTTTCTTGTCTTTTTTTTTCTCTTGTTTCTTGTCTTGTTTTTTGTCTAGTTTCTTGTCTTGTCTTGTTTTTTGTCTTATTTCTTGTCTTGTTTCTTGTCTTGTTTCTGGTTTTTTTGTCTTGTTTCTTGTCTTGTTTCTTGTCGTGTTTCTTGTTTCTTGTCTTCTTTCTTGTCTTGTTTCTTGTCTTGTTTTTTGTCTTGTTTCTTGTCTTGTTTCTTGTCTTGTTTCTTGTCTTGTCTTGTCTTGTCTCGTGTCTTGTCTTGTTTTTTGTCTTCTTTCTTGTCTTGTTTCTTGTCTTGGTTCTTGTTTTTTGTCTTGTTTCTTGTCTTTTTTGTCTTCTTTCTTGTCTTGTTTCTTGTCTTGTTTCTGGTTTTTTTGTCTTGTTTCTTGTCTTGTTTCTTGTCTTGTTTCTTGTCTTGTTTCTTGTCTTTTTTCCTTGTCTTGTTTCTTGTCTTGTCTTGTCTTGTCTTGTTTCTTGTCTTGTCCTTTTTCTTGTCTTGTTTCTTGTGTTGTTTCTTGTCTTGTTTCTTGTCTTGTTTCTTGTCTTGTCTTGTCTTGTTTCTTGTCTTGTCTTGTCTTGTCTTGTCTTGTCTTGTTTCTCGTCTTGTTTCTTGTCTTGTTTCTTGTCTTGTTTCTTGTCTTGTTTCTTGTCTTGTCTTGTCTTGTTTCTTGTCTTGTTTCTTGTCTTGTTTCTTGTCTTCTTTCTTGTCTTGTTTCTTGTCTTGTTTCTTGTCTTGTTTCTTGTCTTGTCTTTTCTCGTGTCTTGTCTTGTTTTTTGTCTTGTTTCTTGTCTTGTTTCTGTTTTTTTTGTCTTGTTTCTTGTCTTGTTTCTTGTCTTGTTTCTTGTCTTGTTTCTTGTCTTGTTTCTTGTCTTGTCTTGTCTTGTTTCTTGTCTTGTCTTGTCTTGTCTTGTTTCTTGTCTTGTTTCTTGTCTTGTTTCTTGTCTTGTCTTGTCTTGTTTCTTGTCTTGTTTCTTGTCTTGTCTTCTTGTCTTGTCTTGTCTTGTTTCTTGTCTTGTCTTGTCTTGTCTTGTCTTGTCTTTTTTCTCGTCTTGTTTCTTGTCTTGTTTCTTGTCTTGTTTCTTGTCTTGTTTCTTGTCTTGTTTCTTGTCTTGTTTCTTGTCTTTTCTTGTCTTGTTTTTAGTCTTGTTTCTTGTCTTGTTTCTTGTCTTGTTTTTCGTCTTGTTTCTTGTCTTGTTTCTTGTCTTTTTTCTTGTCTTGTCTTGTCTTGTCTTGTCTTGTCTTGTTTCTCGTCTTGTTTCTTGTCTTGTTTCTTGTCTTGTTTCTTGTCTTTTTTCTTGTCTTGTTTTGTCTTGTTTCTTGTCTTGTTTCTTGTCTTGTTTCTTGTCTTGTTTCTTGTCTTTTTTTTTCTCTTGTTTCTTGTCTTGTTTTTTGTCTTGTTTCTTGTCTTGTCTTGTTTTTTGTCTTATTTCTTGTCTTGTTTCTTGTCTTGTTTCTGGTTTTTTTGTCTTGTTTCTTGTCTTGTTTCTTGTCGTGTTTCTTGTTTCTTGTCTTCTTTCTTGTCTTGTTTCTTGTCTTGTTTTTTGTCTTGTTTCTTGTCTTGTTTCTTGTCTTGTTTCTTGTCTTGTTTCTTGTCTTGTTTCTTGTCTTGTTTCCTGTCTTGTGTCTTGTCTTGTCTTGTTTTGTTTCTCGTCTTGTTTCTTGTCTTGTTTCTTGTCTTGTTTCTTGTCTTGTTTCTTGTCTTGTTTCTTGTCTTGTCTTCTCTTGTTTCTTGTCTTGTTTCTTGTCTTGTTTCTTGTCTTGTTTCTTGTCTTGTCTTGTCTTGTCTTGTCTTGTTTCTTATCTTGTCCTTTTTCTTGTCTTGTTTCTTGTCTTGTTTCTTGTCTTGTCTTGTCTTGTTTCTTGTCTTGTCTTGTCTTGTCTTGTTTCTCGTCTTGCTTCTTGTCTTGTTTCTTGTCTTGTTTCTTGTCTTGTTTCTTGTCTTGTTTCTTGTCTTGTTTCTTCTCTTGTCTTGTCTTGTTTCTTGTCTTGTTTCTTGTCTTGTTTCTTGTCTTGTTTCTTGTCTTGTTTCTTGTCTTGTTTCTTGTCTTGTTTCTTGTCTTGTTTTTTGTCTTGTTTTTTGTCTTGTTTCTTGTCTTGTTTCTGGTTTTTTTGTCTTGTTTCTTGTCTTGTTTCTTGTCTTGTTTCTTGTCTTGTTTCTTGTCTTGTTTCTTGTCTTGTTTCTTGTCTTGTTTCTTGTCTCGTTTCTTGTCTTGTCTTGTCTTGTCTTGTTTCTTGTCTTGTTTCTTGTCTTGTCTTGTTTCTTGTCTTGTTTCTTGTTTCTTGTCTTGTTTCTTGTCTTGTCTTGTCTCGTGTCTTGTCTTGTTTTTTGTCTTGTTTCTTGTCTTCTTTCTTGTCTTGTTTCTGGTTTTTTTGTCCTCTTTCTTGTCTTGTTTCTTGTCTTGTTTCTTGTCTTGTTTCTTGTCTTGTTTCTTGTCTTGTTTCTTGTCTTGTTTCTTGTCTTGTCTTCTCTTGTTTCTTGTCTTGTTTCTTGTCTTATCTTCTCTTGTTTCTTGTCTTGTTTCTTGTCTTGTCGTGTTTCTTGTCTTCTCTTGTTTCTTGTCTTGTTTCTTGTCTTGTTTCTTGTCTTGTTTCTTGTCTTGTTTCTTGTCTTGTTTCTGGTTTTTTTGTCTTGTTTCTTGTCTTGTTTCTTGTCTTGTTTCTTGTCTTGTTTCTTGTCTTGTTTCTTGTCTTGTTTCTTGTCTTGTCTTGTCTTGTTTCTTGTCTTGTCTTGTCTTGTCTTGTTTCTTGTCTTGTTTCTTGTCTTGTTTCTTGTCTTGTTTGTTGTCTTGTCTTGTCTTGTTTCTGGTTTTTTTGTCTTGTTTCTTGTCTTGTTTCTTGTCTTGTTTCTTGTCTTGTTTCTTGTCTTGTTTCTTGTCTTGTTTCTTGTCTTGTTTCTTGTCTTGTTTCTTGTCTTGTTTCTTGTCTTTTTTTCTTGTCTTGTTTCTTGTCTTGTCGTGTCTTGTCTTGTTTCTTGTCTTGTTTCTTGTCTTGTTTCTTGTCTTGTTTCTTGTCTTGTTTCTTGTCTTGTTTTTTGTCTTGTTTCTTGTCTTGTTTCTTGTCTTGTCTTGTCTCGTGTCTTGTCTTGTTTTTTCTCTTGTTTCTTGTCTTGTTTCTTGTCTTGTTTCTTGTCTTGTTTCTTGTCTTGTTTCTTGTCTTGTTTCTGGTTTTTTTGTCTTGTTTCTTGTCTTGTTTCTTGTCTTGTTTCTTGTCTTGTTTCTTGTCTTGTTTCTTGTCTTGTTTCTTGTCTTGTTTCTTGTCTTTTTTCCTTGTCTTGTTTCTTGTCTTGTCGTGTCTTGTCTTGTTTCTTGTCTTGTTTCTTGTCTTGTTTCTTGTCTTGTTTTTTCTCTTGTTTCTTGTCTTGTTTCTTGTCTTGTTTCTTGTCTTGTTTCTTGTCTTGTTTCTTGTCTTGTTTCTTGTCTTGTTTCTTGTCTTGTTTCTTGTCTTGTTTCTTGTCTTGTTTCTTGTCTTGTTTCTTGTCTTGTTTCTTGTCTTTTTCCTTGTGTTTTTTGTCTTGTTTCTTGTCTTGTTTCTTGTCTTGTTTCTTGTCTTGTTTCTTGTCTTGTTTCTTGTCTTGTTTCTTGTCTTGTTTCTTGTCTTGTTTCTTGTCTTGTTTCTTGTCTTGTTTCTTGTCTTGTGTCTTGTCTTGTCTTGTCTTGTTTCTCGTCTTGTTTCTTGTCTTGTTTCTGGTTTTTTTGTCTTGTTTCTTGTCTTGTTTCTTGTCTTGTTTCTTGTCTTGTTTCTTGTCTTGTTTCTTGTCTTGTCTTGTCTTGTTTCTTGTCTTGTCTTGTCTTGTCTTGTTTCTTGTCTTGTTTCTTGTCTTGTTTCTTGTCTTGTTTCTTGTCTTGTCTTCTCTTGTTTCTTGTCTTGTTTCTTGTCTTGTTTCTTGTCTTGTTTCTTGTCTTGTTTCTTGTCTTTTTTCTTGTCTTGTTTTTTGTCTTGTTTCTTGTCTTGTTTCTTGTCTTGTTTCTTGTCTTGTTTCTTGTCTTGTTTCTTGTCTTGTTTCTTGTCTTGTTTCTTGTCTTGTTTCTTGTCTTGTTTCTTGTCTTGTTTCCTGTCTTGTGTCTTGTCTTGTCTTGTTTTGTTTCTCGTCTTGTTTCTTGTCTTGTTTCTTGTCTTGTTTCTTGTCTTGTTTCTTCTCTTGTTTCTTGTCTTGTCTTCTCTTGTTTCTTGTCTTGTTTCTTGTCTTGTTTCTTGTCTTGTTTCTTGTCTTGTCTTGTCTTGTCTTGTCTTGTTTCTTATCTTGTCCTTTTTCTTGTCTTGTTTCTTGTCTTGTTTCTTGTCTTGTTTCTTGTCTTGTTTCTTGTCTTGTTTCTTGTCTTGTTTCTTGTCTTGTTTCTTGTCTTGTTTCTTGTCTTGTTTCTTGTCTTGTTTCTTGTCTTGTTTCTTGTCTTGTTTCTTGTCTTGTGTCTTGTCTTGTCTTGTCTTGTTTCTCGTCTTGTTTCTTGTCTTGTTTCTTGTCTTGTTTCTTGTCTTGTTTCTTGTCTTGTTTCTTGTCTTGTTTCTTGTCTTGTCTTGTCTTGTTTCTTGTCTTGTCTTGTCTTGTCTTTTCTTGTCTTGTCTTGTTTCTTGTCTTTTTTCTTGTCTTGTTTCTTGTCTTGTCTTCTCTTTTTTCTTGTCTTGTTATATGTCTTGTTTCTTGTCTTGTTTCTTGTGTTGCTTCTTGTCTTGTTTCTTGTCTTGTCTTGTGTTGTCTTGTTTCTTGTCTTGTTTCTTGTCTTGTTTCTTGTCTTGTTTCTTGTCTTGTTTCTTGTCTTGTTTCTTGTCTTGTTTCTTTTCTTGTTTCTTGTCTTGTTTCTTGTCTTGTCTTGTCTTGTTTCTTGTCTTGTTTCTTGTCTTGTTTCTTTTCTTGTTTCTTGTCTTGTCTTGTCTCGTGTCTTGTCTTGTTTTTTGTCTTCTTTCTTGTCTTGTTTCTTGTCTTTTTTCTGGTTTTTTGTCTTGTTTCTTGTCTTGTTTCTTGTCTTGTTTCTTGTCTTGTTTCTTGTCTTGTTTCTTGTCTTGTTTCTTGTCTTCTCTTGTCTTGTTTCTTGTCTTGTTTTGTCTTGTCTTGTTTCTTGTCTTGTTTCTTGTCTTGTTTCTTGTCTTCTCTTGTCTTGTTTCTTGTCTTGTTTTGTCTTGTCTTGTTTCTTGTCTTGTTTCTTGTCTTGTTTCTTGTCTTGTTTCTTGTCTTGTTTTTTGTCTTGTTTCTTGTCTTGTTTCTTGTCTTGTCTTGTCTCGTGTCTTGTCTTGTTTTTTGTCTTGTTTCTTGTCTTGTTTCTTGTCTTGTTTCTGGTTTTTTTGTCTTGTTTCTTGTCTTGTTTCTTGTCTAGTTTCTTGTCTTGTTTCTTGTCTTGTTTCTTGTCTTGTTTCTTGTCTTGTTTCTTGTCTTGTTTCTTGTCTTGTTTCTTGTCTTTTTTCTTGTCTTGTTTTTTGTCTTGTTTCTTGTCTTGTTTCTTGTCTTGTTTCTTGTCTTGTTTCTTGTCTTGTTTCTTGTCTTGTTTCTTGTCTTGTTTCTTGTCTTGTTTCTTGTCTTGTTTCTTGTCTTGTTTCTTGTCTTGTGTCTTGTCTTGTCTTGTCTTGTTTCTCGTCTTGTTTCTTGTCTTGTTTCTTGTCTTGTTTCTTGTCTTGTTTCTTGTCTTGTTTCTTGTCTTGTTTTCTCTTGTTTCTTGTCTTGTTTCTTGTCTTGTTTCTTGTCTTGTTTCTTGTCTTGTCTTGTCTTCTCTTGTCTTGTTTCTTATCTTGTCCTTTTTCTTGTCTTGTTTCTTGTCTTGTTTCTTGTCTTGTCTTGTCTTGTTTCTTGTCTTGTCTTGTCTTGTCTTGTCTTGTTTCTCGTCTTTCTTCTTGTCTTGTTTCTTGTCTTGTTTCTTGTCTTGTTTCTTGTCTTGTTTCTTGTCTTGTTTCTTGTCTTGTTTCTTGTCTTGTTTCTTGTCTTGTCTTGTCTTGTTTCTTGTCTTGTTTCTTGTCTTGTTTCTTGTCTTGTTTTTTGTCTTGTTTCTTGTCTTGTTTCTTGTCGACTTGTTTCTTGTCTTGTCTTGTCTCGTGTCTTGTCTTGTTTTTTGTCTTGTTTCTGGTTTTTTTGTCTTGTTTCTTGTCTTGTTTCTGGTTTTTTTGTCTTGTTTCTTGTCTTGTTTCTTGTCTTGTTTCTTGTCTTGTTTCTTGTCTTGTTTCTTGTCTTGTTTCTTGTCTTGTTTCTTGTCTTGTTTCTTGTCTTGTCTTGTCTTGTTTCTTGTCTTGTCTTGTCTTGTTTCTGGTTTTTTTGTCTTGTTTCTTGTCTTGTTTCTTGTCTTGTTTCTTGTCTTGTTTCTTGTCTTGTTTCTTGTCTTGTTTCTTGTCTTTTTTCCTTGTCTTGTTTCTTGTCTTGTCGTGTCTTGTCTTGTTTCTTGTCTTGTTTCTTGTCTTGTTTCTTGTCTTGTTTCTTGTCTTGTTTCTTGTCTTGTTTTTTGTCTTGTTTCTTGTCTTGTTTCTTGTCTTGTCTTGTCTCGTGTCTTGTCTTGTTTTTTCTCTTGTTTCTTGTCTTGTTTCTTGTCTTGTTTCTGGTTTTTTTGTCTTGTTTCTTGTCTTGTTTCTTGTCTTGTTTCTTGTCTTGTTTCTTGTCTTGTTTCTTGTCTTGTTTCTTCTCTTGTTTCTTGTCTTGTTTCTTGTCTTGTTTCTTGTCTTGTTTCTTGTCTTTTTCCTTGTCTTGTTTTTTGTCTTGTTTCTTGTCTTGTTTCTTGTCTTGTTTCTTGTCTTATTTCTTGTCTTGTTTCTTGTCTTGTTTCTTGTCTTGTTTCTTGTCTTGTTTCTTGTCTTGTTTCTTGTCTTGTTTCTTGTCTTGTTTCTTGTCTTGTTTCTTGTCTTGTGTCTTGTCTTGTCTTGTCTTGTTTCTCGTCTTGTTTCTTGTCTTGTTTCTTGTCTTGTTTCTGGTTTTTTTGTCTTGTTTCTTGTCTTGTTTCTTGTCTTGTTTCTTGTCTTGTTTCTTGTCTTGTTTCTTGTCTTGTCTTGTCTTGTTTCTTGTCTTGTCTTGTCTTGTCTTGTTTCTTGTCTTTTTTCTTGTCTTGTTTCTTGTCTTGTTTCTTGTCTTGTTTCTTGTCTTGTCTTGTCTTGTCTTGTTTCTTGTCTTGTCCTTTTTCTTGTCTTGTTTCTTGTCTTGTTTCTTGTCTTGTTTCTTGTCTTGTTTCTTGTCTTGTCTTGTCTTGTTTCTTGTCTTGTCTTGTCTTGTCTTGTCTTGTCTTGTTTCTCGTCTTGTTTCTTGTCTTGTTTCTTGTCTTGTTTCTTGTCTTGTTTCTTGTCTTGTCTTGTCTTGTTTCTTGTCTTGTTTCTTGTCTTGTTTCTTGTCTTCTTTCTTGTCTTGTTTCTTGTCTTGTTTCTTGTCTTGTTTCTTGTCTTGTCTTTTCTCGTGTCTTGTCTTGTTTTTTGTCTTGTTTCTTGTCTTGTTTCTGGTTTTTTTGTCTTGTTTCTTGTCTTGTTTCTTGTCTTGTTTCTTGTCTTGTTTCTTGTCTTGTTTCTTGTCTTGTTTCTTGTCTTGTTTCTTGTCTTGTTTCTTGTCTTGTCTTGTCTTGTTTCTTGTCTTGTCTTGTCTTGTCTTGTTTCTTGTCTTGTTTCTTGTCTTGTTTCTTGTCTTGTTTCTTGTCTTGTCTTCTCTTGTTTCTTGTCTTGTTTCTTGTCTTGTTTCTTCTCTTGTTTCTTGTCTTGTTTCTTGTCTTTTTTCTTGTCTTGTTTTTTGTCTTGTTTCTTGTCTTGTTTCTTGTCTTGTTTCTTGCCTTGTTTCTTGTCTTGTTTCTTGTCTTGTTTCTTGTCTTGTTTCTTGTCTTGTTTCTTGTCTTGTTTCCTGTCTTGTGTCTTGTCTTGTCTTGTTTTGTTTCTCGTCTTGTTTCTTGTCTTGTTTCTTGTCTTGTTTCTTGTCTTGTTTCTTGTCTTGTTTCTTGTCTTGTCTTCTCTTGTTTCTTGTCTTGTTTCTTGTCTTGTTTCTTGTCTTGTTTCTTGTCTTGTCTTGTCTTGTCTTGTCTTGTTTCTTATCTTGTCCTTTTTCTTGTCTTGTTTCTTGTCTTGTTTCTTGTCTTGTCTTGTCTTGTCTTGTCTTGTCTTGTTTCTCGTCTTGCTTCTTGTCTTGTTTCTTGTCTTGTTTCTTGTCTTGTTTCTTGTCTTGTTTCTTGTCTTGTTTCTTGTCTTGTTTCTTGTCTTGTTTCTTGTCTTGTTTCTTGTCTTGTTTCTTGTCTTGTTTTTTGTCTTGTTTCTTGTCTTGTTTCTTGTCTTGTTTCTGGTTTTTTTGTCTTGTTTCTTGTCTTGTTTCTTGTCTTGTTTCTTGTCTTGTTTCTTGTCTTGTTTCTTGTCTTGTTTCTTGTCTTTTTTCTTGTCTTTTTTCTTGTCTTGTTTTTTGTCTTGTTTCTTGTCTTGTTTCTTGTCTTGTTTCTTGTCTTGTTTCTTGTCTTGTTTCTTGTCTTGTTTCTTGTCTTGTTTCTTGTCTTGTTTCTTGTCTTGTTTCTTGTCTTGTTTCTTGTCTTGTTTCTTGTCTTGTTTCTTGTCTTGTTTCTTGTCTTGTTTCTTGTCTTTTTTCTTGTCTTGTTTCTTGTCTTGTTTCTTGTCTTGTTTCTTGTCTTGTTTCTTGTCTTGTGTCTTGTCTTGTCTTGTCTTGTTTCTCGTCTTGTTTCTTGTCTTGTTTCTTGTCTTGTTTCTTGTCTTGTTTCTTGTCTTGTTTCTTGTCTTGTTTCTTGTCTTGTTTCTTGTCTTGTCTTGTCTTGTTTCTTGTCTTGTCTTGTCTTGTCTTGTTTCTTGTCTTGTTTCTTGTCTTTTTTCTTGTCTTGTTTCTTGTCTTGTCTTCTCTTTTTTCTTGTCTTGTTAATTGTCTTGTTTCTTGTCTTGTTTCTTGTGTTGCTTCTTGTCTTGTTTCTTGTCTTGTCTTGTGTTGTCTTGTTACTTGTCTTGTTTCTTGTCTTGTCTTCTCTTGTTTCTTTTCTTGTTTCTTGTCTTGTTTCTTGTCTTGTCTTGTCTTGTTTCTTGTCTTGTTTCTTGTCTTGTTTCTTGTCTTGTTTCTTGTCTTGTCTTGTCTCGTGTCTTGTCTTGTTTTTTGTCTTCTTTCTTGTCTTGTTTCTTGTCGTTTTTCTGGTTTTTTGTCTTGTTTCTTGTCTTGTTTCTTGTCTTGTTTCTTGTCTTGTTTCTTGTCTTGTTTCTTGTCTTGTTTCTTGTCTTCTCTTGTCTTGTTTCTTGTCTTGTTTTGTCTTGTCTTGTTTCTTGTCTTGTTTCTTGTCTTGTTTCTTGTCTTCTCTTGTCTTGTTTCTTGTCTTGTTTTGTCTTGTCTTGTTTCTTGTCTTGTTTCTTGTCTTGTTTCTTGTCTTGTTTCTTGTCTTGTTTTTTGTCTTGTTTCTTGTCTTGTTTCTTGTCTTGTCTTGTCTCGTGTCTTGTCTTGTTTTTTGTCTTGTTTCTTGTCTTGTTTCTTGTCTTGTTTCTGGTTTTTTTGTCTTGTTTCTTGTCTTGTTTCTTGTCTAGTTTCTTGTCTTGTTTCTTGTCTTGTTTCTTGTCTTGTTTCTTGTCTTGTTTCTTGTCTTGTTTCTTGTCTTGTTTCTTGTCTTGTTTCTTGTCTTGTTTCTTGTCTTGTTTCTTGTCTTTTTTCTTGTCTTGTTTCTTGTCTTGTTTCTTGTCTTGTTTCTTGTCTTGTGTCTTGTCTTGTCTTGTCTTGTTTCTCGTCTTGTTTCTTGTCTTGTTTCTTGTCTTGTTTCTTGTCTTGTTTCTTGTCTTGTTTCTTGTCTTGTTTCTTGTCTTGTTTCTTGTCTTGTTTCTTGTCTTGTCTTGTCTTGTTTCTTGTCTTGTCTTGTCTTGTCTTGTTTCTTGTCTTGTTTCTTGTCTTTTTTCTTGTCTTGTTTCTTGTCTTGTCTTCTCTTTTTTCTTGTCTTGTTAATTGTCTTGTTTCTTGTCTTGTTTCTTGTGTTGCTTCTTGTCTTGTTTCTTGTCTTGTCTTGTGTTGTCTTGTTACTTGTCTTGTTTCTTGTCTTGTCTTCTCTTGTTTCTTTTCTTGTTTCTTGTCTTGTTTCTTGTCTTGTCTTGTCTTGTTTCTTGTCTTGTTTCTTGTCTTGTTTCTTGTCTTGTTTCTTGTCTTGTCTTGTCTCGTGTCTTGTCTTGTTTTTTGTCTTCTTTCTTGTCTCGTTTCTTGTCTTTTTTCTGGTTTTTTGTCTTGTTTCTTGTCTTGTTTCTTGTCTTGTTTCTTGTCTTGTTTCTTGTCTTGTTTCTTGTCTTGTTTCTTGTCTTCTCTTGTCTTGTTTCTTGTCTTGTTTTGTCTTGTCTTGTTTCTTGTCTTGTTTCTTGTCTTGTTTCTTGTCTTCTCTTGTCTTGTTTCTTGTCTTGTTTTGTCTTGTCTTGTTTCTTGTCTTGTTTCTTGTCTTGTTTCTTGTCTTGTTTCTTGTCTTGTTTTTTGTCTTGTTTCTTGTCTTGTTTCTTGTCTTGTCTTGTCTCGTGTCTTGTCTTGTTTTTTGTCTTGTTTCTTGTCTTGTTTCTTGTCTTGTTTCTGGTTTTTTTGTCTTGTTTCTTGTCTTGTTTCTTGTCTAGTTTCTTGTCTTGTTTCTTGTCTTGTTTCTTGTCTTGTTTCTTGTCTTGTTTCTTGTCTTGTTTCTTGTCTTGTTTCTTGTCTTTTTTCTTGTCTTGTTTTTTGTCTTGTTTCTTGTCTTGTTTCTTGTCTTGTTTCTTGTCTTCTTTCTTGTCTTGTTTCTTGTCTTGTTTCTTGTCTTGTTTCTTGTCTTGTTTCTTGTCTTGTTTCTTGTCTTGTGTCTTGTCTTGTCTTGTCTTGTTTCTCGTCTTGTTTCTTGTCTTGTTTCTTGTCTTGTTTCTTGTCTTGTTTCTTGTCTTGTTTCTTGTCTTGTCTTCTCTTGTTTCTTGTCTTGTTTCTTCTCTTGCTTCTTGTCTTGTTTCTTGTCTTGTTTCTTGTCTTGTCTTGTCTTGTCTTGTCTTGTTTCTTATCTTGTCCTTTTTCTTGTCTTGTTTCTTGTCTTGTTTTTAGTCTTGTCTTGTCTTGTTTCTTGTCTTGTCTTGTCTTGTCTTGTCTTGTTTCTCGTCTTGCTTCTTGTCTTGTTTCTTGTCTTGTTTCTTGTCTTGTTTCTTGTCTTGTTTCTTGTCTTGTTTCTTGTCTTGTTTCTTGTCTTGTCTTGTCTTGTTTCTTTTCTTGTTTCTTGTCTTGTTTCTTGTCTTGTTTCTTGTCTTGTTTCTTGTCTTGTTTCTTGTCTTGTTTCTTGTCTTGTTTCTTGTCTTGTTTCTTGTCTTTTTTCTTGTCTTGTTTCTTGTCTTGTTTCTTGTCTTGTTTCTTGTCTTGTGTCTTGTCTTGTCTTGTCTTGTTTCTCGTCTTGTTTCTTGTCTTGTTTCTTGTCTTGTTTCTTGTCTTGTTTCTTGTCTTGTTTCTTGTCTTGTTTCTTGTCTTGTTTCTTGTCTTGTTTCTTGTCTTGTCTTGTCTTGTTTCTTGTCTTGTCTTGTCTTGTCTTGTTTCTTGTCTTGTTTCTTGTCTTTTTTCTTGTCTTGTTTCTTGTCTTGTCTTCTCTTTTTTCTTGTCTTGTTAATTGTCTTGTTTCTTGTCTTGTTTCTTGTGTTGCTTCTTGTCTTGTTTCTTGTCTTGTCTTGTGTTGTCTTGTTACTTGTCTTGTTTCTTGTCTTGTCTTCTCTTGTTTCTTTTCTTGTTTCTTGTCTTGTTTCTTGTCTTGTCTTGTCTTGTTTCTTGTCTTGTTTCTTGTCTTGTTTCTTGTCTTGTTTCTTGTCTTGTCTTGTCTCGTGTCTTGTCTTGTTTTTTGTCTTCTTTCTTGTCTCGTTTCTTGTCTTTTTTCTGGTTTTTTGTCTTGTTTCTTGTCTTGTTTCTTGTCTTGTTTCTTGTCTTGTTTCTTGTCTTGTTTCTTGTCTTGTTTCTTGTCTTCTCTTGTCTTGTTTCTTGTCTTGTTTTGTCTTGTCTTGTTTCTTGTCTTGTTTCTTGTCTTGTTTCTTGTCTTCTCTTGTCTTGTTCCTTGTCTTGTTTTGTCTTGTCTTGTTTCTTGTCTTGTTTCTTGTCTTGTTTCTTGTCTTGTTTCTTGTCTTGTTTTTTGTCTTGTTTCTTGTCTTGTTTCTTGTCTTGTCTTGTCTCGTGTCTTGTCTTGTTTTTTGTCTTGTTTCTTGTCTTGTTTCTTGTCTTGTTTCTGGTTTTTTTGTCTTGTTTCTTGTCTTGTTTCTTGTCTAGTTTCTTGTCTTGTTTCTTGTCTTGTTTCTTGTCTTGTTTCTTGTCTTGTTTCTTGTCTTGTTTCTTGTCTTGTTTCTTGTCTTTTTTCTTGTCTTGTTTTTTGTCTTGTTTCTTGTCTTGTTTCTTGTCTTGTTTCTTGTCTTGTTTCTTGTCTTGTTTCTTGTCTTGTTTCTTGTCTTGTTTCTTGTCTTGTTTCTTGTCTTGTTTCTTGTCTTGTGTCTTGTCTTGTCTTGTCTTGTTTCTCGTCTTGTTTCTTGTCTTGTTTCTTGTCTTGTTTCTTGTCTTGTTTCTTGTCTTGTTTCTTGTCTTGTCTTCTCTTGTTTCTTGTCTTGTTTCTTCTCTTGTTTCTTGTCTTGTTTCTTGTCTTGTTTCTTGTCTTGTCTTGTCTTGTCTTGTCTTGTTTCTTATCTTGTCCTTTTTCTTGTCTTGTTTCTTGTCTTGTTTTTAGTCTTGTCTTGTCTTGTTTCTTGTCTTGTCTTGTCTTGTCTTGTCTTGTTTCTCGTCTTGCTTCTTGTCTTGTTTCTTGTCTTGTTTCTTGTCTTGTTTCTTGTCTTGTTTCTTGTCTTGTTTCTTGTCTTGTTTCTTGTCTTGTCTTGTCTTGTTTCTTTTCTTGTTTCTTGTCTTGTTTCTTGTCCTGTTTTTTGTCTTGTTTCTTGTCTTGTTTCTTGTCGACTTGTTTCTTGTCTTGTCTTGTCTCGGGTCTTGTCTTGTTTTTTGTCTTGTTTCTTGTTTTTTTGTCTTGTTTCTTGTCTTGTTTCTGGTTTTTTTGTCTTGTTTCTTGTCTTGTTTCTTGTCTTGTTTCTTGTCTTGTTTCTTGTCTTGTTTCTTGTCTTGTTTCTTGTCTTGTTTCTTGTCTTGTCTTGTCTTGTCTTGTTTCTTGTCTTGTCTTGTCTTGTTTCTGGTTTTTTTGTCTTGTTTCTTGTCTTGTTTCTTGTCTTGTTTCTTGTCTTGTTTCTTGTTTTGTTTCTTGTCTTGTTTCTTGTCTTTTTTCCTTGTCTTGTTTCTTGTCTTGTCGTGTCTTGTCTTGTTTCTTGTCTTGTTTCTTGTCTTGTTTCTTGTCTTGTTTCTTGTCTTGTTTTTTGTCTTGTTTCTTGTCTTGTTTCTTGTCTTGTCTTGTCTCGTGTCTTGTCTTGTTTTTTCTCTTGTTTCTTGTCTTGTTTCTTGTCTTGTTTCTGGTTTTTTTGTCTTGTTTCTTGTCTTGTTTCTTGTCTTGTTTCTTGTCTTGTTTCTTGTCTTGTTTCTTGTCTTGTTTCTTGTCTTGTTTCTTGTCTTGTTTCTTGTCTTGTTTCTTGTCTTGTTTCTTGTCTTGTTTCTTGTCTTTTTCCTTGTCTTGTTTTTTGTCTTGTTTCTTGTCTTGTTTCTTGTCATGTTTCTTGTCTTGTTTCTTGTCTTGTTTCTTGTCTTGTTTCTTGTCTTGTTTCTTGTCTTGTTTCTTGTCTTGTTTCTTGTCTTGTTTCTTGTCTTGTTTCTTGTCTTGTGTCTTGTCTTGTCTTGTCTTGTTTCTCGTCTTGTTTCTTGTCTTGTTTCTTGTCTTGTTTCTGGTTTTTTTGTCTTGTTTCTTGTCTTGTATCTTGTCTTGTTTCTTGTCTTGTTTCTTGTCTTGTTTCTTGTCTTGTTTCTTGTCTTGTCTTGTCTTGTTTCTTGTCGTGTCTTGTCTTGTCTTGTTTCTTGTCTTGTTTCTTGTCTTGTTTCTTGTCTTGTTTCTTGTCTTGTTTCTTGTCTTGTCTTGTCTTGTCTTGTTTCTTGTCTTGTCCTTTTTCTTGTCTTGTTTCTTGTCTTGTTTCTTGTCTTGTTTCTTGTCTTGTTTCTTGTCTTGTCTTGTCTTGTTTCTTGTCTTGTCTTGTCTTGTCTTGTCTTGTCTTGTCTTGTTTCTCGTCTTGTTTCTTGTCTTGTTTCTTGTCTTGTTTCTTGTCTTGTTTCTTGTCTTGTCTTGTCTTGTTTCTTGTCTTGTTTCTTGTCTTGTTTCTTGTCTTCTTTCTTGTCTTGTTTCTTGTCTTGTTTCTTGTCTTGTTTCTTGTCTTGTCTTTTCTCGTGTCTTGTCTTGTTTTTTGTCTTGTTTCTTGTCTTGTTTCTGGTTTTTTTGTCTTGTTTCTTGTCTTGTTTCTTGTCTTGTTTCTTGTCTTGTTTCTTGTCTTGTTTCTTGTCTTGTTTCTTGTCTTGTTTCTTGTCTTGTTTCTTGTCTTGTTTCTTGTCTTGTCTTGTCTTGTTTCTTGTCTTGTCTTGTCTTGTCTTGTTTCTTGTCTTGTTTCTTGTCTTGTTTCTTGTCTTGTCTTCTCTTGTTTCTTGTCTTGTTTCTTGTCTTGTTTCTTGTCTTGTCTTGTCTTGTTTCTTGTCTTGTTTCTTGTCTTGTTTCTTGTCTTGTTTTTTGTCTTGTTTCTTGTCTTGTTTCTTGTCGACTTGTTTCTTGTCTTGTCTTGTCTTGTGTCTTGTCTTGTTTTTTGTCTTGTTTCTGGTTTTTTTGTCTTGTTTCTTGTCTTGTTTCTGTTTTTTTTGTCTTGTTTCTTGTCTTGTTTCTTGTCTTGTTTCTTGTCTTGTTTCTTGTCTTGTTTCTTGTCTTGTTTCTTGTCTTGTTTCTTGTCTTGTCTTGTCTTGTCTTGTTTCTTGTCTTGTTTCTTGTCTTGTTTCTTGTCTTGTCTTGTCTTGTCTTGTTTCTTGTCTTGTCTTGTCTTGTTTCTGGTTTTTTTGTCTTGTTTCTTGTCTTGTTTCTTGTCTTGTTTCTTGTCTTGTTTCTTGTCTTGTTTCTTGTCTTGTTTCTTGTCTTTTTTCCTTGTCTTGTTTCTTGTCTTGTCGTGTCTTGTCTTGTTTCTTGTCTTGTTTCTTGTCTTGTTTCTTGTCTTGTTTCTTGTCTTGTTTCTTGTCTTGTTTTTTGTCTTGTTTCTTGTCTTGTTTCTTGTCTTGTCTTGTCTCGTGTCTTGTCTTGTTTTTTCTCTTGTTTCTTGTCTTGTTTCTTGTCTTGTTTCTGGTTTTTTTGTCTTGTTTCTTGTCTTGTTTCTTGTCTTGTTTCTTGTCTTGTTTCTTGTCTTGTTTCTTGTCTTGTCTTGTCTTGTCTTGTCTTGTCTTGTTTCTCGTCTTGTTTCTTGTCTTATTTCTTGTCTTGTTTCTTGTCTTGTTTCTTGTCTTGTCTTGTCTTGTTTCTTGTCTTGTTTCTTGTCTTGTTTCTTGTCTTGTTTCTTGTCTTGTGTCTTGTCTTGTCTTGTCTTGTTTCTCGTCTTGTTTCTTGTCTTGTTTCTTGTCTTGTTTCTGGTTTTTTTGTCTTGTTTCTTGTCTTGTTTCTTGTTTTTTTTCTTGTCTTGTTTCTTGTCTTGTTTCTTGTCTTGTTTCTTGTCTTGTCTTGTCTTGTTTCTTGTCTTGTCTTGTCTTGTCTTGTTTCTTGTCTTGTTTCTTGTCTTGTTTCTTGTCTTGTCTTGTCTTGTCTTGTTTCTTGTCTTGTCCTTTTTCTTGTCTTGTTTCTTGTTTTGTTTCTTGTCTTGTTTCTTGTCTTGTTTCTTGTCTTGTCTTGTCTTGTTTCTTGTCTTGTCTTGTCTTGTCTTGTCTTGTCTTGTCTTGTTTCTCGTCTTGTTTCTTGTCTTGTTTCTTGTCTTGTTTCTTGTCTTGTTTCTTGTCTTGTCTTGTCTTGTTTCTTGTCTTGTTTCTTGTCTTCTTTCTTGTCTTGTTTCTTGTCTTTTTTCCTTGTCTTGTTTCTTGTCTTGTCTCTTGTCTTGTTTCTTGTCTTGTGTCTTGTCTTGTCTTGTCTTGTTTCTCGTCTTGTTTCTTGTCTTGTTTCTTGTCTTGTTTCTGGTTTTTTTGTCTTGTTTCTTGTCTTGTTTCTTGTCTTGTTTCTTGTCTTGTCTTGTGTTGTCTTGTTTCTTGTCTTGTTTCTTGTCTTGTTTCTTGTCTTGTTTCTTGTCTTGTTTCTTGTCTTGTTTCTTGTCTTGTTTCTTTTCTTGTTTCTTGTCTTGTTTCTTGTCTTGTCTTGTCTTGTTTCTTGTCTTGTTTCTTGTCTTGTTTCTTTTCTTGTTTCTTGTCTTGTCTTGTCTCGTGTCTTGTCTTGTTTTTTGTCTTCTTTCTTGTCTTGTTTCTTGTCTTTTTTCTGGTTTTTTGTCTTGTTTCTTGTCTTGTTTCTTGTCTTGTTTCTTTTCTTGTTTCTTGTCTTGTTTCTTGTCTTGTTTCTTGTCTTGTTTCTTGTCTTGTTTCTTGTCTTCTCTTGTCTTGTTTCTTGTCTTGTTTTGTCTTGTCTTGTTTCTTGTCTTGTTTCTTGTCTTGTTTCTTGTCTTCTCTTGTCTTGTTTCTTGTCTTGTTTTGTCTTGTCTTGTTTCTTGTCTTGTTTCTTGTCTTGTTTCTTGTCTTGTTTCTTGTCTTGTTTTTTGTCTTGTTTCTTGTCTTGTTTCTTGTCTTGTCTTGTCTCGTGTCTTGTCTTGTTTTTTGTCTTGTTTCTTGTCTTGTTTCTTGTCTTGTTTCTGGTTTTTTTGTCTTGTTTCTTGTCTTGTTTCTTGTCTAGTTTCTTGTCTTGTTTCTTGTCTTGTTTCTTGTCTTGTTTCTTGTCTTGTTTCTTGTCTTGTTTCTTGTCTTGTTTCTTGTCTTGTTTCTTGTCTTTTTTCTTGTCTTGTTTTTTGTCTTGTTTCTTGTCTTGTTTCTTGTCTTGTTTCTTGTCTTGTTTCTTGTCTTGTTTCTTGTCTTGTTTCTTGTCTTGTTTCTTGTCTTGTTTCTTGTCTTGTTTCTTGTCTTGTTTCTTGTCTTGTGTCTTGTCTTGTCTTGTCTTGTTTCTCGTCTTGTTTCTTGTCTTGTTTCTTGTCTTGTTTCTTGTCTTGTTTCTTGTCTTGTTTCTTGTCTTGTCTTCTCTTGTTTCTTGTCTTGTTTCTTGTCTTGTTTCTTGTCTTGTTTCTTGTCTTGTCTTGTCTTCTCTTGCCTTGTTTCTTATCTTGTCCTTTTTCTTGTCTTGTTTCTTGTCTTGTTTCTTGTCTTGTCTTGTCTTGTTTCTTGTCTTGTCTTGTCTTGTCTTGTCTTGTTTCTCGTCTTTCTTCTTGTCTTGTTTCTTGTCTTGTTTCTTGTCTTGTTTCTTGTCTTGTTTCTTGTCTTGTTTCTTGTCTTGTTTCTTGTCTTGTTTCTTGTCTTGTCTTGTCTTGTTTCTTGTCTTGTTTCTTGTCTTGTTTCTTGTCTTGTTTTTTGTCTTGTTTCTTGTCTTGTTTCTTGTCGACTTGTTTCTTGTCTTGTCTTGTCTCGTGTCTTGTCTTGTTTTTTGTCTTGTTTCTGGTTTTTTTGTCTTGTTTCTTGTCTTGTTTCTTGTTTTTTTGTCTTGTTTCTTGTCTTGTTTCTTGTCTTGTTTCTTGTCTTGTTTCTTGTCTTGTTTCTTGTATTGTTTCTTGTCTTGTTTCTTGTCTTGTTTCTTGTCTTGTTTCTTGTCTTGTCTTGTCTTGTTTCTTGTCTTGTCTTGTCTTGTTTCTGGTTTTTTTGTCTTGTTTCTTGTCTTGTTTCTTGTCTTGTTTCTTGTCTTGTTTCTTGTCTTGTTTCTTGTCTTGTTTCTTGTCTTGTTTCTTGTCTTGTCTTGTCTTGTTTCTTGTCTTGTCTTGTCTTGTCTTGTTTCTTGTCTTGTTTCTTGTCTTGTTTCTTGTCTTGTTTCTTGTCTTGTCTTCTCTTGTTTCTTGTCTTGTTTCTTGTCTTGTTTCTTGTCTTGTTTCTTGTCTTGTTTCTTGTCTTTTTTCTTGTCTTGTTTTTTGTCTTGTTTCTTGTCTTGTTTCTTGTCTTGTTTCTTGCCTTGTTTCTTGTCTTGTTTCTTGTCTTGTTTCTTGTCTTGTTTCTTGTCTTGTTTCTTGTCTTGTCTTCTCTTGTTTCTTGTCTTGTTTCTTGTCTTGTTTCTTGTCTTGTTTCTTGTCTTGTCTTGTCTTGTCTTGTCTTGTTTCTTATCTTGTCCTTTTTCTTGTCTTGTTTCTTGTCTTGTTTCTTGTCTTGTCTTGTCTTGTCTTGTCTTGTTTCTCGTGTTGCTTCTTGTCTTGTTTCTTGTCTTGTTTCTTGTCTTGTTTCTTGTCTTGTTTCTTGTCTTGTTTCTTGTCTTGTTTCTTGTCTTGTTTCTTGTCTTGTTTTTTGTCTTGTTTCTTGTCTTGTTTCTTGTCTTGTTTCTGGTTTTTTTGTCTTGTTTCTTGTCTTGTTTCTTGTCTTGTTTCTTGTCTTGTTTCTTGTCTTGTTTCTTGTCTTGTTTCTTGTCTTGTTTCTTGTCTTGTTTCTTGTCTTGTTTCTTGTCTTTTTTCTTGTCTTTTTTCTTGTCTTGTTTTTTGTCTTGTTTCTTGTCTTGTTTCTTGTCTTGTTTCTTGTCTTGTTTCTTGTCTTGTTTCTTGTCTTGTTTCTTGTCTTGTTTCTTGTCTTGTTTCTTGTCTTTTTTCTTGTCTTGTTTCTTGTCTTGTTTCTTGTCTTGTTTCTTGTCTTGTGTCTTGTCTTGTCTTGTCTTGTTTCTCGTCTTGTTTCTTGTCTTGTTTCTTGTCTTGTTTCTTGTCTTGTTTCTTGTCTTGTTTCTTGTCTTGTTTCTTGTCTAGTTTCTTGTCTTGTTTCTTGTCTTGTCTTGTCTTGTTTCTTGTCTTGTCTTGTCTTGTCTTGTTTCTTGTCTTGTTTCTTGTCTTTTTTCTTGTCTTGTTTCTTGTCTTGTCTTCTCTTTTTTCTTGTCTTGTTAATTGTCTTGTTTCTTGTCTTGTTTCTTGTGTTGCTTCTTGTCTTGTTTCTTGTCTTGTCTTGTGTTGTTTCTTGTCTTGTTTCTTGTCTTGTTTCTTGTCTTGTTTCTTGTCTTGTTTCTTGTCTTGTTTCTTGTCTTGTTTCTTGTCTTGTGTCTTGTCTTGTCTTGTCTTGTTTCTCGTCTTGTTTCTTGTCTTGTTTCTTGTCTTGTTTCTTGTCTTGTTTCTTGTCTTGTTTCTTGTCTTGTCTTCTCTTGTTTCTTGTCTTGTTTCTTGTCTTGTTTCTTGTCTTGTTTCTTGTCTTGTCTTGTCTTCTCTTGTCTTGTTTCTTATCTTGTCCTTTTTCTTGTCTTGTTTCTTGTCTTGTTTCTTGTCTTGTCTTGTCTTGTTTCTTGTCTTGTCTTGTCTTGTCTTGTCTTGTTTCTCGTCTTTCTTCTTGTCTTGTTTCTTGTCTTGTTTCTTGTCTTGTTTCTTGTCTTGTTTCTTGTCTTGTTTCTTGTCTTGTTTCTTGTCTTGTTTCTTGTCTTGTCTTGTCTTGTTTCTTGTCTTGTTTCTTGTCTTGTTTCTTGTCTTGTTTTTTGTCTTGTTTCTTGTCTTGTTTCTTGTCGACTTGTTTCTTGTCTTGTCTTGTCTCGTGTCTTGTCTTGTTTTTTGTCTTGTTTCTGGTTTTTTTGTCTTCTTTCTTGTCTTGTTTCTTGTTTTTTTGTCTTGTTTCTTGTCTTGTTTCTTGTCTTGTTTCTTGTCTTGTTTCTTGTCTTGTTTCTTGTATTGTTTCTTGTCTTGTTTCTTGTCTTGTTTCTTGTCTTGTTTCTTGTCTTGTCTTGTCTTGTTTCTTGTCTTGTCTTGTCTTGTTTCTGGTTTTTTTGTCTTGTTTCTTGTCTTGTTTCTTGTCTTGTTTCTTGTCTTGTTTCTTGTCTTGTTTCTTGTCTTGTTTCTTGTCTTGTTTCTTGTCTTGTCTTGTCTTGTTTCTTGTCTTGTCTTGTCTTGTCTTGTTTCTTGTCTTGTTTCTTGTCTTGTTTCTTGTCTTGTTTCTTGTCTTGTCTTCTCTTGTTTCTTGTCTTGTTTCTTGTCTTGTTTCTTGTCTTGTTTCTTGTCTTGTTTCTTGTCTTTTTTCTTGTCTTGTTTTTTGTCTTGTTTCTTGTCTTGTTTCTTGTCTTGTTTCTTGCCTTGTTTCTTGTCTTGTTTCTTGTCTTGTTTCTTGTCTTGTTTCTTGTCTTGTTTCTTGTCTTGTCTTCTCTTGTTTCTTGTCTTGTTTCTTGTCTTGTTTCTTGTCTTGTTTCTTGTCTTGTCTTGTCTTGTCTTGTCTTGTTTCTTATCTTGTCCTTTTTCTTGTCTTGTTTCTTGTCTTGTTTCTTGTCTTGTCTTGTCTTGTCTTGTCTTGTTTCTCGTGTTGCTTCTTGTCTTGTTTCTTGTCTTGTTTCTTGTCTTGTTTCTTGTCTTGTTTCTTGTCTTGTTTCTTGTCTTGTTTCTTGTCTTGTTTCTTGTCTTGTTTTTTGTCTTGTTTCTTGTCTTGTTTCTTGTCTTGTTTCTGGTTTTTTTGTCTTGTTTCTTGTCTTGTTTCTTGTCTTGTTTCTTGTCTTGTTTCTTGTCTTGTTTCTTGTCTTGTTTCTTGTCTTGTTTCTTGTCTTGTTTCTTGTCTTGTTTCTTGTCTTTTTTCTTGTCTTTTTTCTTGTCTTGTTTTTTTGTCTTGTTTCTTGTCTTGTTTCTTGTCTTGTTTCTTGTCTTGTTTCTTGTCTTGTTTCTTGTCTTGTTTCTTGTCTTGTTTCTTGTCTTGTTTCTTGTCTTTTTTCTTGTCTTGTTTCTTGTCTTGTTTCTTGTCTTGTTTCTTGTCTTGTTTCTTGTCTTGTGTCTTGTCTTGTCTTGTCTTGTTTCTCGTCTTGTTTCTTGTCTTGTTTCTTGTCTTGTTTCTTGTCTTGTTTCTTGTCTTGTTTCTTGTCTTGTTTCTTGTCTTGTTTCTTGTCTAGTTTCTTGTCTTGTTTCTTGTCTTGTCTTCTTGTTTCTTGTCTTGTCTTGTCTTGTCTTGTTTCTTGTCTTGTTTCTTGTCTTTTTTCTTGTCTTGTTTCTTGTCTTGTCTTCTCTTTTTTCTTGTCTTGTTAATTGTCTTGTTTCTTGTCTTGTTTCTTGTGTTGCTTCTTGTCTTGTTTCTTGTCTTGTCTTGTGTTGTCTTGTTACTTGTCTTGTTTCTTGTCTTGTCTTCTCTTGTTTCTTTTCTTGTTTCTTGTCTTGTTTCTTGTCTTGTTTTGTCTTGTTTCTTGTCTTGTTTCTTGTCTTGTTTCTTGTCTTGTTTCTTGTCTTGTCTTGTCTCGTGTCTTGTCTTGTTTTTTGTCTTCTTTCTTGTCTTGTTTCTTGTCTTTTTTCTGGTTTTTTGTCTTGTTTCTTGTCTTGTTTCTTGTCTTGTTTCTTGTCTTGTTTCTTGTCTTGTTTCTTGTCTTGTTTCTTGTCTTCTCTTGTCTTGTTTCTTGTCTTGTTTTGTCTTGTCTTGTTTCTTGTCTTGTTTTTTGTCTTGTTTCTTGTCTTCTCTTGTCTTGTTTCTTGTCTTGTTTTGTCTTGTCTTGTTTCTTGTCTTGTTTCTTGTCTTGTTTCTTGTCTTGTTTCTTGTCTTGTTTTTTGTCTTGTTTCTTGTCTTGTTTCTTGTCTTGTCTTGTCTCGTGTCTTGTCTTGTTTTTTGTCTTGTTTCTTGTCTTGTTTCTTGTCTTGTTTCTGGTTTTTTTGTCTTGTTTCTTGTCTTGTTTCTTGTCTAGTTTCTTGTCTTTTTTCTTGTCTTGTTTCTTGTCTTGTTTCTTGTCTTGTTTCTTGTCTTGTTTCTTGTCTTGTTTCTTGTCTTTTTTCTTGTCTTGTTTTTTGTCTTGTTTCTTGTCTTGTTTCTTGTCTTGTTTCTTGTCTTGTTTCTTGTCTTGTTTCTTGTCTTGTTTCTTGTCTTGTTTCTTGTCTTGTTTCTTGTCTTGTTTCTTGTCTTGTGTCTTGTCTTGTCTTGTCTTGTTTCTCGTCTTGTTTCTTGTCTTGTTTCTTGTCTTGTTTCTTGTCTTGTTTCTTGTCTTGTTTCTTGTCTTGTCTTCTCTTGTTTCTTGTCTTGTTTCTTCTCTTGTTTCTTGTCTTGTTTCTTGTCTTGTTTCTTGTCTTGTCTTGTCTTGTCTTGTCTTGTTTCTTATCTTGTCCTTTTTCTTGTCTTGTTTCTTGTCTTGTTTTTAGTCTTGTCTTGTCTTGTTTCTTGTCTTGTCTTGTCTTGTCTTCTCTTGTTTCTCGTCTTGCTTCTTGTCTTGTTTCTTGTCTTGTTTCTTGTCTTGTTTCTTGTCTTGTTTCTTGTCTTGTTTCTTGTCTTGTTTCTTGTCTTGTCTTGTCTTGTTTCTTGTCTTGTTTCTTGTCTTGTTTCTTGTCCTGTTTTTTGTCTTGTTTCTTGTCTTGTTTCTTGTCGACTTGTTTTTTGTCTTGTCTTGTCTCGTGTCTTGTCTTGTTTTTTGTCTTGTTTCTTGTCTTGTTTCTGGTTTTTTTGTCTTGTTTCTTGTCTTGTCTTGTCTTGTCTTGTTTCTTGTCTTGTTTCTTGTCTTGTTTCTTGTCTTGTTTCTTGTCTTGTTTCTTGTCTTGTTTCTTGTCTTGTTTCTTGTCTTGTTTCTTGTCTTGTCTTGTCTTGTTTTGTTTCTTGTCTTGTCTTGTCTTGTTTCTGGTTTTTTTGTCTTGTTTCTTGTCTTGTTTCTTGTCTTGTTTCTTGTCTTGTTTCTTGTTTTGTTTCTTGTCTTGTTTCTTGTCTTTTTTCCTTGTCTTGTTTCTTGTCTTGTCGTGTCTTGTCTTGTTTCTTGTCTTGTTTCTTGTCTTGTTTCTTGTCTTGTTTCTTGTCTTGTTTCTTGTCTTGTTTTTTGTCTTGTTTCTTGTCTTGTTTCTTGTCTTGTCTTGTCTCGTGTCTTGTCTTGTTTTTTCTCTTGTTTCTTGTCTTGTTTCTTGTCTTGTTTCTGGTTTTTTTGTCTTGTTTCTTGTCTTGTTTCTTGTCTTGTTTCTTGTCTTGTTTCTTGTCTTGTTTCTTGTCTTGTTTCTTGTCTTGTTTCTTGTCTTGTTTCTTGTCTTGTTTCTTGTCTTGTTTCTTGTCTTGTTTCTTGTCTTTTTCCTTGTCTTGTTTTTTGTCTTGTTTCTTGTCTTGTTTCTTGTCATGTTTCTTGTCTTGTTTCTTGTCTTGTTTCTTGTCTTGTTTCTTGTCTTGTTTCTTGTCTTGTTTCTTGTCTTGTTTCTTGTCTTGTTTCTTGTCTTGTTTCTTGTCTTGTGTCTTGTCTTGTCTTGTCTTGTTTCTCGTCTTGTTTCTTGTCTTGTTTCTTGTCTTGTTTCTGGTTTTTTTGTCTTGTTTCTTGTCTTGTTTCTTGTCTTGTTTCTTGTCTTGTTTCTTGTCTTGTCTTGTCTTGTTTCTTGTCGTGTCTTGTCTTGTCTTGTTTCTTGTCTTGTTTCTTGTCTTGTTTCTTGTCTTGTTTCTTGTCTTGTTTCTTGTCTTGTCTTGTCTTGTCTTGTTTCTTGTCTTGTCCTTTTTCTTGTCTTGTTTCTTGTCTTGTTTCTTGTCTTGTTTCTTGTCTTGTTTCTTGTCTTGTCTTGTCTTGTTTCTTGTCTTGTCTTGTCTTGTCTTGTCTTGTCTTGTTTCTCGTCTTGTTTCTTGTCTTGTTTCTTGTCTTGTTTCTTGTCTTGTTTCTTGTCTTGTCTTGTCTTGTTTCTTGTCTTGTTTCTTGTCTTGTTTCTTGTCTTCTTTCTTGTCTTGTTTCTTGTCTTGTTTCTTGTCTTGTTTCTTGTCTTGTCTTTTCTCGTGTCTTGTCTTGTTTTTTGTCTTGTTTCTTGTCTTGTTTCTGGTTTTTTTGTCTTGTTTCTTGTCTTGTTTCTTGTCTTGTTTCTTGTCTTGTTTCTTGTCTTGTTTCTTGTCTTGTTTCTTGTCTTGTTTCTTGTCTTGTTTCTTGTCTTGTCTTGTCTTGTTTCTTGTCTTGTCTTGTCTTGTCTTGTTTCTTGTCTTGTTTCTTGTCTTGTTTCTTGTCTTGTCTTCTCTTGTTTCTTGTCTTGTTTCTTGTCTTGTTTCTTGTCTTGTCTTGTCTTGTTTCTTGTCTTGTTTCTTGTCTTGTTTCTTGTCTTGTTTTTTGTCTTGTTTCTTGTCTTGTTTCTTGTCGACTTGTTTCTTGTCTTGTCTTGTCTCGTGTCTTGTCTTGTTTTTTGTCTTGTTTCTGGTTTTTTTGTCTTGTTTCTTGTCTTGTTTCTGGTTTTTTTGTCTTGTTTCTTGTCTTGTTTCTTGTCTTGTTTCTTGTCTTGTTTCTTGTCTTGTTTCTTGTCTTGTTTCTTGTCTTGTTTCTTGTCTTGTCTTGTCTTGTCTTGTTTCTTGTCTTGTCTTGTCTTGTTTCTGGTTTTTTTGTCTTGTTTCTTGTCTTGTTTCTTGTCTTGTTTCTTGTCTTTTTTCCTTGTCTTGTTTCTTGTCTTGTCGTGTCTTGTCTTGTTTCTTGTCTTGTTTCTTGTCTTGTTTCTTGTCTTGTTTCTTGTCTTGTTTCTTGTCTTGTTTTTTGTCTTGTTTCTTGTCTTGTTTCTTGTCTTGTCTTGTCTCGTGTCTTGTCTTGTTTTTTCTCTTGTTTCTTGTCTTGTTTCTTGTCTTGTTTCTGTTTTTTTTGTCTTGTTTCTTGTCTTGTTTCTTGTCTTGTTTCTTGTCTTGTTTCTTGTCTTGTTTCTTGTCTTGTCTTGTCTTGTCTTGTCTTGTCTTGTCTTGTTTCTCGTCTTGTTTCTTGTCTTATTTCTTGTCTTGTTTCTTGTCTTGTTTCTTGTCTTGTCTTGTCTTGTTTCTTGTCTTGTTTCTTGTCTTGTTTCTTGTCTTGTTTCTTGTCTTGTGTCTTGTCTTGTCTTGTCTTGTTTCTCGTCTTGTTTCTTGTCTTGTTTCTTGTCTTGTTTCTGGTTTTTTTGTCTTGTTTCTTGTCTTGTTTCTTGTCTTGTTTCTTGTCTTGTTTCTTGTCTTGTTTCTTGTCTTGTTTCTTGTCTTGTCTTGTCTTGTTTCTTGTCTTGTCTTGTCTTGTTTCTTGTCTTGTCTTGTCTTGTCTTGTTTCTTGTCTTGTTTCTTGTCTTGTTTCTTGTCTTGTTTCTTGTCTTGTTTCTTGTCTTGTCTTGTCTTGTCTTGTTTCTTGTCTTGTCCTTTTTCTTGTCTTGTTTCTTGTCTTGTTTCTTGTCTTGTTTCTTGTCTTGTTTCTTGTCTTGTCTTGTCTTGTTTCTTGTCTTGTCTTGTCTTGTCTTGTCTTGTCTTGTCTTGTCTTGTTTCTCGTCTTGTTTCTTGTCTTGTTTCTTGTCTTGTTTCTTGTCTTGTTTCTTGTCTTGTCTTGTCTTGTTTCTTGTCTTGTTTCTTGTCTTCTTTCTTGTCTTGTTTCTTGTCTCTTTTCCTTGTCTTGTTTCTTGTCTTGTCTCTTGTCTTGTTTCTTGTCTTGTGTCTTGTCTTGTCTTGTCTTGTTTCTCGTCTTGTTTCTTGTCTTGTTTCTTGTCTTGTTTCTGGTTTTTTTGTCTTGTTTCTTGTCTTTTTTCCTTGTCTTGTTTCTTGTCTTGTCGTGTCTTGTCTTGTTTCTTGTCTTGTTTCTTGTCTTGTTTCTTGTCTTGTTTCTTGTCTTGTCTTGTCTTGTTTCTTGTCTTGTTTCTTGTCTTGTTTCTTGTCTTGTTTCTTGTCTTGTTTCTTGTCTTGTTTCTTGTCTTGTCTTGTCTTGTCTTGTTTCTTGTCTTGTCCTTTTTCTTGTCTTGTTTCTTGTCTTGTTTCTTGTCTTGTTTCTTGTCTTGTTTCTTGTCTTGTCTTGTCTTGTTTCTTGTCTTGTCTTGTCTTGTTTCTTGTCTTGTTTCTTGTCTTGTTTCTTGTCTTGTTTCTTGTCTTGTTTCTTGTCTTGTTTCTTGTCTTGTTTTTTGTCTTGTCTTTTCTCGTGTCTTGTCTTGTTTTTTGTCTTGTTTTTTGTCTTCTTTCTGGTTTTCTTGTCTTGTTTCTTGTCTTGTTTCTTGTCTTGTTTCTTGTCTTGTTTCTTGTCTTGTTTCTTGTCTTGTTTCTTGTCTTGTCTTGTCTTGTTTCTTGTCTTGTCTTGTCTTGTCTTGTTTCTTGTCTTGTTTCTTGTCTTGTTTCTTGTCTTGTTTCTTGTTATGTCTTCTCTTGTTTCTTGTCTTTTTTTCTTGTCTTGTTTCTTGTGTTGTTTCTTGTCTTGTTTCTTGTCTTGTCTTGTCTTGTCTTGTTTCTTGTCTTGGTTCTTGTCTTGTCTTCTCTTGTTTCTTGTCTTGTTTCTTGTCTTGTTTCTTGTCTTGTCTTGTCTTGTCTCTTGTCTTGTTTCTTGTCTTGCTTCTTGTCTTGTTTCTTGTCTTGTCTTGTCTTGTTTTTTGTCTTCTTTCTTGTCTTGTTTCTTGTCTTGTTTCTGGTTTTTTGTCTTTCTTTCTTGTCTTGTTTCTTGTCTTGTTTCTTGTCTTGTTTCTTGTCTTGTTTCTTGTCTTGTTTCTTGTCTTGTTTCTTGTCTTGTCTTGTCTTGTTTCTTGTCTTGTCTTGTCTTGTCTTGTCTTGTTTCTTGTCTTGTTTCTTGTCTTGTTTCTTGTCTTGTTTCTTGTCTTGTCTTCTCTTGTTTCTTGTCTTGTTTCTTGTATTGTTTCTTGTCTTGTTTCTTGTCTTGTCTTGTCTTGTCTTGTTTCTTGTCTTGTCCTTTTTCTTCTCTTGTTTTTTGTCTTGTTTCTTGTCTTGTTTCTTGTCTTGTTTCTTGTCTTGTCTTGTCTTGTTTCTTGTCTTGTCTTCTCTTGTCTTGTCTTGTCTTGTCTTGTTTCTCGTCTTGTTTCTTGTCTTGTTTCTTGTCTTGTTTCTTGTCTTTTTTCTTGTCTTGTCTTGTCTTGTTTCTTGTCTTGTTTCTTGTCTTGTTTCTTGTCTTGTTTCTTGTCTTTTTTTTTTGTCTTTTTTTTTGTCTTGTTTTTTGTCTTGTTTCTTGTCTTGTCTTGTCTAGTGTCTTGTCTTGTTTTTTGTCTTATTTCTTGTCTTGTTTCTTGTCTTGTTTCTGGTTTTTTTGTCTTGTTTCTTGTCTTGTTTCTTGTCTTGTTTCTTGTTTCTTGTCTTGTTTCTTGTATTGTCTTCTCTTGTTTCTTGTATTGTCTTCTCTTGTTTCTTGTCTTGTTTCTTGTCTTGTTTCTTGTCTTGTCTTGTCTTGTCTTGTTTCATGTCTTTTTTCTTGTCTTGTCTTCTCTTGTTTCTTGTCTTGTTTCTTGTCTTGTTTCTTGTCTTGTTTCTTGTCTTGTTTCTTGTCTTCTTTCTTGTCTTGTTTCTTGTCTTGTTTTTTGTCTTGTTTCTTGTCTTGTTTCTTGTCTTGTTTCCTGTCTTGTCTTGTCTTGTCTCGTGTCTTGTCTTGTTTTTTGTCTTCTTTCTTGTCTTGTTTCTTGTCATGTTTCTGGTTTTTTGTCTTGTTTCTTGTCTTGTTTCTTGTCTTGTTTCTTGTCTTTTTGCTTGTCTTGTTTCTTGTCTTGTTTCTTGTCTTGTTTCTTGTCTTGTTTCTTGTCTTGTCTTGTTTTGTTTCTTGTCTTGTCTTGTCTTGTCTTGTTTCTTTTCTTGTTTCTTGTCTTGTCTTCTCTTGTTTCTTGTCTTTTTTCTTGTCTTGTTTCTTGTCTTGTTTCCTGTCTTGTTTCTTTTCTTGTTTCTTGTCTTGTCTTGTCTTGTCTTTTTTCTTGTCTTGTCCTTTTTCTTGTCTTGTTTCTTGTCTTGTTTCATGTCTTGTTTCTTGTCTTGTTTCTTGTCTTGTCTTGTCTTGTTTCTTGTCTTGTCTTGTCTTGTCTTGTTTCTCGTCTTGTTTCTTGTCTTGTTTCTTGTCTTGTTTCTTGTCTTTTTTCTTGTCTTGTCTTGTCTTGTTTCTTGTCTTGTTTCTTGTCTTGTTTCTCTTCTTGTTTCTTGTCTTTTTTTTGTCTTGTTTCTTGTCTTGTTTCTTGTCTTGTTTCTTGTGTTGTCTTGTCTAGTGTCTTGTCTTGTTTTTTGTCTTGTTTCTTGTCTTGTTTCTTGTCTTGTTTCTGTTTTTTTTGTCTTGTTTCTTGTCTTGTTTCTTGTCTTGTTTCTTGTTTCTTGTCTTTTTTCTTGTATTGTCTTCTCTTGTTTCTTGTCTTGTTTCTTGTCTCGTTTCTTGTCTTGTTTCTTTTCTTGTTTCTTGTCTTGTTTCTTGTCTTGTTTCTTGTCTTGTCTTGTCTTGTCTTGTTTCATGTCTTGTTTCTTGTCTTGTCTTCTCTTTTTTCTTCTCTTGTTTCTTGTCTTGTTTCTTGTCTTGTCTTGTCTTGTTTCTTGTCTTGTCTTGTTTCTTGTCTTGTTTCTTGTCTTGTCTTCTCTTGATTCTTGTCTTGTTTCTTGTCTTGTTTCTTGTCTTGTTTCTTGTCTTGTCTTGTCTTGTTTCTTGTCTTGTCTTGTTTCTTGTCTTGTCTTGTTTCTTGTCTTGTTTCTTGTCTTGTTTCTTGTCTTGTTTCTTGTCTTGTTTCTTGTCTTGTCTTGTCTTGTCTTGTTTCATGTCTTGTTTCTTGTCTTGTCTTCTCTCTTTTCTTGTCTTGTTTCTTGTCTTGTTTCTTGTCTTGTTTCTTGTCTTGTTTCTTGTCTTCTTTCTTGTCTTGTTTCTTGTCTTGTTTTTTGTCTTGTTTCTTGTCTTGTTTCTTGTCTTGTTTCTTGTCTTGTCTTGTCTTGTCTCGTGTCTTGTCTTGTTTTTTGTCTTCTTTCTTGTCTTGTTTCTTGTCATGTTTCTGGTTTTTTGTCTTGTTTCTTGTCTTGTTTCTTGTCTTGTTTCTTGTCTTTTTTCTTGTCTTGTTTCTTGTCTTGTTTCTTGTCTTGTTTCTTGTCTTGTTTCTTGTCTTGTCTTGTTTTGTTTCTTGTCTTGTCTTGTCTTGTCTTGTTTCTTTTCTTGTTTCTTGTCTTGTCTTCTCTTGTTTCTTGTCTTGTTTCTTGTCTTGTTTCTTGTCTTGTTTCCTGTCTTGTTTCTTTTCTTGTTTCTTGTCTTGTCTTGTCTTGTCTTTTTTCTTGTCTTGTCCTTTTTCTTGTCTTGTTTCTTGTCTTGTTTCATGTCTTGTTTCTTGTCTTGTTTCTTGTCTTGTCTTGTCTTGTTTCTTGTCTTGTCTTGTCTTGTCTTGTTTCTCGTCTTGTTTCTTGTCTTGTTTTTTGTCTTGTTTCTTGTCTTGTTTCTTGTCTTTTTTCTTGTCTTGTCTTGTCTTGTTTCTTGTCTTGTTTCTTGTCTTGTTTCTCTTCTTGTTTCTTGTCTTTTTTTTGTCTTGTTTCTTGTCTTGTTTCTTGTCTTGTTTGTTGTGTTGTCTTGTCTAGTGTCTTGTCTTGTTTTTTGTCTTGTTTCTTGTCTTGTTTCTTGTCTTGTTTCTGTTTTTTTTGTCTTGTTTCTTGTCTTGTTTCTTGTCTTGTTTCTTGTTTCTTGTCTTTTTTCTTGTATTGTCTTCTCTTGTTTCTTGTCTTGTTTCTTGTCTCGTTTCTTGTCTTGTTTCTTTTCTTGTTTCTTGTCTTGTTTCTTGTCTTGTTTCTTGTCTTGTTTCTTGTCTTGTCTTGTCTTGTTTCATGTCTTGTTTCTTGTCTCTTCTTTTCTTTTTTCTTCTCTTGTTTCTTGTCTTGTTTCTTGTCTTGTCTTGTCTTGTTTCTTGTCTTGTCTTGTTTCTTGTCTTGTTTCTTGTCTTGTCTTCTCTTGATTCTTGTCTTGTTTCTTGTCTTGTTTCTTGTCTTGTTTCTTGTCTTGTCTTGTCTTGTTTCTTGTCTTGTCTTGTTTCTTGTCTTGTTTCTTGTCTTGTTTCTTGTCTTGTCTTCTCTTGTTTCTTGTCTTGTTTCTTGTCTTGTTTCTTGTCTTGTTTCTTGTCTTGTTTCTTGTCTTGTTTCTTGTCTTGTTTCTTGTCTTGTTTCTTGTCTTGTTTCTTGTCTTGTCTTGTCTTGTTTCTTGTCTTGTTTCTTGTCTTGTCTTCTTGTCTTGTCTTGTCTTGTTTCTTGTCTTGTCTTGTCTTGTCTTGTCTGTTTTCTCGTCTTGTTTCTTGTCTTGTTTCTTGTCTTGTTTCTTGTCTTGTTTCACTTCTTGTTTCTTGTCTTGTTTCTTGTCTTTTCTTGTCTTGTTTTTAGTCTTGTTTCTTGTCTTGTTTCTTGTCTTGTTTTTCGTCTTGTTTCTTGTCTTGTTTCTTGTCTTGTTTCTTGTCTTGTTTCTTGTCTTGTCTTGTCTCGTGTCTTGTCTTGTTTTTTGTCTTGTTTCTTGTCTTCTTTCTGGTTTTTTTGTCTTGTTTCTTGTCTTGTTTCTTGTCTTGTTTCTTGTCTTGTCTTGTCTTGTTTCTTCTCTTGTCTTCTCTTGTCTTGTTTCTTGTCTTGGTTCTTGTCTTTTTTCTTGTCTTGTTTCTTGTCTTGTCTTCTCTTGTTTCTTGTCTTGTTAATTGTCTTGTTTCTTGTCTTGTTTCTTGTGTTGTTTCTTGTCTTGTTTCTTGTCTTCTCTTGTCTTGTCTTGTTACTTGTCTTGTTTCTTGTCTTGTCTTCTCTTGTTTCTTTTCTTGTTTCTTGTCTTGTTTCTTGTCTTGTCTTGTCTTGTTTCTTGTCTTGTTTCTTGTCTTGTTTCTTGTCTTGTTTCTTGTCTTGTCTTGTCTCGTGTCTTGTCTTGTTTTTTGTCTTCTTTCTTGTCTTGTTTCTTGTCTTGTTTCTGGTTTTTTGTCTTGTTTCTTGTCTTGTTTCTAGTCTTGTTGCTTGTCTTGTTTCTTGTCTTGTTTCTTGTCTTGTTTCTTGTCTTGTTTCTTGTCTTGTCTTGTCTTGTTTCTTGTCTTGTTTTGTCTTGTCTTGTTTCTTGTCTTGTTTCTTGTCTTGTTTCTTGTCTTGTTTCTTGTCTGGTCTTCTCTTGTTTCTTGTCTTGTTTCTTGTCTTGTTTCTTGTCTTGTTTCTTGTCTTGTTTCTTGTCTTGTCTTGTCTTGTCTTGTTTCTTGTCTTGTCCTTTTTCTTGTCTTGTTTCCTTTCTTGTTTCTTGTCTTGTCTTGTCTTGTTTCTTGTCTTGTCTTGTCTTGTCTTGTCTTGTCTTGTCTTGTTTCTCGTCTTGTTTCTTGTCTTGTTTCTCGTCTTGTTTCTTGTCTTGTTTCTTGTCTTGTTTCTTGTCTTGTTTCTTGTCTTGTTTCTTGTCTTGTTTCTTGTCTTGTCTTGTCTTGTTTCTTGTCTTGTTTCTTTTCTTGTTTCTTGTCTTGTTTCTTGTCTTGTTTTTTGTCTTGTTTCTTGTCTTGTTTCTTGTCTTGTCTTGTCTCGTGTCTTGTCTTGTTTTTTGTCTTGTTTCTTGTCTTGTTTCTTGTCTTGTGTCTGGTTTTTTTGTCTTGTTTCTTGTCTTGTTTCTTGTCTTGTTTCTTGTCTTGTTTCTTGTCTTGTTTCTTGTCTTGTCTTGTCTTGTCTTGTTTCTTGTCTTGTTTCTTGTCTTGTCTTCTCTTGTTTCTTGTCTTGTTTCTTGTCTTGTTTCTTGTCTTGTCTTGTCTTGTTTCTTGTCTTGTTTCTTGTCTTGTTTCTTGTCTTGGTTCTTGTCTTGTCTTGTCTCGTGTCTTGTCTTGTTTTTTGTCTTGTTTCTTGTCTTGTTTCTTGTCTTGTTTCTGGTTTTTTGTCTTGTTTCTTGTCTTGTTTCTTGTCTTGTTTCTTGTCTTGTTTCTTGTCTTGTCTTGTCTTGTTTCTTGTCTTGTTTCTTGTCTTGTTTCTTGTCTTGTTTCTTGTCTTGTTTTTTGGCTTGTTTCTTGTCTTGTTTCTTGTCTTGTCTTGTCTCGTGTCTTGTCTTGTTTTTTGTCTTGTTTCTTGTCTTGTCCTTTTTCTTGTCTTGTTTCCTTTCTTGTTTCTTGTCTTGTTTCTTGTCTTGTTTCTTGTCTTGTCTTGTCTTGTCTTGTCTTGTCTTGTCTTGTCTTGTTTCTCGTCTTGTTTCTTGTCTTGTTTCTCGTCTTGTTTCTTGTCTTTTTTCTTGTCTTGTTTCTTGTCTTGTTTCTTGTCTTGTTTCTTGTCTTGTTTCTTGCCTTGTTTCTTGTCTTGTCTTGTCTTGTTTCTTGTCTTGTTTCTTTTTTTGTTTCTTGTCTTGTTTCTTGTCTTGTTTTTTGTCTTGTTTCTTGTCTTGTTTCTTGTCTTGTTTCTTGTCTTGTTTCTTGTCTTGTTTCTTGTCTTGTTTCTTGTCTTGTTTCTTGTCTTGTTTCTGGTTTTTTTGTCTTGTTTCTTGTCTTGTTTCTTGTCTTGTTTCTTGTCTTGTTTCTTGTCTTCTTTCTTGTCTTTTTTCTTGTCTTGTTTTTTGTCTTCTTTCTTGTCTTGTTTCTTGTCTTGTTTCTTGTCTTGTTTCTTGTCTTGTTTCTTGTCTTGTTTCTTGTCTTGTTTCTTGTCTTTTTTCTTGTCTTGTTTCTTGTCTTGTTTCTTGTCTTGTTTCTTGTCTTGTTTCTTGTCTTGTCTTGTTTTGTTTCTTGTCTTGTCTTGTCTTGTCTTGTTTCTTTTCTTGTTTCTTGTCTTGTCTTCTCTTGTTTCTTGTCTTGTTTCTTGTCTTGTTTCCTGTCTTGTTTCTTTTCTTGTTTCTTGTCTTGTCTTGTCTTGTCTTTTTTCTTGTCTTGTCCTTTTTCTTGTCTTGTTTCTTGTCTTGTTTCATGTCTTGTTTCTTGTCTTGTTTCTTGTCTTGTCTTGTCTTGTTTCTTGTCTTGTCTTGTCTTGTTTCTCGTCTTGTTTCTTGTCTTGTTTCTTGTCTTGTTTCTTGTCTTGTTTCTTGTCTTTTTTCTTGTCTTGTCTTGTCTTGTTTCTTGTCTTGTTTCTTGTCTTGTTTCTCTTCTTGTTTCTTGTCTTTTTTTTGTCTTGTTTCTTGTCTTGTTTCTTGTCTTGTTTCTTGTGTTGTCTTGTCTAGTGTCTTGTCTTGTTTTTTGTCTTGTTTCTTGTCTTGTTTCTGTTTTTTTGTCTTGTTTCTTGTCTTGTTTCTTGTTTCTTGTCTTTTTTCTTGTATTGTCTTCTCTTGTTTCTTGTCTTGTTTCTTGTCTCGTTTCTTGTCTTGTTTCTTTTCTTGTTTCTTGTCTTGTTTCTTGTCTTGTTTCTTGTCTTGTTTCTTGTCTTGTCTTGTCTTGTCTTGTTTCATGTCTTGTTTCTTGTCTTGTCTTCTCTTTTTTCTTCTCTTGTTTCTTGTCTTGTTTCTTGTCTTGTCTTGTCTTGTTTCTTGTCTTGTCTTGTTTCTTGTCTTGTTTCTTGTCTTGTCTTCTCTTGATTCTTGTCTTGTTTCTTGTCTTGTTTCTTGTCTTGTTTCTTGTCTTGTCTTGTCTTGTTTCTTGTCTTGTCTTGTTTCTTGTCTTGTTTCTTGTCTTGTTTCTTGTCTTGTCTTCTCTTGTTTCTTGTCTTGTTTCTTGTCTTGTTTCTTGTCTTGTTTCTTGTCTTGTTTCTTGTCTTGTTTCTTGTCTTGTTTCTTGTCTTGTTTCTTGTCTTGTTTCTTGTCTTGTTTCTTGTCTTGTTTCTTGTCTTGTTTCTTGTCTTGTCTTGTCTTGTTTCTTGTCTTGTTTCTTGTCTTGTCTTCTTGTCTTGTCTTGTCTTGTTTCTTGTCTTGTCTTGTCTTGTCTTGTCTTGTCTTTTTTCTCGTCTTGTTTCTTGTCTTGTTTCTTGTCTTGTTTCTTGTCTTGTTTCACTTCTTGTTTCTTGTCTTGTTTCTTGTCTTTTCTTGTCTTGTTTTTAGTCTTGTTTCTTGTCTTGTTTCTTGTCTTGTTTTTCGTCTTGTTTCTTGTCTTGTTTCTTGTCTTGTTTCTTGTCTTGTCTTGTCTCGTGTCTTGTCTTGTTTTTTGTCTTGTTTCTTGTCTTCTTTCTGGTTTTTTGTTCTTGTTTCTTGTCTTGTTTCTTGTCTTGTTTCTTGTCTTGTCTTGTCTTGTTTCTTCTCTTGTCTTGTCTTGTCTTGTTTCTTGTCTTGTTTCTTGTCTTTTTTCTTGTCTTGTTTCTTGTCTTGTCTTCTCTTGTTTCTTGTCTTGTTAATTGTCTTGTTTCTTGTCTTGTTTCTTGTGTTGTTTCTTGTCTTGTTTCTTGTCTTCTCTTGTCTTGTCTTGTTACTTGTCTTGTTTCTTGTCTTGTCTTCTCTTGTTTCTTTTCTTGTTTCTTGTCTTGTTTCTTGTCTTGTGATGTCTTGTTTCTTGTCTTGTTTCTTGTCTTGTTTCTTGTCTTGTTTCTTGTCTTGTCTTGTCTCGTGTCTTGTCTTGTTTTTTGTCTTCTTTCTTGTCTTGTTTCTTGTCTTGTTTCTGGTTTTTTGTCTTGTTTCTTGTCTTGTTTCTAGTCTTGTTTCTTGTCTTGTTTCTTGTCTTGTTTCTTGTCTTGTTTCTTGTCTTGTTTCTTGTCTTGTCTTGTCTTGTTTCTTGTCTTGTTTTGTCTTGTCTTGTTTCTTGTCTTGTTTCTTGTCTTGTTTCTTGTCTTGTTTCTTGTCTGGTCTTCTCTTGTTTCTTGTCTTGTTTCTTGTCTTGTTTCTTGTCTTGTTTCTTGTCTTGTTTCTTGTCTTGTCTTGTCTTGTCTTGTTTCTTGTCTTGTCCTTTTTCTTGTCTTGTTTCCTTTCTTGTTTCTTGTCTTGTCTTGTCTTGTTTCTTGTCTTGTCTTGTCTTGTCTTGTCTTGTCTTGTCTTGTTTCTCGTCTTGTTTCTTGTCTTGTTTCTCGTCTTCTTTCTTGTCTTGTTTCTTGTCTTGTTTCTTGTCTTGTTTCTTGTCTTGTTTCTTGTCTTGTTTCTTGTCTTGTCTTGTCTTGTTTCTTGTCTTGTTTCTTTTCTTGTTTCTTGTCTTGTTTCTTGTCTTGTTTTTTGTCTTGTTTCTTGTCTTGTTTCTTGTCTTGTCTTGTCTCGTGTCTTGTCTTGTTTTTTGTCTTGTTTCTTGTCTTGTTTCTTGTCTTGTGTCTGGTTTTTTTGTCTTGTTTCTTGTCTTGTTTCTTGTCTTGTTTCTTGTCTTGTTTCTTGTCTTGTTTCTTGTCTTGTCTTGTCTTGTCTTGTTTCTTGTCTTGTTTCTTGTCTTGTCTTCTCTTGTTTCTTGTCTTGTTTCTTGTCTTGTTTCTTGTCTTGTCTTGTCTTGTTTCTTGTCTTGTTTCTTGTCTTGTTTCTTGTCTTGGTTCTTGTCTTGTCTTGTCTCGTGTCTTGTCTTGTTTTTTGTCTTGTTTCTTGTCTTGTTTCTTGTCTTGTTTCTGGTTTTTTGTCTTGTTTCTTGTCTTGTTTCTTGTCTTGTTTCTTGTCTTGTTTCTTGTCTTGTCTTGTCTTGTTTCTTGTCTTGTTTCTTGTCTTGTTTCTTGTCTTGTTTCTTGTCTTGTTTTTTGGCTTGTTTCTTGTCTTGTTTCTTGTCTTGTCTTGTCTCGTGTCTTGTCTTGTTTTTTGTCTTGTTTCTTGTCTTGTCCTTTTTCTTGTCTTGTTTCCTTTCTTGTTTCTTGTCTTGTTTCTTGTCTTGTTTCTTGTCTTGTCTTGTCTTGTCTTGTCTTGTCTTGTCTTGTTTCTCGTCTTGTTTCTTGTCTTGTTTCTCGTCTTGTTTCTTGTCTTTTTTCTTGTCTTGTTTCTTGTCTTGTTTCTTGTCTTGTTTCTTGTCTTGTTTCTTGCCTTGTTTCTTGTCTTGTCTTGTCTTGTTTCTTGTCTTGTTTCTTTTTTTGTTTCTTGTCTTGTTTCTTGTCTTGTTTTTTGTCTTGTTTCTTGTCTTGTTTCTTGTCTTGTTTCTTGTCTTGTTTCTTGTCTTGTTTCTTGTCTTGTTTCATGTCTTGTTTCTGGTTTTTTTGTCTTGTTTCTTGTCTTGTTTCTTGTCTTGTTTCTTGTCTTGTTTCTTGTCTTGTTTCTTGTCTTCTTTCTTGTCTTTTTTCTTGTCTTGTTTTTTGTCTTGTTTCTTGTCTTGTTTCTTGTCTTGTTTCTTGTCTTGTTTCTTGTCTTGTTTCTTGTCTTGTTTCTTGTCTTGTTTCTTGTCTTGTTTCTTGTCTTGTTTCTTGTCTTGTTTCTTGTCTTGTTTCTTGTCTTGTTTCTTGTCTTGTTTCTTGTCTTGTCTTGTCTTGCTTCTTGTCTTGTTTCTTGTCTTGTTTCTTGTCTTGTTTCTTGTCTTGTTTTTTGTCTTGTTTCTTGTCTTCTTTCTTGTCTTGTCTTGTCTCGTGTCTTGTCTTGTTTTTTGTCTTGTTTCTTGTCTTGTTTCTTGTCTTGTTTCTGGTTTTTTTGTCTTGTTTCTTGTCTTGTTTCTTGTCTTGTTTCTTGTCTTGTTTCTTGTCTTGTTTCTTGTCTTGTTTCTTGTCTTGTTTCTTGTCTTGCTTCTTGTCTTGTTTCTTGTCTTGTTTCTTGTCTTTTTTCTTGTCTTGTTTCTTGTCTTGTTTCTTGTCTTGTTTCCTGTCTTGTCTTGTCTCGTGTCTTGTCTTGTTTTTTGTCTTGTTTCTTGTCTTCTTTCTTGTCTTGTTTCTGGTTTTTTTGTCTATTTTCTTGTCTTGTTTCTTGTCTTGTTTCTTGTCTTGTTTCTTGTCTTGTTTCTTGTCTTGTTTCTTGTCTTGTTTCTTGTCTTGTTTCTTGTCTTGTTTCTTGTCTTTTTTCTTGTCTTGTTTTTTGTCTTGTTTCTTGTCTTGTTTCTTGTCTTGTTTCTTGTCTTGTTTCTCTTCTTGTTTCTTGTCTTGTTTCTTGTCTTGTTTCTTGTCTTGTTTCTTGTCTTGTTTCTGGTCTTGTTTCTTGTCTTGTGTCTTGTCTTGTCTTGTCTTGTTTCTCGTCTTGTTTCTTGTCTTGTTTCTTGTCTTGTTTCTTGTCTTGTTTCTTGTCTTGTTTCTTGTCTTGTTTCTTGTCTTGTTTCTTGTCTTGTTTCTTGTCTTGTTTCTTGTCTTGTCTTGTCTCGTGTCTTGTCTTGTTTCTTGTCTTGTTTCTTGTCTTGTTTCTGGTTTTTTTGTCTTGTTTCTTGTCTTGTTTCTTGTCTTGTTTCTTGTCTTGTTTCTTGTCTTTTTTCTTGTCTTGTTTCTTATCTTGTGTTCTCTTGTTTCTTGTCTTGTAAATTGTCTTGTTTCTTGTCTTGTTTCTTGTGTTGCTTCTTGTCTTGTTTCTTGTCTTGTCTTGTGTTGTCTTGTTACTTGTCTTGTTTCCAGTCTTGTCTTCTCTTGTTTCTTTTCTTGTTTCTTGTCTTGTTTCTTGTCTTGTCTTGTCTTGTTTCTTGTCTTGTTTCTTGTCTTGTTTCTTGTCTTGTTTCTTGTCTTGTCTTGTCTCGTGTCTTGTCTTGTTTTTTGTCTTCTTTCTTGTCTTGTTTCTTGTCTTGTTTCTGGTTTTTTTGTCTTGTTTCTTGTCTTTTTTCTTGTCTTGTTTCTTGTCTTGTTTCTTGTCTTGTTTCTTGTCTTGTTTCTTGTCTTGTTTCTTGTCTTGTTTCTTGTCTTGTCTTGTCTTGTCTTGTTTCTTGTCTTGTTTTGTCTTGTCTTGTTTCTTGTCTTGTTTCTTGTCTTGTTTCTTGTCTTGTTTCTTGTTTTGTTTCTTGTCTTGTCTTGTCTTGTTTCTTGTCTTGTTTCTTGTCTTGTTTCTTGTCTTGTTTCTTGTCTTGTTTTTTGTCTTGTTTCTTGTCTTGTTTCTTGTCTTGTCTTGTCTCGTGTCTTGTCTTGTTTTTTGTCTTGTTTCTTGTCTTGTTTCTTGTCTTGTTTCTGGTTTTTTTGTCTTGTTTCTTGTCTTGTTTCTTGTCTTGTTTATTGTCTTGTTTCTTGTCGTGTTTCTTGTCTTGTTTCTTTTCTTGTTTCTTGTCTTGTTTCTTGTCTTGTTTCTTGTCTTTTTTCTTGTCTTGTTTTTTGTCTTGTTTCTTGTCTTGTTTCTGGTTTTTTTGTCTTGTTTTTTGTCTTGTTTCTTGTCTTGTTTCTTGTCTTGTTTCTTGTCTTGTTTCTTGTCTTGTTTCTTCTCTTGTTTCTTGTCTTGTTTCTTGTCTTGTTTCTTGTCTTGTCTTTTCTCGTGTCTTGTCTTGTTTCTTGTCTTGTTTCTTGTCTTGTTTCTGGTTTTTTTGTCTTGTTTCTTGTCTTGTTTCTTGTCTTGTTTCTTGTCTTGTTTCTTGTCTTGTTTCTTGTCTTGTTTCTTGTCTTGTTTCTTGTCTTGTTTTTTGTCTTGTTTCTTGTCTTGTTTCTTGTCTTGTTTCTGTTTTTTTTGTCTTGTTTCTTGTCTTGTTTCTTGTCTTGTTTCTTGTCTTGTTTCTTGTCTTGTTTCTTGTCTTTTTTCTTGTCTTGTTTCTTGTCTTGTGTTCTCTTGTTTCTTGTCTTGTAAATTGTCTTGTTTCTTGTCTTGTTTCTTGTGTTGCTTCTTGTCTTGTTTCTTGTCTTGTCTTGTGTTGTCTTGTTACTTGTCTTGTTTTTTGTCTTGTCTTCTCTTGTTTCTTTTCTTGTTTCTTGTCGTGTTTCTTTTCTTGTCTTGTCTTGTTTCTTGTCTTGTTTCTTGTCTTGTTTCTTGTCTTGTTTCTTGTCTTGTTTCTTGTCTTGTCTTGTCTCGTGTCTTGTCTTTTTTTTTGTCTTCTTTCTTGTCTTGTTTCTTGTCTTGTTTCTGGTTTTTTGTCTTGTTTCTTGTCTTGTTTCTTGTCTTGTTTCTTGTCTTGTTTCTTGTCTTGTTTCTTGTCTTGTTTCTTGTCTTGTTTCTTGTCTTGTTTCTTGTCTTGTTTCTTGTCTTGTCTTGTTTCTTGTCTTGTTTTGTCTTGTCTTGTTTCTTGTCTTGTTTCTTGTCTTGTTTCTTGTCTTGTTTCTTGTTTTGTTTCTTGTCTTGTCTTGTCTTGTTTCTTGTCTTGTTTCTTGTCTTGTTTCTTGTCTTGTTTCTTGTCTTGTTTTTTGTCTTGTTTCTTGTCTTGTTTCTTGTCTTGTCTTGTCTCGTGTCTTGTCTTGTTTTTTGTCTTGTTTCTTGTCTTGTTTCTGGTTTTTTTGTCTTGTTTCTTGTCTTGTTTCTTGTCTTGTTTATTGTCTTGTTTCTTGTCTTGTTTCTTGTCTTGTTTCTTTTCTTGTTTCTTGTCTTGTTTCTTGTCTTGTTTCTTGTCTTTTTTCTTGTCTTGTTTTTTGTCTTGTTTCTTGTCTTGTTTCTTGTTTTGTTTCTTGTCTTGTTTCCTGTCTTGTTTCTTGTCTTGTTTCTTGTCTTGTTTCTTGTCTTGTTTCTTGTCTTGTTTCTTGTCTTGTTTCTTGTCTTGTTTCTTGTCTTGTTTCTTGTCTTGTCTTCTCTTGTTTCTTGTCTTGTTTCTTGTCTTGTTTCTTGTCTTGTCTTGTCTTGTCTTGTCTTGTTTCTTATCTTGTCCTTTTTCTTGTCTTGTTTCTTGTCTTGTTTCTTGTCTTGTCTTGTCTTGTTTCTTGTCTTGTCTTGTCTTGTCTTGTCTTGTCTTGTCTTGTTTCTTGTCTTGTTTCTTGTCTTGTTTCTTGTCTTGTCTTGTCTTGTCTTGTTTCTTTTCTTGTCCTTTTTCTTGTCTTGTTTCTTGTCTTGTTTCTTGTCTTGTTTCTTGTCTTGTCTTGTCTTGTCTTGTTTCTTGTCTTGTTTCTTCGCTTGTCTTCTCTTGTTTCTTGTCTTGTTTCTTGTCTTGTTTCTTGTCTTGTCTTGTCTTGTTTCTTGTCTTGTTTCTTCTCTTGTTTCTTGTCTTGTTTCTTGTCTTGTCTTGTCTCGTGTCTTGTCTTGTTTCTTGTCTTGTTTCTTGTCTTGTTTCTGGTTTTTTTGTCTTGTTTCTTGTCTTGTTTCTTGTCTTGTTTCTTGTCTTGTTTCTTGTCTTGTTTCTTGTCTTGTTTCTTGTCTTGTTTCTTGTCTTGTTTTTTGTCTTGTTTCTTGTCTTGTTTCTTGACTTGTTTCTGGTTTTTTTGTCTTGTTTCTTGTCTTGTTTCTTGTCTTGTTTCTTGTCTTGTTTCTTGTCTTGTTTCTTGTCTTGTTTCTTGTCTTGTTTCTTGTCTTGTGTCTTGTCTTGTCTTGTCTTGTCTTGTCTTGTTTCTCGTCTTGTTTCTTGTCTTGTTTCTTGTCTTGTTTCTTGTCTTGTTTCTTGTCTTGTTTCTTCTCTTGTTTCTTGTCTTGTCTTGTCTCGTGTCTTGTCTTTTTTTTTGTCTTCTTTCTTGTCTTGTTTCTTGTCTTGTTTCTGGTTTTTTGTCTTGTTTCTTGTCTTGTTTCTTGTCTTGTTTCTTGTCTTGTTTCTTGTCTTGTTTCTTGTCTTGTTTCTTGTCTTGTTTCTTGTCTTGTTTCTTGTCTTGTCTTGTTTCTTGTCTTGTTTTGTCTTGTCTTGTTTCTTGTCTTGTTTCTTGTCTTGTTTCTTGTCTTGTTTCTTGTTTTGTTTCTTGTCTTGTCTTGTCTTGTTTCTTGTCTTGTTTCTTGTCTTGTTTCTTGTCTTGTTTCTTGTCTTGTTTTTTGTCTTGTTTCTTGTCTTGTTTCTTGTCTTGTCTTGTCTCGTGTCTTGTCTTGTTTTTTGTCTTGTTTCTTGTCTTGTTTCTGGTTGTTTTGTCTTGTTTCTTGTCTTGTTTCTTGTCTTGTTTATTGTCTTGTTTCTTGTCTTGTTTCTTGTCTTGTTTCTTTTCTTGTTTCTTGTCTTGTTTCTTGTCTTGTTTCTTGTCTTTTTTCTTGTCTTGTTTTTTGTCTTGTTTCTTGTCTTGTTTCTTGTTTTGTTTCTTGTCTTGTTTCCTGTCTTGTTTCTTGTCTTGTTTCTTGTCTTGTTTCTTGTCTTGTTTCTTGTCTTGTTTCTTGTCTTGTTTCTTGTCTTGTTTCTTGTCTTGTTTCTTGTCTTGTCTTCTCTTGTTTCTTGTCTTGTTTCTTGTCTTGTTTCTTGTCTTGTCTTGTCTTGTCTTGTCTTGTTTCTTATCTTGTCCTTTTTCTTGTCTTGTTTCTTGTCTTGTTTCTTGTCTTGTCTTGTCTTGTTTCTTGTCTTGTCTTGTCTTGTCTTGTCTTGTCTTGTTTCTTGTCTTGTTTCTTGTCTTGTTTCTTGTCTTGTCTTGTCTTGTCTTGTTTCTTTTCTTGTCCTTTTTCTTGTCTTGTTTCTTGTCTTGTTTCTTGTCTTGTTTCTTGTCTTGTCTTGTCTTGTCTTGTTTCTTGTCTTGTTTCTTCGCTTGTCTTCTCTTGTTTCTTGTCTTGTTTCTTGTCTTGTTTCTTGTCTTGTCTTGTCTTGTTTCTTGTCTTGTTTCTTCTCTTGTTTCTTGTCTTGTTTCTTGTCTTGTCTTGTCTCGTGTCTTGTCTTGTTTCTTGTCTTGTTTCTTGTCTTGTTTCTGGTTTTTTTGTCTTGTTTCTTGTCTTGTTTCTTGTCTTGTTTCTTGTCTTGTTTCTTGTCTTGTTTCTTGTCTTGTTTCTTGTCTTGTTTCTTGTCTTGTTTTTTGTCTTGTTTCTTGTCTTGTTTCTTGACTTGTTTCTGGTTTTTTTGTCTTGTTTCTTGTCTTGTTTCTTGTCTTGTTTCTTGTCTTGTTTCTTGTCTTGTTTCTTGTCTTGTTTCTTGTCTTGTTTCTTGTCTTGTGTCTTGTCTTGTCTTGTCTTGTCTTGTTTTGTTTCTCGTCTTGTTTCTTGTCTTGTTTCTTGTCTTGTTTCTTGTCTTGTTTCTTGTCTTGTTTCTTCTCTTGTTTCTTGTCTTGTTTCTTGTCTATTTTCTGGTCTTGTTTCTTGTCTTGTCTTGTCTTGTTTCTTGTCTTGTCTTGTCTTGTCTTGTCTTGTTTCTTGTCTTGTTTCTTCTCTTGTTTCTTGTCTTGTCTTGTCTTGTCTTGTCTTGTTGCTTATCTTGTCCTTTTTCTTGTCTTGTTTCTTGTCTTGTTTCTTGTCTTGTTTCTTGTCTTGTTTCTTGTCTTGTTTCTTGTCTTGTCTTGTCTTGTCTTGTTTCTTGTCTTGTTTCTTCTCTTGTCTTCTCTTGTTTCTTGTCTTGTTTCTTGTCTTGTTTCTTGTCTTGTCTTGTCTTGTTTCTTGTCTTGTTTCTTGTCTTGTTTCTTGTCTTGTTTCTTGTCTTGTCTTGTGTCGTGTCTTGTCTTGTTTCTTGTCTTGTTTCTTGTCTTGTTTCTGTTTTTTTTGTCTTTTTTCTTGTCTTGTTTCTTGTCTTGTTTCTTGTCTTGTTTCTTGTCTTGTTTCTTGTCTTGTTTCTTGTCTTGTTTCTTGTCTTGTTTTTTTTCTTGTTTCTTGTCTTGTTTCTTGTCTTGTTTCTGGTTTTTTTGTCTTGTTTCTTGTCTTGTTTCTTGTCTTGTTTCTTGTCTTGTTTCTTGTCTTGTTTCTTGTCTTGTTTCTTGTCTTGTTTCTTGTCTTGTGTCTTGTCTTGTCTTGTCTTGTCTTGTCTTGTTTCTCGTCTTGTTTCATGTCTTGTTTCTTTTCTTGTTTCTGGTTTTTTTGTCTTGTTTCTTGTCTTGTTTCTTGTCTTGTTTCTTGTCTTGTTTCTTGTCTTGTTTCTTGACTTGTTTCTTGTCTTGTTTCTTGTCTTGTTTCTTGTCTTGTTTCTTGTCTTGTTTCTTGTCTTGTCTTGTCTTGTTTCTTGTCTTGTCTTGTCTTGTCTTGTTTCTTGTCTTGTTTCTTGTCTTGTTTCTTGTCTTGTTTCTTGTCTTGTTTCTTGTCTTGTTTCTTGTCTTGTCTTGTCTTGTCTTGTTTCTTGTCTTGTCCTTTTTCTTGTCTTGTTTCTTGTCTTGTCCTTTTTCTTGTCTTGTTTCTTGTCTTGTTTCTTGTCTTGTTTCTTGTCTTGTTTCTTGTCTTGTCTTGTCTTGTTTCTTGTCTTGTCTTGTCTTGTCTTGTCTTGTCTTGTTTCTCGTCTTGTTTCTTGTCTTGTTTCTTGTCTTGTTTCTTGTCTTGTTTCTAGTCTTGTTTCTTGTCTTGTCTTGTCTTGTTTCTTGTCTTGTTTCTTGTCTTGTTTCTTGTCTTCTTTCTTGTCTTGTTTCTTGTCTTGTTTCTTGTCTTGTTTCTTGTGTTGTCTTTTCTCGTGTCTTGTCTTGTTTTTTGTCTTGTTTCTTGTCTTGTTTCTGGTTTTTTTGTCTTGTTTTTTGTCTTGTTTCTTGTCTTGTTTCTTGTCTTGTTTCTTGTCTTGTTTCTTGTCTTGTTTCTTGTCTTGTTTATTGTCTTGTTTCTTGTCTTGTCTTGTCTTGTTTCTTGTCTTGTCTTGTCTTGTCTTGTTTCTTGTCTGTTTTCTTGTCTTGTTTCTTGTCTTGTTTCTTGTCTTGTCTTCTCTTGTTTCTTGTCTTTTTTCTTGTCTTGTTTCTTCTGTTGTTTCTTGTCTTGTTTCTTGTCTTGTCTTGTTTCTTGTCTTGTTTCTTGTCTTGTCTTCTCTTGTTTCTTGTCTTGTTTCTTGTCTTGTTTCTTGTCTTGTCTTGTCTTGTTTCTTGTCTTGTTTCTTGTCTTGCTTCTTGTCTTGTTTCTTGTCTTGTCTTGTCTCGTGTCTTGTCTTGTTTTTTGTCTTCTTTCTTGTCTTGTTTCTTGTCTTGTTTCTGGTTTTTTGTCTTGTTTCTTGTCTTGTTTCTTGTCTTGTTTCTTGTCTTGTCTTGTCTTGTTTCTTGTCTTGTCTTCTCTTGTCTTGTTTCTTGTCTTGTTTCTTGTCTTGTTTCTTGTCTTGTCTTCTCTTGTTTCTTGTCTTGTTTCTTGTCTTGTTTCTTGTCTTGTTTCTTGTCTTGTCTTGTCTTGTCTTGTTTCTTGTCTTGTCCTTTTTCTTCTCTTGTTTTTTGTCTTGTTTCTTGTCTTGTTTCTTGTCTTGTTTCTTGTCTTGTCTTGTCTTGTTTCTTGTCTTGTCTTGTCTTGTCTTGTCTTGTCTTGTTTCTCGTCTTGTTTCTTGTCTTGTTTCTTGTCTTGTTTCTTGCCTTTTTTCTTGTCTTGTCTTGTCTTGTTTCTTGTCTTGTTTCTTGTCTTGTTTCTTGTCTTGTTTCTTGTCTTGTTTCTTGTCTTTTTTTTTGTCTTGTTTCTTGTCTTGTTTTTTGTCTTGTTTCTTTTCTTGTCTTGTCTAGTGTCTTGTCTTGTTTTTTGTCTTATTTCTTGTCTTGTCTCTTGTCTTGTTTCTGGTCTTTTTGTCTTGTTTCTTGTCTTGTTTCTTGTATTGTCTTCTCTTGTTTCTTGTATTGTCTTCTCTTGTTTCTTGTCTTGTTTCTTGTCTTGTTTCTTGTCTTGTCTTGTTACTTGTCTTGTTTCTTGTCTTGTCTTCTCTTGTTTCTTTTCTTGTTTCTTGTCTTGTTTCTTGTCTTGTCTTGTCTGGTTTCTTGTCTTGTTTCTTGTCTTGTTTCTTGTCTTGTCTTGTCTTGTCTTGTCTTTTTTCTCGTCTTGTTTCTTGTCTTGTTTCTTGTCTTCTTTCTTGTCTTGTTTCTTGTCTTGTTTCTTGTCTTGTCTTGTTACTTGTCTTGTTTCTTGTCTTGTCTTCTCTTGTTTCTTTTCTTGTTTCTTGTCTTGTTTCTTGTCTTGTCTTGTCTGGTTTCTTGTCTTGTTTCTTGTCTTGTTTCTTGTCTTGTTTCTTCTCTTGTCTTGTCTCGTGTCTTGTCTTGTTTTTTGTCTTCTTTCTTGTCTTGTTTCTTGTCTTGTTTCTGGTTTTTTGTCTTGTTTCTTGTCTTGTTTCTTGTCTTGTTTCTTGTCTGTTTTCTTGTCTTGTTTCTTGTCTTGTTTCTTGTCTTGTTTCTTGTCTTGTTTCTTGTCTTGTTTCTTGTCTTGTCTTGTCTTGTTTCTTGTCATGTTTTGTCTTGTCTTGTTTCTTGTCTTGTTTCTTGTCTTGTTTCTTGTCTTGTTTCTTGTCTTGTTTCTTGTCTGGTCTTCTCTTGTTTCTTGTCTTGTTTCTTGTCTTGTTTCTTGTCTTGTTTCTTGTCTTGTTTTGTCTTGTCTTGTTTCTTGTCTTGTCCTTTTTCTTGTCTTGTTTCTTGTCTTGTTTCTTGTCTTGTCTTGTCTTGTCTTGTCTTGTTTCTCGTCTTGTTTCTTGTCTTGTTTCTCGTCTTGTTTCTTGTCTTGTTTCTTGTCTTGTCTTGTCTTGTCTTGTTTCTTGTCTTGTTTCTTGTCTTGTCTTCTCTTGTTTCTTGTCTTGTTTCTTGTCTTGTTTCTTGTCTTGTCTTGTCTTCTTTCTTGTCTTGTTTCTTGTCTTGTTTCTTGTCTTGGTTCTTGTCTTGTCTTGTCTCGTGTCTTGTCTTGTTTTTTGTCTTGTTTCTTGTCTTGTTTCTTGTCTTGTTTCTTGTCTTGTTTCTTGTCTTGTTTCTTGTCTTGTTTCTTGTCTTGTTTCTTATCTTGTGTCTTGTCTTGTCTTGTCTTGTTTTTCGTCTTTTTTCTTGTCTTGTTTCTTGTCTTGTTTCTTGTCTCGTTTCTTGTCTTGTCTTCTCTTGTTTCTTGTCTTGTTTCTTGTCTTGTTTCTTGTCTTGTCTTGTCTTGTCTTGTCTTGTTTCTTATCTTGTCCTTTTTCTTGTCTTGTTGCTTGTCTTGTTTCTTGTCTTGTCTTGTCTTGTTTCTTCTCTTGTCTTGTCTTGTTTTGTCTTGTTTCTTGTCTTGTTTCTTCTCTTGTTTCTTGTCTTGTCTTGTCTTGTCTTGTTTCTTATCTTGTCCTTTTTCTTGTCTTGTTTCTTGTCTTGTTTCTTGTCTTGTTTCTTGTCTTGTTTCTTGTCTTGTTTCTTGTCTTGTCTTGTCTTGTCTTGTTTCTGGTCTTGTTTCTTCTCTTGTCTTCTCTTGTTTCTTGTCTTGTTTCTTGTCTTGTTTCTTGTCTTGTCTTGTCTTGTTTCTTGTCTTGTTTCTTGTCTTGTTTCTTGTCTTGTTTCTTGTCTTGTCTTGTCTCGTGTCTTGTCTTGTTTCTTGTCTTGTTTCTTGTCTTGTTTCTGTTTTTTTTTGTCTTGTTTCTTGTCTTGTTTCTTGTCTTGTTTCTTGTCTTGTTTCTTGTCTTGTTTCTTGTCTTGTTTCTTGTCTTGTTTCTTGTCTTGTTTTTTGTCTTGTTTCTTGTCTTGTTTCTTGTCTTGTTTCTGGTTTTTTTGTCTTGTTTCTTGTCTTGTTTCTTGTCTTGTTTCTTGTCTTGTTTCTTGTCTTGTTTCTTGTCTTGTTTCTTGTCTTGTTTCTTGTCTTGTTTCTTGTCTTCTGTCTTGTCTTGTCTTGTCTTGTCTTGTCTTGTTTCTCGTCTTGTTTCTTGTCTTGTTTCTTTTCTTGTTTCTGGTTTTTTTGTCTTGTTTCTTGTCTTGTTTCTTGTCTTGTTTCTTGTCTTGTTTCTTGTCTTGTTTCTTGACTTGTTTCTTGTCTTGTTTCTTGTCTTGTTTCTTGTCTTGTTTCTTGTCTTGTTTCTTGTCTTGTCTTGTCTTGTTTCTTGTCTTGTCTTGTCTTGTCTTGTTTCTTGTCTTGTTTCTTGTCTTGTTTCTTGTCTTGTTTCTTGTCTTGTTTCTTGTCTTGTCTTGTCTTGTCTTGTTTCTTGTCTTGTCCTTTTTCTTGTCTTGTTTCTTGTCTTGTTTCTTGTAGTGTTTCTTGTCTTGTCTTGTCTTGTTTCTTGTCTTGTCTTGTCTTGTCTTGTCTTGTCTTGTCTTGTTTCTCGTCTTGTTTCTTGTCTTGTTTCTTGTCTTGTTTCTTGTCTTGTTTCTTGTCTTGTTTCTTGTCTTCTCTTGTCTTGTTTCTTGTCTTGTTTCTGGTCTTGTTTCTTGTCTTCTTTCTTGTCTTGTTTCTTGTCTTGTTTCTTGTCTTGTTTCTTGTGTTGTCTTTTCTCGTGTCTTGTCTTGTTTTTTGTCTTGTTTCTTGTCTTGTTTCTGGTTTTTTTGTCTTGTTTCTTGTCTTGTTTCTTGTCTTGTTTCTTGTCTTGTTTCTTGTCTTGTTTCTTGTCTTGTTTCTTGTCTTGTTTCTTGTCTTGTTTCTTGTCTTGTTTCTTGTCTTGTCTTGTCTTGTTTCTTGTCTTGTCTTCTCTTGTCTTGTTTCTTGTCTGTTTTCTTGTCTTGTTTCTTGTCTTGTTTCTTGTCTTGTCTTCCCTTGTTTCTTGCCTTTTTTCTTGTCTTGTTTCTTGTGTTGTTTCTTGTCTTGTTTCTTGTCTTGTCTTGTTTCTTGTCTTGTTTCTTGTGTTGTTTCTTGTCTTGTTTCTTGTCTTGTCTTCTCTTGTTTCTTGTCTTGTTTCTTATCTTGTGTCTTGTCTTGTCTTGTCTTGTTTTTCGTCTTTTTTCTTGTCTTGTTTCTTGTCTTGTTTCTTGTCTCGTTTCTTGTCTTGTCTTCTCTTGTTTCTTGTCTTGTTTCTTGTCTTGTTTCTTGTCTTGTCTTGTCTTGTCTTGTCTTGTTTCTTATCTTGTCCTTTTTCTTGTCTTGTTGCTTGTCTTGTTTCTTGTCTTGTCTTGTCTTGTTTCTTCTCTTGTCTTGTCTTGTTTTGTCTTGTTTCTTGTCTTGTTTCTTCTCTTGTTTCTTGTCTTGTCTTGTCTTGTCTTGTTTCTTATCTTGTCCTTTTTCTTGTCTTGTTTCTTGTCTTGTTTCTTGTCTTGTTTCTTGTCTTGTTTCTTGTCTTGTTTCTTGTCTTGTCTTGTCTTGTCTTGTTTCTGGTCTTGTTTCTTCTCTTGTCTTCTCTTGTTTCTTGTCTTGTTTCTTGTCTTGTTTCTTGTCTTGTCTTGTCTTGTTTCTTGTCTTGTTTCTTGTCTTGTTTCTTGTCTTGTTTCTTGTCTTGTCTTGTCTCGTGTCTTGTCTTGTTTCTTGTCTTGTTTCTTGTCTTGTTTCTGTTTTTTTTTGTCTTGTTTCTTGTCTTGTTTCTTGTCTTGTTTCTTGTCTTGTTTCTTGTCTTGTTTCTTGTCTTGTTTCTTGTCTTGTTTCTTGTCTTGTTTTTTGTCTTGTTTCTTGTCTTGTTTCTTGTCTTGTTTCTGGTTTTTTTGTCTTGTTTCTTGTCTTGTTTCTTGTCTTGTTTCTTGTCTTGTTTCTTGTCTTGTTTCTTGTCTTGTTTCTTGTCTTGTTTCTTGTCTTGTTTCTTGTCTTCTGTCTTGTCTTGTCTTGTCTTGTCTTGTCTTGTTTCTCGTCTTGTTTCTTGTCTTGTTTCTTTTCTTGTTTCTGGTTTTTTTGTCTTGTTTCTTGTCTTGTTTCTTGTCTTGTTTCTTGTCTTGTTTCTTGTCTTGTTTCTTGACTTGTTTCTTGTCTTGTTTCTTGTCTTGTTTCTTGTCTTGTTTCTTGTCTTGTTTCTTGTCTTGTCTTGTCTTGTTTCTTGTCTTGTCTTGTCTTGTCTTGTTTCTTGTCTTGTTTCTTGTCTTGTTTCTTGTCTTGTTTCTTGTCTTGTTTCTTGTCTTGTCTTGTCTTGTCTTGTTTCTTGTCTTGTCCTTTTTCTTGTCTTGTTTCTTGTCTTGTTTCTTGTAGTGTTTCTTGTCTTGTCTTGTCTTGTTTCTTGTCTTGTCTTGTCTTGTCTTGTCTTGTCTTGTCTTGTTTCTCGTCTTGTTTCTTGTCTTGTTTCTTGTCTTGTTTCTTGTCTTGTTTCTTGTCTTGTTTCTTGTCTTCTCTTGTCTTGTTTCTTGTCTTGTTTCTGGTCTTGTTTCTTGTCTTCTTTCTTGTCTTGTTTCTTGTCTTGTTTCTTGTCTTGTTTCTTGTGTTGTCTTTTCTCGTGTCTTGTCTTGTTTTTTGTCTTGTTTCTTGTCTTGTTTCTGGTTTTTTTGTCTTGTTTCTTGTCTTGTTTCTTGTCTTGTTTCTTGTCTTGTTTCTTGTCTTGTTTCTTGTCTTGTTTCTTGTCTTGTTTCTTGTCTTGTTTCTTGTCTTGTTTCTTGTCTTGTCTTGTCTTGTTTCTTGTCTTGTCTTCTCTTGTCTTGTTTCTTGTCTGTTTTCTTGTCTTGTTTCTTGTTTTGTTTCTTGTCTTGTCTTCCCTTGTTTCTTGCCTTTTTTCTTGTCTTGTTTCTTGTGTTGTTTCTTGTCTTGTTTCTTGTCTTGTCTTGTTTCTTGTCTTGTTTCTTGTGTTGTTTCTTGTCTTGTTTCTTGTCTTGTCTTGTTTCTTCTCTTGTTTCTTGTCTTGTTTCTTGTCTTGTTTCTTGTCTTGTCTTGTCTTGTTTCTTGTCTTGTTTCTTGTCTTGCTTCTTGTCTTGTTTCTTGTCTTGTCTTGTCTCGTGTCTTGTCTTGTTTTTTGTCTTCTTTCTTGCCTTGTTTCTTGTCTTGTTTCTGGTTTTTTGTCTTGTTTCTTGTCTTGTTTCTTGTCTTGTTTCTCTTTCTTGTTTCTTGTCTTGTTTCTTGTCTTGTTTCTTGTCTTGTTTCTTGTCTTGTTTCTTGTCTTGTCTTGTCTTGTTTCTTGTCTTGTCTTCTCTTGTCTTGTCTTCTCTTGTCTTGTTTCTTGTCTTGTTTCTTGTCTTGTTTCTTGTCTTGTCTTCTCTTGTTTCTTGTCTTGTTTCTTGTCTTGTTTCTTGTCTTGTTTCTTGTCTTGTTTCTTGTCTTGTCTTGTCTTGTCTTGTTTCTTGTCTTGTCCTTTTTCTTCTCTTGTTTTTTGTCTTGTTTCTTGTCTTGTTTCTTGTCTTGTTTCTTGTCTTGTCTTGTCTTGTTTCTTGTCTTGTCTTGTCTTGTCTTGTCTTGTCTTGTTTCTCGTCTTGTTTCTTGTCTTGTTTCTTGTCTTGTTTCTTCTCTTTTTTCTTGTCTTGTCTTGTCTTGTTTCTTGTCTTGTTTCTTGTCTTGTTTCTTGTCTTGTTTCTTGTCTTTTTTCTTGTCTTTTTTTTTGTCTTGTTTCTTGTCTTGTTTTTTGTCTTGTTTCTTGTCTTGTCTTGTCTAGTGTCTTGTCTTGTTTTTTGTCTTATTTCTTGTCTTGTTTCTTGTCTTGTTTCTGGTTTTTTTGTCTTGTTTCTTGTCTTGTTTCTTGTCTTGTTTCTTGTTTCTTTTCTTGTTTCTTGTATTGTCTTCTCTTGTTTCTTGTCTTGTCTTGTCTTGTTTCTTGTCTTGTTTCTTCTCTTGTTTCTTGTCTTGTCTTGTCTTGTCTTGTTTCTTATCTTGTCCTTTTTCTTGTCTTGTTTCTTGTCTTGTTTCTTGTCTTGTTTCTTGTCTTGTCTTGTCTTGTCTTGTTTCTGGTCTTGTTTCTTCTCTTGTCTTCTCTTGTTTCTTGTCTTGTTTCTTGTCTTGTTTCTTGTCTTGTCTTGTCTTGTTTCTTGTCTTGTTTCTTGTCTTGTTACTTGTCTTGTTTCTTGTCTTGTCTTGTCTCGTGTCTTGTCTTGTTTCTTGTCTTGTTTCTTGTCTTGTTTCTGTTTTTTTTTGTCTTGTTTCTTGTCTTGTTTCTTGTCTTGTTTCTTGTCTTGTTTCTTGTCTTGTTTCTTGTCTTGTTTCTTGTCTTGTTTCTTGTCTTGTTTTTTGTCTTGTTTCTTGTCTTGTTTCTTGTCTTGTTTCTGGTTTTTTTGTCTTGTTTCTTGTCTTGTTTCTTGTCTTGTTTCTTGTCTTGTTTCTTGTCTTGTTTCTTGTCTTGTTTCTTGTCTTGTTTCTTGTCTTGTGTTTTGTCTTGTCTTGTCTTGTCTTGTCTTGTTTCTCGTCTTGTTTCTTGTCTTGTTTCTTTTCTTGTTTTTGGTTTTTTTGTCTTGTTTCTTGTCTTGTTTCTTGTCTTGTTTCTTGTCTTGTTTCTTGTCTTGTTTCTTGTCTTGTTTTTTGACTTGTTTCTTGTCTTGTTTCTTGTCTTGTTTCTTGTCTTGTTTCTTGTCTTGTTTCTTGTCTTGTCTTGTCTTGTTTCTTGTCTTGTCTTGTCTTGTCTTGTTTCTTGTCTTGTTTCTTGTCTTGTTTCTTGTCTTGTTTCTTGTCTTGTTTCTTGTCTTGTTTCTTGTCTTGTCTTGTCTTGTCTTGTTTCTTGTCTTGTCCTTTTTCTTGTCTTGTTTCTTGTCTTGTTTCTTGTCTTGTTTCTTGTCTTGTTTCTTGTCTTGTCTTGTCTTGTTTCTTGTCTTGTCTTGTCTTGTCTTGTCTTGTCTTGTCTTGTTTCTCGTCTTGTTTCTTGTCTTGTTTCTTGTCTTGTTTCTTGTCTTGTTTCTTGTCTTGTTTCTTGTCTTGTCTTGTCTTGTTTCTTGTCTTGTTTCTTGTCTTGTTTCTTGTCTTCTTTCTTGTCTTGTTTCTTGTCTTGTTTCTTGTCTTGTTTCTTGTGTTGTCTTTTCTCGTGTCTTGTCTTGTTTTTTGTCTTGTTTCTTGTCTTGTTTCTGGTTTTTTTGTCTTGTTTCTTGTCTTGTTTCTTGTCTTGTTTCTTGTCTTGTTTCTTGTCTTGTTTCTTGTCTTGTTTCTTGTCTTGTTTCTTGTCTTGTTTCTTGTCTTGTTTCTTGTCTTGTCTTGTCTTGTTTCTTGTCTTGTCTTCTCTTGTCTTGTTTCTTGTCTGTTTTCTTGTCTTGTTTCTTGTCTTGTTTCTTGTCTTGTCTTCTCTTGTTTCTTGTCTTTTTTCTTGTCTTGTTTCTTGTGTTGTTTCTTGTCTTGTTTCTTGTCTTGTCTTGTTTCTTGTCTTGTTTCTTGTCTTGTCTTCTCTTGTTTCTTGTCTTGTTTCTTGTCTTGTTTCTTGTCTTGTCTTGTCTTGTTTCTTGTCTTGTTTCTTGTCTTGCTTCTTGTCTTGTTTCTTGTCTTGTCTTGTCTCGTGTCTTGTCTTGTTTTTTGTCTTCTTTCTTGCCTTGTTTCTTGTCTTGTTTCTGGTTTTTTGTCTTGTTTCTTGTCTTGTTTCTTGTCTTGTTTCTCTTTCTTGTTTCTTGTCTTGTTTCTTGTCTTGTTTCTTGTCTTGTTTCTTGTCTTGTTTCTTGTCTTGTCTTGTCTTGTTTCTTGTCTTGTCTTCTCTTGTCTTGTTTCTTGTCTTGTTTCTTGTCTTGTTTCTTGTCTTGTCTTCTCTTGTTTCTTGTCTTGTTTCTTGTCTTGTTTCTTGTCTTGTTTCTTGTCTTGTTTCTTGTCTTGTCTTGTCTTGTCTTGTTTCTTGTCTTGTCCTTTTTCTTCTCTTGTTTTTTGTCTTGTTTCTTGTCTTGTTTCTTGTCTTGTTTCTTGTCTTGTCTTGTCTTGTTTCTTGTCTTGTCTTGTCTTGTCTTGTCTTGTCTTGTCTTGTTTCTCGTCTTGTTTCTTGTCTTGTTTCTTGTCTTGTTTCTTCTCTTTTTTCTTGTCTTGTCTTGTCTTGTTTCTTGTCTTGTTTCTTGTCTTGTTTCTTGTCTTGTTTCTTGTCTTTTTTCTTGTCTTTTTTTTTGTCTTGTTTCTTGTCTTGTTTTTTGTCTTGTTTCTTGTCTTGTCTTGTCTAGTGTCTTGTCTTGTTTTTTGTCTTATTTCTTGTCTTGTTTCTTGTCTTGTTTCTGGTTTTTTTGTCTTGTTTCTTGTCTTGTTTCTTGTCTTGTTTCTTGTTTCTTTTCTTGTTTCTTGTATTGTCTTCTCTTGTTTCTTGTCTTGTCTTGTCTTGTTTCTTGTCTTGTTTCTTCTCTTGTTTCTTGTCTTGTCTTGTCTTGTCTTGTCTTGTTTCTTATCTTGTCCTTTTTCTTGTCTTGTTTCTTGTCTTGTTTCTTGTCTTGTTTCTTGTCTTGTTTCTTGTCTTGTTTCTTGTCTTGTCTTGTCTTGTCTTGTCTTGTTTCTGGTCTTGTTTCTTCTCTTGTCTTCTCTTGTTTCTTGTCTTGTTTCTTGTCTTGTTTCTTGTCTTGTCTTGTCTTGTTTCTTGTCTTTTTTTTTGTCTTGTTTCTTGTCTTGTTTCTTGTCTTGTCTTGTCTCGTGTCTTGTCTTGTTTCTTGTCTTCTTTCTTGTCTTGTTTCTGTTTTTTTTTGTCTTGTTTCTTGTCTTGTTTCTTGTCTTGTTTCTTGTCTTGTTTCTTGTCTTGTTTCTTGTCTTGTTTCTTGTCTTGTTTCTTGTCTTGTTTTTTGTCTTGTTTCTTGTCTTGTTTCTTGTCTTGTTTCTGGTTTTTTTGTCTTGTTTCTTGTCTTGTTTCTTGTCTTGTTTCTTGTCTTGTTTCTTGTCTTGTTTCTTGTCTTGTTTCTTGTCTTGTTTCTTGTCTTGTGTTTTGTCTTGTCTTGTCTTGTCTTGTCTTGTTTCTCGTCTTGTTTCTTGTCTTGTTTCTCTTCTTGTTTCTGGTTTTTTTGTCTTGTTTCTTGTCTTGTTTCTTGTCTTGTTTCTTGTCTTGTTTCTTGTCTTGTTTTTTGACTTGTTTCTTGTCTTGTTTCTTGTCTTGTTTCTTGTCTTGTTTCTTGTCTTGTTTCTTGTCTTGTCTTGTCTTGTTTCTTGTCTTGTCTTGTCTTGTCTTGTTTCTTGTCTTGTTTCTTGTCTTGTTTCTTGTCTTGTTTCTTGTCTTTTTCTTGTCTTGTCTTGTCTTGTCTTGTTTCTTGTCTTGTCCTTTTTCTTGTCTTGTTTCTTGTCTTGTTTCTTGTCTTGTTTCTTGTCTTGTTTCTTGTCTTGTCTTGTCTTGTTTCTTGTCTTGTCTTGTCTTGTCTTGTCTTGTCTTGTCTTGTCTTGTTTCTCGTCTTGTTTCTTGTCTTGTTTCTTGTCTTGTTTCTTGTCTTGTTTCTTGTCTTGTTTCTTGTCTTGTCTTGTCTTGTTTCTTGTCTTGTTTCTTGTCTTGTTTCTTGTCTTGTTTCTTGTCTTGTTTCTTGTCTTGTTTCTTGTCTTGTTTCTTGTGTTGTCTTTTCTCGTGTCTTGTCTTGTTTTTTGTCTTGTTTCTTGTCTTGTTTCTGGTTTTTTTGTCTTGTTTCTTGTCTTGTTTCTTGTCTTGTTTCTTGTCTTGTTTCTTGTCTTGTTTCTTGTCTTGTTTCTTGTCTTGTTTTTTGTCTTGTTTCTTGTCTTGTTTCTTGTCTTGTCTTGTCTTGTTTCTTGTCTTGTCTTCTCTTGTCTTGTTTCTTGTCTGTTTTCTTGTCTTGTTTCTTGTCTTGTTTCTTGTCTTGTCTTCTCTTGTTTGTTGTCTTTTTTCTTGTCTTGTTTCTTGTGTTGTTTCTTGTCTTGTTTCTTGTCTTGTCTTGTTTCTTGTCTTGTTTCTTGTCTTGTCTTCTCTTGTTTCTTGTCTTGTTTCTTGTCTTGTTTCTTGTCTTGTCTTGTCTTGTTTCTTGTCTTGTTTCTTGTCTTGCTTCTTGTCTTGTTTCTTGTCTTGTCTTGTCTCGTGTCTTGTCTTGTTTTTTGTCTTCTTTCTTGCCTTGTTTCTTGTCTTGTTTCTGGTTTTTTGTCTTGTTTCTTGTCTTGTTTCTTGTCTTGTTTCTCTTTCTTGTTTCTTGTCTTGTTTCTTGTCTTGTTTCTTGTCTTGTCTTGTCTTGTTTCTTGTCTTGTCTTCTCTTGTCTTGTTTCTTGTCTTGTTTCTTGTCTTGTTTCTTGTCTTGTCTTCTCTTGTTTCTTGTCTTGTTTCTTGTCTTGTTTCTTGTCTTGTTTCTTGTCTTGTTTCTTGTCTTGTCTTGTCTTGTCTTGTTTCTTGTCTTGTCCTTTTTCTTCTCTTGTTTTTTGTCTTGTTTCTTGTCTTGTTTCTTGTCTTGTTTCTTGTCTTGTCTTGTCTTGTTTCTTGTCTTGTCTTGTCTTGTCTTGTCTTGTCTTGTCTTGTTTCTCGTCTTGTTTCTTGTCTTGTTTCTTGTCTTGTTTCTTCTCTTTTTTCTTGTCTTGTCTTGTCTTGTTTCTTGTCTTGTTTCTTGTCTTGTTTCTTGTCTTGTTTCTTGTCTTTTTTCTTGTCTTTTTTTTTGTCTTGTTTCTTGTCTTGTTTTTTGTCTTGTTTCTTGTCTTGTCTTGTCTAGTGTCTTGTCTTGTTTTTTGTCTTATTTCTTGTCTTGTTTCTTGTCTTTTTTCTGGTTTTTTTGTCTTGTTTCTTGTCTTGTTTCTTGTCTTGTTTCTTGTTTCTTTTCTTGTTTCTTGTATTGTCTTCTCTTGTTTCTTGTATTGTCTTCTCTTGTTTCTTGTCTTGTTTCTTGTCTTGTTTCTTGTCTTGTCTTGTTACTTGTCTTGTTTCTTGTCTTGTCTTCTCTTGTTTCTTTTCTTGTTTCTTGTCTTGTTTCTTGTCTTGTCTTGTCTGGTTTCTTGTCTTGTTTCTTGTCTTGTTTCTTGTCTTGTCTTGTCTTGTCTTGTCTTGTCTTGTCTTGTTTCTCGTCTTGTTTCTTGTCTTGTTTCTTGTCTTGTTTCTTGTCTTGTTTCTTGTCTTGTCTTGTCTTGTTTCTTGTCTTGTTTCTTGTCTTGTTTCTTGTCTTGTTTCTTGTCTTGTTTCTTGTCTTGTTTCTTGTCTTGTTTCTTGTGTTGTCTTTTCTCGTGTCTTGTCTTGTTTTTTGTCTTGTTTCTTGTCTTGTTTCTGGTTTTTTTGTCTTGTTTCTTGTCTTGTTTCTTGTCTTGTTTCTTGTCTTGTTTCTTGTCTTGTTTCTTGTCTTGTTTCTTGTCTTGTTTCTTGTCTTGTTTCTTGTCTTGTTTCTTGTCTTGTTTCTTGTCTTGTCTTGTCTTGTTTCTTGTCTTGTCTTCTCTTGTCTTGTTTCTTGTCTGTTTTCTTGTCTTGTTTCTTGTCTTGTTTCTTGTCTTGTCTTCTCTTGTTTGTTGTCTTTTTTCTTGTCTTGTTTCTTGTGTTGTTTCTTGTCTTGTTTCTTGTCTTGTCTTGTTACTTGTCTTGTTTCTTGTCTTGTCTTGTCTTGTCTTGACTTTTTTCTCGTCTTGTTTCTTGTCTTGTTTCTTGTCTTCTTTCTTGTCTTGTTTCTTGTCTTGTTTCTTGTCTTGTCTTGTTACTTGTCTTGTTTCTTGTCTTGTCTTCTCTTGTTTCTTTTCTTGTTTCTTGTCTTGTTTCTTGTCTTGTCTTGTCTGGTTTCTTGTCTTGTTTCTTGTCTTGTTTCTTGTCTTGTTTCTTCTCTTGTCTTGTCTCGTGTCTTGTCTTGTTTTTTGTCTTCTTTCTTGTCTTGTTTCTTGTCTTGTTTCTGGTTTTTTGTCTTGTTTCTTGTCTTGTTTCTTGTCTTGTTTCTTGTCTTGTTTCTTGTCTTGTTTCTTGTCTTGTTTCTTGTCTTGTTTCTTGTCTTGTTTCTTGTCTTGTTTCTTGTCTTGTCTTGTCTTGTTTCTTGTCATGTTTTGTCTTGTGTTGTTTCTTGTCTTGTTTCTTGTCTTGTTTCTTGTCTTGTTTCTTGTCTGGTCTTCTCTTGTTTCTTGTCTTGTTTCTTGTCTTGTTTCTTGTCTTGTTTCTTGTCTTGTCTTGTCTTGTCTTGTTTCTTGTCTTGTCCTTTTTCTTGTCTTGTTTCTTGTCTTGTTTCTTGTCTTGTCTTGTCTTGTCTTGTCTTGTTTTCTCGTCTTGTTTCTTGTCTTGTTTCTTGTCTTGTTTCTTGTCTTGTCTTGTCTTGTCTTGTTTCTTGTCTTGTCCTTTTTCTTGTCTTGTTTCTTGTCTTGTTTCTTGTCTTGTCTTGTCTTGTCTTGTTTCTTGTCTTGTCCTTTTTCTTGTCTTGTTTCTTGTCTTGTTTCTTGTCTTGTCTTGTCTTGTCTTGTCTTGTTTCTCGTCTTGTTTCTTGTCTTGTTTCTTGTCTTGTCTTGTCTTGTCTTGTTTCTTGTCTTGTTTCTTGTCTTGTCTTCTCTTGTTTCTTGTCTTGTTTCTTGTCTTGTTTCTTGTCTTGTCTTGTCTTGTTTCTTGTCTTGTTTCTTGTCTTGTTTCTTGTCTTGGTTCTTGTCTTGTCTTGTCTCGTGTCTTGTCTTGTTTTTTGTCTTGTTTCTTCTCTTGTTTCTTGTCTTGTTTCTGGTTTTTTTGTCTTGTTTCTTGTCTTGTTTCTTGTCTTGTTTCTTGTCTTGTTTCTTGTCTTGTTTCTCGTTTTGTTTCTTGTCTTGTCTTGTCTTGTCTTGTTTCTTGTCTTGTTTCTTGTCTTGTCTTCTCTTGTTTCTTGTCTTGTTTCTTGTCTTGTCTTGTCTTGTTTCTTGTCTTGTTTCTTGTCTTCTTTCTTGTCTTGTTTCTTGTCTTGTTTCTTGTCTTGTTTCTTGTGTTGTCTTTTCTCGTGTCTTGTCTTGTTTTTTGTCTTGTTTCTTGTCTTGTTTCTGGTTTTTTTGTCTTGTTTCTTGTCTTGTTTCTTGTCTTGTTTCTTGTCTTGTTTCTTGTCTTGTTTCTTGTCTTGTTTCTTGTCTTGTTTCTTGTCTTGTTTCTTGTCTTGTTTCTTGTCTTGTCTTGTCTTGTTTCTTGTCTTGTCTTCTCTTGTCTTGTTTCTTGTCTGTTTTCTTGTCTTGTTTCTTGTCTTGTTTCTTGTCTTGTCTTCTCTTGTTTCTTGTCTTTTTTCTTGTCTTGTTTCTTGTGTTGTTTCTTGTCTTGTTTCTTGTCTTGTCTTGTTTCTTGTCTTGTTTCTTGTCTTGTCTTCTCTTGTTTCTTGTCTTGTTTCTTGTCTTGTTTCTTGTCTTGTCTTGTCTTGTTTCTTGTCTTGTTTCTTGTCTTGCTTCTTGTCTTGTTTCTTGTCTTGTCTTGTCTCGTGTCTTGTCTTGTTTTTTGTCTTCTTTCTTGCCTTGTTTCTTGTCTTGTTTCTGGTTTTTTGTCTTGTTTCTTGTCTTGTTTCTTGTCTTGTTTCTCTTTCTTGTTTCTTGTCTTGTTTCTTGTCTTGTTTCTTATCTTGTTTCTTGTCTTGTTTCTTGTCTTGTCTTGTCTTGTTTCTTGTCTTGTCTTCTCTTGTCTTGTTTCTTGTCTTGTTTCTTGTCTTGTTTCTTGTCTTGTCTTCTCTTGTTTCTTGTCTTGTTTCTTGTCTTGTTTCTTGTCTTGTTTCTTGTCTTGTTTCTTGTCTTGTCTTGTCTTGTCTTGTTTCTTGTCTTGTCCTTTTTCTTCTCTTGTTTTTTTGTCTTGTTTCTTGTCTTGTTTCTTGTCTTGTTTCTTGTCTTGTCTTGTCTTGTTTCTTGTCTTGTCTTGTCTTGTCTTGTCTTGTCTTGTCTTGTTTCTCGTCTTGTTTCTTGTCTTGTTTCTTGTCTTGTTTCTTCTCTTTTTTCTTGTCTTGTCTTGTCTTGTTTCTTGTCTTGTTTCTTGTCTTGTTTCTTGTCTTGTTTCTTGTCTTTTTTCTTGTCTTTTTTTTTGTCTTGTTTCTTGTCTTGTTTTTTGTCTTGTTTCTTGTCTTGTCTTGTCTAGTGTCTTGTCTTGTTTTTTGTCTTATTTCTTGTCTTGTTTCTTGTCTTGTTTCTGGTTTTTTTGTCTTGTTTCTTGTCTTGTTTCTTGTCTTGTTTCTTGTTTCTTTTCTTGTTTCTTGTATTGTCTTCTCTTGTTTCTTGTCTTGTCTTGTCTTGTTTCTTGTCTTGTTTCTTCTCTTGTTTCTTGTCTTGTCTTGTCTTGTCTTGTCTTGTTTCTTATCTTGTCCTTTTTCTTGTCTTGTTTCTTGTCTTGTTTCTTGTCTTGTTTCTTGTCTTGTTTCTTGTCTTGTTTCTTGTCTTGTCTTGTCTTGTCTTGTTTCTGGTCTTGTTTCTTCTCTTGTCTTCTCTTGTTTCTTGTCTTGTTTCTTGTCTTGTTTCTTGTCTTGTCTTGTCTTGTTTCTTGTCTTTTTTCTTGTCTTGTTTCTTGTCTTGTTTCTTGTCTTGTCTTGTCTCGTGTCTTGTCTTGTTTCTTGTCTTCTTTCTTGTCTTGTTTCTGTTTTTTTTTTGTCTTGTTTCTTGTCTTGTTTCTTGTCTTGTTTCTTGTCTTGTTTCTTGTCTTGTTTCTTGTCTTGTTTCTTGTCTTGTTTCTTGTCTTGTTTTTTGTCTTGTTTCTTGTGTTGTTTCTTGTCTTGTTTCTGGTTTTTTTGTCTTGTTTCTTGTCTTGTTTCTTGTCTTGTTTCTTGTCTTGTTTCTTGTCTTGTTTCTTGTCTTGTTTCTTGTCTTGTGTTTTGTCTTGTCTTGTCTTGTCTTGTTTCTCGTCTTGTTTCTTGTCTTGTTTCTTTTCTTGTTTCTGGTTTTTTTGTCTTGTTTCTTGTCTTGTTTCTTGTCTTGTTTCTTTTCTTGTTTCTTGTCTTGTTTTTTGACTTGTTTCTTGTCTTGTTTCTTGTCGTGTTTCTTGTCTTGTTTCTTGTCTTGTTTCTTGTCTTGTCTTGTCTTGTTTCTTGTCTTGTCTTGTCTTGTCTTGTTTCTTGTCTTGTTTCTTGTCTTGTTTCTTGTCTTGTTTCTTGTCTTGTCTTGTCTTGTCTTGTTTCTTGTCTTGTCCTTTTTCTTGTCTTGTGTCTTGTCTTGTTTCTTGTCTTGTTTCTTGTCTTGTTTCTTGTCTTGTCTTGTCTTGTTTCTTGTCTTGTCTTGTCTTGTCTTGTCTTGTCTTGTCTTGTTTCTCGTCTTGTTTCTTGTCTTGTTTCTTGTCTTGTTTCTTGTCTTGTTTCTTGTCTTGTTTCTTGTCTTGTCTTGTCTTGTTTCTTGTCTTGTTTCTTGTCTTGTTTCTTGTCTTCTTTCTTGTCTTGTTTCTTGTCTTGTTTCTTGTCTTGTTTCTTGTGTTGTCTTTTCTCGTGTCTTGTCTTGTTTTTTGTCTTGTTTCTTGTCTTGTTTCTGGTTTTTTTGTCTTGTTTCTTGTCTTGTTTCTTGTCTTGTTTCTTGTCTTGTTTCTTGTCTTGTTTCTTGTCTTGTTTCTTGTCTTGTTTCTTGTCTTGTTTCTTGTCTTGTTTCTTGTCTTGTCTTGTCTTGTTTCTTGTCTTGTCTTCTTATGTCTTGTTTCTTGTCTGTTTTCTTGTCTTGTTTCTTGTCTTGTTTCTTGTCTTGTCTTCTCTTGTTTGTTGTCTTTTTTCTTGTCTTGTTTCTTGTGTTGTTTCTTGTCTTGTTTCTTGTCTTGTCTTGTTTCTTGTCTTGTTTCTTGTCTTGTCTTCTCTTGTTTCTTGTCTTGTTTCTTGTCTTGTTTTTTGTCTTGTCTTGTCTTGTTTCTTGTCTTGTTTCTTGTCTTGCTTCTTGTCTTGTTTCTTGTCTTGTCTTGTCTCGTGTCTTGTCTTGTTTTTTGTCTTCTTTCTTGCCTTGTTTCTTGTCTTGTTTCTGGTTTTTTGTCTTGTTTCTTGTCTTGTTTCTTGTCTTGTTTCTCTTTCTTGTTTCTTGTCTTGTTTCTTGTCTTGTTTCTTGTCTTGTTTCTTGTCTTGTCTTGTCTTGTTTCTTGTCTTGTCTTCTCTTGTCTTGTTTCTTGTCTTGTTTCTTGTCTTGTTTCTTGTCTTGTCATCTCTTGTTTCTTGTCTTGTTTCTTGTCTTGTTTCTTGTCTTGTTTCTTGTCTTGTTTCTTGTCTTGTCTTGTCTTGTCTTGTTTCTTGTCTTGTCCTTTTTCTTCTCTTGTTTTTTGTCTTGTTTCTTGTCTTGTTTCTTGTCTTGTTTCTTGTCTTGTCTTGTCTTGTTTCTTGTCTTGTCTTGTCTTGTCTTGTCTTGTCTTGTCTTGTTTCTCGTCTTGTTTCTTGTCTTGTTTCTTGTCTTGTTTCTTCTCTTTTTTCTTGTCTTGTCTTGTCTTGTTTCTTGTCTTGTTTCTTGTCTTGTTTCTTGTCTTGTTTCTTGTCTTTTTTCTTGTCTTTTTTTTTGTCTTGTTTCTTGTCTTGTTTTTTGTCTTGTTTCTTGTCTTGTCTTGTCTAGTGTCTTGTCTTGTTTTTTGTCTTATTTCTTGTCTTGTTTCTTGTCTTGTTTCTGGTTTTTTTGTCTTGTTTCTTGTCTTGTTTCTTGTCTTGTTTCTTGTTTCTTTTCTTGTTTCTTGTATTGTCTTCTCTTGTTTCTTGTATTGTCTTCTCTTGTTTCTTGTCTTGTTTCTTGTCTTGTTTCTTGTCTTGTCTTGTTACTTGTCTTGTTTCTTGTCTTGTCTTCTCTTGTTTCTTTTCTTGTTCCTTGTCTTGTTTCTTGTCTTGTCTTGTCTGGTTTCTTGTCTTGTTTCTTGTCTTGTTTCTTGTCTTGTCTTGTCTTGTCTTGTCTTTTTTCTCGTCTTGTTTCTTGTCTTGTTTCTTGTCTTCTTTCTTGTCTTGTTTCTTGTCTTGTTTCTTGTCTTGTCTTGTTACTTGTCTTGTTTCTTGTCTTGTCTTCTCTTGTTTCTTTTCTTGTTTCTTGTCTTGTTTCTTGTCTTGTCTTGTCTGGTTTCTTGTCTTGTTTCTTGTCTTGTTTCTTGTCTTGTTTCTTCTCTTGTCTTGTCTCGTGTCTTGTCTTGTTTTTTGTCTTCTTTCTTGTCTTGTTTCTTGTCTTGTTTCTGGTTTTTTGTCTTGTTTCTTGTCTTGTTTCTTGTCTTGTTTCTTGTCTTGTTTCTTGTCTTGTTTCTTGTCTTGTTTCTTGTCTTGTTTCTTGTCTTGTTTCTTGTCTTGTTTTTTGTCTTGTCTTGTCTTGTTTCTTGTCATGTTTTGTCTTGTGTTGTTTCTTGTCTTGTTTCTTGTCTTGTTTCTTGTCTTGTTTCTTGTCTTGTTTCTTGTCTGGTCTTCTCTTGTTTCTTGTCTTGTTTCTTGTCTTGTTTCTTGTCTTGTTTCTTGTCTTGTCTTGTCTTGTCTTGTTTCTTGTCTTGTCCTTTTTCTTGTCTTGTTTCTTGTCTTGTTTCTTGTCTTGTCTTGTCTTGTCTTGTCTTGTTTTCTCGTCTTGTTTCTTGTCTTGTTTCTCGTCTTGTTTCTTGTCTTGTTTCTTGTCTTGTCTTGTCTTGTCTTGTTTCTTGTCTTGTTTCTTGTCTTGTCTTCTCTTGTTTCTTGTCTTGTTTCTTGTCTTGTTTCTTGTCTTGTTTCTTGTCTTGTCTTGTCTTGTTTCTTGTCTTGTTTCTTGTCTTGTTTCTTGTCTTGGTTCTTGTCTTGTCTTGTCTCGTGTCTTGTCTTGTTTTTTGTCTTGTTTCTTCTCTTGTTTCTTGTCTTGTTTCTGGTTTTTTTGTCTTGTTTCTTCTCTTGTTTCTTGTCTTGTTTCTTGTCTTGTTTCTTGTCTTGTTTCTCGTTTTGTTTCTTGTCTTGTCTTGTCTTGTCTTGTTTCTTGTCTTGTTTCTTGTCTTGTCTTCTCTTGTTTCTTGTCTTGTTTCTTGTCTTGTCTTGTCTTGTTTCTTGTCTTGTTTCTTGTCTTGTTTCTTGTCTTGTTTCTTGTCTTGTTTCTTGTCTTGTTTCTTGTCTTGTTTCTTGTCTTTTTTCTTGTCTTGTCTTGTCTTGTTTCTTGTCTTGTCTTGTTTCTTGTCTTGTTTCTTGTCTTGTTTCTTGTCTTGTTTCTTGTCTTGTTTCTTGTCTTGTTTCTTGTCTTGTCTTCTCTTGTTTCTTGTCTTGTTTCTTGTCTTTTTTCTTGTGTTGTTTCTTGTCTTGTTTCTTGTCTTGTCTTGTCTTGTCTTGTTTCTTGTCTTGTTTCTTGTCTTGTCTTGTCTTGTTTCTTGTCTTGTTTCTTGTCTTGTTTCTTGTCTTGTCTTGTCTTTTTTCTTGTCTTGTTTCTTGTCTTGTTTCTTGTCTTGTTTCTTGTCTTGTTTCTTGTCTTGTTTCTTGTCTTATTTCTTGTCTTGTTTCTTGTCTTGTCTTGTCTTGTTTCTTGTCTTGTCTTGTCTTGTCTTGTTTCTTGTCTTGTTTCTTGTCTTGTTTCTTGTCTTGTTTCTTGTCTTGTCTTCTCTTGTTTCTTGTCTTGTCTTGTCTTGTCTTGTTTCTTGTCTGCTTTCTTGTCTTGTTTCTTGTCTTGTTTCTTGTCTTGTATTCTCTTGTTTCTTGTCTTTTTTCTTGTCTTGTTTCTTGTGTTGTTTCTTGTCTTGTTTCTTGTCTTGTCTTGTTTCTTGTCTTGTTTCTTGTCTTGTTTCTTGTCTTGTCTTCTCTTGTTTCTTGTCTTGTTTCTTGTCTTGTTTCTTGTCTTCTCTTGTCTTGTTTCTTGTCTTGTTTCTTGTCTTGCTTCTTGTCTTGTTTCTTGTCTTGTCTTGTCTCGTGTCTTGTCTTGTTTTTTGTCTTCTTTCTTGTCTTGTTTCTTGTCTTGTTTCTGGTTTTTTGTCTTGTTTCTTGTCTTGTTTCTTGTCTTGTTTCTCTTTCTTGTTTCTTGTCTTGTTTCTTGTCTTGTTTCTTGTCTTGTTTCTTGTCTTGTTTCTTGTCTTGTCTTGTCTTGTTTCTTGTCTTGTCTTCTCTTGTCTTGTTTCTTTTCTTGTTTCTTGTCTTGTTTCTTGTCTTGTCTTCTCTTGTTTCTTGTCTTGTTTCTTGTCTTGTTTCTTGTCTTGTTTCTTGTCTCGTTTCTTGTCTTGTCTTGTCTTGTCTTGTTTCTTGTCTTGTCCTTTTTCTTCTCTTGTTTTTTGTCTTGTTTCTTGTCTTGTTTCTTGTCTTGTTTCTTGTCTTGTCTTGTCTTGTTTCTTGTCTTGTCTTGTCTTGTCTTGTCTTGTCTTGTCTTGTCTTTTTTCTCGTCTTGTTTCTTGTCTTGTTTCTTGTCTTCTTTCTTGTCTTGTTTCTTGTCTTGTTTCTTGTCTTGTCTTGTTACTTGTCTTGTTTCTTGTCTTGTCTTCTCTTGTTTCTTTTCTTGTTTCTTGTCTTGTTTCTTGTCTTGTCTTGTCTGGTTTCTTGTCTTGTTTCTTGTCTTGTTTCTTGTCTTGTTTCTTCTCTTGTCTTGTCTCGTGTCTTCTCTTGTTTTTTGTCTTCTTTCTTGTCTTGTTTCTTGTCTTGTTTCTGGTTTTTTGTCTTGTTTCTTGTCTTGTTTCTTGTCTTGTTTCTTGTCTGTTTTCTTGTCTTGTTTCTTGTCTTGTTTCTTGTCTTGTTTCTTGTCTTGTTTCTTGTCTTGTTTCTTGTCTTGTTTCTTGTCTTGTCTTGTCTTGTTTCTTGTCATGTTTTGTCTTGTCTTGTTTCTTGTCTTGTTTCTTGTCTTGTTTCTTGTCTTGTTTCTTGTCTTGTTTCTTGTCTTGTTTCTTGTCTGGTCTTCTCTTGTTTCTTGTCTTGTTTCTTGTCTTGTTTCTTGTCTTGTTTCTTGTCTTGTTTTGTCTTGTCTTGTTTTTTGTCTTGTCCTTTTTCTTGTCTTGTTTCTTGTCTTGTTTCTTGTCTTGTCTTGTCTTGTCTTGTCTTGTTTCTCGTCTTGTTTCTTGTCTTGTTTCTCGTCTTGTTTCTTGTCTTGTTTCTTGTCTTGTCTTGTCTTGTCTTGTTTCTTGTCTTGTTTCTTGTCTTGTCTTCTCTTGTTTCTTGTCTTGTTTCTTGTCTTGTTTCTTGTCTTGTCTTGTCTTGTTTCTTGTCTTGTTTCTTGTCTTGTTTCTTGTCTTGTTTCTTGTCTTGTCTTCTCTTGTTTCTTGTCTTGTTTCTTGTCTTGTTTCTTGTCTTGTCTTGTCTTGTTTTTTGTCTTGTTTCTTGTCTTGTTTCTTGTCTTGTTTCTTGTCTTGTTTCTTGTCTTGTTTCTTGTCTTGTTTCTTGTCTTGTGTCTTGTCTTGTCTTGTCTTGTTTCTCGTCTTGTTTCTTGTCTTGTTTCTTGTCTTGTTTCTTGTCTTGTTTCTTGTCTTGTCTTTTCTTGTTTCTTGTCTTGTTTCTTGTCTTGTTTCTTGTCTTGTCTTGTCTTGTCTTGTCTTGTTTCTTATCTTGTCCTTTTTCTTGTCTTGTTGCTTGTCTTGTTTCTTGTCTTGTCTTGTCTTGTTTCTTGTCTTGTCTTGTCTTGTTTTGTCTTGTTTCTTGTCTTGTTTCTTCTCTTGTTTCTTGTCTTGTCTTGTCTTGTCTTGTCTTGTTTCTTATCTTGTCCTTTTTCTTGTCTTGTTTCTTGTCTTGTCTCTTGTCTTGTTTCTTGTCTTGTTTCTTGTCTTGTTTCTTGTCTTGTCTTGTCTTGTCTTGTTTCTGGTCTTGTTTCTTCTCTTGTCTTCTCTTGTTTCTTGTCTTGTTTCTTGTCTTGTTTCTTGTCTTGTCTTGTCTTGTTTCTTGTCTTGTTTCTTGTCTTGTTTCTTGTCTTGTTTCTTGTCTTGTCTTGTCTCATGTCTTGTCTTGTTTCTTGTCTTGTTTCTTGTCTTGTTTCTGTTTTTTTTTGTCTTGTTTCTTGTCTTGTTTCTTGTCTTGTTTCTTGTCTTGTTTCTTGTCTTGTTTCTTGTCTTGTTTCTTGTCTTGTTTCTTGTCTTGTTTTTTGTCTTGTTTCTTGTCTTGTTTCTTGTCTTGTTTCTGGTTTTTTTGTCTTGTTTCTTGTCTTGTTTCTTATCTTTTTTCTTGTCTTGTTTCTTGTCTTGTTTCTTGTCTTGTTTCTTGTCTTGTTTCTTGTCTTCTGTCTTGTCTTGTCTTGTCTTGTCTTGTGTTGTTTCTCGTCTTGTTTCTTGTCTTGTTTCTTCTCTTTTTCTGGTTTTTTTGTCTTGTTTCTTGTCTTGTTTCTTGTCTTGTTTCTTGTCTTGTTTCTTGTCTTGTTTCTTGACTTGTTTCTTGTCTTGTTTCTTGTCTTGTTTCTTGTCTTGTTTCTTGTCTTGTTTCTTGTCTTGTCTTGTCTTGTTTCTTGTCTTGTCTTGTCTTGTCTTGTTTCTTGTCTTGTTTCTTGTCTTGTTTCTTGTCTTGTTTCTTGCCTTGTTTCTTGTCTTGTCTTGTCTTGTTTCTTGTCTTGTCCTTTTTCTTGTCTTGTTTCTTGTCTTGTTTCTTGTCTTGTTTCTTGTCTTGTTTCTTGTCTTGTCTTGTCTTGTTTCTTGTCTTGTCTTGTCTTGTCTTGTCTTGTCTTGTCTTGTTTCTCGTCTTGTTTCTTGTCTTGTTTCTTGTCTTGTTTCTTGTCTTGTTTCTTGTCTTGTTTCTTGTCTTGTCTTGTCTTGTTTCTTGTCTTGTTTCTTGTCTTGTTTCTTGTCTTCTTTCTTGTCTTGTTTCTTGTCTTGTTTCTTGTCTTGTTTCTTGTGTTGTCTTTTCTCGTGTCTTGTCTTGTTTTTTGTCTTGTTTCTTGTCTTGTTTCTGGTTTTTTTGTCTTGTTTCTTGTCTTGTTTCTTGTCTTGTTTCTTGTCTTGTTTCTTGTCTTGTTTCTTGTCTTGTTTCTTGTCTTGTTTCTTGTCTTGTTTCTCGTCTTGTTTCTTGTCTTGTCTTGTCTTGTTTCTTGTCTTGTCTTCTCTTGTCTTGTTTCTTGTCTGTTTTCTTGTCTTGTTTCTTGTCTTGTTTCTTGTCTTGTCTTCTCTTGTTTCTTGTCTTTTTTCTTGTCTTGTTTCTTGTGTTGTTTCTTGTCTTGTTTCTTGTCTTGTCTTGTTTCTTGTCTTGTTTCTTGTCTTGTCTTCTCTTTTTTCTTGTCTTGTTTCTTGTCTTGTTTCTTGTCTTGTCTTGTCTTGTTTCTTGTCTTGTTTCTTGTCTTGCTTCTTGTCTTGTTTCTTGTCTTGTCTTGTCTCGTGTCTTGTCTTGTTTTTTGTCTTCTTTCTTGCCTTGTTTCTTGTCTTGTTTCTGGTTTTTTGTCTTGTTTCTTGTCTTGTTTCTTGTCTTGTTTCTCTTTCTTGTTTCTTGTCTTGTTTCTTGTCTTGTTTCTTGTCTTGTTTCTTGTCTTGTTTCTTGTCTTGTCTTGTCTTGTTTCTTGTCTTGTCTTCTCTTGTCTTGTTTCTTGTCTTGTTTCTTGTCTTGTTTCTTGTCTTGTCTTCTCTTGTTTCTTGTCTTGTTTCTTGTCTTGTTTCTTGTCTTGTTTCTTGTCTTGTTTCTTGTCTTGTTTCTTGTCTTGTTTCTTGTCTTGTTTCTTGTCTTGTTTCTTGTCTTGTTTCTTGTCTTCTGTCTTGTCTTGTCTTGTCTTGTCTTGTCTTGTTTCTCGTCTTGTTTCTTGTCTTGTTTCTTTTCTTGTTTCTGGTTTTTTTGTCTTGTTTCTTGTCTTGTTTCTTGTCTTGTTTCTTGTCTTGTTTCTTGTCTTGTTTCTTGACTTGTTTCTTTTCTTGTTTCTTGTCTTGTTTCTTGTCTTGTTTCTTGTCTTGTTTATTGTCTTGTCTTGTCTTGTTTCTTGTCTTGTCTTGTCTTGTCTTGTTTCTTGTCTTGTTTCTTGTCTTGTTTCTTGTCTTGTTTCTTGTCTTGTTTCTTGTCTTGTCTTGACTTGTCTTGTTTCTTGTCTTGTCCTTTTTCTTGTCTTGTTTCTTGTCTTGTTTCTTGTCTTGTTTCTTGTCTTGTTTCTTGTCTTGTCTTGTCTTGTTTCTTGTCTTGTCTTGTCTTGTCTTGTCTTGTTTCTCGTCTTGTTTCTTGTCTTGTTTCTTGTCTTGTTTCTTGTCTTGTTTCTTGTCTTGTTTCTTGTCTTGTCTTGTCTTGTTTCTTGTCTTGTTTCTTGTCTTGTTTCTTGTCTTCTTTCTTGTCTTGTTTCTTGTCTTGTTTCTTGTCTTGTTTCTTGTGTTGTCTTTTCTCGTGTCTTGTCTCGTTTTTTGTCTTGTTTCTTGTCTTGTTTCTGGTTTTTTTGTCTTGTTTCTTGTCTTGTTTCTTGTCTTGTTTCTTGTCTTGTTTCTTGTCTTGTTTCTTGTCTTGTTTCTTGTCTTGTTTCTTGTCTTGTTTCTCGTCTTGTTTCTTGTCTTGTCTTGTCTTGTTTCTTGTCTTGTCTTCTCTTGTCTTGTTTCTTGTCTGTTTTCTTGTCTTGTTTCTTGTCTTGTTTCTTGTCTTGTCTTCTCTTGTTTCTTGTCTTTTTTCTTGTCTTGTTTCTTGTGTTGTTTCTTGTCTTGTTTCTTGTCTTGTCTTGTTTCTTGTCTTGTTTCTTGTCTTGTCTTCTCTTTTTTTTTGTCTTGTTTCTTGTCTTGTTTCTTGTCTTGTCTTGTCTTGTTTCTTGTCTTGTTTCTTGTCTTGCTTCTTGTCTTGTTTCTTGTCTTGTCTTGTCTCGTGTCTTGTCTTGTTTTTTGTCTTCTTTCTTGCCTTGTTTCTTGTCTTGTTTCTGGTTTTTTGTCTTGTTTCTTGTCTTGTTTCTTGTCTTGTTTCTCTTTCTTGTTTCTTGTCTTGTTTCTTGTCTTGTTTCTTGTCTTGTTTCTTGTCTTGTTTCTTGTCTTGTCTTGTCTTGTTTCTTGTCTTGTCTTCTCTTGTCTTGTTTCTTGTCTTGTTTCTTGTCTTGTTTCTTGTCTTGTCTTCTCTTGTTTCTTGTCTTGTTTCTTGTCTTGTTTCTTGTCTTGTTTCTTGTCTTGTTTCTTGTCTTGTTTCTTGTCTTGTTTCTTGTCTTGTTTCTTGTCTTGTTTCTTGTCTTCTGTCTTGTCTTGTCTTGTCTTGTCTTGTCTTGTTTCTCGTCTTGTTTCTTGTCTTGTTTCTTTTCTTGTTTCTGGTTTTTTTGTCTTGTTTCTTGTCTTGTTTCTTGTCTTGTTTCTTGTCTTGTTTCTTGTCTTGTTTCTTGACTTGTTTCTTTTCTTGTTTCTTGTCTTGTTTCTTGTCTTGTTTCTTGTCTTGTTTATTGTCTTGTCTTGTCTTGTTTCTTGTCTTGTCTTGTCTTGTCTTGTTTCTTGTCTTGTTTCTTGTCTTGTTTCTTGTCTTGTTTCTTGTCTTGTTTCTTGTCTTGTCTTGACTTGTCTTGTTTCTTGTCTTGTCCTTTTTCTTGTCTTGTTTCTTGTCTTGTTTCTTGTCTTGTTTCTTGTCTTGTTTCTTGTCTTGTCTTGTCTTGTTTCTTGTCTTGTCTTGTCTTGTCTTGTCTTGTCTTGTTTCTCGTCTTGTTTCTTGTCTTGTTTCTTGTCTTGTTTCTTGTCTTGTTTCTTGTCTTGTTTCTTGTCTTGTCTTGTCTTGTTTCTTGTCTTGTTTCTTGTCTTGTTTCTTGTCTTCTTTCTTGTCTTGTTTCTTGTCTTGTTTCTTGTCTTGTTTCTTGTGTTGTCTTTTCTCGTGTCTTGTCTCGTTTTTTGTCTTGTTTCTTGTCTTGTTTCTGGTTTTTTTGTCTTGTTTCTTGTCTTGTTTCTTGTCTTGTTTCTTGTCTTGTTTCTTGTCTTGTTTCTTGTCTTGTTTCTTGTCTTGTTTCTTGTCTTGTTTCTCGTCTTGTTTCTTGTCTTGTCTTGTCTTGTTTCTTGTCTTGTCTTCTCTTGTCTTGTTTCTTGTCTGTTTTCTTGTCTTGTTTCTTGTCTTGTTTCTTGTCTTGTCTTCTCTTGTTTCTTGTCTTTTTTCTTGTCTTGTTTCTTGTGTTGTTTCTTGTCTTGTTTCTTGTCTTGTCTTGTTTCTTGTCTTGTTTCTTGTCTTGTCTTCTCTTTTTTTTTGTCTTGTTTCTTGTCTTGTTTCTTGTCTTGTCTTGTCTTGTTTCTTGTCTTGTTTCTTGTCTTGCTTCTTGTCTTGTTTCTTGTCTTGTCTTGTCTCGTGTCTTGTCTTGTTTTTTGTCTTCTTTCTTGCCTTGTTTCTTGTCTTGTTTCTGGTTTTTTGTCTTGTTTCTTGTCTTGTTTCTTGTCTTGTTTCTCTTTCTTGTTTCTTGTCTTGTTTCTTGTCTTGTTTCTTGTCTTGTTTCTTGTCTTGTTTCTTGTCTTGTCTTGTCTTGTTTCTTGTCTTGTCTTCTCTTGTCTTGTTTCTTGTCTTGTTTCTTGTCTTGTTTCTTGTCTTGTCTTCTCTTGTTTCTTGTCTTGTTTCTTGTCTTGTTTCTTGTCTTGTTTCTTGTCTTGTCTTGTCTTGTCTTGTTTCTTGTCTTGTCCTTTTTCTTGTCTTGTTTTTTGTCTTGTTTCTTGTCTTGTTTCTTGTCTTGTTTCTTGTCTTGTCTTGTCTTGTTTCTTGTCTTGTCTTGTCTTGTCTTGTCTTGTCTTGTCTTGTTTCTCGTCTTGTTTCTTGTCTTGTTTCTTGTCTTGTTTCTTCTCTTTTTTCTTGTCTTGTCTTGTCTTGTTTCTTGTCTTGTTTCTTGTCTTGTTTCTTGTCTTTTTTCTTGTCTTTTTTCTTGTCTTTTTTTTTGTCTTGTTTCTTGTCTTGTTTTTTGTCTTGTTTCTTGTCTTGTCTTGTCTAGTGTCTTGTCTTGTTTTTTGTCTTATTTCTTGTCTTGTTTCTTGTCTTGTTTCTGGTTTTTTTGTCTTGTTTCTTGTCTTGTTTCTTGTCTTGTTTCTTGTTTCTTTTCTTGTTTCTTGTATTGTCTTCTCTTGTTTCTTGTCGTGTCTTGTCTTGTTTCTTGTCTTGTTTCTTCTCTTGTTTCTTGTCTTGTCTTGTCTTGTCTTGTCTTGTTTCTTATCTTGTCCTTTTTCTTGTCTTGTTTCTTGTCTTGTTTCTTGTCTTGTTTCTTGTCTTGTTTCTTGTCTTGTTTCTTGTCTTGTCTTGTCTTGTCTTGTTTCTGGTCTTGTTTCTTCTCTTGTCTTCTCTTGTTTCTTGTCTTGTTTCTTGTCTTGTTTCTTGTCTTGTCTTGTCTTGTTTCTTGTCTTGTTTCTTGTCTTGTTTCTTGTCTTGTCTTGTCTCGTGTCTTGTCTTGTTTCTTGTCTTGTTTCTTGTCTTGTTTCTGTTTTTTCTTGTCTTGTTTCTTGTCTTGTTTCTTGTCTTGTTTCTTGTCTTGTTTCTTGTCTTGTTTCTTGTCTTGTTTTTTGTCTTGTTTCTTGTCTTGTTTCTTGTCTTGTTTCTGGTTTTTTTGTCTTGTTTCTTGTCTTGTTTCTTATCTTTTTTCTTGTCTTGTTTCTTGTCTTGTTTCTTGTCTTGTTTCTTGTCTTGTTTCTTGTCTTCTGTCTTGTCTTGTCTTGTCTTGTCTTGTCTTGTTTCTCGTCTTGTTTCTTGTCTTGTTTCTTTTCTTGTTTCTGGTTTTTTTGTCTTGTTTCTTGTCTTGTTTCTTGTCTTGTTTCTTGTCTTGTTTCTTGTCTTGTTTCTTGACTTGTTTCTTGTCTTGTTTCTTGTCTTGTTTCTTGTCTTCTGTCTTGTCTTGTCTTGTCTTGTCTTGTCTTGTTTCTCGTCTTGTTTCTTGTCTTGTTTCTTTTCTTGTTTCTGGTTTTTTTGTCTTGTTTCTTGTCTTGTTTCTTGTCTTGTTTCTTGTCTTGTTTCTTGTCTTGTTTCTTGACTTGTTTCTTGTCTTGTTTCTTGTCTTGTTTCTTGTCTTGTTTCTTGTCTTGTTTATTGTCTTGTCTTGTTTCTTGTCTTGTCTTGTCTTGTCTTGTTTCTTGTCTTGTTTCTTGTCTTGTCTTGACTTGTCTTGTTTCTTGTCTTGTCCTTTTTCTTGTCTTGTTTCTTGTCTTGTTTCTTGTCTTGTTTCTTGTCTTGTTTCTTGTCTTGTCTTGTCTTGTTTCTTGTCTTGTCTTGTCTTGTCTTGTCTTGTCTTGTTTCTCGTCTTGTTTCTTGTCTTGTTTCTTGTCTTGTTTCTTAACTTGTTTCTTGTCTTGTTTCTTGTCTTGTCTTGTCTTGTTTCTTGTCTTGTTTCTTGTCTTGTTTCTTGTCTTCTTTCTTGTCTTGTTTCTTGTCTTGTTTCTTGTCTTGTTTCTTGTGTTGTCTTTTCTCGTGTCTTGTCTCGTTTTTTGTCTTGTTTCTTGTCTTGTTTCTGGTTTTTTTGTCTTGTTTCTTGTCTTGTTTCTTGTCTTGTTTCTTGTCTTGTTTCTTGTCTTGTTTCTTGTCTTGTTTCTTGTCTTGTTTCTTGTCTTGTTTCTCGTCTTGTTTCTTGTCTTGTCTTGTCTTGTTTCTTGTCTTGTCTTCTCTTGTCTTGTTTCTTGTCTGTTTTCTTGTCTTGTTTCTTGTCTTGTTTCTTGTATTGTCTTCTCTTGTTTCTTGTCTTTTTTCTTGTCTTGTTTCTTGTGTTGTTTCTTGTCTTGTTTCTTGTCTTGTCTTGTTTCTTGTCTTGTTTCTTGTCTTGTCTTCTCTTGTTTCTTGTCTTGTTTCTTGTCTTGTTTCTTGTCTTGTCTTGTCTTGTTTCTTGTCTTGTTTCTTGTCTTGCTTCTTGTCTTGTTTCTTGTCTTGTCTTGTCTCGTGTCTTGTCTTGTTTTTTGTCTTCTTTCTTGCCTTGTTTCTTGTCTTGTTTCTGGTTTTTTGTCTTGTTTCTTGTCTTGTTTCTTGTCTTGTTTCTCTTTCTTGTTTCTTGTCTTGTTTCTTGTCTTGTTTCTTGTCTTGTTTCTTGTCTTGTTTCTTGTCTTGTCTTGTCTTGTTTCTTGTCTTGTCTTCTCTTGTCTTGTTTCTTGTCTTGTTTCTTGTCTTGTTTCTTGTCTTGTCTTCTCTTGTTTCTTGTCTTGTTTCTTGTCTTGTTTCTTGTCTTGTTTCTTGTCTTGTTTCTTGTCTTGTCTTGTCTTGTCTTGTTTCTTGTCTTGTCCTTTTTCTTGTCTTGTTTTTTGTCTTGTTTCTTGTCTTGTTTCTTGTCTTGTTTCTTGTCTTGTCTTGTCTTGTTTCTTGTCTTGTCTTGTCTTGTCTTGTCTTGTCTTGTCTTGTCTTGTTTCTCGTCTTGTTTCTTGTCTTGTTTCTTGTCTTGTTTCTTCTCTTTTTTCTTGTCTTGTCTTGTCTTGTTTCTTGTCTTGTTTCTTGTCTTGTTTCTTGTCTTTTTTCTTGTCTTTTTTCTTGTCTTTTTTTTTGTCTTGTTTCTTGTCTTGTTTTTTGTCTTGTTTCTTGTCTTGTCTTGTCTAGTGTCTTGTCTTGTTTTTTGTCTTATTTCTTGTCTTGTTTCTTGCCTTGTTTCTGGTTTTTTTGTCTTGTTTCTTGTCTTGTTTCTTGTCTTGTTTCTTGTTTCTTTTCTTGTTTCTTGTATTTTCTTCTCTTGTTTCTTGTCGTGTCTTGTCTTGTTTCTTGTCTTGTTTCTTCTCTTGTTTCTTGTCTTGTCTTGTCTTGTCTTGTCTTGTCTTGTTTCTTATCTTGTCCTTTTTCTTGTCTTGTTTCTTGTCTTGTTTCTTGTCTTGTTTCTTGTCTTGTCTTGTCTTGTTTCTTGTCTTGTTTCTTGTCTTGTTTCTTGTCTTGTCTTGTCTCGTGTCTTGTCTTGTTTCTTGTCTTGTTTCTTGTCTTGTTTCTGTTTTTTTTTGTCTTGTTTCTTGTCTTGTTTCTTGTCTTGTTTCTTGTCTTGTTTCTTGTCTTCTTTCTTGTCTTGTTTCTTGTCTTGTTTCTTGTCTTGTTTTTTGTCTTGTTTCTTGTCTTGTTTCTTGTCTTGTTTCTGGTTTTTTTGTCTTGTTTCTTGTCTTGTTTCTTGTCTTGTTTCTTGTCTTGTTTCTTTTCTTGTTTCTTGTCTTGTTTCTTGTCTTGTTTCTTGTCTTCTGTCTTGTCTTGTCTTGTCTTGTCTTGTCTTGTTTCTCGTCTTGTTTCTTGTCTTGTTTCTTTTCTTGTTTCTGGTTTTTTTGTCTTGTTTCTTGTCTTGTTTCTTGTCTTGTTTCCTGTCTTGTTTCTTGTCTTGTTTCTTGACTTGTTTCTTGTCTTGTTTCTTGTCTTGTTTCTTGTCTTGTTTCTTGTCTTGTTTCTTGTCTTGTCTTGTCTTGTTTCTTGTCTTGTCTTGTCTTGTCTTGTTTCTTGTCTTTTTTCTTGTCTTGTTTCTTGTCTTGTTTCTTGTCTTGTTTCTTGTCTTGTCTTGTCTTGTCTTGTTTCTTGTCTTGTCCTTTTTCTTGTCTTGTTTCTTGTCTTGTTTCTTGTCTTGTTTCTTGTCTTGTTTCTTGTCTTGTCTTGTCTTGTTTCTTGTCTTGTCTTGTCTTGTCTTGTCTTGTTTCTCGTCTTGTTTCTTGTCTTGTTTCTTGTCTTGTTTCTTGTCTTGTTTCTTGTCTTGTTTCTTGTCTTGTCTTGTCTTGTTTCTTGTCTTGTTTCTTGTCTTGTTTCTTGTCTTCTTTCTTGTCTTGTTTCTTGTCTTGTTTCTTGTCTTGTTTCTTGTGTTGTCTTTTCTCGTGTCTTGTCTTGTTTTTTGTCTTTTCTTGTCTTGTCTTGTCTTGTCTTGTTTCTCGTCTTGTTTCTTGTCTTGTTTCTTGTCTTGTTTCTTGTCTTGTTTCTTGTCTTGTTTCTTGTCTTGTCTTGTCTTGTTTCTTGTCTTGTTTCTTGTCTTGTTTCTTGTCTTCTTTCTTGTCTTGTTTCTTGTCTTGTTTCTTGTCTTGTTTCTTGTGTTGTCTTTTCTAGTGTCTTGTCTTGTTTTTTGTCTTGTTTCTTGTCTTGTTTCTGGTTTTTTTGTCTTGTTTCTTGTCTTGTTTCTTGTCTTGTTTCTTGTCTTGTTTCTTGTCTTGTTTCTTGTCTTGTTTCTTGTCCTGTTTCTTGTCTTGTTTCTCGTCTTGTTTCTTGTCTTGTCTTGTCTTGTTTCTTGTCTTGTCTTCTCTTGTCTTGTTTCTTGTCTGTTTTCTTGTCTTGTTTCTTGTCTTGTTTCTTGTCTTGTCTTCTCTTGTTTCTTGTCTTTTTTCTTGTCTTGTTTCTTGTGTTGTTTCTTGTCTTGTTTCTTGTCTTGTCTTGTTTCTTGTCTTGTTTCTTGTCTTGTCTTCTCTTGTTTCTTGTCTTGTTTCTTGTCTTGTTTCTTGTCTTGTCTTGTCTTGTTTCTTGTCTTCTTTCTTGTCTTGCTTCTTGTCTTGTTTCTTGTCTTGTCTTGTCTCGTGTCTTGTCTTGTTTTTTGTCTTCTTTCTTGCCTTGTTTCTTGTCTTGTTTCTGGTTTTTTGTCTTGTTTCTTGTCTTGTTTCTCTTTCTTGTTTCTTGTCTTGTTTCTTGTCTTGTTTCTTGTCTTGTTTCTTGTCTTGTTTCTTGTCTTGTCTTGTCTTGTTTCTTGTCTTGTCTTCTCTTGTCTTGTTTCTTGTCTTGTTTCTTGTCTTGTTTCTTGTCTTGTCTTCTCTTGTTTCTTGTCTTGTTTCTTGTCTTGTTTCTTGTCTTGTTTCTTGTCTTGTCTTGTCTTGTCTTGTTTCTTGTCTTGTCCTTTTTCTTCTCTTGTTTTTTGTCTTGTTTCTTGTCTTGTTTCTTGTCTTGTTTCTTGTCTTGTCTTGTCTTGTTTCTTGTCTTGTCTTGTCTTGTCTTGTCTTGTCTTGTCTTGTTTCTCGTCTTGTTTCTTGTCTTGTTTCTTGTCTTGTTTCTTCTCTTTTTTCTTGTCTTGTCTTGTCTTGTTTCTTGTCTTGTTTCTTGTCTTGTTTCTTGTCTTGTTTCTTGTCTTTTTTCTTGTCTTTTTTTTTGTCTTGTTTCTTGTCTTGTTTTTTGTCTTGTTTCTTGTCTTGTCTTGTCTAGTGTCTTGTCTTGTTTTTTGTCTTATTTCTTGTCTTGTTTCTTGTCTTGTTTCTGGTTTTTTTGTCTTGTTTCTTGTCTTGTTTCTTGTCTTGTTTCTTGTTTCTTTTCTTGTTTCTTGTATTGTCTTCTCTTGTTTCTTGTCGTGTCTTGTCTTGTTTCTTGTCTTGTTTCTTCTCTTGTTTCTTGTCTTGTCTTGTCTTGTCTTGTCTTGTCTTGTTTCTTATCTTGTCCTTTTTCTTGTCTTGTTTCTTTTCTTGTTTCTTGTCTTGTTTCTTGTCTTGTTTCTTGTCTTGTTTCTTGTCTTGTCTTGTCTTGTCTTGTTTCTGGTCTTGTTTCTTCTCTTGTCTTCTCTTGTTTCTTGTCTTGTTTCTTGTCTTGTTTCTTGTCTTGTCTTGTCTTGTTTCTTGTCTTGTTTCTTGTCTTGTTTCTTGTCTTGTTTCTTGTCTTGTCTTGTCTCGTGTCTTGTCTTGTTTCTTGTCTTGTTTCTTGTCTTGTTTCTGTTTTTTTTTGTCTTCTTTCTTGTCTTGTTTCTTGTCTTGTTTCTTGTCTTGTTTCTTGTCTTCTTTCTTGTCTTGTTTCTTGTCTTGTTTCTTGTCTTGTTTTTTGTCTTGTTTCTTGTCTTGTTTCTTGTCTTGTTTCTGGTTTTTTTGTCTTGTTTCTTGTCTTGTTTCTTGTCTTGTTTCTTGTCTTGTTTCTTGTCTTGTTTCTTGTCTTGTTTCTTGTCTTGTTTCTTGTCTTGTGTCTTGTCTTGTCTTGTCTTGTCTTGTCTTGTTTCTCGTCTTGTTTCTTGTCTTGTTTCTTTTCTTGTTTCTGGTTTTTTTGTCTTGTTTCTTGTCTTGTTTCTTGTCTTGTTTCTTGTCTTGTTTCTTGTCTTGTTTTTTGACTTGTTTCTTGTCTTGTTTCTTGTCTTGTTTCTTGTCTTGTTTCTTGTCTTGTTTCTTGTCTTGTCTTGTCTTGTTTCTTGTCTTGTCTTGTCTTGTCTTGTTTCTTGTCTTGTTTCTTGTCTTGTTTCTTGTCTTGTTTCTTGTCTTGTTTCTTGTCTTGTCTTGTCTTGTCTTGTTTCTTGTCTTGTCCTTTTTCTTGTCTTGTTTCTTGTCTTGTTTCTTGTCTTGTTTCTTGTCTTGTCTTGTCTTGTTTCTTGTCTTGTCTTGTCTTGTCTTGTCTTGTCTTGTCTTGTTTCTCGTCTTGTTTCTTGTCTTGTTTCTTGTCTTGTTTCTTGTCTTGTTTCTTGTCTTGTTTCTTGTCTTGTTTCTTGTCTTGTCTTGTCTTGTTTCTTGTCTTGTTTCTTGTCTTGTTTCTTGTCTTCTTTCTTGTCTTGTTTCTTGTCTTGTTTCTTGTCTTGTTTCTTGTGTTGTCTTTTCTCGTGTCTTGTCTTGTTTTTTGTCTTGTTTCTTGTCTTGTTTCTGGTTTTTTTGTCTTGTTTCTTGTCTTGTTTCTTGTCTTGTTTCTTGTCTTGTTTCTTGTCTTGTTTCTTGTCTTGTTTCTTGTCTTGTTTCTTGTCTTGTCTTGTCTTGTTTCTTGTCTTGTCTTCTCTTGTCTTGTTTCTTGTCTGTTTTCTTGTCTTGTTTCTTGTCTTGTTTCTTGTCTTTTTTCTTGTCTTGTTTTTTGTGTTGTTTCTTGTCTTGTTTCTTGTCTTGTCTTGTTTCTTGTCTTGTTTCTTGTCTTGTCTTCTCTTGTTTCTTGTCTTGTTTCTTGTGTTGTTTCTTGTCTTGTCTTGTCTTGTTTCTTGTCTTGTTTCTTGTCTTGCTTCTTGTCTTGTTTCTTGTCTTGTCTTGTCTCGTGTCTTGTCTTGTTTTTTGTCTTCTTTCTTGCCTTGTTTCTTGTCTTGTTTCTGGTTTTTTGTCTTGTTTCTTGTCTTGTTTCTTGTCTTGTTTCTCTTTCTTGTTTCTTGTCTTGTTTCTTGTCTTGTTTCTTGTCTTGTTTCTTGTCTTGTTTCTTGTCTTGTCTTGTCTTGTTTCTTGTCTTGTCTTCTCTTGTCTTGTTTCTTGTCTTGTCTTCTCTTGTTTCTTGTCTTGTTTCTTGTCTTGTTTCTTGTCTTGTTTCTTGTCTTGTTTCTTGTCTTGTCTTGTCTTGTCTTGTTTCTTGTCTTGTCCTTTTTCTTCTCTTGTTTTTTGTCTTGTTTCTTGTCTTGTTTCTTGTCTTGTTTCTTGTCTTGTCTTGTCTTGTTTCTTGTCTTGTCTTGTCTTGTCTTGTCTTGTCTTGTCTTGTTTCTCGTCTTGTTTCTTGTCTTGTTTCTTGTCTTGTTTCTTCTCTTTTTTCTTGTCTTGTCTTGTCTTGTTTCTTGTCTTGTTTCTTGTCTTGTTTCTTGTCTTGTTTCTTGTCTTTTTTCTTGTCTTTTTTTTTGTCTTGTTTCTTGTCTTGTTTTTTGTCTTGTTTCTTGTCTTGTCTTCTCTAGTGTCTTGTCTTGTTTTTTGTCTTATTTCTTGTCTTGTTTCTTGTCTTGTTTCTGGTTTTTTTGTCTTGTTTCTTGTCTTGTTTCTTGTCTTGTTTCTTGTTTCTTTTTTTGTTTCTTGTATTGTCTTCTCTTGTTTCTTGTCTTAATTCTTGTCTTGTTTCTTGTCTTGTCTTGTTACTTGTCTTGTTTCTTGTCTTGTCTTCTCTTGTTTCTTTTCTTGTTTCTTGTCTTGTTTCTTGTCTTGTCTTGTCTGGTTTCTTGTCTTGTTTCTTGTCTTGTTTCTTGTCTTGTGTTGTCTTGTCTTGTCTTTTTTCTCGTCTTTTTTCTTGTCTTGTTTCTTGTCTTCTTTCTTGTCTTGTTTCTTGTCTTGTTTCTTGTCTTGTCTTGTTACTTGTCTTGTTTCTTGTCTTGTCTTCTCTTGTTTCTTTTCTTGTTTCTTGTCTTGTTTCTTGTCTTGTCTTGTCTTGTTTCTTGTCTTGTTTCTTGTCTTGTTTCTTGTCTTGTTTCTTCTCTTGTCTTGTCTCGTGTCTTGTCTTGTTTTTTGTCTTCTTTCTTGTCTTGTTTCTTGTCTTGTTTCTGGTTTTTTGTCTTGTTTCTTGTCTTGTTTCTTGTCTTGTTTCTTGTCTTGTTTCTTGTCTTGTTTCTTGTCTTGTTTCTTGTCTTGTTTCTTGTCTTGTTTCTTGTCTTGTTTCTTGTCTTGTCTTGTCTTGTTTCTTGTCATGTTTTGTCTTGTGTTGTTTCTTGTCTTGTTTCTTGTCTTGTTTCTTGTCTTGTTTCTTGTCTTGTTTCTTGTCTGGTCTTCTCTTGTTTCTTGTCTTGTTTCTTGTCTTGTTTCTTGTCTTGTTTCTTGTCTTGTCTTGTCTTGTCTTGTTTCCTGTCTTGTCCTTTTTCTTGTCTTGTTTCTTGTCTTGTTTCTTGTCTTGTCTTGTCTTGTCTTGTCTTGTTTTCTCGTCTTGTTTCTTGTCTTGTTTCTCGTCTTGTTTCTTGTCTTGTTTCTTGTCTTGTCTTGTCTTGTCTTGTTTCTTGTCTTGTTTCTTGTCTTGTCTTCTCTTGTTTCTTGTCTTGTTTCTTGTCTTGTTTCTTGTCTTGTCTTGTCTTGTTTCTTGTCTTCTTTCTTGTCTTGTTTCTTTTCTTGGTTCTTGTCTTGTCTTGTCTCGTGTCTTGTCTTGTTTTTTGTCTTGTTTCTTGTCTTGTTTCTTGTCTTGTTTCTGGTTTTTTTGTCTTGTTTCTTCTCTTGTTTCTTGTCTTGTTTCTTGTCTTGTTTCTTGTCTTGTTTCTCGTTTTGTTTCTTGTCTTGTCTTCTCTTGTCTTGTTTCTTGTCTTGTTTCTTGTCTTGTCTTCTCTTGTTTCTTGTCTTGTTTCTTGTCTTGTCTTGTCTTGTTTCTTGTCTTGTTTCTTGTCTTGTTTCTTGTCTTGTTTCTTGTCTTGTTTCTTGTCTTGTTTCTTGTCTTGTTTCTTGTCTTTTTTCTTGTCTTGTCTTGTCTTGTTTCTTGTCTTGTCTTGTTTCTTGTCTTGTTTCTTGTCTTGTTTCTTGTCTTGTTTCTTGTCTTGTTTCTTGTCTTGTCTTCTCTTGTTTCTTGTCTTGTTTCTTGTCTTTTTTCTTGTCTTTTTTCTTGTGTTGTTTCTTGTCTTGTTTCTTGTCTTGTCTTGTCTTGTCTTGTTTCTTGTCTTGTTTCTTGTCTTGTCTTGTCTTGTTTCTTGTCTTGTTTCTTGTCTTGTTTCTTGTCTTGTCTTGTCTTTTTTCTTGTCTTGTTTCTTGTCTTGTTTCTTGTCTTGTTTCTTGTCTTGTTTCTTGTCTTGTTTCTTGTCTTGTTTCTTGTCTTGTCTTGTCTTGTTTCTTGTCTTGTCTTGTCTTGTCTTGTTTCTTGTCTTGTTTCTTGTCTTGTTTCTTGTCTTGTTTCTTGTCTTGTCTTCTCTTGTTTCTTGTCTTGTCTTGTCTTGTCTTGTTTCTTGTCTGTTTTCTTGTCTTGTTTCTTGTCTTGTTTCTTGTCTTGTATTCTCTTGTTTCTTGTCTTTTTTCTTGTCTTGTTTCTTGTGTTGTTTCTTGTCTTGTTTCTTGTCTTGTCTTGTTTCTTGTCTTGTTTCTTGTCTTGTTTCTTGTCTTGTCTTCTCTTGTTTCTTGTCTTGTTTCTTGTCTTGTTTCTTGTCTTCTCTTGTCTTGTTTCTTGTCTTGTTTCTTGTCTTGCTTCTTGTCTTGTTTCTTGTCTTGTCTTGTCTCGTGTCTTGTCTTGTTTTTTGTCTTCTTTCTTGTCTTGTTTCTTGTCTTGTTTCTGGTTTTTTGTCTTGTTTCTTGTCCTGTTTCTTGTCTTGTTTCTCTTTCTTGTTTCTTGTCTTGTTTCTTGTCTTGTTTCTTGTCTTGTTTCTTGTCTTGTTTCTTGTCTTGTCTTGTCTTGTTTCTTGTCTTGTCTTCTCTTGTCTTGTTTCTTTTCTTGTTTCTTGTCTTGTTTCTTGTCTTGTCTTCTCTTGTTTCTTGTCTTGTTTCTTGTCTTGTTTCTTGTCTTGTTTCTTGTCTCGTTTCTTGTCTTGTCTTGTCTTGTCTTGTTTCTTGTCTTGTCCTTTTTCTTCTCTTGTTTTTTGTCTTGTTTCTTGTCTTGTTTCTTGTCTTGTTTCTTGTCTTGTCTTGTCTTGTTTCTTGTCTTGTCTTGTCTTGTCTTGTCTTGTCTTGTCTTGTTTCTCGTCTTGTTTCTTGTCTTGTTTCTTGTCTTGTTTCTTGTCTTTTTTCTTGTCTTGTCTTGTCTTGTTTCTTGTCTTGTTTCTTGTCTTGTTTCTTGTCTTGTTTCTTGTCTTGTTTCTTGTCTTGTTTCTTGTCTTTTTTTTTGTCTTGTTTCTTGTCTTGTTTTTTGTCTTGTTTCTTGTCTTGTCTTGTCTAGTGTCTTGTCTTGTTTTTTGTCTTATTTCTTGTCTTGTTTCTTGTCTTGTTTCTGGTTTTTTTGTCTTGTTTCTTGTCTTGTTTCTTGTCTTGTTTCTTGTTTCTTTTCTTGTTTCTTGTATTGTCTTCTCTTGTTTCTTGTATTGTCTTCTCTTGTTTCTTGTCTTGTTTCTTGTCTTGTTTCTTGTCTTGTCTTGTTACTTGTCTTGTTTCTTGTCTTGTCTTCTCTTGTTTCTTTTCTTGTTTCTTGTCTTGTTTCTTGTCTTGTCTTGTCTGGTTTCTTGTCTTGTTTCTTGTCTTGTTTCTTGTCTTGTTTCTTCTCTTGTCTTGTCTCGTGTCTTGTCTTGTTTTTTGTCTTCTTTCTTGTCTTGTTTCTTGTCTTGTTTCTGGTTTTTTGTCTTGTTTCTTGTCTTGTTTCTTGTCTTGTTTCTTGTCTGTTTTCTTGTCTTGTTTCTTGTCTTGTTTCTTGTCTTGTTTCTTGTCTTGTTTCTTGTCTTGTTTCTTGTCTTGTTTCTTGTCTGGTCTTCTCTTGTTTCTTGTCTTGTTTCTTGTCTTGTTTCTTGTCTTGTTTCTTGTCTTGTCTTGTCAAGTCTTGTTTCCTGTCTTGTCCTTTTTCTTGTCTTGTTTCTTGTCTTGTTTCTTGTCTTGTCTTGTCTTGTCTTGTCTTGTTTTCTCGTCTTGTTTCTTGTCTTGTTTCTCGTCTTGTTTCTTGTCTTGTTTCTTGTCTTGTCTTGTCTTGTCTTGTTTCTTGTCTTGTTTCTTGTCTTGTCTTCTCTTGTTTCTTGTCTTGTTTCTTGTCTTGTTTCTTGTCTTGTCTTGTCTTGTTTCTTGTCTTGTTTCTTGTCTTGTTTCTTGTCTTGGTTCTTGTCTTGTCTTGTCTCGTGTCTTGTCTTGTTTTTTGTCTTGTTTCTTGTCTTGTTTCTTGTCTTGTTTCTGGTTTTTTTGTCTTGTTTCTTCTCTTGTTTCTTGTCTTGTTTCTTGTCTTGTTTCTTGTCTTGTTTCTCGTTTTGTTTCTTGTCTTGTCTTGTCTTGTCTTGTTTCTTGTCTTGTTTCTTGTCTTGTCTTCTCTTGTTTCTTGTCTTGTTTCTTGTCTTGTCTTGTCTTGTTTCTTGTCTTGTTTCTTGTCTTGTTTCTTGTCTTGTTTCTTGTCTTGTTTCTTGTCTTGTTTCTTGTCTTTTTTCTTGTCTTGTCTTGTCTTGTTTCTTGTCTTGTCTTGTTTCTTGTCTTGTTTCTTGTCTTGTTTCTTGTCTTGTTTCTTGTCTTGTTTCTTGTCTTGTCTTCTCTTGTTTCTTGTCTTGTTTCTTGTCTTTTTTCTTGTGTTGTTTCTTGTCTTGTTTCTTGTCTTGTCTTGTCTTGTCTTGTTTCTTGTCTTGTTTCTTGTCTTGTCTTGTCTTGTTTCTTGTCTTGTTTCTTGTCTTGTTTCTTGTCTTGTCTTGTCTTTTTTCTTGTCTTGTTTCTTGTCTTGTTTCTTGTCTTGTTTCTTGTCTTGTTTCTTGTCTTGTTTCTTGTCTTGTTTCTTGTCTTGTCTTGTCTTGTTTCTTGTCTTGTCTTGTCTTGTCTTGTTTCTTGTCTTGTTTCTTGTCTTGTTTCTTGTCTTGTTTCTTGTCTTGTCTTCTCTTGTTTCTTGTCTTGTCTTGTCTTGTCTTGTTTCTTGTCTGTTTTCTTGTCTTGTTTCTTGTCTTGTTTCTTGTCTTGTATTCTCTTGTTTCTTGTCTTTTTTCTTGTCTTGTTTCTTGTGTTGTTTCTTGTCTTGTTTCTTGTCTTGTCTTGTTTCTTGTCTTGTTTCTTGTCTTGTTTCTTGTCTTGTCTTCTCTTGTTTCTTGTCTTGTTTCTTGTCTTGTTTCTTGTCTTGTCTTGTCTTGTTTCTTGTCTTGTTTCTTGTCTTACTTCTTGTCTTGTTTCTTGTCTTGTCTTGTCTCGTGTCTTGTCTTGTTTTTTGTCTTCTTTCTTGTCTTGTTTCTTGTCTTGTTTCTGGTTTTTTGTCTTGTTTCTTGTCTTTTTTCTTGTCTTGTTTCTCTTTCTTGTTTCTTGTCTTGTTTCTTGTCTTGTTTCTTGTCTTGTTTCTTGTCTTGTTTCTTGTCTTGTCTTGTCTTGTTTCTTGTCTTGTCTTCTCTTGTCTTGTTTCTTTTCTTGTTTCTTGTCTTGTTTCTTGTCTTGTCTTCTCTTGTTTCTTGTCTTGTTTCTTGTCTTGTTTCTTGTCTTGTTTCTTGTCTCGTTTCTTGTCTTGTCTTGTCTTGTCTTGTTTCTTGTCTTGTCCTTTTTCTTCTCTTGTTTTTTGTCTTGTTTCTTGTCTTGTTTCTTGTCTTGTTTCTTGTCTTGTCTTGTCTTGTTTCTTGTCTTGTCTTGTCTTGTCTTGTCTTGTCTTGTCTTGTTTCTCGTCTTGTTTCTTGTCTTGTTTCTTGTCTTGTTTCTTGTCTTTTTTCTTGTCTTGTCTTGTCTTGTTTCTTGTCTTGTTTCTTGTCTTGTTTCTTGTCTTGTTTCTTGTCTTGTTTCTTGTCTTGTTTCTTGTCTTTTTTTGTGTCTATTTTCTTGTCTTGTTTTTTGTCTTGTTTCTTGTCTTGTCTTGTCTAGTGTCTTGTCTTGTTTTTTGTCTTATTTCTTGTCTTGTTTCTTGTCTTGTTTCTGGTTTTTTTGTCTTGTTTCTTGTCTTGTTTCTTGTCTTGTTTCTTGTTTCTTTTCTTGTTTCTTGTATTGTCTTCTCTTGTTTCTTGTATTGTCTTCTCTTGTTTCTTGTCTTGTTTCTTGTCTTGTTTCTTGTCTTGTCTTGTTACTTGTCTTGTTTCTTGTCTTGTCTTCTCTTGTTTCTTTTCTTGTTTCTTGTCTTGTTTCTTGTCTTGTCTTGTCTGGTTTCTTGTCTTGTTTCTTGTCTTGTTTCTTGTCTTGTTTCTTCTCTTGTCTTGTCTCGTGTCTTGTCTTGTTTTTTGTCTTCTTTCTTGTCTTGTTTCTTGTCTTGTTTCTGGTTTTTTGTCTTGTTTCTTGTCTTGTTTCTTGTCTTGTTTCTTGTCTGTTTTCTTGTCTTGTTTCTTGTCTTGTTTCTTGTCTTGTTTCTTGTCTTGTTTCTTGTCTTGTCTTGTCTTGTTTCTTGTCATGTTTTGTCTTGTCTTGTTTCTTGTCTTGTTTCTTGTCTTGTTTCTTGTCTTGTTTCTTGTCTTGTTTCTTGTCTTGGTTCTCTTGTTTCTTGTCTTGTTTCTTGTCTTGTTTCTTGTCTTGTTTCTTGTCTTGTCTTGTCTTGTCTTGTTTCTTGTCTTGTCCTTTTTCTTGTCTTGTTTCTTGTCTTGTTTCTCTTCTTGTTTCTTGTCTTGTCTTCTCTTGTTTCTTGTCTTGTTTCTTGTCTTTTTTCTTGTGTTGTTTCTTGTCTTGTTTCTTGTCTTGTCTTGTCTTGTTTCTTGTCTTGTTTCTTGTCTTGTTTCTTGTCTTGTCTTGTCTTGTTTCTTGTCTTGTTTCTTGTCTTGTTTCTTGTCTTGTTTCTTGTCTTGTTTCTTGTCTTGTTTCTTGTCTTGTTTCTTGTCTTGTCTTGTCTTGTTTCTTGTCTTGTCTTGTCTTGTCTTGTTTCTTGTCTTGTTTCTTGTCTTGTTTCTTGTCTTGTTTCTTGTCTTGTTTCTTGTCTTGTCTTCTCTTGTTTCTTGTCTTGTTTCTTGTCTTTTTTCTTGTGTTGTTTCTTGTCTTGTTTCTTGTCTTGTCTTGTCTTGTCTTGTTTCTTGTCTTGTTTGTTGTCTTGTCTTCTCTTGTTTCTTGTCTTGTTTCTTGTCTTGTTTCTTGTCTTGTCTTTTCTTGTTTCTTGTCTTGTTTCTTGTCTTTTTTCTTGTGTTGTTTCTTGTCTTGTTTCTTGTCTTGTCTTGTCTTGTCTTGTTTCTTGTCTTGTTTGTTGTCTTGTCTTCTCTTGTTTCTTGTCTTGTTTCTTGTCTTGTTTCTTGTCTTGTTTCTTGTCTTGTCTTGTCTTGTTTCTTGTCTTGTTTCTTGTCTTGCTTCTTGTCTTGTTTCTTGTCTTGTCTTGTCTCGTGTCTTGTATTGTTTTTTGTCTTCTTTCTTGTCTTGTTTCTTGTCTTGTTTCTTGTTTTGTTTCTTGTCTTGTTTCTTGTCTTGTCTTCTCTTGTTTCTTTTCTTGTTTCGTGTCTCTTTTCTTGTCTTGTTTCTTGTCTTGTTTCTTGTCTTGTTTCTTGTCTTGTTTCTTGTCTTGTCTTGTCTTGTCTTGTTTCTTGTCTTGTCTTGTTTCTTGTCTTGTCTTGTTTCTTGTCTTGTTTCTAGTCTTGTTTCTTCTCTTGTTTCTTGTCTTGTTTCTTGTGTTTTTTCTTGTCTTGTTTCTCGTCTTGTTTCTCGTCTCGTCTTGTCTTTTTTCTTCTCTTGTTTCTTGTCTTGTTTCTTGTGTTGTTTCTTGTCTTGTTTCTTGTCTTGTTTCTTGTCTTGTCTTGTTTCTTGTCTTGTCTTGATTCTTGTCTTGTCTTGTTTCTCTTCTTTTTTCTTGTCTTGTTTCTTGTCTATTTTCTAGTCTTGTTTCTTGTCTTGTCTTCTCTTTTTTCTTGTCTTGTTTCTTGTCTTGTTTCTTGTATTGTTTCTTGTCTTCTTTCTTGTCTTGTTTCTTGTCTTGTCTTGTCTTGTCTTGTTTCATGTCTTGTTTCTTGTCTTGTGTTGTCTTGTTTCTTGTCTTGTTTCTTGTCTTGTTTCTTGTCTTGTCTTGTCTTGTTACTTGTCTTGTGTCTTGTCTTGTTTATTGTCTTATTTATTGTGTTGTCTTGTGTCGTGTCTTGTCTTGTTTTTTGTCTTGTTTCTTGTCTTGTTTCTAGCTTTCTTGTCTTGTTTCTCGTCTTGTTTCTTGTCTTGTTTCTTGTCTTGTTTCTTGTCTTGTTTCTTGTCTTGTTTCTTGTCTTGTCTTGTCTTGTTTCTTGTCTTGTCTTGTCTTGTCTTGTTTCTTGTCTTGCTTCTTGTCTTGTTTCTTGTTTTTTTCTTGTCTTGTCTTCTATTGTTTCTTGTCTTGTTTCTTGTTTTTTTTTTGTCTTGTTTCTTGTCTTGTTTCTAGTTTTTTTGTCTTGTTTCTTGTCTTGTTTCTTGTCTTGTTTCTTGTCTTGTTTCTTGTCTTGGTTCTTGTCTTCTTTCTTGTCTTGTTTCTTGTCTTGTTTCTTGTCTTGTTTTGTCTTGTTTCTTGTCTTGTCTTGTCTTGTTTTGTTTCTTGTCTTGTTTGTTGTCTTGTCTTCTCTTGTTTCTTGTCTTGTTTCTTGTCTTGTTTCTTGTCTTGTTTCTTGTCTTGTCTTGTCTTGTTTCTTGTCTTGTTTCTTGTCTTGCTTCTTGTCTTGTTTCTTGTCTTGTCTTGTCTCGTGTCTTGTATTGTTTTTTGTCTTCTTTCTTGTCTTGTTTCTTGTCTTGTCTTGTCTTCTCTTGTTTCTTGTCTTGTTTCTTGTCTTGTCTTGTTTCTTCTCTTGTTTCTTGTCTTGTTTCTTGTTTCTTTGTCTTGTTTCTTGTCTTGTCTTGTCTCGTGTCTTGTCTTGTTTTTTGTCTTGTTTCTTGTCTTGTTTCTTATCTTGTTTCTGGTTTTTTTGTCAGGTTTCTTGTCTTGTTTCTTGTCTTGTTTCTTGTCTTGGTTGTTGTCTTGTTTCTTGTCTTGTTTCTTGTCTTGTTTCTCTTCTTGTTTTGTCTTGTTTCTTGTCTTGTCTTGTCTTCTCTTTTTTCTTGTCTTGTTTCTTGTCTTGTTTCTTGTCTTGTTTCTTGTCTTGTGTTTTCTTGTCTTGTTTCTTGTCTTGTTTCTTGTTTTGTTGTCTTGTCTTCTCTTGTTTCTTGTCTTGTTTCTTGTCTTGTTTCTTGTCTTGTTTCTTGTCTTGTCTTCTATTGTTTCTTGTCTTGTTTCTTGTTTTTTTTTTGTCTTGTTTCTTGTCTTGTTTCTAGTTTTTTTGTCTTGTTTCTTGTCTTGTTTCTTGTCTTGTTTCTTGTCTTGTTTCTTGTCTTGGTTCCTGTCTTGTTTCTTGTCTTGTTTCTTGTCTTGTTTCTTGTCTTGTTTTGTCTTGTTTCTTGTCTTGTCTTGTCTTGTCTTGTTTCTTGTCTTGTTTGTTGTCTTGTCTTCTCTTGTTTCTTGTCTTGTTTCTTGTCTTGTTTCTTGTCTTGTTTCTTGTCTTGTTTCTTGTCTTGTCTTGTCTTGTTTCTTGTCTTGTTTCTTGTCTTGCTTCTTGTCTTGTTTCTTGTCTTGTCTTGTCTCGTGTCTTGTATTGTTTTTTGTCTTCTTTCTTGTCTTGTTTCTTGTCTTGTCTTGTCTTCTCTTGTTTCTTGTCTTGTTTCTTGTCTTGTCTTGTTTCTTCTCTTGTTTCTTGTCTTGTTTCTTGTTTCTTTGTCTTGTTTCTTGTCTTGTCTTGTCTCGTGTCTTGTCTTGTTTTTTGTCTTGTTTCTTGTCTTGTTTCTTATCTTGTTTCTGGTTTTTTTGTCAGGTTTCTTGTCTTGTTTCTTGTCTTGTTTCTTGTCTTGGTTGTTGTCTTGTTTCTTGTCTTGTTTCTTGTCTTGTTTCTCTTCTTGTTTTGTCTTGTTTCTTGTCTTGTCTTGTCTTCTCTTTTTTCTTGTCTTGTTTTTTGTCTTGTTTCTTGTCTTGTTTCTTGTCTTGTGTTTTCTTGTCTTGTTTCTTGTCTTGTTTCTTGTTTTGTTTCTTGTCTTGTTTCTTGTCTTGTCTTCTCTTGTTTCTTTTCTTGTTTCGTGTCTCTTTTCTTGTCTTGTTTCTTGTCTTGTTTCTTGTCTTGTTTCTTGTCTTGTTTCTTGTCTTGTCTTGTCTTGTCTTGTTTCTTGTCTCGTCTTGTTTCTTGTCTTGTCTTGTTTCTTGTCTTGTTTCTTGTCTTGTTTCTTCTCTTGTTTCTTGTCTTGTTTCTTGTGTTTTTTCTTGTCTTGTTTCTCGTCTTGTTTCTCGTCTCGTCTTGTCTTTTTTCTTCTCTTGTTTCTTGTCTTGTTTCTTGTGTTGTTTCTTGTCTTGTTTCTTGTCTTGTTTCTTGTCTTGTCTTGTTTCTTGTCTTGTCTTGATTCTTGTCTTGTCTTGTTTCTCTTCTTTTTTCTTGTCTTGTTTCTTGTCTATTTTCTTGTCTTGTTTCTTGTCTTGTCTTCTCTTTTTTCTTGTCTTGTTTCTTGTCTTGTTTCTTGTATTGTTTCTTGTCTTCTTTCTTGTCTTGTTTCTTGTCTTGTCTTGTCTTGTCTTGTTTCATGTCTTGTTTCTTGTCTTGTGTTGTCTTGTTTCTTGTCTTGTTTCTTGTCTTGTTTCTTGTCTTGTCTTGTCTTGTTACTTGTCTTGTGTCTTGTCTTGTTTATTGTCTTATTTATTGTGTTGTCTTGTGTCGTGTCTTGTCTTGTTTTTTGTCTTGTTTCTTGTCTTGTTTCTAGCTTTCTTGTCTTGTTTCTTGTCTTGTTTCTTGTCTTGTTTCTTGTCTTGTTTCTTGTCTTGTTTCTTGTCTTGTTTCTTGTCTTCTCTTGTCTTGTTTCTTGTCTTGTCTTGTCTTGTCTTGTTTCTTGTCTTGCTTCTTGTCTTGTTTCTTGTTTTTTTCTTGTCTTGTCTTCTATTGTTTCTTGTCTTGTTTCTTGTTTTTTTTTTGTCTTGTTTCTTGTCTTGTTTCTAGTTTTTTTGTCTTGTTTCTTGTCTTGTTTCTTGTCTTGTTTCTTGTCTTGTTTCTTGTCTTGGTTCTTGTCTTGTTTCTTGTCTTGTTTCTTGTCTTGTTTCTTGTCTTGTTTTGTCTTGTTTCTTGTCTTGTCTTGTCTTGTCTTGTTTCTTGTCTTGTTTCTTGTCTTGTTTCTTGTCTTGTTTCTTGTCTTGTGTTGTCTTGTCTTGTTTCTTGTCTTGTTTCTTGTTTTGTTTCTTGTCTTGTGTTTTGTCTTGTCTTCTCTTGTTTCTTTTCTTGTTTCGTGTCTTGTTTCTTGTCTTGTTTCTTGTCTTGTTTCTTGTCTTGTTTCTTGTCTTGTTTCTTGTCTTGTTTCTTGTCTTGTCTTGTCTTGTCTTGTTTCTTGTCTTGTCTTGTTTCTTGTCTTGTCTTGTTTCTTGTCTTGTTTCTTGTCTTGTTTCTTCTCTTGTTTCTTGTCTTGTTTCTTGTGTTTTTTCTTGTCTTGTTTCTCGTCTTGTTTCTCGTCTCGTCTTGTCTTTTTTCTTCTCTTGTTTCTTGTCTTGTTTCTTGTGTTGTTTCTTGTCTTGTTTCTTGTCTTGTTTCTTGTCTTGTCTTGTTTCTTGTCTTGTCTTGTTTCTCTTCTTTTTTCTTGTCTTGTTTCTTGTCTTGTTTCTTGTCTTGTTTCTTGTCTTGTTTCTTGTCTTGTTTCTTGTCTTGTTTCTTGTCTTGTCTTCTCTTTTTTCTTGTCTTGTTTCTTGTCTTGTTTCTTGTCTTGTTTCTTGTCTTGTTTCTTGTCTTGTCTTGTCTTGTCTTGTTTCATGTCTTGTTTCTTGTCTTGTCTTCTCTTGTTTCTTGTCTTGTTTCTTCTCTTGTTTCTTGTCTTGTCTTGTCTTGTTACTTGTCTTGTTTCTTGTCTTGTTTATTGTCTTATTTATTGTGTTGTCTTGTGTCGTGTCTTGTCTTGTTTCTTGTCTTGTTTCTTGTCTTGTTTCTTGTCTTGTTTCTAGCTTTTTTGTCTTGTTTCTTGTCTTGTTTCTTGTCTTGTTTCTTGTCTTGTTTCTTGTCTTGTTTCTTGTCTTGTTTCTTGTCTTGTTTCTTGTCTTGTTTCTTGTCTTGTCTTGTCTTGTTTCTTGTCTTGTCTTGTCTTGTCTTGTTTCTTGTCTTGCTTCTTGTCTTGTTTCTTGTTTTTTTCTTGTCTTGTCTTGTCTTGTTTCTTGTCTTGTCTTGTTTCTTGTCTTGTTTCTTGTCTTGTTTCTTGTCTTGTTTCTTGTCTTGTCTTCTCTTGTTTCTTGTCTTGTTTCTTGTCTTGTTTCTTGTCTTGTCTTGTCTTGTTTCTTGTCTTGTCTTGTTTCTTGTCTTGTTTCTTGTCTTGTTTCTTGTCTTGTTTCTTGTCTTGTCTTCTCTTGTTTCTTGTCTTGTTTCTTGTCTTGTTTCTTGTCTTGTTTCTTGTCTTGTTTCTTGTCTTGTTTCTTGTCTTGTTTCTTGTCTTGTCTTGTCTTCTCTTGTTTCTTGTCTTGTTTCTTGTCTTGTCTTGTTTCTTGTCTTGTTTCTTGTCTTGTTTCTTGTTTCTTGTCTTGCTTCTTGTCTTGTCTTGTCTCGTGTCTTGTCTTGTTTTTTGTCTTGTTTCTTGTCTTCTTTCTTGTCTTGTTTCTGGTTTTTTTGTCTTGTTTCTTGTCTTGTTTCTTGTCTTGTTTCTTGTCTTGTTTCTTGTCTTGTTTCTTGTCTTGTTTCTTGTCTTGTCTTGTCTTGTTTCTTGTCTTGTCTTGTCTTGTCTTGTTTCTTGTCTTGTTTCTTGTCTTGTTTCTTGTTTTGTTTCTTGTCTTGTTTCTTGTCTTGTCTTCTCTTGTTTCTTTTCTTGTTTCGTGTCTTATTTCTTGTCTTGTTTCTTGTCTTGTTTCTTGTCTTGTTTCTTGTCTTGTTTCTTGTCTTGTTTCTTTTTTTTTTTCTTGTCTTGTTTTTTGTCTTTTTTCTTGTCTTGTTTCTTGTCTTTTTTCTTGTCTTGTTTCTTGTCTTGTTTCTTGTCTTGTTTCTTGTCTTGTTTCTTTTCTTGTTTGTTGTCTTGTTTCTTCTCTTGTCTTCTCTTGTTTCTTGTCTTGTTTCTTGTCTTGTTTCTTGTCTTGTTTCTCGTTTTGTTTCTTGTTTTGTCTTGTCTTGTCTTGTTTCTTGTCTTGTTTCTTGTCTTGTCTCCTCTTCTTTCTTGTCTTGTTTCTTGTCTTGTTTCTTGTCTTGTCTTGTCTTGTTTCTTGTCTTGTTTCTTGTCTTGTTTCTTGTCTTGTTTCTTGTCTTGTCTTGTCTTGTTTCTTGTCTTGTCTTGTTTCTTGTCTTGTTTCTTGTCTTGTTTCTTGTCTTGTTTCTTGTCTTGTCTTCTCTTGTTTCTTGTCTTGTTTCTTGTCTTTTTTCTTGTGTTGTTTCTTGTCTTGTTTCTTGTCTTGTCTTGTCTTGTCTTGTTTCTTGTCTTGTTTCTTGTCTTGTCTTGTCTTGTTTCTTGTCTTGTTTCTTGTCTTGTTTCTTGTCTTGTCTTGTCTTGTTTCTTGTCTTGTTTCTTGTCTTGTTTCTTGTCTTGTTTCTTGTCTTGTTTCTTGTCTTGTTTCTTGTCTTGTTTCTTGTCTTGTCTTGTCTTGTTTCTTGTCTTGTCTTGTCTTGTCTTGTTTCTTGTCTTGTTTCTTGTCTTGTTTCTTGTCTTGTTTCTTGTCTTGTTTCTTGTCTTGTCTTCTCTTGTTTCTTGTCTTGTTTCTTGTCTTTTTTCTTGTGTTGTTTCTTGTCTTGTTTCTTGTCTTGTCTTGTCTTGTCTTGTTTCTTGTCTTGTTTGTTGTCTTGTCTTCTCTTGTTTCTTGTCTTGTTTCTTGTCTTGTTTCTTGTCTTGTCTTCTCTTGTTTCTTGTCTTGTTTCTTGTCTTTTTTCTTGTGTTGTTTCTTGTCTTGTTTCTTGTCTTGTCTTGTCTTGTCTTGTTTCTTGTCTTGTTTGTTGTCTTGTCTTCTCTTGTTTCTTGTCTTGTTTCTTGTCTTGTCTTGTCTTGTTTCTTGTCTTGTTTCTTGTCTTGCTTCTTGTCTTGTTTCTTGTCTTGTCTTGTCTCGTGTCTTGTCTTGTTTTTTGTCTTCTTTCTTGTCTTGTTTCTTGTCTTGTCTTGTCTTCTCTTGTTTCTTGTCTTGTTTCTTGTCTTGTCTTGCATCTTCTCTTGTTTCTTGTCTTGTTTCTTGTTTCTTGTCTTGTTTCTTGTCTTGTCTTGTCTCGTGCCTTGTCTTGTTTTTTGTCTTGTTTCTTGTCTTGTTTCTTGTCTTGTTTCTGGTTTTTTTGTCAGGTTTCTTGTCTTGTTTCTTGTCTTGTTTCTTGTCTTGGTTGTTGTCTTGTTTCTTGTCTTGTTTCTTGTCTTGTTTCTTGTCTTGTTTTGTCTTGTTTCTTGTCTTGTCTTGTCTTGTCTTGTTTCTTGTCTTGTTTCTTGTCTTGTTTCTTGTCTTGTTTCTTGTCTTGTTTCTTGTCTTGTGTTTTCTTGTCTTGTTTCTTGTCTTGTTTCTTGTTTTGTTTCTTGTCTTGTTTGTTGTCTTGTCTTCTCTTGTTTCTTGTCTTGTTTCTTGTCTTGTTTCTTGTCTTGTCTTGTCTTGTTTCTTGTCTTGTTTCTTGTCTTGCTTCTTGTCTTGTTTCATGTCTTGTCTTGTCTCGTGTCTTGTCTTGTTTTTTGTCTTCTTTCTTGTCTTGTTTCTTGTCTTGTCTTGTCTTCTCTTGTTTCTTGTCTTGTTTCTTGTCTTGTCTTGTATCTTCTCTTGTTTCTTGTCTTGTTTCTTGTTTCTTGTCTTGTTTCTTGTCTTGTCTTCTCTCGTGTCTTGTCTTGTTTTTTGTCTTGTTTCTTGTCTTGTTTCTTGTCTTGTTTCTGGTTTTTTTGTCAGGTTTCTTGTCTTGTTTCTTGTCTTGTTTCTTGTCTTGGTTGTTGTCTTCTTTCTTGTCTTGTTTCTTGTCTTGTTTCTTGTCTTGTTTTGTCTTGTTTCTTGTCTTGTCTTGTCTTGTCTTGTTTCTTGTCTTGTTTCTTGTCTTGTTTCTTGTCTTGTTTCTTGCCTTGTTTCTTGTCTTGTTTCTTGTCTTGTCTTGTCTCGTGTCTTGTCTTGTTTTTTGTCTTGTTTCTTGTCTTGTTTCTTGTCTTGTTTCTGGTTTTTTTGACTTGTTTCTTGTCTTGTTTCTTGTCTTGTTTCTTGTCTTTTTTCTTGTCTTGTTTCTTGTCTTATTTCTTGTCTTGTTTCTTGTCTTGTTTCTTTTCTTGTTTGTTGTCTTGTTTCTTCTCTTGTCTTCTCTTGTTTCTTGTCTTGTTTCTTGTCTTGTTTCTTGTCTTGTTTCTCGTTTTGTTTCTTGTCTTGTCTTGTCTTGTCTTGTTTCTTGTCTTGTTTCTTGTCTTGTCTTGTCTTGTTTCTTGTCTTGTTTCTTGTCTTGTTTCTTGTCTTGTTTCTTGTCTTGTTTCTTGTCTTGTTTCTTGTCTTGTTTCTTGTCTTGTCTTGTCTCGTGTCTTGTCTTGTCTTGTTTTTTGTCTTGTTTCTTGTCTTATTTCTTGTCTTGTTTCTGGTTTTTTTGTCTTGTTTCTTGTCTTGTTTCTTGTCTTGTTTCTTGTCTTCTCTTGTCTTGTCTTGTTCCTTGTCTTGTCTTGTTTCTTGTCTTGTCTTGTTTCTTGTCTTGTTTCTTGCCTTGTTTCTTCTCTTGTTTCTTGCCTTGTTTCTTGTGTTGTTTATTGTCTTGTTTCTTGTCTTGTTTATTGTCTAGTTTCTTGTCTTGTTTCTTGTCTTGTCTTGTCTTTTTTCTTGTCTTGTTTCTTGTCTTGTCTTGTTTCTTGTCTTGTCTTGTTTCTCTTCTTGTTTCTTCTCTTGTTTCTTGTCTTTTTTCTTGTCTTGTCTTGTCTTGTTTCTTGTCTTGTTTCTTGTCTTGTCTTCTCTTGTTTCTTGTCTTGTTTCTTGTCTTGTTTCTTGTCTTCTTTCTAGTCTTGTTTCTTGTCTTGTTTCTTGTCTTGTCTTGTTTCTTGTCTTGTCTTGTTTCTCTTCTTGTTTCTTGTCTTGTTTCTGGTTTTTTTGTCTTGTTTCTTGTCTTGTTTCTTGTCTTGTTTCTTGTCTTGTTTCTTGTCTTGTTTCTTGTCTTGTTTCTTGTCTTGTTTCTTGTCTTGTTTTGTCTTGTTTCTTGTCTTGTTTCTTGTCTTGTTTCTTGTCTTTTTTCTTGTCTTGTCTTGTCTTGTTTCTTGTCTTGTTTCTTGTCTTGTCTTCTCTTGTTTCTTGTCTTGTTTCTTGTCTTGTTTCTTGTCTTCTTTCTAGTCTTGTTTCTTGTCTTGTTTCTTGTCTTGTCTTTTTTCTTGTCTTGTCTTGTTTCTCTTCTTGTTTCTTGTCTTGTTTCTTGTCTTGTTTCTTGTCTTGTTTCTTGTCTTCTTTCTTGTCTTCTTTCTTGTCTTGTTTCTTGTCTTGTCTTGTCTTGTCTTGTTTCTTGTCTTGTCCTTTTTCTTGTCTTGTTTCTTGTCTTGTTTTTTATCTTGTTTCTTGTGTTGTTTCTTGTCTTGTTTCTTGTGTTGTCTTGTCTTGTCTTGTTTCTTGTCTTGTTTCTTGTCTTGTTTCTTGTCTTGTTTCTTGTCTTGTTTCTTGTCTTGTCTTGTCTTGTTTCTTGTCTTGTTTCTTGTCTTGCTTCTTGTCTTGTTTCTTGTCTTGTCTAGTCTCGTGTCTTGTCTTGTTTTTTGTCTTCTTTCTTGTCTTGTTTCTTGTCTTGTCTTGTCTTCTCTTGTTTCTTGTCTTGTTTCTTGTCTTGTCTTGTTTCTTGTCTTGTTTCTTGTCTTGTTTCTTGTTTCTTTTCTTGTTTCTTGTCTTGTCTTGTCTCGTGTCTTGTCTTGTTTTTTGTCTTTTTTCTTGTCTTGTTTCTTGTCTTGTTTCTGGTTTTTTTGTCTTGTTTCTTGTCTTGTTTCTTGTCTTGTTTCTTGTCTTGTTTCTTGTCTTGTTTCTTGTCTTGTTTCTTGTCTTGTTTCTTGTCTTGTTTTGTCTTGTTTCTTGTCTTGTTTCTTGTCTTGTTTCTTGTCTTCTCTTGTCTTGTTTCTTGTCTTGTTTCTTGTCTTGTCTTCTCTTGTTTCTTTTCTTGTTTCGTGTCTTGTTTCTTGTCTTGTTTCTTGTCTTGTTTCTTGTCTTGTTTCTTGTCTTGTTTCTTGTCTTGTCTTGTCTTGTCTTGTTTCTTGTCTTGTCTTGTTTTTTGTCTTGTCTTGTTTCTTGTCTTGTTTCTTGTCTTGTTTCTTCTCTTGTTTCTTGTCTTGTTTCTTGTGTTTTTTCTTGTCTTGTTTCTCGTCTTGTTTCTCGTCTCGTCTTGTCTTTTTTCTTCTCTTGTTTCTTGTCTTGTTTCTTGTCTTGTCTTGTTTGTTTCTTGTCTTGTTTCTTGTCTTGTCTTGTTTCTTGTCTTGTCTTGTTTCTCTTCTTTTTTCTTGTCTTGTTTCTTGTCTTGTTTCTTGTCTTGTTTCTTGTCTTGTTTCTTGTCTTGTTTCTTGTCTTGTCTTCTCTTTTTTCTTGTCTTGTTTCTTGTCTTGTTTCTTGTCTTGTTTCTTGTCCTGTTTCTTGTCTTGTCTTGTCTTGTCTTGTTTCATGTCTTGTTTCTTGTCTTGTCTTCTCTTGTTTCTTGTCTTGTTTTTTCTCTTGTTTCTTGTCTTGTCTTGTCTTGTTACTTGTCTTGTTTCTTGTCTTGTCTTCTCTTGTTTCTTGTCTTGTTTCTTGTCTTGTTTCTTGTCTTGTTTCTTGTCTTGTTTCTTGTCTTGTTTCTTGTCTTGTCTTGTCTTGTCTTGTTTCATGTCTTGTTTCTTGTCTTGTCTTCTCTTGTTTCTTGTCTTGTTTCTTCTCTTGTTTCTTGTCTTGTCTTGTCTTGTTACTTGTCTTGTTTCTTGTCTTGTTTATTGTCTTATTTATTGTGTTGTCTTGTGTCGTGTCTTGTCGTGTTTTTTGTCTTGTTTCTTGTCTTGTTTCTTGTCTTGTTTCTAGCTTTTTTGTCTTGTTTCTTGTCTTGTTTCTTGTCTTGTTTCTTGTCTTGTTTCTTGTCTTGTTTCTTGTCTTGTTTCTTGTCTTGTTTCTTGTCTTGTTTCTTGTCTTGTTTCTTGTCTTGTCTTGTCTTGTTTCTTGTCTTGTCTTGTCTTGTCTTGTCTTGTTTCTTGTCTTGCTTCTTGTCTTGTTTCTTGTTTTTTTCTTGTCTTGTCTTGTCTTGTTTCTTGTCTTGTCTTGTTTCTTGTCTTGTTTCTTGTCTTGTTTCTTGTCTTGTTTCTTGTCTTGTCTTCTCTTGTTTCTTGTCTTGTTTCTTGTCTTGTTTCTTGTCTTGTCTTGTCTTGTTTCTTGTCTTGTCTTGTTTCTTGTCTTGTTTCTTGTCTTGTTTCTTGTCTTGTTTCTTGTCTTGTCTTCTCTTGTTTCTTGTCTTGTTTCTTGTCTTGTTTCTTGTCTTGTTTCTTGTCTTGTTTCTTGTCTTGTCTTGTCTTCTCTTGTTTCTTGTCTTGTTTCTTGTCTTGTCTTGTTTCTTGTCTTGTTTCTTGTTTCTTGTCTTGCTTCTTGTCTTGTCTTGTCTCGTGTCTTGTCTTGTTTTTTGTCTTGTTTCTTGTCTTCTTTCTTGTCTTGTTTCTGTTTTTTTTGTCTTGTTTCTTGTCTTGTTTCTTGTCTTGTTTCTTGTCTTGTTTCTTGTCTTGTTTCTTGTCTTGTTTCTTGTCTTGTCTTGTCTTGTTTCTTGTCTTGTCTTGTCTTGTCTTGTTTCTTGTCTTGTTTCTTGTCTTGTTTCTTGTTTTGTTTCTTGTCTTGTTTCTTATCTTGTCTTCTCTTGTTTCTTTTCTTGTTTCGTGTCTTATTTCTTGTCTTGTTTCTTGTCTTGTTTCTTGTCTTGTTTCTTGTCTTTTTTCTTGTCTTGTTTCTTGTCTTTTTTCTTGTCTTGTTTTTTGTCTTGTTTCTTGTCTTGTTTCTTGTCTTTTTTCTTGTCTTGTTTCTTGTCTTGTTTCTTGTCTTGTTTCTTGTCTTGTTTCTTTTCTTGTTTGTTGTCTTGTTTCTTCTCTTGTCTTCTCTTGTTTCTTGTCTTGTTTCTTGTCTTGTTTCTTGTCTTGTTTCTCGTTTTGTTTCTTGTCTTGTCTTGTCTTGTCTTGTTTCTTGTCTTGTTTCTTGTCTTGTCTTCTCTTGTTTCTTGTCTTGCTTCTTGTCTTGTTTCTTGTCTTGTCTTGTCTTGTTTCTTGTCTTGTTTCTTGTCTTGTTTCTTGTCTTGTTTCTTGTCTTGTTTCTTGTCTTGTCTTGTCTTTTTTCTTGTCTTGTCTTTTTTTTTGTCTTGTTTCTTGTCTTGTTTCTTGTCTTGTTTCTTGTCTTGTTTCTTGTCTTGTCTTCTCTTGTTTCTTGTCTTGTTTCTTGTCTTTTTTCTTGTGTTGTTTCTTGTCTTGTTTCTTGTCTTGTCTTGTCTTGTCTTGTTTCTTGTCTTGTTTCTTGTCTTGTCTTGTCTTGTTTCTTGTCTTGTTTCTTGTCTTGTTTCTTGTCTTGTCTTGTCTTGTTTCTTGTCTTGTTTCTTGTCTTGTTTCTTGTCTTGTTTCTTGTCTTGTTTCTTGTCTTGTTTCTTGTCTTGTCTTGTCTTTTTTCTTGTCTTGTCTTCTCTTGTCTTGTTTCTTGTCTTGTTTCTTGTCTTGTTTCTTGTCTTGTTTCTTGTCTTGTCTTCTCTTGTTTCTTGTCTTGTTTCTTGTCTTTTTTCTTGTGTTGTTTCTTGTCTTGTTTCTTGTCTTGTCTTGTCTTGTCTTGTTTCTTGTCTTGTTTCTTGTCTTGTCTTGTCTTGTTTCTTGTCTTGTTTCTTGTCTTGTTTCTTGTCTTGTCTTGTCTCGTGTCTTGTCTTGTTTTTTGTCTTCTTTCTTGTCTTGTTTCTTGTCTTGTCTTGTCTTCTCTTGTTTCTTGTCTTGTTTCTTGTCTTGTCTTGTATCTTCTCTTGTTTCTTGTCTTGTTTCTTGTTTCTTGTCTTGTTTCTTGTCTTGTCTTGTCTCGTGTCTTGTCTTGTTTTTTGTCTTGTTTCTTGTCTTGTTTCTTGTCTTGTTTCTGGTTTTTTTGTCAGGTTTCTTGTCTTGTTTCTTGTCTTGTTTCTTGTCTTGGTTGTTGTCTTGTTTCTTGTCTTGTTTCTTGTCTTGTTTCTTGTCTTGTTTTGTCTTGTTTCTTGTCTTGTCTTGTCTTGTCTTGTTTCTTGTCTTGTTTCTTGTCTTGTTTCTTGTCTTGTTTCTTGTCTTGTGTTTTCTTGTCTTGTTTCTTGTCTTGTTTCTTGTTTTGTTTCTTGTCTTGTTTGTTGTCTTGTCTTCTCTTGTTTCTTGTCTTGTTTCTTGTCTTGTTTCTTGTCTTGTCTTGTCTTGTTTCTTGTCTTGTTTCTTGTCTTGCTTCTTGTCTTGTTTCTTGTCTTGTCTTGTCTCGTGTCTTGTTTTGTTTTTTTTCTTCTTTCTTGTCTTGTTTCTTGTCTTGTCTTGTCTTCTCTTGTTTCTTGTCTTGTTTCTTGTCTTGTCTTGTATCTTCTCTTGTTTCTTCTTTTGTTTCTTGTTTCTTGTCTTGTTTCTTGTCTTGTCTTGTCTCGTGTCTTGTCTTGTTTTTTGTCTTGTTTCTTGTCTTGTTTCTGGTTTTTTTGTCAGGTTTCTTGTCTTGTTTCTTGTCTTGTTTCTTGTCTTGGTTGTTGTCTTGTTTCTTGTCTTGTTTCTTGTCTTGTTTCTTGTCTTGTTTTGTCTTGTTTCTTGTCTTGTCTTGTCTTGTCTTGTTTCTTGTCTTGTTTCTTGTCTTGTTTCTTGTCTTGTTTCTTGTCTTGTGTTTTCTTGTTTTGTTTCTTGTCTTGTTTCTTGTCTTGTCTTCTCTTGTTTCTTTTCTTGTTTCGTGTCTCTTTTCTTGTCTTGTTTCTTGTCTTGTTTCTTGTCTTGTTTCTTGTCTTGTTTCTTGTCTTGTCTTGTCTTGTCTTGTTTCTTGTCTTGTCTTGTTTCTTGTCTTGTTTCTTGTCTTGTTTCTTCTCTTGTTTCTTGTCTTGTTTCTTGTGTTTTTTCTTGTCTTGTTTCTCGTCTTGTTTCTCGTCTCGTCTTGTCTTTTTTCTTCTCTTGTTTCTTGTCTTGTTTCTTGTGTTGTTTCTTGTCTTGTTTCTTGTCTTGTTTCTTGTCTTGTTTCTTGTCTTGTTTCTTGTCTTGTCTTGTCTTGTCTTGTTTCTTGTCTTGTCCTTTTTCTTGTCTTGTTTCTTGTCTTGTTTCTTGTCTTGTTTCTTGTCTTGTTTCTTGTCTTGTCTTTTCTTGTTTCTTGTCTTGTCTTGTCTTGTCTTGTCTTGTCTTGTTTCTCGTCTTGTTTCTTGTCTTGTCTTCTCTTGTTTCTTGTCTTGTTTCTTGTCTTGTTTCTTGTCTTGTCTTGTCTTGTTTCTTGTCTTGTTTCTCTTCTTGTTTCTTCTCTTGTTTCTTGTCTTGTTTCTTGTCTTGTTTCTTGTCTTTTTTCTTGTCTTGTCTTGTCTTGTTTCTTGTCTTGTTTCTTGTCTTGTCTTCTCTTGTTTCTTGTCTTGTTTCTTGTCTTGTTTCTTGTCTTGTTTCTTGTCTTCTTTCTAGTCTTGTTTCTTGTCTTGTTTTTTGTCTTGTCTTGTTTCTTGTCTTGTCTTGTTTCTCTTCTTTTTTCTTGTCTTGTTTCTTGTCTTGTTTCTTGTCTTGTTTCTTCTCTTGTTCCTTGTCTTGTTTCTTGTCTTGTTTCTTGTCTTGTCTTGTCTTGTCTTGTTTCTTGTCTTGTCCTTTTTCTTGTCTTGTTTCTTTTCCTGTTTCTTGTCTTGTTTCTTGTCTTGTTTCTTGTCTTGTCTTGTCTTGTTTCTTGTCTTGTCTTGTCTTGTCTTGTCTTGTCTTGTTTCTCGTCTTGTTTCTTGTCTTGTCTTGTCTTGTCTTGTTTCTTGTCTTGTCCTTTTTCTTGTCTTGTTTCTTTTCTTGTTTCTTGTCTTGTTTCTTGTCTTGTTTCTTGTCTTGTCTTGTCTTGTTTCTTGTCTTGTCTTGTCTTGTCTTGTCTTGTCTTGTTTCTCGTCTTGTTTCTTGTCTTGTCTTGTTTCTTGTCTTGTTTCTTGCCTTGTTTCTTCTCTTGTTTCTTGCCTTGTTTCTTGTGTTGTTTATTGTCTTGTTTCTTGTCTTGTTTATTGTCTAGTTTCTTGTCTTGTTTCTTGTCTTGTCTTGTCTTGTTTCTTGTCTTGTTTCTTGTCTTGTCTTGTTTCTTGTCTTGTCTTGTTTCTCTTCTTGTTTCTTCTCTTGTTTCTTGTCTTGTTTCTTGTCTTGTTTCTTGTCTTTTTTCTTGTCTTGTCTTGTCTTGTTTCTTGTCTTGTTTCTTGTCTTGTCTTCTCTTGTTTCTTGTCTTGTTTCTTGTCTTGTTTCTTGTCTTCTTTCTAGTCTTGTTTCTTGTCTTGTTTCTTGTCTTGTCTTGTTTCTTGTCTTGTCTTGTTTCTCTTCTTGTTTCTTGTCTTGTTTCTTGTCTTGTTTCTTGTCTTGTTTCTTTTCTTCTTTCTTGTCTTGTTTCTTGTCTTGTTTCTTGTCTTGTCTTGTCTTGTCTTGTTTCTTGTCTTGTCCTTTTTCTTGTCTTGTTTCTTGTCTTGTTTTTTGTCTTGTTTCTTGTGTTGTTTCTTGTCTTGTTTCTTGTGTTGTCTTGTCTTGTCTTGTTTCTTGTCTTGTTTCTTGTCTTGTTTCTTGTCTTGTTTCTTGTCTTGTTTCTTGTCTTGTTTCTTGTCTTGTCTTGTCTTGTTTCTTGTCTTGTTTCTTGTCTTGCTTCTTGTTTTGTTTCTTGTCTTGTCTAGTCTCGTGTCTTGTCTTGTTTTTTGTCTTCTTTCTTGTCTTGTTTCTTGTCTTGTCTTGTCTTCTCTTGTTTCTTGTCTTGTTTCTTGTCTTGTCTTGTTTCTTGTCTTGTTTCTTGTCTTGTTTCTTGTTTCTTTTCTTGTTTCTTGTCTTGTCTTGTCTCGTGTCTTGTCTTGTTTTTTGTCTTGTTTCTTGTCTTGTTTCTTGTCTTGTTTCTGGTTTTTTTGTCTTGTTTCTTGTCTTGTTTCTTGTCTTGTTTCTTGTCTTGTTTCTTGTCTTGTTTCTTGTCTTGTTTCTTGTCTTGTTTCTTGTCTTGTTTTGTCTTGTTTCTTGTCTTGTTTCTTGTCTTGTTTCTTGTCTTCTCTTGTCTTGTTTCTTGTCTTGTTTCTTGTCTTGTCTTCTCTTGTTTCTTTTCTTGTTTCGTGTCTTGTTTCTTGTCTTTTTTCTTGTCTTGTTTCTTGTCTTGTTTCTTGTCTTGTTTCTTGTCTTGTCTTGTCTTGTCTTGTTTCTTGTCTTGTCTTGTTTCTTGTCTTGTCTTGTTTCTTGTCTTGTTTCTTGTCTTGTTTCTTGTCTTGTTTCTTGTCTTGTTTCTTGTGTTTTTTCTTGTCTTGTTTCTCGTCTTGTTTCTCGTCTCGTCTTGTCTTTTTTCTTCTCTTGTTTCTTGTCTTGTTTCTTGTCTTGTCTTGTTTGTTTCTTGTCTTGTTTCTTGTCTTGTCTTGTTTCCCTTTTTTTTGCTTGTCTTGTTTCTTGTCTTGTTTCTTGTCTTGTTTCTTGTCTTGTTTCTTGTCTTGTTTCTTCTCTTGTCTTCTCTTTTTTCTTGTCTTGTTTCTTGTCTTGTTTCTTGTCTTGTTTCTTGTCTTGTTTCTTGTCCTGTTTCTTGTCTTGTCTTGTCTTGTCTTGTTTCATGTCTTGTTTCTTGTCTTGTCTTCTCTTGTTTCTTGTCTTGTTTTTTCTCTTGTTTCTTGTCTTGTCTTGTCTTGTTACTTGTCTTGTTTCCTGTCTTGTCTTCTCTTTTTTCTTGTCTTGTTTCTTGTCTTGTTTCTTGTCTTGTTTCTTGTCTTGTTTCTTGTCTTGTTTCTTGTCTTGTCTTGTCTTGTCTTGTTTCATGTCTTGTTTCTTGTCTTGTCTTCTCTTGTTTCTTGTCTTGTTTCTTCTCTTGTTTCTTGTCTTGTCTTGTCTTGTTACTTGTCTTGTTTCTTGTCTTGTTTATTGTCTTATTTATTGTGTTGTCTTGTGTCGTGTCTTGTCTTGTTTTTTGTCTTGTTTCTTGTCTTGTTTCTTGTCTTGTTTCTAGCTTTTTTGTCTTGTTTCTTGTCTTGTTTCTTGTCTTGTTTCTTGTCTTGTTTCTTGTCTTGTTTCTTGTCTTGTTTCTTGTCTTGTTTCTTGTCTTCTTTCTTGTCTTGTTTCTTGTCTTGTCTTGTCTTGTTTCTTGTCTTGTCTTGTCTTGTCTTGTCTTGTTTCTTGTCTTGCTTCTTGTCTTGTTTCTTGTTTTTTTCTTGTCTTGTCTTGTCTTGTTTCTTGTCTTGTCTTGTTTCTTGTCTTGTTTCTTGTCTTGTTTCTTGTCTTGTTTCTTGTCTTGTCTTCTCTTGTTTCTTGTCTTGTTTCTTGTCTTGTTTCTTGTCTTGTCTTGTCTTGTTTCTTGTCTTGTCTTGTTTCTTGTCTTGTTTCTTGTCTTGTTTCTTGTCTTGTTTCTTGTCTTGTCTTCTCTTGTTTCTTGTCTTGTTTCTTGTCTTGTTTCTTGTCTTGTTTCTTGTCTTGTTTCTTGTCTTGTCTTGTCTTCTCGTGTTTCTTGTCTTGTTTCTTGTCTTGTCTTGTTTCTTGTCTTGTTTCTTGTTTCTTGTCTTGCTTCTTGTCTTGTCTTGTCTCGTGTCTTGTCTTGTTTTTTGTCTTGTTTCTTGTCTTCTTTCTTGTCTTGTTTCTGGTTTTTTTGTCTTGTTTCTTGTCTTGTTTCTTGTCTTGTTTCTTGTCTTGTTTCTTGTCTTGTTTCTTGTCTTGTCTTGTCTTGTTTCTTGTCTTGTCTTGTCTTGTCTTGTTTCTTGTCTTGTTTCTTGTCTTGTTTCTTGTTTTGTTTCTTGTCTTGTTTCTTATCTTGTCTTCTCTTGTTTCTTTTCTTGTTTCGTGTCTTATTTCTTGTCTTGTTTCTTGTCTTGTTTCTTGTCTTGTTTCTTGTCTTTTTTCTTGTCTTGTTTCTTGTCTTTTTTCTTGTCTTGTTTTTTGTCTTGTTTCTTGTCTTGTTTCTTGTCTTTTTTCTTGTCTTGTTTCTTGTCTTGTTTCTTGTCTTGTTTCTTGTCTTGTTTCTTTTCTTGTTTGTTGTCTTGTTTCTTCTCTTGTCTTCTCTTGTTTCTTGTCTTGTTTCTTGTCTTGTTTCTTGTCTTGTTTCTCGTTTTGTTTCTTGTCTTGTCTTGTCTTGTCTTGTTTCTTGTCTTGTTTCTTGTCTTGTCTTCTCTTGTTTCTTGTCTTGTTTCTTGTCTTGTTTCTTGTCTTGTCTTGTCTTGTTTCTTGTCTTGTTTCTTGTCTTGTTTCTTGTCTTGTTTCTTGTCTTGTTTCTTGTCTTGTCTTGTCTTGTTTCTTGTCTTGTCTTTTTTTTTGTCTTGTTTCTTGTCTTGTTTCTTGTCTTGTTTCTTGTCTTGTTTCTTGTCTTGTCTTCTCTTGTTTCTTGTCTTGTTTCTTGTCTTTTTTCTTGTGTTGTTTCTTGTCTTGTTTCTTGTCTTGTCTTGTCTTGTCTTGTTTCTTGTCTTGTTTCTTGTCTTGTCTTGTCTTGTTTCTTGTCTTGTTTCTTGTCTTGTTTCTTGTCTTGTCTTGTCTTGTTTCTTGTCTTGTTTCTTGTCTTGTTTCTTGTCTTGTTTCTTGTCTTGTTTCTTGTCTTGTTTCTTGTCTTGTTTCTTGTCTTGTCTTGTCTTTTTTCTTGTCTTGTCTTGTCTTGTCTTGTTTCTTGTCTTGTTTCTTGTCTTGTTTCTTGTCTTGTTTCTTGTCTTGTCTTCTCTTGTTTCTTGTCTTGTTTCATGTCTTTTTTCTTGTGTTGTTTCTTGTCTTGTTTCTTGTCTTGTCTTGTCTTGTCTTGTTTCTTGTCTTGTTTCTTGTCTTGTCTTGTCTTGTTTCTTGTCTTGTTTCTTGTCTTGTTTCTTGTCTTGTCTTGTCTTGTTTCTTGTCTTGTTTCTTGTCTTGTTTCTTGTCTTGTTTCTTGTCTTGTTTCTTGTCTTGTTTCTTGTCTTGTTTCTTGTCTTGTCTTGTCTTTTTTCTTGTCTTGTCTTGTCTTGTCTTGTTTCTTGTCTTGTTTCTTGTCTTGTTTCTTGTCTTGTTTCTTGTCTTGTCTTCTCTTGTTTCTTGTCTTGTTTCTTGTCTTTTTTCTTGTGTTGTTTCTTGTCTTGTTTCTTGTCTTGTCTTGTCTTGTCTTGTTTCTTGTCTTGTTTGTTGTCTTGTCTTCTCTTGTTTCTTGTCTTGTTTCTTGTCTTGTTTCTTGTCTTGTCTTCTCTTGTTTCTTGTCTTGTTTCTTGTCTTTTTTCTTGTGTTGTTTCTTGTCTTGTTTCTTGTCTTGTCTTGTCTTGTCTTGTTTCTTGTCTTGTTTGTTGTCTTGTCTTCTCTTGTTTCTTGTCTTGTTTCTTGTCTTGTCTTGTCTTGTTTCTTGTCTTGTTTCTTGTCTTGCTTCTTGTCTTGTTTCTTGTCTTGTCTTGTCTCGTGTCTTGTCTTGTTTTTTGTCTTCTTTCTTGTCTTGTTTCTTGTCTTGTCTTGTCTTCTCTTGTTTCTTGTCTTGTTTCTTGTCTTGTCTTGTATCTTCTCTTGTTTCTTGTCTTGTTTCTTGTTTCTTGTCTTGTTTCTTGTCTTGTCTTGTCTCGTGTCTTGTCTTGTTTTTTGTCTTGTTTCTTGTCTTGTTTCTTGTCTTGTTTCTGGTTTTTTTGTCAGGTTTCTTGTCTTGTTTCTTGTCTTGTTTCTTGTCTTGGTTGTTGTCTTGTTTCTTGTCTTGTTTCTTGTCTTGTTTCTTGTCTTGTTTTGTCTTGTTTCTTGTCTTGTCTTGTCTTGTCTTGTTTCTTGTCTTGTTTCTTGTCTTGTTTCTTGTCTTGTTTCTTGTCTTGTGTTTTCTTGTCTTGTTTCTTGTCTTGTTTCTTGTTTTGTTTCTTGTCTTGTTTGTTGTCTTGTCTTCTCTTGTTTCTTGTCTTGTTTCTTGTCTTGTCTTGTCTTGTTTCTTGTCTTGTTTCTTGTCTTGCTTCTTGTCTTGTTTCTTGTCTTGTCTTGTCTCGTGTCTTGTTTTGTTTTTTTTTCTTCTTTCTTGTCTTGTTTCTTGTCTTGTCTTGTCTTCTCTTGTTTCTTGTCTTGTTTCTTGTCTTGTCTTGTATCTTCTCTTGTTTCTTCTTTTGTTTCTTGTTTCTTGTCTTGTTTCTTGTCTTGTCTTGTCTCGTGTCTTGTCTTGTTTTTTGTCTTGTTTCTTGTCTTGTTTCTGGTTTTTTTGTCAGGTTTCTTGTCTTGTTTCTTGTCTTGTTTCTTGTCTTGGTTGTTGTCTTGTTTCTTGTCTTGTTTCTTGTCTTGTTTCTTGTCTTGTTTTGTCTTGTTTTTTGTCTTGTCTTGTCTTGTCTTGTTTCTTGTCTTGTTTCTTGTCTTGTTTCTTGTCTTGTTTCTTGTCTTGTGTTTTCTTGTCTTGTTTCTTGTCTTGTTTCTTGTTTTGTTTCTTGTCTTGTTTCTTGTCTTGTCTTCTCTTGTTTCTTTTCTTGTTTCGTGTCTCTTTTCTTGTCTTGTTTCTTGTCTTGTTTCTTGTCTTGTTTCTTGTCTTGTTTCTTGTCTTGTCTTGTCTTGTCTTGTTTCTTGTCTTGTCTTGTTTCTTGTCTTGTTTCTTGTCTTGTTTCTTCTCTTGTTTCTTGTCTTGTTTCTTGTGTTTTTTCTTGTCTTGTTTCTCGTCTTGTTTCTCGTCTCGTCTTGTCTTTTTTCTTCTCTTGTTTCTTGTCTTGTTTCTTGTGTTGTTTCTTGTCTTGTTTCTTGTCTTGTTTCTTGTCTTGTCTTGTCTTGTTTCTTGTCTTGTCTTGTCTTGTCTTGTTTCTTGTCTTGTTTCTTGTCTTGTTTCTTGTCTTGTTTTTTTCTTGTTTCTTGTCTTGTTTCTTGTCTTGTTTCTTGTCTTGTTTCTTGTTTCTTGTCTTGTTTCTTGTCTTGTCTTGTCTCGTGTCTTGTCTTGTTTTTTGTCTTGTTTCTTGTCTTGCTTCTTGTCTTGTTTCTTGTCTTGTCTTGTCTCGTGTCTTGTCTTGTTTTTTGTCTTCTTTCTTGTCTTGTTTCTTGTCTTGTCTTGTCTTCTCTTGTTTCTTGTCTTGTTTCTTGTCTTGTCTTGTATCTTCTCTTGTTTCTTGTCTTGTTTCTTGTTTCTTGTCTTGTGTTGTCTTGTCTTGTTTCTTGTCTTGTTTCTTGTTTTGTTTCTTGTCTTGTTTCTTGTCTTGTCTTCTCTTGTTTCTTTTCTTGTTTCGTGTCTTATTTCTTGTCTTGTTTCTTGTCTTGTTTCTTGTCTTGTTTCTTGTCTTGTTTCTTGTCTTGTTTCTTGTCTTTTTTCCTGTCTTGTTTTTTGTCTTGTTTCTTGCCTTGTTTCTTGTCTTGTTTCTTGTCTTGTCTTGTCTCGTGTCTTGTCTTGTTTTTTGTCTTGTTTCTTGTCTTTTTTCTTGTCTTGTTTCTGGTTTTTTTCACTTGTTTCTTGTCTTGTTTCTTGTCTTGTTTCTTGTCTTTTTTCTTGTCTTGTTTCTTGTCTTGTTTCTTGTCTTGTTTCTTGTCTTGTTTCTTGTCTTTTTTCTTGTCTTGTTTCTTGTCTTGTTTCTTCTCTTGTTTCTTGTCTTGTTTCTTGTCTTGTTTCTTGTCTTGTCTTGTCTTGTCTTGTTTCTTGTCTTGTCCTTTTTCTTGTCTTGTTTCTTGTCTTGTTTCTTGTCTTGTTTCTTGTCTTGTTTCTTGTCTTCTCTTGTCTTGTTTCTTGTCTTGTCTTGTCTTGTCTTGTTTCTCGTCTTTTTTCTTGTCTTGTCTTGTCTTGTTTCTTGTCTTATTTCTTGTCTTGTCTTCTCTTGTTTCTTGTCTTGTTTCTTGTCTTCTTTCTAGTCTTGTTTCTTGTCTTGTTTCTTGTCTTGTCTTGTTTCTTGTCTTGTCTTGTTTCTCTTCTTTTTTCTTGTCTTTTTCTTGTCTTGTTTCTTGTCTTGTTTCTTGTCTTCTTTCTTGTCTTGTTTCTTGTCTTGTTTCTTGTCTTGTCTTGTCTTGTCTTGTTTCTTGTCTTGTCCTTTTTCTTGTCTTGTTTCTTGTCTTGTTTCTTGTCTTGTTTCTTGTCTTGTTTCTTGTCTTGTCTTTTCTTGTTTCTTGTCTTGTCTTGTCTTGTCTTGTCTTGTCTTGTTTCTCGTCTTGTTTCTTGTCTTGTCTTCTCTTGTTTCTTGTCTTGTTTCTTGTCTTGTTTCTTGTTTTGTCTTGTCTTGTTTCTTGTCTTGTTTCTCTTCTTGTTTCTTCTCTTGTTTCTTGTCTTGTTTCTTGTCTTGTTTCTTGTCTTTTTTCTTGTCTTGTCTTGTCTTGTTTCTTGTCTTGTTTCTTGTCTTGTCTTCTCTTGTTTCTTGTCTTGTTTCTTGTCTTGTTTCTTGTCTTGTTTCTTGTCTTCTTTCTAGTCTTGTTTCTTGTCTTGTTTCTTGTCTTGTCTTGTTTCTTGTCTTGTCTTGTTTCTCTTCTTTTTTCTTGTCTTGTTTCTTGTCTTGTTTCTTTTCTTGTTTCTTGTCTTGTTCCTTGTCTTGTTTCTTGTCTTGTTTCTTGTCTTGTCTTGTCTTGTCTTGTCCTTTTTCTTGTCTTGTCCTTTTTCTTGTCTTGTTTCTTTTCTTGTTTCTTGTCTTGTTTCTTGTCTTGTTTCTTGTCTTGTCTTGTCTTGTTTCTTGTCTTGTCTTGTCTTGTCTTGTCTTGTCTTGTTTCTCGTCTTGTTTCTTGTCTTGTTTCTTGTCTTGTTTCTTGTCTTGTTTCTTGTCTTGTCTTGCCTTGTTTCTTGTCTTGTTTCTTGTCTTGTTTCTTGTCTTGTTTCTTGTCTTGTTTCTTGTCTTGTTTCTTGTCTTGTCTTGTCTCGTGTCTTGTCTTGTTTTTTGTCTTGTTTCTTGTCTTGTTTCTGGTTTTTTTGTCTTGTTTCTTGTCTTGTTTCTTGTCGTGTTTCTTGTCTTGTTTCTTGTCTTGTTTCTTGTCTTGTCTTGTCTTGTTTCTTGTCTTGTCTTGTCTTGTCTTGTTTCTTGTCTTGTTTCTTGTCTTGTTTCTTGTCTTGTTTCTTGTCTTGTCTTCTCTTGTTTCTTGTCTTGTTTCTTGTCTTGTTTCTTGTGTTGTTTCTTGTCTTGTTTCTTGTCTTGTCTTGTCTTGTCTTGTTTCTTGTCTTGTTTCTTGTCTTGTTTCTTGTCTTGTTTCTTGTCTTGTTTCTTGTCTTGTCTTGTCTTGTTTCTTGTCTTGTTTCTTGTCTTGCTTCTTGTCTTGTTTCTTGTCTTGTCTAGTCTCGTGTCTTGTCTTGTTTTTTGTCTTCTTTCTTGTCTTGTTTCTTGTCTTGTCTTGTCTTCTCTTGTTTCTTGTCTTGTTTCTTGTCTTGTCTTGTTTCTTGTCTTGTTTCTTGTCTTGTTTCTTGTTTCTTTTCTTGTTTCTTGTCTTGTCTTGTCTCGTGTCTTGTCTTGTTTTTTGTCTTGTTTCTTGTCTTGTTTCTTGTCTTGTTTCTGGTTTTTTTGTCTTGTTTCTTGTCTTGTTTCTTGTCTTGTTTCTTGTCCTGTTTCTTGTCTTGTTTCTTGTCTTGTTTCTTGTCTTGTTTCTTGTCTTGTTTCTTGTCTTGTTTCTTGTCTTGTTTTGTCTTGTTTCTTGTCTTGTCTTGTCTTGTCTTGTCTTGTTTCTTGTCTTGTTTCTTGTCTTGTTTCTTGTCTTGTCTTGTCTTGTCTTATTTCTTGTCTTGTTTCTTGTTTTCTTTCTTGTCTTGTTTCTTGTCTTGTCTTCTCTTGTTTCTTTTCTTGTTTCGTGTCTTGTTTCTTGTCTTGTTTCTTGTCTTGTTTCTTGTCTTGTTTCTTGTCTTGTCTTGTCTTGTCTTGTTTCTTGTCTTGTCTTGTTTCTTGTCTTGTCTTGTTTCTTGTCTCGTTTCTTGTCTTGTTTCTTCTCTTGTTTCTTGTCTTGTTTCTTGTGTTGTTTCTTGTCTTGTTTCTCGTCTTCTTTCTCGTCTCGTCTTGTCTTTTTTCTTCTCTTGTTTCTTGTCTTGTTTCTTGTGTTGTTTCTTGTCTTGTTTCTTGTCTTGTTTCTTGTCTTGTCTTGTTTCTTGTCTTGTCTTGTTTCTTGTCTTGTCTTGTTTCTTGTCTTGTCTTGTTTCTCTTCTTGTTTCTTGTCTTGTTTCTTGTCTTGTTTCTTGTCTTGTTTCTGGTTTTCTTGTCTTGTTTCTTGTCTTGTTTCTTGTCTTTTTTCTTGTCCTGTTTCTTGTCTTGTTTCTTGTCTTGTTTCTTGTCTTGTTTCTTGTCTTGTTTCTTGTCTTGTTTCTTGTCTTGTCTTCTCTTGTTTCTTGTCTTGTTTCTTGTCTTGTTTCTTGTCTTGTTTCTCGTCTTGTTTCTTGTCTTGTCTTGTCTTGTCTTGTTTCTTGTCTTGTTTCTTGTCTTGTCTTGTCTTTTTTCTTGTCCTGTCTTGTTTCTTGTCTTGTCTTGTTTCTCTTCTTTTTTCTTGTCTTGTTTCTTGTCTTGTTTCTTGTCTTGTTTCTTGTCTTGTTTCTTGTCTTGTCTTCTCTTTTTTCTTGTCTTGTTTCTTGTCTTGTTTCTTGTCTTGTTTCTTGTCTTGTTTCTTGTCTTGTCTTGTCTTGTCTTGTTTCATGTCTTGTTTCTTGTCTTGTCTTCTCTTGTTTCTTGTCTTGTTTCTTGTCTTGTTTCTTGTCTTGTCTTGTCTTGTTACTTGTCTTGTTTCTTCTCTTGTTTATTGTCTTGTTTCTTGTGTTGTCTTGTCTCGTGTCTTGTCTTGTTTTTTGTCTTGTTTCTTGTCTTGTTTCTTGTCTTGTTTCTAGCTTTTTTGTCTTGTTTCTTGTCTTGTTTCTTGTCTTGTTTCTTGTCTTGTTTCTTGTCTTGTTTCTTGTCTTGTTTCTTGTCTTTTTTCTTGTCTTGTTTCTTGTCTTGTCTTGTCTTGTTTCTTGTCTTGTCTTGTCTTGTCTTGTTTCTTGTCTTGTTTCTTGTCTTGCTTCTTGTTTTTTTCTTGTCTTGTCTTCTCTTGTTTCTTGTCTTGTTTCTTGTTTTTTTTTGTCTTGTTTCTTGTCTTGTTTCTTGTCTTGTTTCTTGTCTTGTCTTGTCTTCTCTTGTTTCTTGTCTTGTCCTTTTTCTTGTCTTGTTTCTTGTCTTGTTTCTTGTCTTGTTTCTTGTCTTGTTTCTTGTCTTGTTTCTTGTCTTGTTTCTTGTCTTGTTTCATGTCTTGTTTTGTCTTCTTTCTTGTCTTGTTTTTTGTCTTGTTTCTTGTCTTGTCTTGTCTCGTGTCTTGTTTTGTTTTTTGTCTTGTTTCTTGTCTTGTTTCTGTTTTTTTTGTCTTGTTTCTTGTCTTGTTTCTTGTCTTGTTTCTTGTCTTGTTTCTTGTCTTGTTTCTTGTCTTGTTTCTTGTCTTGTTTCTTGTCTTGTCTTGTCTTGTCTTGTCTTGTTTCTCGTCTTGTTTCTTGTCTTGTTTCTTGTCTTGTTTCTTGTCTTGTTTCATGTCTTGTTTTGTCTTGTTTCTTGTCTTGTTTCTTGTCTTGTTTCTTGTCTTGTTTCTTGTCTTGTTTCTTGTCTTGTCTTGTCTCGTGTCTTGTTTTGTTTTTTGTCTTGTTTCTTGTCTTGTTTCTGTTTTTTTTTTTGTCTTGTTTCTTGTCTTGTTTCTTGTCTTGTTTCTTGTCTTGTTTCTTGTCTTGTTTCTTGTCTTGTTTCTTGTCTTGTCTTGTCTTGTTTCTTGTCTTGTCTTGTCTTGTCTTGTTTCTTGTCTTGTTTCTTGTCTTGTTTCTTGTCTTGTCTTCTCTTGTTTCTTGTCTTGTTTCTTGTCTTGTCTTGTCTTGTTTCTTGTCTTGTCTTGTCTTGTCTTGTTTCTTGTCTTATTTCTTGTCTTGTTTCTTGTCTTGTTTCTTGTCTTGTTTCTTGTCTTGTTTCTTGTCTTGTTTCTTGTCTTGTCTTCTCTTGTTTCTTGTCTTGTCTTCTCTTGTTTCTTGTCTTGTCTTGTTTCTTGTCTTCTTTCTTGTCTTGTTTCTTGTCTTGTTTCTTGTCTTGTCTTCTCTTGTTTCTTGTCTTGTTTCTTGTCTTGTTTCTTGTCTTGTTTCTTGTCTTGTTTCTTGTCTTGTTTCTTGTCTTGTCTTGTCTTCTCTTGTTTCTTGTCTTGTTTCTTGTCTTGTCTTGTTTCTTGTCTTGTTTCTTGTCTTGTTTCTTGTTTCTTGTCTTGTTTCTTGTTTCTTGTCTTGTTTCTTGTCTTGTCTTGTCTCGTGTCTTGTCTTGTTTTTTGTCTTGTTTCTTTTCTTGTTTCTTGTCTTGTTTCTGGTTTTTTTGTCTTGTTTCTTGACTTGTTTCTTGTCTTGTCTTGTCTTGTTTCTTGTCTTGTCTTGTCTTGTCTTGTTTCTTGTCCTTTTTCTTGTCTTGTTTCTTGTCTTGTTTCTTGTCTTGTTTCTTGTCTTGTTTCTTGTCTTGTTTCTTGTCTTGTTTCATGTCTTGTTTTGTCTTGTCTCTTGTCTTGTTTCTTGTCTTGTTTCTTGTCTTGTTTCTTGTCTTGTCTTGTCTCGTGTCTTGTTTTGTTTTTTGTCTTGTTTCTTGTCTTGTTTCTGTTTTTTTTTGTCTTGTTTCTTGTCTTGTTTCTTGTCTTGTTTCTTGTCTTGTTTCTTGTCTTGTTTCTTGTCTTGTCTTGTCTTGTCTTGTCTTGTTTCTCGTCTTGTTTCTTGTCTTGTTTCTTGTCTTGTTTCTTGTCTTGTTTCATGTCTTGTTTTGTCTTGTTTCTTGTCTTGTTTCTTGTCTTGTTTCTTGTCTTGTTTCTTGTCTTGTTTCTTGTCTTGTTTCTTGTCTTGTTTCTTGTCTTGTCTTGTCTCGTGTCTTGTTTTGTTTTTTGTCTTGTTTCTTGTCTTGTTTCTGTTTCTTTTTGTCTTGTTTCTTGTCTTGTTTCTTGTCTTGTTTCTTGTCTTGTTTCTTGTCTTGTTTCTTGTCTTGTTTCTTGTCTTGTTTCTTGTCTTGTTTCTTGTCTTGTCTTGTCTTGTTTCTTGTCTTGTCTTGTCTTGTCTTGTTTCTTGTCTTGTTTCTTGTCTTGTTTCTTGTCTTGTCTTCTCTTGTTTCTTGTCTTGTTTCTTGTCTTGTCTTGTCTTGTTTCTTGTCTTGTCTTGTCTTGTCTTGTTTCTTGTCTTGTTTCTTGTCTTGTTTCTTGTCTTGTTTCTTGTCTTGTTTCTTGTCTTGTCTTCTCTTGTTTCTTGTCTTGTCTTCTCTTGTTTCTTGTCTTGTCTTGTTTCTTGTCTTGTTTCTTGTCTTGTTTCTTGTCTTGTTTCTTGTCTTGTCTTCTCTTGTTTCTTGTCTTGTTTCTTGTCTTGTTTCTTGTCTTGTTTCTTGTCTTGTTTCTTGTCTTGTTTCTTCTCTTGTTTCTTGTCTTGTTACTTGTCTTGTTTCTTGTCTTGTTTATTGTCTTGTTTCTTGTGTTGTCTTGTCTCGTGTCTTGTCTTGTTTTTTGTCTTGTTTCTTGTCTTGTTTCTTGTCTTGTTTCTGGCTTTTTTGTCTCGTTTCTTGTCTTGTTTCTTGTCTTGTTTCTTGTCTTGTTTCCTGTCTTGTTTCTTGTCTTGTTTCTTGTCTTGTTTCTTGTCTTGTTTTGTCTTGTTTCTTGTCTTGTCTTGTCTTGTCTTGTTTCTTGTCTTGTTTCTTGTCTTGTTTCTTGTTTTGTTTCTTCTCTTGTCTTCTCTTCTCTTCTCTTCTTTCTTGTCTTGTTTCTTGTTTGTTTTTTTGTCTTGTTTCTTGTCTTGTTTCTTGTCTTATTCTTGTCTTGTCTTGTCTTGTCTTCTCTTGTTTCTTGTCTTGTCCTTTTTCTTGTCTTGTTTCTTGTCTTGTTTCTTGTCTTGTCTTGTCTTGTCTTGTCTTGTCTTGTCTTGTCTTGTTTCTCGTCTTGTTTCTTGTCTTGTTTCTTGTCTTGTTTCTTGTCTTCTTTCTTGTCTTGTTTCTTGTCTTGTCTTGTCTTGTTTCTTGTCTTGTTTCTTGTCTTGTTTCTTGTCTTGTTTCTTGTCTTGTTTTTTGTCTTGTTTCTTGTCTTGTTTCTTGTGTTGTTTCTTGTCTTGTCTTGTCTCGCGTCTTGTCTTGTTTTTTGTCTTGTTTCTTGTCTTGTTTCTTGTCTTGTTTCTGGTTTTTTTGACTTGTTTCTTGTCTTTTTTCTTGTCTTGTTTCTTTTCTTGTTTCTTGTCTTGTTTCTTGTCTTGTCTTCTCTTGTTTCTTGTCTTGTTTCTTGTCTTGTTTCTTGTCTTGTTTCCTGTCTTGTTTATTGTCTTGTTTCTTGTCTTGTTTCTTGTCTTGTTTCTTGTCTTGTTTCTTGTCTTGTCTTGTCTTCTTTCTTGTCTTGTTTCTTGTCTTGTTTCTTGTCTTGTTTCTTGTCTTGTCTTGTCTCGTGTCTTGACTTGTCTTGTTTTTTGTCTTGTTTCTTGTCTTGTTTCTTGTCTTGTTTCTTGTTTTTTTGTCTTGTTTCTTGCCTTGTTTCTTGTCTTGTTTCTTGTCTTGTTTCTTGTCTTGTTTCTTGTCTTGTCTTGTCTTGTCTTGTCTTGTCTTGTTTCTTGTCTTGTCTTGTTTCTTGTCTTGTCTTGTTTCTTGTCTTGTTTATTGTCTTGTTTCTTGTCTTGTTTCTTGTCTTGTCTTGTCTTGTCTTCTCTTGTCTTGTTTCTTGTCTTGTCTTGTTTCTTGTCTTGTCTTGTTTCTTGTCTTGTCTTGTCTTGGTTCTTGTCTTGTTTCTTGTCTTGTTTCTTGTCTTGTTTCTTGTCTTGTTTCTTGTCTTGTTTCTTGTCTTGTTTCTTGTCTTGTCTCTTGTCTTGTTTCTTGTCTTGTTTCTTGTCTTGTCTTGTTTCTTGTCTTGTCTTGTTTCTTGTCTTGTCTTGTCTTGTCTTGTTTCTTGTCTTGTTTCTTGTCTTGTTTCTTGTCTTGTTTCTTGTCTTCTTTCTTGTCTTGTTTCTTGCCTTGTTTCTTCTCTTGTTTCTTGTCTTGTTTCTTGTGTTGTTTCTTGTCTTGTTTCTTGTCTTGTTTCTTGTCTTGTTTATTGTCTGGTTTCTTGTCTAGTTTCTTGTCTTGTCTTGTCTTGTTTATTGTCTGGTTTCTTGTCTAGTTTCTTGTCTTGTCTTGTCTTGTTTCTTGTCTTGTTTCTTGTCTTGTCTTGTTTCTTGTCTTGTCTTGTTTGTTGTCTTGTCTTGTCTTGTCTTGTTTCTTGTCTTGTTTCTTGTCTTGTTTCTTGTCTTGTCTTGTTTCTTGTCTTGTCTTGTCTTGTCTTGTCTTGTTTCTTGTCTTGTCCTTTTTCTTGTCTTGTTTCTTGTCTTGTTTCTTGTCTTGTTTCTTGTCTTGTTTCTTGTCTTGTCTTGTCTTGTTTCTTGTCTTGTCTTGTCTTGTCTTGTCTTGTTTCTTGTCTTGTTTCTTGTCTTGTTTCTTGTCTTGTTTCTTGTCTTGTCTTGTCTTGTTTCTTGTCTTGTTTCTTGTCTTGTTTCTTGTCTTGTTTCTTGTCTTGTTTCTTGCCTTGTTTCTTGTCTTGTCTTGTCTCGTGTCTTGTCTTGTTTTTTGTCTTGTTTCTTGTCTTGTTTCTGGTTTTTTTGTCTTGTTTCTTGTCTTGTTTCTTGTCTTGTTTCTTGTCTTGTTTCTTGTCTTGTTTCTTGTCTTGTTTCTTGTCTTGTTTCTTGTCTTGTCTTGTCTTGTTTCTTGTCTTCTCTTGTCTTGTCTTGTTTCTTGTCTTGTTTCTTGTCTTGTTTCTTGTCTTGTTTCTTGTCTTGTCTTCTCTTGTTTCTTGTCTTGTTTCTTGTCTTGTTTCTTGTCTTGTTTCTTGTGTTGTTTCTTGTCTTGTTTCTTGTCTTGTTTCTTGTCTTGTTTCTTGTCTTGTTTCTTGTCTTGTTTTGTCTTGTTTCTTGTCTTGTCTTGTCTTGTCTTGTCTTGTTTCTTGTCTTGTTTCTTGTCTTGTTTCTTGTCTTGTCTTGTCTTGTCTTATTTCTTGTCTTGTTTCTTGTTTTCTTTCTTGTCTTGTTTCTTGTCTTGTCTTCTCTTGTTTCTTTTCTTGTTTCGTGTCTTGTTTCTTGTCTTGTTTCTTGTCTTGTTTCTTGTCTTGTTTCTTGTCTTGTCTTGTCTTGTCTTGTTTCTTGTCTTGTCTTGTTTCTTGTCTTGTCTTGTTTCTTGTCTCGTTTCTTGTCTTGTTTCTTCTCTTGTTTCTTGTCTTGTTTCTTGTGTTGTTTCTTGTCTTGTTTCTCGTCTTCTTTCTCGTCTCGTCTTGTCTTTTTTCTTCTCTTGTTTCTTGTCTTGTTTCTTGTGTTGTTTCTTGTCTTGTTTCTTGTCTTGTTTCTTGTCTTGTCTTGTTTCTTGTCTTGTCTTGTTTCTTGTCTTGTCTTGTTTCTTGTCTTGTCTTGTTTCTCTTCTTGTTTCTTGTCTTGTTTCTTGTCTTGTTTCTTGTCTTGTTTCTGGTTTTCTTGTCTTGTTTCTTGTCTTGTTTCTTGTCTTTTTTCTTGTCCTGTTTCTTGTCTTGTTTCTTGTCTTGTTTCTTGTCTTGTTTCTTGTCTTGTTTCTTGTCTTGTTTCTTGTCTTGTCTTCTCTTGTTTCTTGTCTTGTTTCTTGTCTTGTTTCTTGTCTTGTTTCTCGTCTTGTTTCTTGTCTTGTCTTGTCTTGTCTTGTTTCTTGTCTTGTTTCTTGTCTTGTCTTGTCTTTTTTCTTGTCCTGTCTTGTTTCTTGTCTTGTCTTGTTTCTCTTCTTTTTTCTTGTCTTGTTTCTTGTCTTGTTTCTTGTCTTGTTTCTTGTCTTGTTTCTTGTCTTGTCTTCTCTTTTTTCTTGTCTTGTTTCTTGTCTTGTTTCTTGTCTTGTTTCTTGTCTTGTTTCTTGTCTTGTCTTGTCTTGTCTTGTTTCATGTCTTGTTTCTTGTCTTGTCTTCTCTTGTTTCTTGTCTTGTTTCTTGTCTTGTTTCTTGTCTTGTCTTGTCTTGTTACTTGTCTTGTTTCTTCTCTTGTTTATTGTCTTGTTTCTTGTGTTGTCTTGTCTCGTGTCTTGTCTTGTTTTTTGTCTTGTTTCTTGTCTTGTTTCTTGTCTTGTTTCTAGCTTTTTTGTCTTGTTTCTTGTCTTGTTTCTTGTCTTGTTTCTTGTCTTGTTTCTTGTCTTGTTTCTTGTCTTGTTTCTTGTCTTTTTTCTTGTCTTGTTTCTTGTCTTGTCTTGTCTTGTTTCTTGTCTTGTCTTGTCTTGTCTTGTTTCTTGTCTTGTTTCTTGTCTTGCTTCTTGTTTTTTTCTTGTCTTGTCTTCTCTTGTTTCTTGTCTTGTTTCTTGTTTTTTTTTGTCTTGTTTCTTGTCTTGTTTCTTGTCTTGTTTCTTGTCTTGTCTTGTCTTCTCTTGTTTCTTGTCTTGTCCTTTTTCTTGTCTTGTTTCTTGTCTTGTTTCTTGTCTTGTTTCTTGTCTTGTTTCTTGTCTTGTTTCTTGTCTTGTTTCTTGTCTTGTTTCATGTCTTGTTTTGTCTTCTTTCTTGTCTTGTTTTTTGTCTTGTTTCTTGTCTTGTCTTGTCTCGTGTCTTGTTTTGTTTTTTGTCTTGTTTCTTGTCTTGTTTCTGTTTTTTTTGTCTTGTTTCTTGTCTTGTTTCTTGTCTTGTTTCTTGTCTTGTTTCTTGTCTTGTTTCTTGTCTTGTTTCTTGTCTTGTTTCTTGTCTTGTCTTGTCTTGTCTTGTCTTGTTTCTCGTCTTGTTTCTTGTCTTGTTTCTTGTCTTGTTTCTTGTCTTGTTTCATGTCTTGTTTTGTCTTGTTTCTTGTCTTGTTTCTTGTCTTGTTTCTTGTCTTGTTTCTTGTCTTGTTTCTTGTCTTGTCTTGTCTCGTGTCTTGTTTTGTTTTTTGTCTTGTTTCTTGTCTTGTTTCTGTTTTTTTTTTTGTCTTGTTTCTTGTCTTGTTTCTTGTCTTGTTTCTTGTCTTGTTTCTTGTCTTGTTTCTTGTCTTGTTTCTTGTCTTGTCTTGTCTTGTTTCTTGTCTTGTCTTGTCTTGTCTTGTTTCTTGTCTTGTTTCTTGTCTTGTTTCTTGTCTTGTCTTCTCTTGTTTCTTGTCTTGTTTCTTGTCTTGTCTTGTCTTGTTTCTTGTCTTGTCTTGTCTTGTCTTGTTTCTTGTCTTATTTCTTGTCTTGTTTCTTGTCTTGTTTCTTGTCTTGTTTCTTGTCTTGTTTCTTGTCTTGTTTCTTGTCTTGTCTTCTCTTGTTTCTTGTCTTGTCTTCTCTTGTTTCTTGTCTTGTCTTGTTTCTTGTCTTCTTTCTTGTCTTGTTTCTTGTCTTGTTTCTTGTCTTGTCTTCTCTTGTTTCTTGTCTTGTTTCTTGTCTTGTTTCTTGTCTTGTTTCTTGTCTTGTTTCTTGTCTTGTTTCTTGTCTTGTCTTGTCTTCTCTTGTTTCTTGTCTTGTTTCTTGTCTTGTCTTGTTTCTTGTCTTGTTTCTTGTCTTGTTTCTTGTTTCTTGTCTTGTTTCTTGTTTCTTGTCTTGTTTCTTGTCTTGTCTTGTCTCGTGTCTTGTCTTGTTTTTTGTCTTGTTTCTTTTCTTGTTTCTTGTCTTGTTTCTGGTTTTTTTGTCTTGTTTCTTGACTTGTTTCTTGTCTTGTCTTGTCTTGTTTCTTGTCTTGTCTTGTCTTGTCTTGTTTCTTGTCCTTTTTCTTGTCTTGTTTCTTGTCTTGTTTCTTGTCTTGTTTCTTGTCTTGTTTCTTGTCTTGTTTCTTGTCTTGTTTCATGTCTTGTTTTGTCTTGTCTCTTGTCTTGTTTCTTGTCTTGTTTCTTGTCTTGTTTCTTGTCTTGTCTTGTCTCGTGTCTTGTTTTGTTTTTTGTCTTGTTTCTTGTCTTGTTTCTGTTTTTTTTTGTCTTGTTTCTTGTCTTGTTTCTTGTCTTGTTTCTTGTCTTGTTTCTTGTCTTGTTTCTTGTCTTGTCTTGTCTTGTCTTGTCTTGTTTCTCGTCTTGTTTCTTGTCTTGTTTCTTGTCTTGTTTCTTGTCTTGTTTCATGTCTTGTTTTGTCTTGTTTCTTGTCTTGTTTCTTGTCTTGTTTCTTGTCTTGTTTCTTGTCTTGTTTCTTGTCTTGTTTCTTGTCTTGTTTCTTGTCTTGTCTTGTCTCGTGTCTTGTTTTGTTTTTTGTCTTGTTTCTTGTCTTGTTTCTGTTTCTTTTTGTCTTGTTTCTTGTCTTGTTTCTTGTCTTGTTTCTTGTCTTGTTTCTTGTCTTGTTTCTTGTCTTGTTTCTTGTCTTGTTTCTTGTCTTGTTTCTTGTCTTGTCTTGTCTTGTTTCTTGTCTTGTCTTGTCTTGTCTTGTTTCTTGTCTTGTTTCTTGTCTTGTTTCTTGTCTTGTCTTCTCTTGTTTCTTGTCTTGTTTCTTGTCTTGTCTTGTCTTGTTTCTTGTCTTGTCTTGTCTTGTCTTGTTTCTTGTCTTGTTTCTTGTCTTGTTTCTTGTCTTGTTTCTTGTCTTGTTTCTTGTCTTGTCTTCTCTTGTTTCTTGTCTTGTCTTCTCTTGTTTCTTGTCTTGTCTTGTTTCTTGTCTTGTTTCTTGTCTTGTTTCTTGTCTTGTTTCTTGTCTTGTCTTCTCTTGTTTCTTGTCTTGTTTCTTGTCTTGTTTCTTGTCTTGTTTCTTGTCTTGTTTCTTGTCTTGTTTCTTCTCTTGTTTCTTGTCTTGTTACTTGTCTTGTTTCTTGTCTTGTTTATTGTCTTGTTTCTTGTGTTGTCTTGTCTCGTGTCTTGTCTTGTTTTTTGTCTTGTTTCTTGTCTTGTTTCTTGTCTTGTTTCTGGCTTTTTTGTCTCGTTTCTTGTCTTGTTTCTTGTCTTGTTTCTTGTCTTGTTTCCTGTCTTGTTTCTTGTCTTGTTTCTTGTCTTGTTTCTTGTCTTGTTTTGTCTTGTTTCTTGTCTTGTCTTGTCTTGTCTTGTTTCTTGTCTTGTTTCTTGTCTTGTTTCTTGTTTTGTTTCTTCTCTTGTCTTCTCTTCTCTTCTCTTCTTTCTTGTCTTGTTTCTTGTTTGTTTTTTTGTCTTGTTTCTTGTCTTGTTTCTTGTCTTATTCTTGTCTTGTCTTGTCTTGTCTTCTCTTGTTTCTTGTCTTGTCCTTTTTCTTGTCTTGTTTCTTGTCTTGTTTCTTGTCTTGTCTTGTCTTGTCTTGTCTTGTCTTGTCTTGTCTTGTTTCTCGTCTTGTTTCTTGTCTTGTTTCTTGTCTTGTTTCTTGTCTTCTTTCTTGTCTTGTTTCTTGTCTTGTCTTGTCTTGTTTCTTGTCTTGTTTCTTGTCTTGTTTCTTGTCTTGTTTCTTGTCTTGTTTTTTGTCTTGTTTCTTGTCTTGTTTCTTGTGTTGTTTCTTGTCTTGTCTTGTCTCGCGTCTTGTCTTGTTTTTTGTCTTGTTTCTTGTCTTGTTTCTTGTCTTGTTTCTGGTTTTTTTGACTTGTTTCTTGTCTTTTTTCTTGTCTTGTTTCTTTTCTTGTTTCTTGTCTTGTTTCTTGTCTTGTCTTCTCTTGTTTCTTGTCTTGTTTCTTGTCTTGTTTCTTGTCTTGTTTCCTGTCTTGTTTATTGTCTTGTTTCTTGTCTTGTTTCTTGTCTTGTTTCTTGTCTTGTTTCTTGTCTTGTCTTGTCTTCTTTCTTGTCTTGTTTCTTGTCTTGTTTCTTGTCTTGTTTCTTGTCTTGTCTTGTCTCGTGTCTTGACTTGTCTTGTTTTTTGTCTTGTTTCTTGTCTTGTTTCTTGTCTTGTTTCTTGTTTTTTTGTCTTGTTTCTTGCCTTGTTTCTTGTCTTGTTTCTTGTCTTGTTTCTTGTCTTGTTTCTTGTCTTGTCTTGTCTTGTCTTGTCTTGTCTTGTTTCTTGTCTTGTCTTGTTTCTTGTCTTGTCTTGTTTCTTGTCTTGTTTATTGTCTTGTTTCTTGTCTTGTTTCTTGTCTTGTCTTGTCTTGTCTTCTCTTGTCTTGTTTCTTGTCTTGTCTTGTTTCTTGTCTTGTCTTGTTTCTTGTCTTGTCTTGTCTTGGTTCTTGTCTTGTTTCTTGTCTTGTTTCTTGTCTTGTTTCTTGTCTTGTTTCTTGTCTTGTTTCTTGTCTTGTTTCTTGTCTTGTCTCTTGTCTTGTTTCTTGTCTTGTTTCTTGTCTTGTCTTGTTTCTTGTCTTGTCTTGTTTCTTGTCTTGTCTTGTCTTGTCTTGTTTCTTGTCTTGTTTCTTGTCTTGTTTCTTGTCTTGTTTCTTGTCTTCTTTCTTGTCTTGTTTCTTGCCTTGTTTCTTCTCTTGTTTCTTGTCTTGTTTCTTGTGTTGTTTCTTGTCTTGTTTCTTGTCTTGTTTCTTGTCTTGTTTATTGTCTGGTTTCTTGTCTAGTTTCTTGTCTTGTCTTGTCTTGTTTATTGTCTGGTTTCTTGTCTAGTTTCTTGTCTTGTCTTGTCTTGTTTCTTGTCTTGTTTCTTGTCTTGTCTTGTTTCTTGTCTTGTCTTGTTTGTTGTCTTGTCTTGTCTTGTCTTGTTTCTTGTCTTGTTTCTTGTCTTGTCTTGTTTCTTGTCTTGTCTTGTCTTGTCTTGTCTTGTTTCTTGTCTTGTCCTTTTTCTTGTCTTGTTTCTTGTCTTGTTTCTTGTCTTGTTTCTTGTCTTGTTTCTTGTCTTGTCTTGTCTTGTTTCTTGTCTTGTCTTGTCTTGTCTTGTCTTGTTTCTTGTCTTGTTTCTTGTCTTGTTTCTTGTCTTGTTTCTTGTCTTGTCTTGTCTTGTTTCTTGTCTTGTTTCTTGTCTTGTTTCTTGTCTTGTTTCTTGTCTTGTTTCTTGCCTTGTTTCTTGTCTTGTCTTGTCTCGTGTCTTGTCTTGTTTTTTGTCTTGTTTCTTGTCTTGTTTCTGGTTTTTTTGTCTTGTTTCTTGTCTTGTTTCTTGTCTTGTTTCTTGTCTTGTTTCTTGTCTTGTTTCTTGTCTTGTTTCTTGTCTTGTTTCTTGTCTTGTCTTGTCTTGTTTCTTGTCTTCTCTTGTCTTGTCTTGTTTCTTGTCTTGTTTCTTGTCTTGTTTCTTGTCTTGTTTCTTGTCTTGTCTTCTCTTGTTTCTTGTCTTGTTTCTTGTCTTGTTTCTTGTCTTGTTTCTTGTGTTGTTTCTTGTCTTGTTTCTTGTCTTGTCTTGTCTTGTCTTGTTTCTTGTGTTGTTTCTTGTCTTGTCTTCTCTTGTTTCTTGTCTTGTTTCTTGTCTTGTTTCTTGTCTTGTCTTGTCTTGTTTCTTGTCTTGTTTCTTGTCTTGCTTCTTGTCTTGTTTCTTGTCTTGTCTTGTTTCTTGTCTTTTTTCTTGTCTTGTTTCTTGTCTTGTTTCTTGTCTTGTTTCTTGTCTTGTTTCTTGTCTTGTTTTGTCTTGTTTCTTGTCTTGTCTTGTCTTTTCTTGTTTCTTGTCTTGTTTCTTGTCTTGTTTCTTGTCTTGTTTCTTGTCTTGTGTTGTCTTGTCTTGTTTCTTTTCTTGTTTCTTTTCTTGTTTCTTGTCTTGTTTCTTGTCTTGTCTTCTCTTGTTTCTTGTCTTTTTTCTTGTCTTGTTTCTTGTCTTGTTTCTTGTCTTGTTTCTTGTCTTGTTTCTTGTCCTGTTTCTTGTCTTGTTTCTTGTCTTGTTTCTTGTCTTGTTTCTTGTCTTGTCTTCTCTTGTCTTGTCTTGTTTCTTGTCTTGTCTCTTTTCTTGTCTTGTCTTGTTTCTTGTCTTGTTTCTTGTCTTGTTTCTTCTCTTGTTTCTTCTCTTGTTTCTTGTGTTGTTTCTTGTCTTGTTTCTCGTCTTGTTTCTCGTCTCGTCTTGTCTTGTTTCTTCTCTTGTTTCTTGTCTTGTTTCTTGTGTTGTTTCTTGTCTTGTTTCTTGTCTTGTTTCTTGTCTTGTCTTGTTTCTTTTCTTGTCTTGTTTCTTGTCTTGTCTTGTTTCTCTTCTTTTTTCTTGTCTTGTTTCTTGTCTTGTTTCTTGTCTTTTTTCTTGTCTTGTTTCTTGTCTTGTCTTCTCTTTTTTCTTGTCTTGTTTCTTGTCTTGTTTCTTGTCTTGTTTCTTGTCTTGTTTCTTGTCTTGTCTTGTCTTGTCTTGTTTCATGTCTTGTTTCTTGTCTTGTCTTCTCTTGTTTCTTGTCTTGTTTCTTGTCTTGTTTCTTGTCTTGTCTTGTCTTGATTCTTGTCTTGTTTCTTGTCTTGTTTCTTGTCTTGTTTCTTGTCTTGTTTTTTGTCTTGTTTCTTGTCTTGTTTCTTGTCTTGTTTCTTGTCTTGTCTTGTCTCGTGTCTTGTCTTCTTTTTTGTCTTGTTCCTTGTCTTGTTTCTTGTCTTGTTTCTTGTCTTGTTTCTTGTCTTGTTTCTTGTCTTGTTTCTTGTCTTGTTTCTTGTCTTGTTTCTTGTCTTGTTTCTTGTCTTGTTTCTTGTCTTGTTTCTTGTCTTGTCTTCTCTTGTTTCTTGTCTTGTTTCTTGTCTTGTTTCTTGTCTTGTTTCTCGTCTTGTTTCTTGTCTTGTCTTGTCTTGTCTTGTCTTGTCTTGTTTCTTGTCTTGTTTCTTGTCTTGTCTTCTCTTGTTTCTTGTCTTGTTTCTTGTCTTGTTTCTTGTCTTGTTTCTCGTCTTGTTTCTTGTCTTGTCTTGTCTTGTCTTGTTTCTTGTCTTGTTTCTTGTCTTGTTTCTTGTCTTGTCTTCTCTTATTTCTTGTCTTGTTTCTTGTCTTGTTTCTTGTCTTGTTTCTTGTCTTGTTTCTCTTCTTGTTTCTTGTCTTGTTTCTTGTCTTGTTTCTTGTCTTGTTTCTGGTTTTTTTGTCTTGTTTCTTCTCTTGTTTCTTTTCTTGTTACTTGTCTTGTGTCTTGTCTTGTTTCTTGTCTTGTTTCTTGTCTTGTTTCTTGTCTTGTTTCTTCTCTTTTTTCTTGTCTTGTTTCTTGTCTTGTCTTGTCTTGTTTCTTGTCTTGATTCTTGTCTTGTTTCTTGTCTTGTTTCTTGTCTTGTCTTCTCTTGTTTCTTGTCTTTTCTCTTGTCTTGTTTCTTGTCTTGTTTCTTGTCTTGTTTCTTGTCTTGTTTCTTGTCTTGTCTTGTCTTGTCTTGTTTCTTGTCTTGTCTTGTTTCTTGTCTTGTCTTGTTTCTTGTCTTGTTTCTTGCCTTGTTTATTGTCTAGTTTCTTGTCTTGTTTCTTGTCTTGTCTTGTCTTGTTTCTTGTCTTGTTTCTTGTCTTGTCTTGTTTCTTGTCTTCTCTTGTTTCTTGTCTTGTCTTGTTTCTCTTCTTGTTTCTTGTCTTGTTTGTTGTCTTGTTTCTTGTCTTGTTTCTTGTCTTGTTTCTTGTCTTGTCTTGTTTTGTTTCTTGTCTTGTTTCTCTTCTTGTTTCTTGTCTTGTTGTATGTCTTGTTTCTTGTCTTGTTTCTTGTCTTGTTTCTTGTCTTGTCTTGTCTTGTTTCTTGTCTTGTTTCTTGTCTTGTCTTCTCTTGTTTCTTGTCTTGTTTCTTGTCTTGTTTCTTGTCTTGTTTCTTGTCTTGTTTCTTGTCTTGTTTCTTGTCTTGTTTCTTGTCTTGTCTTGTCTTGTTTCTTGTCTTGTCTTGTCTTGTCTTGTTTCTTGTCTTGTTTCTTGTCTTGTTTCTTGTCTTGTTTCTTGTCTTGTTTCTTGTCTTGTCTTGTCTTCTCTTGTTTCTTGTCTTTTTCTTTTTCTTGTCTTGTTTCTTGTCTTGTTTCTTGTCTTGTCTTGTCTTGTTTCTTGTCTTGTTTCTTGTCTTGTCTTCTCTTGTTTCTTGTCTTGTTTCTTGTCTTGTTTCTTGTCTTGTTTCTTGTCTTGTTTCTTGTCTTCTTTCTTGTCTTCTTTCTTGTCTTGTTTCTTGTCTTGTTTTTTGTCTTGTTTCTTGTCTTGTTTCTTGTCTTGTTTCTTGTCTTGTTTCTTGTCTTGTTTCTTGTCTTGTTTCTTGTCTTCTTTCTTGTCTTGTTTCTTGTCTTGTTTTTTGTCTTGTTTCTTGTCTTGTTTCTTGTCTTGTTTCTTGTCTTGTCTCGTCTTGTCTTGTCTCGTGTCTTGTCTTGTTTTTTGTCTTCTTTCTTGTCTTGTTTCTCTTTTTTTTTTCTGGTTTTTTGTCTTGTTTCTTGTCTTGTTTCTTGTCTTGTTTCTTGTCTTGTTTCTTGTCTTGTTTCTTGTCTTGTTTCTTGTCTTGTTTCTTGTCTTGTTTCTTGTCTTGTTTCTTGTCTTGTCTTGTTTTGTTTCTTGTCTTGTCTTGTCTTGTCTTGGTTGTTGTCTTGTTTCTTGTCTTGTTTCTTGTCTTGTCTTCTCTTGTTTCTTGTCTTGTTTCTTGTCTTGTTTCTTGTCTTGTTTCTTGTCTTGTTTCTTTTCTTGTTTCTTGTCTTGTCTTGTCTTGTCTTGTTTCTTGTCTTGTCCTTTTTCTTGTCTTGTTTCTTGTCTTGTTTCTTGTCTTGTTTCTTGTCTTGTTTCTTGTCTTGTCTTGTCTTGTTTCTTGTCTTGTCTTGTCTTGTCTTGTTTCTCGTCTTGTTTCTTGTCTTGTTTCTTGTCTTGTTTCTTGTCTTGTTTCTTGTCTTTTTTCTTGTCTTGTCTTGTCTTGTTTCTTGTCTTGTTTCGTGTCTTGTTTCTCTTCTTGTTTCTTGTCTTTTTTGTCTTGTTTCTTGTCTTCTTTCTTGTCTTGTTTCTTGTCTTGTCTTGTCTAGTGTCTTGTCTTGTTTTTTGTCTTGTTTCTTGTCTTGTTTCTTGTCTTGTTTCTTGTCTTGTTTCTATTTTTTTTGTCTTGTTTCTTGACTTGTTTCTTCTCTTGTTTCTTGTTTATTGTCTTTTTTCTTGTATTGTCTTCTCTTGTTTCTTGTCTTGTTTCTTGTCTCGTTTCTTGTCTTGTTTCTTGTCTTGTTTCTTGTCTTGTTTCTTGTCTTGTCTTGTCTTGTCTTGTTTCTTGTCTTGTTTCTTGTCTTGTCTTCTCTTTTTTCTTCTCTTGTTTCTTGTCTTGTTTCTTGTCTTGTTTCTTGTCTTGTTTCTTGTCTTGTTTCTTGTCTTGTTTCTTGTCTTGTCTTCTCTTGTTTCTTGTCTTGTTTCTTGTCTTGTTTCTTGTCTTGTCTTCTCTTGTTTCTTGTCTTGTTTCTTGTCTTGTTTCTTGTCTTGTCTTGTTTCTTGTCTTGTTTCTTGTCTTCTTTCCTGTCTTGTCTTCTCTTGTTTCTTGTCTTGTTTCTTGTCTTGTTTCTTGTCTTGTTTCTTGTCTTGTTTCTTGTCTTGTTTCTTGTCTTGTTTCTTGTCTTGTTTCTTGTCTTGTTTTGTCTTGTCCTGTTTCTTGTCTTGTTTCTTGTCTTGTCTTCTTGTCTTGTCTTGTCTTGTTTCTTGTCTTGTCTTGTCTTGTCTTGTCTTGTCTTGTCTTTTTTCTCGTCTTGTTTCTTGTCTTGTTTCTTGTCTTGTTTCTTGTCTTGTTTCTTGTCTTGTTTCTTGTCTTGCTTCTTGTCTTGTTTCTTGTCTTGTTTCTTGTCTTGTCTTGTCTTGTTTCTTGTCTTGTTTCTTGTCTTGTTTCTTGTCTTGTTTCTTGTCTTGTTTTTTGTCTTGTTTCTTGTCTTGTCTTGTCTCGTGTCTTGTCTTGTTTTTTGTCTTGTTTCTTGTCTTGTTTCTTGTCTTGTTTCTGGTTTTTTTGTCTTGTTTCTTGTCTTGTTTCTTGTCTTGTTTCTTGTCTTGTTTCTTGTCTTGTTTCTTGTCTTGTTTCTTGTCTTGTTTCTTGTCTTGTCTTGTTTCTTGTCTTGTTTCTTGTCTTGTTTCTTGTCTTGTCTTCTCTTGTTTCTTGTCTTGTTTCTTGTCTTGTTTCTTGTCTTGTCTTGTCTTGTTTCTTGTCTTCTTTCTTGTCTTGTTTCTTGTCTTGGTTCTTGTCTTGTCTTGTCTCGTGTCTTGTCTTGTTTTTTGTCTTGTTTCTTGTTTTGTTTCTTGTCTTGTTTCTGGTTTTTTTGTCTTGTTTCTTGTCTTGTTTCTTGTCTTGTTTCTTGTCTTGTTTCTTGTCTTGTTTCTTGTCTTGTTTCTTGTCTTTTTTCTTGTCTTGTTTTTTGTCTTGTTTTTTGTCTTGTTTCTTGTCTTGTTTCTTGTCTTGTTTCTGGTCTTTTTTCTTGTCTTGTTTCTTGTTTTGTTTCTTGTCTTGTTTCTTGTCTTGTTTCTTGTCTTGTTTTTTGTCTTGTTTCTTGTCTTGTTTCTTGTCTTGTTTCTTGTCTTTTTTCTTGTCTAGTTTCTTGTCTTGTTTCTTGTCTTGTATTGTCTTGTTTCTTGTCTTGTCTTGTCTTGTCTTCTCTTGTTTCTTGTCTTGTTTCTTGTCTTGTTTCTTGTCTTGTCTTCTCTTGTTTCTTGTCTTGTTTCTTGTCTTGTTTCTTGTCTTGTTTCTTGTCTTGTTTCTTGTCTTGTTTCTTGTCTTGTTTCTTGTCTTGTTTCTTGTCTTGTCTTGTCTTTTCTTGTTTCTTGTCTTGTCCTTTTTCTTGTCTTGTGTCTTGTCTTGTTTCTTGTCTTGTTTCTTGTCTTGTTTCTTGTCTTGTTTCTTGTCTTGTTTCTTGTCTTGTTTCTTGTCTTGTCTTGTCTTGTCTTGTCTTGTCTTGTTTCTCGTCTTCTTTCGTGTCTTGTTTCTTGTCTTGTTTCTTGTCATGTTTCTTTTCTTGTTTCTTGTCTTGTTTCTTGTCTTGTTTCTTGTCTTGTTTCTTGTCTTGTTTCTTGTCTTGTTTTTTGTCTTGTTTCTTGTCTAGTTTCTTTTCTTGTTTCCTGTCTTGTCTTGTCTCGTGTCTTGTCTTGTTTTTTGTCTTGTTTTTTGTCTTGTTTCTTGTCTTGTTTCTTGTCTTGTTTCTTGTCTTGTTTCTTGTCTTGTATTGTCTTCTCTTGTTTCTTGTCTTGTCCTTTTTCTTGTCTCGTGTCTTGTCTTGTTTTTTGTCTTGTTTTTTGTCTTGTTTCTTGTCTTGTCTTGTCTTGTTTCTTGTCTTGTCTTGTCTTGTCTTGTCTTCTCTTGTCTTGTTTCTCGTCTTGTTTCTTGTCTCGTTTCTTGTCTTGTTTCTTGTCTTGTTTCTTGTCTTGTTTCTTGTCTTGTCTTGTCTTGTTTCTTGTCTTGTTTCTTGTCTTGTTTCTTGTCTTGTTTCTTGTCTTGTTTTTTGTTTTGTTTCTTGTCTTGTTTCTTGTCTTGTTTCTTGTCTTGTCTTATCTCGTGTCTTGTCTTGTTTTTTGTCTTGTTTCTTGTCTTGTTTCTTGTCTTGTTTCTTGTCTTGTCTTCTCTTTTTTCTTCTCTTGTTTCTTCTCTTGTTTCTTGTCTTGTCTTGTCTTGTTTCTTGTCTTGTCTTGTTTCTTGTCTTGTTTCTTGTCTTGTTTCTTGTCTTGTTTCTTGTCTTGTCTTGTTTCTTGTTTTTTCTTGTCTTGTATTGTCTTGTCTTGTTTCTTGTCTTGTCCTTTTTCTTGTTTTGTTTCTTGTCTTGTTTCTTGTCTTGTTTCTTGTCTTGTTTCTTGTCTTGTCTTGTCTTGTTTCTTGTCTTGTCTTGTCTTGTCTTGTCTTGTCTTGTCTTGTTTCTCGTCTTGTTTCTTGTCTTATTTCTTGTCTTGTTTCTTGTCTTGTTTCTTCTCTTGTTTCTTGTCTTGTCTTGTCTTGTTTCTTGTCTTGTTTCTTGTCTTGTTTCTTGTCTTGTTTCTTGTCTTGTTTTTTGTTTTGTTTCTTGTCTTGTTTCTTGTCTTGTTTCTTGTCTTGTCTTGTCTCGTGTCTTGTCTTGTTTTTTGTCTTGTTTCTTGTCTTGTTTCTTGTCTTGTTTCTTGTCTTGTTTCTTGTCTTGTCTTCTCTTTTTTCTTCTCTTGTTTCTTGTCTTGTTTCTTGTCTTGTCTTGTCTTGTTTCTTGTCTTGTCTTGTTTCTTGTCTTGTTTCTTGTCTTGTTTCTTGTCTTGTTTCTTGTCTTGTCTTGTCTTGTTTCTTGTCTTGTTTCTTGTCTTGTTTCTTGTCTTGTTTCTTGTCTTGTCTTGTCTTGTTTCTTGTTTTGTCTTGTTTCTTGTCTTGTTTCTTGTCTTGTTTCTTGTCTTGTCTTGTCTTGTTTCTTGTCTTGTTTCTTGTCTTGTTTCTTGTCTTGTTTCTTGTCTTGTTTCTTGTCTTGTTTCTTGTCTTGTTTCTTGACTTGTCTTGTCTTGTCTTGTTTCTTGTCTTGTTTCTTGTCTTGTCTTCTTGTATTGTCTTGTCTTGTTTCTTGTCTTGTCTTGTCTTGTCTTGTCTTGTCTTGTCTTTTTTCTCGTCTTGTTTCTTGTCTTGTTTCTTGTCTTGTTTCTTGTCTTTTCTTGTCTTGTTTTTAGTCTGTTTTCTTGTCTTGTTTCTTGTCTTGTTTTTCGTCTTGTTTCTTGTCTTGTTTCTTGTCTTGTTTCTTGTCTTGTCTTGTCTCGTGTCTTGTCTTGTTTTTTGTCTTGTTTCTTGTCTTCTTTCTGGTTTTTTTTGTCTTGTTTCTTGTCTTGTTTCTTGTCTTGTTTCTTGTCTTGTTTCTTGTCTTGTTTCTTGTCTTGTTTCTTGTCTTGTCTTGTCTTGTTTCTTGTCTTGTCTTGTCTTGTCTTGTTTCTTGTCTTTTTTCTTGTCTTGTTTCTTGTCTTGTCTTCTCTTGTTTCTTGTCTTGTTAATTGTCTTGTTTCTTGTCTTGTTTCTTGTGTTGTTTCTTGTCTTGTTTCTTGTCTTGTTTTGTCTTGTTTCTTGTCTTGTTTCGTGTCTTGTTTCTTGTGTTGTTTCTTGTCTTCTCTTGTCTTGTTTCTTGTCTTGTTTCGTGTCTTGTTTCTCTTCTTGTTTCTTGTCTTTTTTTGTCTTGTTTCTTGTCTTCTTTCTTGTCTTGTTTCTTGTCTTGTCTTCTCTTGTTTCTTGTCTTGTTTCTTGTCTTGTTTCTTGTCTTGTTTCTTGTCTTGTTTCTTGTCTTGTTTCTTGTCTTGTCTTGTCTTGTCTTGTTTCTTCTCTTGTTTCTTGTCTTGTCTTCTCTTTTTTCTTGTCTTGTTTCTTGTCTTGTTTCTTGTCTTGTCTTCTCTTGTTTCTTGTCTTGTTTCTTGTCTTGCTTCTTCTCTTGTTTCTTGTCTTGTCTTGTCTCGTGTCTTGTCTTGTTTTTTGTCTTCTTTCTTGTCTTGTTTCTTGTCTTGTTTCTGGTTTTTTGTCTTTTTTCTTGTCTTGTTTCTTGTCTTGTTTTGTCTTGTTTCTTGTCTTGTTTCGTGTCTTGTTTCTTGTGTTGTATCTTGTCTTGTCTTGTCTTGTTTCTTGTCTTGTTTCGTGTCGTGTTTCTCTTCTTGTTTCTTGTCTTTTTTTGTCTTGTTTCTTGTCTTCTTTCTTGTCTTGTTTCTTGTCTTGTCTTCTCTTGTTTCTTGTCTTGTTTCTTGTCTTGTTTCTTGTCTTGTTTCTTGTCTTGTCTTGTCTTGTCTTGTTTCTTGTCTTGTTTCTTGTCTTGTCTTCTCTTTTTTCTTGTCTTGTTTCTTGTCTTGTTTCTTGTCTTGTTTCTTGTCTTCTTTCTTGTCTTGTTTCTTGTCTTGTCTTCTCTTTTTTCTTGTCTTGTTTCTTGTCTTGTTTCTTGTCTTGTTTCTCTTGTTTCTTGTCTTGTTTCTTGTCTTGCTTCTTCTCTTGTTTCTTGTCTTGTCTTGTCTCGTGTCTTGTCTTGTTTTTTGTCTTCTTTCTTGTCTTGTTTCTTGTCTTGTTTCTGGTTTTTTGTCTTTTTTCTTGTCTTGTTTCTTGTCTTGTTTCTTGTCTTGTTTCTTGTCTTGTTTCTTGTCTTGTTTCTTGTCTTGTTTCTTGTCTTGTCTTGTCTTGTTTCTTGTCTTGTTTCTTGTCTTGTTTCTTGTCTTGTTTCTTGTCTTGTTTCTTGTCTTGTTTCTTGTCTTGTTTCTTGTCTAGTTTTTTGTCTTGTTTCATGTCTTGTTTCTTGTCTTGTCTTGTCTCGTGTCTTGTCTTGTTTTTTGTCTTGTTTCTTGTCTTGTTTCTTGTCTTGTTTCTTGTCTTGTTTCTTGTTTTGTTTCTTGTCTTGTCTTGTCTTGTTTCTTGTCTTGTTTCTTGTCTCGTTTCTTGTCTTGTTTCTTGTCTTGTTTCTTGTCTTGTTTCTTGTCTTATTTCTTGTCTTGTTTCTTGTCTTGTTTCTTGTCTTGTTTGTTGTCTTGTTTCTTGTCTTTTTTCTTGTCTTGTTTTTTGTCTTGTTTCTTGTCTTGTTTCTTGTCTTGTTTCTTGTCTTGTTTCTTGTCTTGTTTCTTGTCTTGTTTCTTGTCTTGTTTCTTGTCTTGTTTCTTGTCTTGTTTCTTGTCTTGTTTCTTGTCTTGTTTCTTGCCTTGTTTCTTGTCTTGTTTCTTGTCTTGTTTCTTGTCTTGTGTCTTGTCCTGTCTTGTCTTGTTTCTCGTCTTGTTTCTTGTCTTGTTTCTTGTCTTGTTTCTTGTCTTGTTTCTTGTCTTGTTTCTTGTCTTGTTTCTTGTCTTTTTTTTTTGTCTTGTTTCTTGTCTTGTTTCTTGTCTTGTCTTGTCTCGTGTCTTGTCTTGTTTTTTGTCTTGTTTCTTGTCTTGTTTCTTGTCTTGTTTCTGGTTTTTTTGTCTTGTTTCTTGTCTTGTTTCTTGTCTTGTTTCTTGTCTTGTTTCTTGTCTTGTTTCCCTTCTTGTTTCTTGTCTTGTTTCTTGTCTTGTTTCTTGTCTTGTTTCTTGTCTTGTTTCTTGTCTTTTTTCTTGTCTTGTTTTTTGTCTTTTTTCTTGTCTTGTTTCTTGTCTTGTTTCTTGTGTTGTTTCTTGTCTTGTTTCTTGTCTTGTTTCTTGTCTTGTTTCTTGTCTTGTTTCTTGTCTTGTTTCTTGTCTTGTTTCTTGTCTTGTTTCTTGTCTTGTTTCTTGTCTTGTGTCTTGTCTTGTCTTGTCTTGTTTCTCGTCTTGTTTCTTGTCTTGTTTCTTGTCTTCTTTCTTGTCTTGTTTCTTGTCTTGTTTCTTGTCTTGTTTCTTGTCTTGTTTCTTGTCTTGTTTCTTGTCTTGTTTCTTGTCTTGTCTCTTGTCTTGTTTCTTGTCTTGTTTCTTGTCTTGTCTTGTTTCTTGTCTTGTCTTGTTTCTTGTCTTGTCTTGTCTTGGTTCTTGTCTTGTTTCTTGTCTTGTTTCTTGTCTTGTTTCTTGTCTTGTTTCTTGTCTTGTTTCTTGTCTTGTTTCTTGTCTTGTCTCTTGTCTTGTTTCTTGTCTTGTTTCTTGTCTTGTCTTGTTTCTTGTCTTGTCTTGTTTCTTGTCTTGTCTTGTCTTGTCTTGTTTCTTGTCTTGTTTCTTGTCTTGTTTCTTGTCTTCTTTCTTGTCTTCTTTCTTGTCTTGTTTCTTGCCTTGTTTCTTCTCTTGTTTCTTGTCTTGTTTCTTGTGTTGTTTCTTGTCTTGTTTCATGTCTTGTTTCTTGTCTTGTTTATTGTCTGGTTTCTTGTCTAGTTTCTTGTCTTGTCTTGTCTTGTTTATTGTCTGGTTTTTTGTCTAGTTTCTTGTCTTGTCTTGTCTTGTTTCTTGTCTTGTTTCTTGTCTTGTCTTGTTTCTTGTCTTGTCTTGTTTGTTGTCTTGTCTTGTCTTGTCTTGTTTCTTGTCTTGTTTCTTGTCTTGTTTCTTGTCTTGTCTTGTTTCTTGTCTTGTCTTGTCTTGTCTTGTCTTGTTTCTTGTCTTGTCCTTTTTCTTGTCTTGTTTCTTGTCTTGTTTCTTGTCTTGTTTCTTGTCTTGTTTCTTGTCTTGTCTTGTCTTGTTTCTTGTCTTGTCTTGTCTTGTCTTGTCTTTTTTCTCGTCTTGTTTCTTGTCTTGTTTCTTGTCTTGTTTCTTGTCTTGTTTCTTGTCTTGTTTCTTGTCTTGTCTTGTCTTGTTTCTTGTCTTGTTTCTTGTCTTGTTTCTTGTCTTGTTTCTTGTCTTGTTTCTTGTCTTGTTTCTTGTCTTGTCTTGTCTCGTGTCTTGTCTTGTTTTTTGTCTTGTTTCTTGTCTTGTTTCTGGTTTTTTTGTCTTGTTTCTTGTCTTGTTTCTTGTCTTGTTTCTTGTCTTGTTTCTTGTCTTGTTTCTTGTCTTGTTTCTTGTTTTGTTTCTTGTCTTGTCTTGTCTTGTTTCTTGTCTTGTCTTGTCTTGTCTTGTTTCTTGTCTTGTTTCTTGTCTTGTTTCTTGTCTTGTTTCTTGTCTTGTTTCTTGTCTTGTCTTCTCTTGTTTCTTGTCTTGTTTCTTGTCTTGTTTCTTGTCTTGTTTCTTGTCTTGTTTCTTGTCTTGTCTTGTCTTGTCTTGTTTCTTGTGTTGTTTCTTGTCTTGTCTTCTCTTGTTTCTTGTCTTGTTTCTTGTCTTGTTTCTTGTCTTTTCTTGTCTTGTTTCTTGTCTTGTTTCTTGTCTTGCTTCTTGTCTTGTTTCTTGTCTTGTCTTGTTTCTTGTCTTTTTTCTTGTCTTGTTTCTTGTCTTGTCTTGTTTGTTGTCTTGTCTTGTCTTGTCTTGTTTCTTGTCTTGTTTCTTGTCTTGTTTCTTGTCTTGTCTTGTTTCTTGTCTTGTCTTGTCTTGTCTTGTTTCTTGTCTTGTCCTTTTTCTTGTCTTGTTTCTTGTCTTGTTTCTTGTCTTGTTTCTTGTCTTTTTTCTTGTCTTGTCTTGTTTTGTTTCTTGTCTTGTCTTGTCTTGTCTTGTCTTGTTTCTCGTCTTGTTTCTTGTCTTGTTTCTTGTCTTGTTTCTTGTCTTGTTTCTTGTCTTGTTTCTTGTCTTGTCTTGTCTTGTTTCTTGTCTTGTTTCTTGTCTTGTTTCTTGTCTTGTTTCTTGCCTTGTTTCTTGTCTTGTCTTGTCTCGTGTCTTGTCTTGTTTTTTGTCTTGTTTCTTGTCTTGTTTCTGGTTTTTTTGTCTTGTTTCTTGTCTTGTTTCTTGTCTTGTTTCTTGTCTTGTTTCTTGTCTTGTTTCTTGTCTTGTTTCTTGTCTTGTTTCTTGTCTTGTCTTGTCTTGTTTCTTGTCTTGTCTTGTCTTGTCTTGTTTCTTGTCTTGTTTCTTGTCTTGTTTCTTGTCTTGTTTCTTGTCTTGTCTTCTCTTGTTTCTTGTCTTGTTTCTTGTCTTGTTTCTTGTCTTGTTTCTTGTGTTGTTTCTTGTCTTGTTTCTTGTCTTGTCTTGTCTTGTCTTGTTTCTTGTGTTGTTTCTTGTCTTGTCTTCTCTTGTTTCTTGTCTTGTTTCTTGTCTTGTTTCTTGTCTTGTCTTGTCTTGTTTCTTGTCTTGTTTCTTGTCTTGCTTCTTGTCTTGTTTCTTGTCTTGTCTTGTTTCTTGTCTTTTTTCTTGTCTTGTTTCTTGTCTTGTTTCTTGTCTTGTTTCTTGTCTTGTTTCTTGTCTTGTTTTGTCTTGTTTCTTGTCTTGTCTTGTCTTTTCTTGTTTCTTGTCTTGTTTCTTGTCTTGTTTCTTGTCTTGTTTCTTGTCTTGTGTTGTCTTGTCTTGTTTCTTTTCTTGTTTCTTTTCTTGTTTCTTGTCTTGTTTCTTGTCTTGTCTTCTCTTGTTTCTTGTCTTTTTTCTTGTCTTGTTTCTTGTCTTGTTTCTTGTCTTGTTTCTTGTCTTGTTTCTTGTCCTGTTTCTTGTCTTGTTTCTTGTCTTGTTTCTTGTCTTGTTTCTTGTCTTGTCTTCTCTTGTCTTGTCTTGTTTCTTGTCTTGTCTCTTTTCTTGTCTTGTCTTGTTTCTTGTCTTGTTTCTTGTCTTGTTTCTTCTCTTGTTTCTTCTCTTGTTTCTTGTGTTGTTTCTTGTCTTGTTTCTCGTCTTGTTTCTCGTCTCGTCTTGTCTTGTTTCTTCTCTTGTTTCTTGTCTTGTTTCTTGTGTTGTTTCTTGTCTTGTTTCTTGTCTTGTTTCTTGTCTTGTCTTGTTTCTTTTCTTGCCTTGTTTCTTGTCTTGTCTTGTTTCTCTTCTTTTTTCTTGTCTTGTTTCTTGTCTTGTTTCTTGTCTTTTTTCTTGTCTTGTTTCTTGTCTTGTCTTCTCTTTTTTCTTGTCTTGTTTCTTGTCTTGTTTCTTGTCTTGTTTCTTGTCTTGTTTCTTGTCTTGTCTTGTCTTGTCTTGTTTCATGTCTTGTTTCTTGTCTTGTCTTCTCTTGTTTCTTGTCTTGTTTCTTGTCTTGTTTCTTGTCTTGTCTTGTCTTGTTTCTTGTCTTGTTTCTTGTCTTGTTTCTTGTCTTGTTTCTTGTCTTGTTTTTTGTCTTGTTTCTTGTCTTGTTTCTTGTCTTGTTTCTTGTCTTGTCTTGTCTCGTGTCTTGTCTTCTTTTTTGTCTTGTTCCTTGTCTTGTTTCTTGTCTTGTTTCTTGTCTTGTTTCTTGTCTTTTTTCTTGTCTTGTTTCTTGTCTTGTTTCTTGTCTTGTTTCTTGTCTTGTTTCTTGTCTTGTTTCTTGTCTTGTCTTCTCTTGTTTCTTGTCTTGTTTCTTGTCTTGTTTCTTGTCTTGTTTCTCGTCTTGTTTCTTGTCTTGTCTTGTCTTGTCTTGTCTTGTTTCTTGTCTTGTTTCTTGTCTTGTCTTCTCTTGTTTCTTGTCTTGTTTCTTGTCTTGTTTCTCGTCTTGTTTCTTGTCTTGTCTTGTCTTGTCTTGTTTCTTGTCTTGTTTCTTGTCTTGTCTTCTCTTATTTCTTGTCTTGTTTCTTGTCTTGTTTCTTGTCTTGTCTTGTCTTGTTTCTTGTCTTGTTTCTTGTCTTGTTTCTTGTCTTGTTTCTTGTCTTGTTTCTTGTCTTGTTTCTGGTTTTTTTGTCTTGTTTCTTCTCTTGTTTCTTTTCTTGTTACTTGTCTTGTGTCTTGTCTTGTTTCTTGTCTTCTTTCTTGTCTTGTTTCTTGTCTTGTTTCTTCTCTTTTTTCTTGTCTTGTTTCTTGTCTTGTCTTGTCTTGTTTCTTGTCTTGATTCTTGTCTTGTTTCTTGTCTTGTTTCTTGTCTTGTCTTCTCTTGTTTCTTGTCTTGTCTCTTGTCTTGTTTCTTGTCTTGTTTCTTGTCTTGTTTCTTGTCTTGTTTCTTGTCTTGTCTTGTCTTGTTTCTTGTCTTGTCTTGTTTCTTGTCTTGTCTTGTTTCTTGTCTTGTTTCTTGCCTTGTTTATTGTCTAGTTTCTTGTCTTGTTTCTTGTCTTGTCTTGTCTTGTTTCTTGTCTTGTTTCTTGTCTTGTCTTGTTTCTTGTCTTCTCTTGTTTCTTGTCTTGTCTTGTTTCTCTTCTTGTTTCTTGTCTTGTTTGTTGTCTTGTTTCTTGTCTTGTTTCTTGTCTTTTTTCTTGTCTTGTCTTGTCTTGTTTCTTGTCTTGTTTCTCTTCTGTTTTCTTGTCTTGTTTGTTGTCTTGTTTCTTGTCTTGTTTCTTGTCTTGTTTCTTGTCTTGTCTTGTCTTGTTTCTTGTCTTGTTTCTTGTCTTGTCTTCTCTTGTTTCTTGTCTTGTTTCTTGTCTTGTTTCTTGTCTTGTTTCTTGTCTTGTTTCTTGTCTTGTTTCTTGTCTTGTTTCTTGTCTTGTCTTGTCTTGTTTCTTGTCTTGTCTTGTCTTGTCTTGTTTCTTGTCTTGTTTCTTGTCTTGTTTCTTGTCTTGTTTCTTGTCTTGTTTCTTGTCTTGTCTTGTCTTCTCTTGTTTCTTGTCTTTTTCTTTTTCTTGTCTTGTTTCTTGTCTTGTTTCTTGTCTTGTCTTGTCTTGTTTCTTGTCTTGTTTCTTGTCTTGTCTTCTCTTGTTTCTTGTCTTGTTTCTTGTCTTGTTTCTTGTCTTGTTTCTTGTCTTGTTTCTTGTCTTGTTTCTTGTCTTGTTTCTTGTCTTGTCTTGTCTTGTTTCTTGTCTTGTCTTGTCTTGTCTTGTTTCTTGTCTTGTTTCTTGTCTTGTTTCTTGTCTTGTTTCTTGTCTTGTTTCTTGTCTTGTCTTGTCTTCTCTTGTTTCTTGTCTTGTCTTTTCTCGTGTCTTGTCTTGTTTTTTGTCTTGTTTGTTGTCTTGTTTCTGGTTTTTTTGTCTTGTTTCTTGTCTTGTTTCTTTTCTTGTTTCTTGTCTTGTTTCTTGTCTTGTTTCTTGTCTTGTTTCTTGTCTTGTTTCTTGTCTTGTCTTGTCTTGTTTCTTGTCTTGTCTTGTCTTGTCTTGTTTCTTGTCTTGTTTCTTGTCTTGTTTCTTGTCTTTTTTCTTGTCTTGTTTCTTGTCTTGTCTTCTCTTGTTTCTTGTCTTTTTTCTTGTCTTGTTTCTTGTGTTGTTTCTTGTCTTGTTTCTTGTCTTGTCTTGTCTTGTCTTGTTTCTTGTCTTGTTTCTTGTCTCGTCTTCGCTTTTTTCTTGTCTTGTTTCTTGTCTTGTTTCTTGTCTTGTCTTCTCTTGTTTCTTGTCTTGTTTCTTGTCTTGCTTCTTCTCTTGTTTCTTGTCTTGTCTTGTCTCGTGTCTTGTCTTGTTTTTTGTCTTCTTTCTTGTCTTGTTTCTTGTCTTGTTTCTGGTTTTTTGTCTTTTTTCTTGTCTTGTTTCTTGTCTTGTTTCTTGTCTTGTTTCTTGTCTTGTTTCTTGTCTTGTTTCTTGTCTTGTTTCTTGTCTTGTCTTGTCTTGTTTCTTGTCTCGTTTCTTGTCTTGTTTCTTGTCTTGTTTCTTGTCTTGTTTCTTGTCTTGTTTCTTGTCTTGTCTTGTCTTGTTTCTTGTCTTGTTTCTTGTCTTCTCTTGTTTCTTGTCTTGTTTCTTGTCTTGTTTCTTGTCTTGTCTTCTCTTGTTTCTTGTCTTGTTTCTTGTCTTGTTTCTTGTCTTGTTTCTTGTCTTGTTTCTTGTCTTGTCTTGTCTTGTCTTGTTTCTTGTCTTGTCCTTTTTCTTATCTTGTTTTTTGTCTTGTTTCTTCTCTTGTTTCTTGTCTTGTTTCTTGTCTTGTCTTGTCTTGTTTCTTGTCTTGTCTTGTCTTGTCTTGTCTTGTCTTGTCTTGTTTCTCGTCTTGTTTCTTGTCTTGTTTCTTGTCTTGTTTCTTGTCTTTTTTCTTGTCTTGTCTTGTCTTGTTTCTTGTCTTGTTTCTTGTCTTGTTTCTTGTCTTGTTTCTTGTCTTTTTTTTTCTCTTGTTTCTTGTCTTGTTTTTTGTCTTGTTTCTTGTCTTGTCTTGTTTTTTGTCTTATTTCTTGTCTTGTTTCTTGTCTTGTTTCTGGTTTTTTTGTCTTGTTTCTTGTCTTGTTTCTTGTCTTGTTTCTTGTCTTGTTTCTTGTATTGTCTTCTCTTGTTTCTTGTATTGTCTTCTCTTGTTTCTTGTCTTGTTTCTTGTCTTGTTTCTTGTCTTGTTTCTTGTATTGTCTTCTCTTGTTTCTTGTATTGTCTTCTCTTGTTTCTTGTCTTGTTTCTTGTCTTTTTTCTTGTCTTGTTTCTTGTCTTGTTTCTTGTCTTGTCTTGTCTTGTCTTGTTTCATGTCTTGTTTCTTGTCTTGTCTTCTCTTGTTTCTTGTCTTGTTTCTTGTCTTGTTTCTTGTCTTGTTTCTTGTCTTGTTTCTTCTCTTGTTTCTTGTCTTGTTTCTTGTCTTGTTTCTTGTCTTGTTTCTTGTCTTGTTTCTTGTTTCTTTTCTTGTTTCTTGTATTGTCTTCTCTTGTTTCTTGTCTTGTCTTGTCTTGTTTCTTGTCTTGTTTCTTCTCTTGTTTCTTGTCTTGTCTTGTCTTGTCTTGTCTTGTTTCTTATCTTGTCCTTTTTCTTGTCTTGTTTCTTGTCTTGTTTCTTGTCTTGTCTTGTCTTGTCTTGTCTTGTCTTGTCTTGTCTTGTCTTGTCTTGTCTTGTTTCTCGTCTTGTTTCTTGTCTTGTTTCTTGTCTTGTTTCTTGTCTTTTTTCTTGTCTTGTCTTGTCTTGTTTCTTGTCTTGTTTCTTGTCTTGTTTCTTGTCTTGTTTCTTGTCTTTTTTTTTCTCTTGTTTCTTGTCTTGTTTTTTGTCTTGTTTCTTGTCTTGTCTTGTTTTTTGTCTTATTTCTTGTCTTGTTTCTTGTCTTGTTTCTGGTTTTTTTGTCTTGTTTCTTGTCTTGTTTCTTGTCTTGTTTCTTGTCTTGTTTCTTGTATTGTCTTCTCTTGTTTCTTGTATTGTCTTCTCTTGTTTCTTGTCTTGTTTCTTGTCTTGTTTCTTGTCTTGTTTCTTGTATTGTCTTCTCTTGTTTCTTGTATTGTCTTCTCTTGTTTCTTGTCTTGTTTCTTGTCTTTTTTCTTGTCTTGTTTCTTGTCTTGTTTCTTGTCTTGTCTTGTCTTGTCTTGTTTCATGTCTTGTTTCTTGTCTTGTCTTCTCTTGTTTCTTGTCTTGTTTCTTGTCTTGTTTCTTGTCTTGTTTCTTGTCTTGTTTCTTGTCTTGTTTCTTGTCTTGTTTCTTGTCTTTTTTCTTGTCTTGTTTTTTGTCTTCTTTCTTGTCTTGTTTCTTGTCTTGTTTCTTGTCTTGTCTCGTCTTGTCTTGTCTCGTGTCTTGTCTTGTTTTTTGTCTTCTTTCTTGTCTTGTTTCCCTTTTTTTTTTCTGGTTTTTTGTCTTGTTTCTTGTCTTGTTTCTTGTCTTGTTTCTTGTCTTGTTTCTTGTCTTGTTTCTTGTCATGTTTCTTGTCTTGTTTCTTGTCTTGTTTCTTGTCTTGTTTCTTGTCTTGTCTTGTTTTGTTTCTTGTCTTGTCTTGTCTTGTCTTGGTTGTTGTCTTGTTTCTTGTCTTGTTCCTTGTCTTGTCTTCTCTTGTTTCTTGTCTTGTTTCTTGTCTTGTTTCTTGTCTTGTTTCTTGTCTTGTTTCTTTTCTTGTTTCTTGTCTTGTCTTGTCTTGTCTTGTTTCTTGTCTTGTCCTTTTTCTTGTCTTGTTTCTTGTCTTGTTTCTTGTCTTGTTTCTTGTCTTGTTTCTTGTCTTGTCTTGTCTTGTTTCTTGTCTTGTCTTGTCTTGTCTTGTTTCTCGTCTTGTTTCTTGTCTTGTTTCTTGTCTTGTTTCTTGTCTTGTTTCTTGTCTTTTTTCTTGTCTTGTCTTGTCTTGTTTCTTGTCTTGTTTCGTGTCTTGTTTCTCTTCTTGTTTCTTGTCTTTTTTGTCTTGTTTCTTGTCTTCTTTCTTGTCTTGTTTCTTGTCTTGTCTTGTCTAGTGTCTTGTCTTGTTTTTTGTCTTGTTTCTTGTCTTGTTTCTTGTCTTGTTTCTTGTCTTGTTTCTATTTTTTTTGTCTTGTTTCTTGACTTGTTTCTTCTCTTGTTTCTTGTTTATTGTCTTTTTTCTTGTATTGTCTTCTCTTGTTTCTTGTCTTGTTTCTTGTCTCGTTTCTTGTCTTGTTTCTTGTCTTGTTTCTTGTCTTGTTTCTTGTCTTGTTTCTTGTCTTGTCTTGTCTTGTCTTGATTCATGTCTTGTTTCTTGTCTTGTCTTCTCTTTTTTCTTCTCTTGTTTCTTGTCTTGTTTCTTGTCTTGTTTCTTGTCTTGTTTCTTGTCTTGTTTCTTGTCTTGTTTCTTGTCTTGTCTTCTCTTGTTTCTTGTCTTGTTTCTTGTCTTGTTTCTTGTCTTGTCTTCTCTTGTTTCTTGTCTTGTTTCTTGTCTTGTTTCTTGTCTTGTCTTGTTTCTTGTCTTGTTTCTTGTCTTGTTTCTTGTCTTGTCTTCTCTTGTTTCTTGTTTTGTTTCTTGTCTTGTTTCTTGTCTTGTTTCTTGTCTTGTTTCTTGTCTTGTTTCTTGTCTTGTTTCTTGTCTTGTTTCTTGTCTTGTTTCTTGTCTTGTTTCTTGTCTTGTTTCTTGTCTTGTTTCTTGTCTTGTCTTGTCTTGTCCTGTTTCTTGTCTTGTTTCTTGTCTTGTTTCTTGTCTTGTCTTGTCTTGTCTTGTCTTGTCTTGTCTTTTTTCTCGTCTTGTTTCTTGTCTTGTTTCTTGTCTTGTTTCTTGTCTTGTTTCTTGTTTTGTTTCTTGTCTTGTTTCTTGTCTTGTTTCTTGTCTTGTTTCTTGTCTTGTTTCTTGTCTTGTCTTGTCTTGTTTCTTGTCTTGTTTCTTGTCTTGTTTCTTGTCTTGTTTCTTGTCTTGTTTTTTGTCTTGTTTCTTGTCTTGTTTCTTGTCTTGTCTTGTCTCGTGTCTTGTCTTGTTTTTTGTCTTGTTTCTTGTCTTGTTTCTGGTTTTTTTGTCTTGTTTCTTGTCTTGTTTCTTGTCTTGTTTCTTGTCTTGTTTCTTGTCTTGTTTCTTGTCTTGTTTCTTGTCTTGTTTCTTGTCTTGTTTCTTGTCTTGTCTTGTTTCTTGTCTTGTTTCTTGTCTTGTTTCTTGTCTAGTTTTTTGTCTTGTTTCATGTCTTGTTTCTTGTCTAGTTTTTTGTCTTGTTTCTTGTCTTGTCTTGTCTTGTCTTGTTTCTCGTCTTGTTTCTTGTCTTGTTTCTTGTCTTGTTTCTTGTCTTGTTTCTTGTCTTGTTTCTTGTCTTGTCTTGTCTTGTTTTTTGTCTTGTTTCTTGTCTTGTTTCTTGTCTTGTTTCTTGTCTTGTTTCTATTTTTTTTGTCTTGTTTCTTGACTTGTTTCTTCTCTTGTTTCTTGTTTATTGTCTTTTTTCTTGTATTGTCTTCTCTTGTTTCTTGTCTTGTTTCTTGTCTCGTTTCTTGTCTTGTTTCTTGTCTTGTTTCTTGTCTTGTTTCTTGTCTTGTTTCTTGTCTTGTCTTGTCTTGTCTTGATTCATGTCTTGTTTCTTGTCTTGTCTTCTCTTTTTTCTTCTCTTGTTTCTTGTCTTGTTTCTTGTCTTGTTTCTTGTCTTGTTTCTTGTCTTGTTTCTTGTCTTGTTTCTTGTCTTGTTTCTTGTCTTGTTTCTTGTCTTGTCTTCTCTTGTTTCTTGTCTTGTTTCTTGTCTTGTTTCTTGTCTTGTCTTCTCTTGTTTCTTGTCTTGTTTCTTGTCTTGTTTCTTGTCTTGTCTTGTTTCTTGTCTTGTTTCTTGTCTTGTTTCTTGTCTTGTCTTCTCTTGTTTCTTGTCTTGTTTCTTGTCTTGTTTCTTGTCTTGTTTCTTGTCTTGTTTCTTGTCTTGTTTCTTGTCTTGTTTCTTGTCTTGTTTCTTGTCTTGTTTCTTGTCTTGTCTTGTCTTGTCCTGTTTCTTGTCTTGTTTCTTGTCTTGTCTTCTTGTCTTGTCTTGTCTTGTTTCTTGTCTTGTCTTGTCTTGTCTTGTCTTGTCTTGTCTTTTTTCTCGTCTTGTTTCTTGTCTTGTTTCTTGTCTTGTTTCTTGTCTTGTTTCTTGTCTTGTTTCTTGTCTTGTTTCTTGTCTTGTTTCTTGTCTTGTTTCTTGTCTTGTTTCTTGTCTTGTCTTGTCTTGTTTCTTGTCTTGTTTCTTGTCTTGTTTCTTGTCTTGTTTCTTGTCTTGTTTTTTGTCTTGTTTCTTGTCTTGTTTCTTGTCTTGTCTTGTCTCGTGTCTTGTCTTGTTTTTTGTCTTGTTTCTTGTCTTGTTTCTTGTCTTGTTTCTGGTTTTTTTGTCTTGTTTCTTGTCTTGTTTCTTGTCTTGTTTCTTGTCTTGTTTCTATTTTTTTTGTCTTGTTTCTTGACTTGTTTCTTCTCTTGTTTCTTGTTTATTGTCTTTTTTCTTGTATTGTCTTCTCTTGTTTCTTGTCTTGTTTCTTGTCTCGTTTCTTGTCTTGTTTCTTGTCTTGTTTCTTGTCTTGTTTCTTGTCTTGTTTCTTGTCTTGTCTTGTCTTGTCTTGATTCATGTCTTGTTTCTTGTCTTGTCTTCTCTTTTTTCTTCTCTTGTTTCTTGTCTTGTTTCTTGTGTTGTTTCTTGTCTTGTTTCTTGTCTTGTTTCTTGTCTTGTTTCTTGTCTTGTTTCTTGTCTTGTCTTCTCTTGTTTCTTGTCTTGTTTCTTGTCTTGTTTCTTGTCTTGTCTTCTCTTGTTTCTTGTCTTGTTTCTTGTCTTGTTTCTTGTCTTGTCTTGTTTCTTGTCTTGTTTCTTGTCTTGTTTCTTGTCTTGTCTTCTCTTGTTTCTTGTCCTGTTTCTTGTCTTGTTTCTTGTCTTGTTTCTTGTCTTGTTTCTTGTCTTGTTTCTTGTCTTGTTTCTTGTCTTGTTTCTTGTCTTGTTTCTTGTCTTGTCTTGTCTTGTCCTGTTTCTTGTCTTGTTTCTTGTCTTGTCTTCTTGTCTTGTCTTGTCTTGTTTCTTGTCTTGTCTTGTCTTGTTATGTCTTGTCTTGTCTTTTTTCTCGTCTTGTTTCTTGTCTTGTTTCTTGTCTTGTTTCTTGTCTTGTTTCTTGTCTTGTTTCTTGTCTTGTTTCTTGTCTTGTTTCTTGTCTTGTTTCTTGTCTTGTTTCTTGTCTTGTCTTGTCTTGTTTCTTGTCTTGTTTCTTGTCTTGTTTCTTGTCTTGTTTCTTGTCTTGTTTTTTGTCTTGTTTCTTGTCTTGTTTCTTGTCTTGTCTTGTCTCGTGTCTTGTCTTGTTTTTTGTCTTGTTTCTTGTCTTGTTTCTTGTCTTGTTTCTGGTTTTTTTGTCTTGTTTCTTGTCTTGTTTCTTGTCTTGTTTCTTGTCTTGTTTCTTGTCTTGTTTCTTGTCTTGTTTCTTGTCTTGTTTCTTGTCTTGTCTTGTTTCTTGTCTTGTTTCTTGTCTTTTTTCTTGTCTAGTTTTTTGTCTTGTTTCATGTCTTGTTTCTTGTCTAGTTTTTTGTCTTGTTTCTTGTCTTGTCTTGTCTTGTCTTGTTTCTCGTCTTGTTTCATGTCTTGTTTCTTGTCTTGTTTCTTGTCTTGTCTTGTCTTGTCCTGTTTCTTGTCTTGTTTCTTGTCTTGTCTTCTTGTCTTGTCTTGTCTTGTTTCTTGTCTTGTCTTGTCTTGTCTTGTCTTGTCTTGTCTTTTTTCTCGTCTTGTTTCTTGTCTTGTTTCTTGTCTTGTTTCTTGTCTTGTTTCTTGTCTTGTTTCTTGTCTTGTTTCTTGTCTTGTTTCTTGTCTTGTTTCTTGTCTTGTTTCTTGTCTTGTTTCTTGTCTTGTTTCTTGTCTTGTTTCTTGTCTTGTCTTCTTGTCTTGTCTTGTCTTGTTTCTTGTCTTGTCTTGTCTTGTCTTGTCTTGTCTTGTCTTTTTTCTCGTCTTGTTTCTTGTCTTGTTTCTTGTCTTGTTTCTTGTCTTGTTTCTTGTCTTGTTTCTTGTCTTGTTTCTTGTCTTGTTTCTTGTCTTGTTTCTTGTCTTGTCTTGTCTTGTTTCTTGTCTTGTTTCTTGTCTTGTTTCTTGTCTTGTTTCTTGTCTTGTTTTTTGTCTTGTTTCTTGTCTTGTTTCTTGTCTTGTCTTGTTTCTTGTCTTGTTTCTTGTCTTGTTTCTTGTCTTGTCTTCTCTTGTTTCTTGTCTTGTTTCTTGTCTTGTTTCTTGTCTTGTTTCTTGTCTTGTTTCTTGTCTTGTCTTGTCTTGTCCTGTTTCTTGTCTTGTTTCTTGTCTTGTCTTCTTGTCTTGTCTTGTCTTGTTTTGTCTTGTTTCTTGTCTTGTTTCTTGTCTTGTTTCTTGTCTTGTTTCTTGTCTTGTTTTTTGTCTTGTTTCTTGTCTTGTTTCTTGTCTTGTCTTGTTTCTTGTCTTGTTTCTTGTCTTGTTTCTTGTCTTGTCTTCTCTTGTTTCTTGTCTTGTTTCTTGTCTTGTTTCTTGTCTTGTTTCTTGTCTTGTTTCTTGTCTTGTCTTGTCTTGTCCTGTTTCTTGTCTTGTTTCTTGTCTTGTCTTCTTGTCTTGTCTTGTCTTGTTTCTTGTCTTGTCTTGTCTTGTCTTGTCTTGTCTTGTCTTTTTTCTCGTCTTGTTTCTTGTCTTGTTTCTTGTCTTGTTTCTTGTCTTGTTTCTTGTCTTGTTTCTTGTCTTGTTTCTTGTCTTGTTTCTTGTCTTGTTTCTTGTCTTGTCTTGTCTTGTCTTGTTTCTTGTCTTGTTTCTCGTCTTGTTTCTTGTCTTGTTTCTTGTCTTGTTTCTTGTCTTGTTTCTTGTCTTGTTTCTTGTCTTGTCTTCTCTTGTTTCTTGTCTTGTTTCTTGTCTTGTTTCTTGTCTTGTTTCTTGTCTTGTTTCTTGCCTTGTTTCTTGTCTTGTCTTGTCTCGTGTCTTGTCTTGTTTTTTGTCTTGTTTCTTGTCTTGTTTCTGGTTTTTTTGTCTTGTTTCTTGTCTTGTTTCTTGTCTTGTTTCTTGTCTTGTTTCTTGTCTTGTTTCTTGTCTTGTTTCTTGTCTTGTTTCTTGTCTTGTCTTGTCTTGTTTCTTGTCTTGTCCTGTCTTGTCTTGTTTCTTGTCTTGTTTCTTGTCTTGTTTCTTGTCTTGTTTCTTGTCTTGTCTTCTCTTGTTTCTTGTCTTGTTTCTTGTCTTGTTTCTTGTCTTGTTTCTTGTCTTGTTTCTTGTCTTGTTTCTTGTCTTGTCTTGTCTTGTCTTGTTTCTTGTGTTGTTTCTTGTCTTGTCTTCTCTTGTTTCTTGTCTTGTTTCTTGTCTTGTTTCTTGTCTTGTCTTGTCTTGTTTCTTGTCTTGTTTCTTGTCTTGCTTCTTGTCTTGTTTCTTGTCTTGTCTTGTTTCTTGTCTTTTTTCTTGTCTTGTTTCTTGTCTTGTTTCTTGTCTTGTTTCTTGTCTTGTTTCTTGTCTTGTTTTGTCTTGTTTCTTGTCTTGTCTTGTCTTTTCTTGTTTCTTGTCTTGTTTCTTGTCTTGTTTCTTGTCTTGTTTCTTGTCTTGTGTTGTCTTGTCTTGTTTCTTTTCTTGTTTCTTTTCTTGTTTCTTGTCTTGTTTCTTGTCTTGTCTTCTCTTGTTTCTTGTCTTGTTTCTTGTCTTGTTTCTTGTCTTGTTTCTTGTCCTGTTTCTTGTCTTGTTTCTTGTCTTGTTTCTTGTCTTGTTTCTTGTCTTGTCTTCTCTTGTCTTGTCTTGTTTCTTGTCTTGTCTCTTTTCTTGTCTTGTCTTGTTTCTTGTCTTGTTTCTTGTCTTGTTTCTTCTCTTGTTTCTTCTCTTGTTTCTTGTGTTGTTTCTTGTCTTGTTTCTCGTCTTGTTTCTCGTCTCGTCTTGTCTTGTTTCTTCTCTTGTTTCTTGTCTTGTTTCTTGTGTTGTTTCTTGTCTTGTTTCTTGTCTTGTTTCTTGTCTTGTCTTGTTTCTTTTCTTGCCTTGTTTCTTGTCTTGTCTTGTTTCTCTTCTTTTTTCTTGTCTTGTTTCTTGTCTTGTTTCTTGTCTTTTTTCTTGTCTTGTTTCTTGTCTTGTCTTCTCTTTTTTCTTGTCTTGTTTCTTGTCTTGTTTCTTGTCTTGTTTCTTGTCTTGTTTCTTGTCTTGTCTTGTCTTGTCTTGTTTCATGTCTTGTTTCTTGTCTTGTCTTCTCTTGTTTCTTGTCTTGTTTCTTGTCTTGTTTCTTGTCTTGTCTTGTCTTGTTTCTTGTCTTGTTTCTTGTCTTGTTTCTTGTCTTGTTTCTTGTCTTGTTTTTTGTCTTGTTTCTTGTCTTGTTTCTTGTCTTGTTTCTTGTCTTGTCTTGTCTCGTGTCTTGTCTTCTTTTTTGTCTTGTTCCTTGTCTTGTTTCTTGTCTTGTTTCTTGTCTTGTTTCTTGTCTTGTTTCTTGTCTTGTTTCTTGTCTTGTTTCTTGTCTTGTTTCTTGTCTTGTTTCTTGTCTTGTTTCTTGTCTTGTTTCTTGTCTTGTCTTCTCTTGTTTCTTGTCTTGTTTCTTGTCTTGTTTCTTGTCTTGTTTCTCGTCTTGTTTCTTGTCTTGTCTTGTCTTGTCTTGTCTTGTCTTGTTTCTTGTCTTGTTTCTTGTCTTGCCTTCTCTTGTTTCTTGTCTTGTTTCTTGTCTTGTTTCTTGTCTTGTTTCTCGTCTTGTTTCTTGTCTTGTCTTGTCTTGTCTTGTTTCTTGTCTTGTTTCTTGTCTTGTCTTCTCTTATTTCTTGTCTTGTTTCTTGTCTTGTTTCTTGTCTTGTCTTGTCTTGTTTCTTGTCTTGTTTCTTGTCTTGTTTCTTGTCTTGTTTCTTGTCTTGTTTCTTGTCTTGTTTCTGGTTTTTTTGTCTTGTTTCTTCTCTTGTTTCTTTTCTTGTTACTTGTCTTGTGTCTTGTCTTGTTTCTTGTCTTCTTTCTTGTCTTGTTTCTTGTCTTGTTTCTTCTCTTTTTTCTTGTCTTGTTTCTTGTCTTGTCTTGTCTTTTTTCTTGTCTTGATTCTTGTCTTGTTTCTTGTCTTGTTTCTTGTCTTGTCTTCTCTTGTTTCTTGTCTTGTCTCTTGTCTTGTTTCTTGTCTTGTTTCTTGTCTTGTTTCTTGTCTTGTTTCTTGTCTTGTCTTGTCTTGTTTCTTGTCTTGTCTTGTTTCTTGTCTTGTCTTGTTTCTTGTCTTGTTTCTTGCCTTGTTTATTGTCTAGTTTCTTGTCTTGTTTCTTGTCTTGTCTTGTCTTGTTTCTTGTCTTGTTTCTTGTCTTGTCTTGTTTCTTGTCTTCTCTTGTTTCTTGTCTTGTCTTGTTTCTCTTCTTGTTTCTTGTCTTGTTTGTTGTCTTGTTTCTTGTCTTGTTTCTTGTCTTGTTTCTTGTCTTGTCTTGTCTTGTTTCTTGTCTTGTTTCTCTTCTTGTTTCTTGTCTTGTTTGTTGTCTTGTTTCTTGTCTTGTTTCTTGTCTTGTTTCTTGTCTTGTCTTGTCTTGTTTCTTGTCTTGTTTCTTGTCTTGTCTTCTCTTGTTTCTTGTCTTGTTTCTTGTCTTGTTTCTTGTCTTGTTTCTTGTCTTGTTTCTTGTCTTGTTTCTTGTCTTGTTTCTTGTCTTGTCTTGTCTTGTTTCTTGTCTTGTCTTGTCTTGTCTTGTTTCTTGTCTTGTTTCTTGTCTTGTTTCTTGTCTTGTTTCTTGTCTTGTTTCTTGTCTTGTCTTGTCTTCTCTTGTTTCTTGTCTTTTTCTTTTTCTTGTCTTGTTTCTTGTCTTGTTTCTTGTCTTGTCTTGTCTTGTTTCTTGTCTTGTTTCTTGTCTTGTCTTCTCTTGTTTCTTGTCTTGTTTCTTGTCTTGTTTCTTGTCTTGTTTCTTGTCTTCTTTCTTGTCTTGTTTCTTGTCTTGTTTCTTGTCTTGTCTTGTCTTGTTTCTTGTCTTGTCTTGTCTTGTCTTGTTTCTTGTCTTGTTTCTTGTCTTGTTTCTTGTCTTGTTTCTTGTCTTGTTTCTTGTCTTGTCTTGTCTTCTCTTGTTTCTTGTCTTGTCTTTTCTCGTGTCTTGTCTTGTTTTTTGTCTTGTTTGTTGTCTTGTTTCTGGTTTTTTTGTCTTGTTTCTTGTCTTGTTTCTTGTCTTGTTTCTTGTCTTGTTTCTTGTCTTGTTTCTTGTCTTGTTTCTTGTCTTGTTTCTTGTCTTGTCTTGTCTTGTTTCTTGTCTTGTCTTGTCTTGTCTTGTTTCTTGTCTTGTTTCTTGTCTTGTTTCTTGTCTTGTTTCTTGTCTTGTTTCTTGTCTTGTTTTCTCTTGTTTCTTGTCTTTTTTCTTGTCTTGTTTCTTGTGTTGTTTCTTGTCTTGTTTCCTGTCTTGTCTTGTCTTGTCTTGTCTCGTTTCTTGTCTTGTTTCTTGTCTCGTCTTCTCTTTTTTCTTGTCTTGTTTCTTGTCTTGTTTCTTGTCTTGTCTTCTCTTGTTTCTTGTCTTGTTTCTTGTCTTGCTTCTTCTCTTGTTTCTTGTCTTGTCTTGTCTCGTGTCTTGTCTTGTTTTTTGTCTTCTTTCTTGTCTTGTTTCTTGTCTTGTTTCTGGTTTTTTGTCTTTTTTCTTGTCTTGTTTCTTGTCTTGTTTCTTGTCTTGTTTCTTGTCTTGTTTCTTGTCTTGTTTCTTGTCTTGTTTCTTGTCTTGTCTTGTCTTGTTTCTTGTCTCGTTTCTTGTCTTGTTTCTTGTCTTGTTTCTTGTCTTGTTTCTTGTCTTGTTTCTTGTCTTGTCTTGTCTTGTTTCTTGTCTTGTTTCTTGTCTTCTCTTGTTTCTTGTCTTGTTTCTTGTCTTGTTTCTTGTCTTGTTTCTTGTCTTGTTTCTTGTCTTATTTCTTGTCTTGTTTCTTGTCTTGTTTCTTGTCTTGTTTCTTGTCTTGTCTTGTCTTGTTTCTTGTCTTGTTTCTTGTCTTGTTTCTTGTCTTGTTTCTTGTCTTGTTTTTTGTCTTGTTTCTTGTCTTGTTTCTTGTCTTGTCTTGTTTCTTGTCTTGTTTCTTGTCTTGTTTCTTGTCTTGTCTTCTCTTGTTTCTTGTCTTGTTTCTTGTCTTGTTTCTTGTCTTGTTTCTTGTCTTGTTTCTTGTCTTGTCTTGTCTTGTCCTGTTTCTTGTCTTGTTTCTTGTCTTGTCTTCTTGTCTTGTCTTGTCTTGTTTTGTCTTGTTTCTTGTCTTGTTTCTTGTCTTGTTTCTTGTCTTGTTTCTTGTCTTGTTTTTTGTCTTGTTTCTTGTCTTGTTTCTTGTCTTGTCTTGTTTCTTGTCTTGTTTCTTGTCTTGTTTCTTGTCTTGTCTTCTCTTGTTTCTTGTCTTGTTTCTTGTCTTGTTTCTTGTCTTGTTTCTTGTCTTGTTTCTTGTCTTGTCTTGTCTTGTCCTGTTTCTTGTCTTGTTTCTTGTCTTGTCTTCTTGTCTTGTCTTGTCTTGTTTCTTGTCTTGTCTTGTCTTGTCTTGTCTTGTCTTGTCTTTTTTCTCGTCTTGTTTCTTGTCTTGTTTCTTGTCTTGTTTCTAGTCTTGTTTCTTGTCTTGTTTCTTGTCTTGTTTCTTGTCTTGTTTCTTGTCTTGTTTCTTGTCTTGTCTTGTCTTGTCTTGTTTCTTGTCTTGTTTCTCGTCTTGTTTCTTGTCTTGTTTCTTGTCTTGTTTCTTGTCTTGTTTCTTGTCTTGTTTCTTGTCTTGTCTTGTCTTCTTTCTTGTCTTGTTTCTTGTCTTGTTTCTTGTCTTGTTTCTTGTCTTGTTTCTTGCCTTGTTTCTTGTCTTGTCTTGTCTCGTGTCTTGTCTTGTTTTTTGTCTTGTTTCTTGTCTTGTTTCTGGTTTTTTTGTCTTGTTTCTTGTCTTGTTTCTTGTCTTGTTTCTTGTCTTGTTTCTTGTCTTGTTTCTTGTCTTGTTTCTTGTCTTGTTTCTTGTCTTGTCTTGTCTTGTTTCTTGTCTTGTCTTGTCTTGTCTTGTTTCTTGTCTTGTTTCTTGTCTTGTTTCTTGTCTTGTTTCTTGTCTTGTCTTCTCTTGTTTCTTGTCTTGTTTCTTGTCTTGTTTCTTGTCTTGTTTCTTGTGTTGTTTCTTGTCTTGTTTCTTGTCTTGTCTTGTCTTGTCTTGTTTCTTGTGTTGTTTCTTGTCTTGTCTTCTCTTGTTTCTTGTCTTGTTTCTTGTCTTGTTTCTTGTCTTGTCTTGTCTTGTTTCTTGTCTTGTTTCTTGTCTTGCTTCTTGTCTTGTTTCTTGTCTTGTCTTGTTTCTTGTCTTTTTTCTTGTCTTGTTTCTTGTCTTGTTTCTTGTCTTGTTTCTTGTCTTGTTTCTTGTCTTGTTTTGTCTTGTTTCTTGTCTTGTCTTGTCTTTTCTTGTTTCTTGTCTTGTTTCTTGTCTTGTTTCTTGTCTTGTTTCTTGTCTTGTGTTGTCTTGTCTTGTTTCTTTTCTTGTTTCTTTTCTTGTTTCTTGTCTTGTTTCTTGTCTTGTCTTCTCTTGTTTCTTGTCTTGTTTCTTGTCTTGTTTCTTGTCTTGTTTCTTGTCCTGTTTCTTGTCTTGTTTCTTGTCTTGTTTCTTGTCTTGTTTCTTGTCTTGTCTTCTCTTGTCTTGTCTTGATTCTTGTCTTGTCTCTTTTCTTGTCTTGTCTTGTTTCTTGTCTTGTTTCTTGTCTTGTTTCTTCTCTTGTTTCTTCTCTTGTTTCTTGTGTTGTTTCTTGTCTTGTTTCTCGTCTTGTTTCTCGTCTCGTCTTGTCTTGTTTCTTCTCTTGTTTCTTGTCTTGTTTCTTGTGTTGTTTCTTGTCTTGTTTCTTGTCTTGTTTCTTGTCTTGTCTTGTTTCTTTTCTTGCCTTGTTTCTTGTCTTGTCTTGTTTCTCTTCTTTTTTCTTGTCTTGTTTCTTGTCTTGTTTCTTGTCTTTTTTCTTGTCTTGTTTCTTGTCTTGTCTTCTCTTTTTTCTTGTCTTGTTTCTTGTCTTGTTTCTTGTCTTGTTTCTTGTCTTGTTTCTTGTCTTGTCTTGTCTTGTCTTGTTTCATGTCTTGTTTCTTGTCTTGTCTTCTCTTGTTTCTTGTCTTGTTTCTTGTCTTGTTTCTTGTCTTGTCTTGTCTTGTTTCTTGTCTTGTTTCTTGTCTTGTTTCTTGTCTTGTTTCTTGTCTTGTTTTTTGTCTTGTTTCTTGTCTTGTTTCTTGTCTTGTTTCTTGTCTTCTCTTGTCTCGTGTCTTGTCTTCTTTTTTGTCTTGTTCCTTGTCTTGTTTCTTGTCTTGTTTCTTGTCTTGTTTCTTGTCTTGTTTCTTGTCTTGTTTCTTGTCTTGTTTCTTGTCTTGTTTCTTGTCTTGTTTCTTGTCTTGTTTCTTGTCTTGTCTTCTCTTGTTTCTTGTCTTGTTTCTTGTCTTGTTTCTTGTCTTGTTTCTCGTCTTGTTTCTTGTCTTGTCTTGTCTTGTCTTGTCTTGTCTTGTTTCTTGTCTTGTTTCTTGTCTTGCCTTCTCTTGTTTCTTGTCTTGTTTCTTGTCTTGTTTCTTGTCTTGTTTCTCGTCTTGTTTCTTGTCTTGTCTTGTCTTGTCTTGTTTCTTGTCTTGTTTCTTGTCTTGTCTTCTCTTATTTCTTGTCTTGTTTCTTGTCTTGTTTCTTGTCTTGTCTTGTCTTGTTTCTTGTCTTGTTTCTTGTCTTGTTTCTTGTCTTGTTTCTTGTCTTGTTTCTTGTCTTGTTTCTGGTTTTTTTGTCTTGTTTCTTCTCTTGTTTCTTTTCTTGTTACTTGTCTTGTGTCTTGTCTTGTTTCTTGTCTTCTTTCTTGTCTTGTTTCTTGTCTTGTTTCTTCTCTTTTTTCTTGTCTTGTTTCTTGTCTTGTCTTGTCTTTTTTCTTGTCTTGATTCTTGTCTTGTTTCTTGTCTTGTTTCTTGTCTTGTCTTCTCTTGTTTCTTGTCTTGTCTCTTGTCTTGTTTCTTGTCTTGTTTCTTGTCTTGTTTCTTGTCTTGTTTCTTGTCTTGTCTTGTCTTGTTTCTTGTCTTGTCTTGTTTCTTGTCTTGTCTTGTTTCTTGTCTTGTTTCTTGCCTTGTTTATTGTCTAGTTTCTTGTCTTGTTTCTTGTCTTGTCTTGTCTTGTTTCTTGTTTTGTTTCTTGTCTTGTCTTGTTTCTTGTCTTCTCTTGTTTCTTGTCTTGTCTTGTTTCTCTTCTTGTTTCTTGTCTTGTTTGTTGTCTTGTTTCTTGTCTTGTTTCTTGTCTTGTTTCTTGTCTTGTCTTGTCTTGTTTCTTGTCTTGTTTCTCTTCTTGTTTCTTGTCTTGTTTGTTGTCTTGTTTCTTGTCTTGTTTCTTGTCTTGTTTCTTGTCTTGTCTTGTCTTGTTTCTTGTCTTGTTTCTTGTCTTGTCTTCTCTTGTTTCTTGTCTTGTTTCTTGTCTTGTTTCTTGTCTTGTTTCTTGTCTTGTTTCTTGTCTTGTTTCTTGTCTTGTTTCTTGTCTTGTCTTGTCTTGTTTCTTGTCTTGTCTTGTCTTGTCTTGTTTCTTGTCTTGTTTCTTGTCTTGTTTCTTGTCTTGTTTCTTGTCTTGTTTCTTGTCTTGTCTTGTCTTCTCTTGTTTCTTGTCTTTTTCTTTTTCTTGTCTTGTTTCTTGTCTTGTTTCTTGTCTTGTCTTGTCTTGTTTCTTGTCTTGTTTCTTGTCTTGTCTTCTCTTGTTTCTTGTCTTGTTTCTTGTCTTGTTTCTTGTCTTGTTTCTTGTCTTCTTTCTTGTCTTGTTTCTTGTCTTGTTTCTTGTCTTGTCTTGTCTTGTTTCTTGTCTTGTCTTGTCTTGTCTTGTTTCTTGTCTTGTTTCTTGTCTTGTTTCTTGTCTTGTTTCTTGTCTTGTTTCTTGTCTTGTCTTGTCTTCTCTTGTTTCTTGTCTTGTCTTTTCTCGTGTCTTGTCTTGTTTTTTGTCTTGTTTGTTGTCTTGTTTCTGGTTTTTTTGTCTTGTTTCTTGTCTTGTTTCTTGTCTTGTTTCTTGTCTTGTTTCTTGTCTTGTTTCTTGTCTTGTTTCTTGTCTTGTTTCTTGTCTTGTCTTGTCTTGTTTCTTGTCTTGTCTTGTCTTGTCTTGTTTCTTGTCTTGTTTCTTGTCTTGTTTCTTGTCTTGTTTCTTGTCTTGTTTCTTGTCTTGTCTTCTCTTGTTTCTTGTCTTTTTTCTTGTCTTGTTTCTTGTGTTGTTTCTTGTCTTGTTTCTTGTCTTGTCTTGTCTTGTCTTGTCTCGTTTCTTGTCTTGTTTCTTGTCTCGTCTTCTCTTTTTTCTTGTCTTGTTTCTTGTCTTGTTTCTTGTCTTGTCTTCTCTTGTTTCTTGTCTTGTTTCTTGTCTTGCTTCTTCTCTTGTTTCTTGTCTTGTCTTGTCTCGTGTCTTGTCTTGTTTTTTGTCTTCTTTCTTGTCTTGTTTCTTGTCTTGTTTCTGGTTTTTTGTCTTTTTTCTTGTCTTGTTTCTTGTCTTGTTTCTTGTCTTGTCTTGTCTTGTTTCTTGTCTCGTTTCTTGTCTTGTTTCTTGTCTTGTTTCTTGTCTTGTTTCTTGTCTTGTTTCTTGTCTTGTCTTGTCTTGTTTCTTGTCTTGTTTCTTGTCTTCTCTTGTTTCTTGTCTTGTTTCTTGTCTTGTTTCTTGTCTTGTCTTGTCTTGTCTTGTTTCTTGTCTTGTCCTTTTTCTTATCTTGTTTTTTGTCTTGTTTCTTCTCTTGTTTCTTGTCTTGTCTTCTCTTGTTTCTTGTCTTGTTTCTTGTCTTGTTTCTTGTCTTGTCTTGTCTTGTCTTGTTTCTTGTCTTGTCCTTTTTCTTATCTTGTTTTTTGTCTTGTTTCTTCTCTTGTTTCTTGTCTTGTTTCTTGTCTTGTCTTGTCTTGTTTCTTGTCTTGTCTTGTCTTGTCTTGTCTTGTCTTGTCTTGTCTTGTTTCTCGTCTTGTTTCTTGTCTTGTTTCTTGTCTTGTTTCTTGTCTTTTTTCTTGTCTTGTCTTGTCTTGTTTCTTGTCTTGTTTCTTGTCTTGTTTCTTGCCTTGTTTCTTGTCTTTTTTTTTCTCTTGTTTCTTGTCTTGTTTTTTGTCTTGTTTCTTGTCTTGTCTTGTTTTTTGTCTTATTTCTTGTCTTGTTTCTTGTCTTGTTTCTTGTTTTTTTGTCTTGTTTCTTGTCTTGTTTCTTGTCTTGTTTCTTGTCTTGTTTCTTGTATTGTCTTCTCTTGTTTCTTGTATTGTCTTCTCTTGTTTCTTGTCTTGTTTCTTGTCTTGTTTCTTGTCTTGTTTCTTGTATTGTCTTCTCTTGTTTCTTGTATTGTCTTCTCTTGTTTCTTGTCTTGTTTCTTGTCTTTTTTCTTGTCTTGTTTCTTGTCTTGTTTCTTGTCTTGTCTTGTCTTGTCTTGTTTCATGTCTTGTTTCTTGTCTTGTCTTCTCTTGTTTCTTGTCTTGTTTCTTGTCTTGTTTCTTGTCTTGTTTCTTGTCTTGTTTCTTGTCTTGTTTCTTGTCTTCTTTCTTGTCTTGTTTCTTGTCTTGTTTTTTGTCTTGTTTCTTGTCTTGTTTCTTGTCTTGTTTCTTGTCTTGTCTCGTCTTGTCTTGTCTCGTGTCTTGTCTTGTTTTTTGTCTTCTTTCTTGTCTTGTTTCCCTTTTTTTTTTCTGGTTTTTTGTCTTGTTTCTTGTCTTGTTTCTTGTCTTGTTTCTTGTCTTGTTTCTTGTCTTGTTTCTTGTCTTGTTTCTTGTCTTGTTTCTTGTCTTGTTTCTTGTCTTGTTTCTTGTCTTGTCTTGTTTTGTTTCTTGTCTTGTCTTGTCTTGTCTTGGTTGTTGTCTTGTTTCTTGTCTTGTTCCTTGTCTTGTCTTCTCTTGTTTCTTGTCTTGTTTCTTGTCTTGTTTCTTGTCTTGTTTCTTGTCTTGTTTCTTTTCTTGTTTCTTGTCTTGTCTTGTCTTGTCTTGTTTCTTGTCTTGTCCTTTTTCTTGTCTTGTTTCTTGTCTTGTTTCTTGTCTTGTTTCTTGTCTTGTTTCTTGTCTTGTCTTGTCTTGTTTCTTGTCTTGTCTTGTCTTGTCTTGTTTCTCGTCTTGTTTCTTGTCTTGTTTCTTGTCTTGTTTCTTGTCTTGTTTCTTGTCTTTTTTCTTGTCTTGTCTTGTCTTGTTTCTTGTCTTGTTTCGTGTCTTGTTTCTCTTCTTGTTTCTTGTCTTTTTTGTCTTGTTTCTTGTCTTCTTTCTTGTCTTGTTTCTTGTCTTGTCTTGTCTAGTGTCTTGTCTTGTTTTTTGTCTTGTTTCTTGTCTTGTTTCTTGTCTTGTTTCTTGTCTTGTTTCTATTTTTTTTGTCTTGTTTCTTGACTTGTTTCTTCTCTTGTTTCTTGTTTATTGTCTTTTTTCTTGTATTGTCTTCTCTTGTTTCTTGTCTTGTTTCTTGTCTCGTTTCTTGTCTTGTTTCTTCTCTTGTTTCTTGTCTTGTTTCTTGTCTTGTTTCTTGTCTTGTCTTGTCTTGTCTTGATTCATGTCTTGTTTCTTGTCTTGTCTTCTCTTTTTTCTTCTCTTGTTTCTTGTCTTGTTTCTTGTCTTGTTTCTTGTCTTGTTTCTTGTCTTGTTTCTTGTCTTGTTTCTTGTCTTGTTTCTTGTCTTGTCTTCTCTTGTTTCTTGTCTTGTTTCTTGTCTTGTTTCTTGTCTTGTCTTCTCTTGTTTCTTGTCTTGTTTCTTGTCTTGTTTCTTGTCTTGTCTTGTTTCTTGTCTTGTTTCTTGTCTTGTTTCTTGTCTTGTCTTCTCTTGTTTCTTGTCTTGTTTCTTGTCTTGTTTCTTGTCTTGTTTCTTGTCTTGTTTCTTGTCTTGTTTCTTGTCTTGTTTCTTGTCTTGTTTCTTGTCTTGTTTCTTGTCTTGTCTTGTCTTGTCCTGTTTCTTGTCTTGTTTCTTGTCTTGTCTTCTTGTCTTGTCTTGTCTTGTTTCTTGTCTTGTCTTGTCTTGTCTTGTCTTGTCTTGTCTTGTCTTTTTTCTCGTCTTGTTTCTTGTCTTGTTTCTTGTCTTGTTTCTTGTCTTGTTTCTTGTCTTGTTTCTTGTCTTGTTTCTTGTCTTGTTTCTTGTCTTGTCTTGTCTTGTTTCTTGTCTTGTTTCTTGTCTTGTTTCTTGTCTTGTTTCTTGTCTTGTTTTTTGTCTTGTTTCTTGTCTTGTTTCTTGTCTTGTCTTGTCTCGTGTCTTGTCTTGTTTTTTGTCTTGTTTCTTGTCTTGTTTCTTGTCTTGTTTCTGGTTTTTTTGTCTTGTTTCTTGTCTTGTTTCTTGTCTTGTTTCTTGTCTTGTTTCTTGTCTTGTTTCTTGTCTTGTTTCTTGTCTTGTTTCTTGTCTTGTCTTGTTTCTTGTCTTGTTTCTTGTCTTGTTTCTTGTCTTGTCCTCTCTTGTTTCTTGTCTTGTTTCTTGTCTTGTTTCTTGTCTTGTCTTGTCTTGTTTCTTGTCTTCTTTCTTGTCTTGTTTCTTGTCTTGGTTCTTGTCTTGTCTTGTCTTGTCTCGTGTCTTGTCTTGTTTTTTGTCTTGTTTCTTGTCTTGTTTCTTGTCTTGTTTCTGGTTTTTTTGTCTTGTTTCTTGTCTTGTTTCTTGTCTTGTTTCTTGTCTTGTTTCTTGTCTTGTTTCTTGTCTTTTTTCTTGTCTAGTTTCTTGTCTTGTTTCTTGTCTTGTATTGTCTTGTTTCTTGTCTTGTCTTGTCTTGTCTTCTCTTGTTTCTTGTCTTGTTTCTTGTCTTGTTTCTTGTCTTGTCTTCTCTTGTTTCTTGTCTTGTTTCTTGTCTTGTTTCTTGTCTTGTTTCTTGTCTTGTTTCTTGTCTTGTTTCTTGTCTTGTTTCTTGTCTTGTTTCTTGTCTTGTCTTGTCTTTTCTTGTTTCTTGTCTTGTCCTTTTTCTTGTCTTGTGTCTTGTCTTGTTTCTTGTCTTGTTTCTTGTCTTGTTTCTTGTCTTGTTTCTTGTCTTGTTTCTTGTCTTGTTTCTTGTCTTGTTTCTTGTCTTTTTTCTTGTCTAGTTTCTTGTCTTGTTTCTTGTCTTGTATTGTCTTGTTTCTTGTCTTGTCTTGTCTTGTCTTCTCTTGTTTCTTGTCTTGTTTCTTGTCTTGTTTCTTGTCTTGTCTTCTCTTGTTTCTTGTCTTGTTTCTTGTCTTGTTTCTTGTCTTGTTTCTTGTCTTGTTTCTTGTCTTGTTTCTTGTCTTGTTTCTTGTCTTGTTTCTTGTCTTGTTTCTTGTCTTGTCTTGTCTTTTCTTGTTTCTTGTCTTGTCCTTTTTCTTGTCTTGTGTCTTGTCTTGTTTCTTGTCTTGTTTCTTGTCTTGTTTCTTGTCTTGTTTCTTGTCTTGTTTCTTGTCTTGTTTCTTGTCTTGTCTTGTCTTGTCTTGTCTTGTCTTGTTTCTCGTCTTCTTTCGTGTCTTGTTTCTTGTCTTGTTCCTTGTCATGTTTCTTTTCTTGTTTCTTGTCTTGTTCCTTGTCTTGTCTTGTCTTGTTTCTTGTCTTGTTTCTTGTCTTGTTTCTTGTCTTGTTTCTTGTCTTGTTTCTTGTCTTGTTTTTTGTCTTGTTTCTTGTCTTGTTTCTTTTCTTGTTTCCTGTCTTGTCTTGTCTCGTGTCTTGTCTTGTTTGTTGTCTTGTTTTTTGTCTTGTTTCTTGTCTTGTTTCTTGTCTTGTTTCTTGTCTTGTTTCTTGTCTTGTATTGTCTTGTCTTGTTTCTTGTCTTGTCCTTTTTCTTGTCTCGTGTCTTGTCTTGTTTTTTGTCTTGTTTTTTGTCTTGTTTCTTGTCTTGTCTTGTCTTGTTTCTTGTCTTGTCTTGTCTTGTCTTGTCTTGTCTTGTCTTGTTTCTCGTCTTGTTTCTTGTCTTGTTTCTTGTCTTGTTTCTTGTCTTGTTTCTTGTCTTGTTTCTTGTCTTGTCTTGTCTTGTTTCTTGTCTTGTTTCTTGTCTTGTTTCTTGTCTTGTTTCTTGTCTTGTTTTTTGTTTTGTTTCTTGTCTTGTTTCTTGTCTTGTTTCTTGTCTTGTCTTGTCTCGTGTCTTGTCTTGTTTTTTGTCTTGTTTCTTGTCTTGTTTCTTGTCTTGTTTCTTGTCTTGTCTTCTCTTTTTTCTTCTCTTGTTTCTTGTCTTGTTTCTTGCCTTGTCTTGTCTTGTTTCTTGTCTTGTCTTGTTTCTTGTCTTGTTTCTTGTCTTGTTTCTTGTCTTGTTTCTTGTCTTGTCTTGTTTCTTGTTTTTTCTTGTCTTGTATTGTCTTGTCTTGTTTCTTGTCTTGTCCTTTTTCTTGTTTTGTTTCTTGTCTTGTTTCTTGTCTTGTTTCTTGTCTTGTTTCTTGTCTTGTCTTGTCTTGTTTCTTGTCTTGTCTTGTCTTGTCTTGTCTTGTCTTGTCTTGTTTCTCGTCTTGTTTCTTGTCTTGTTTCTTGTCTTGTTTCTTGTCTTGTTTCTTGTCTTGTTTCTTGTCTTGTCTTGTCTTGTTTCTTGTCTTGTTTCTTGTCTTGTTTCTTGTCTTGTTTCTTGTCTTGTTTTTTGTTTTGTTTCTTGTCTTGTTTCTTGTCTTGTTTCTTGTCTTGTCTTGTCTCGTGTCTTGTCTTGTTTTTTGTCTTGTTTCTTGTCTTGTTTCTTGTCTTGTTTCTTGTCTTGTCTTCTCTTTTTTCTTCTCTTGTTTCTTGTCTTGTTTCTTGTCTTGTCTTGTCTTGTTTCTTGTCTTGTCTTGTTTCTTGTCTTGTTTCTTGTCTTGTTTCTTGTCTTGTTTCTTGTCTTGTCTTGTCTTGTTTCTTGTCTTGTTTCTTGTCTTGTTTCTTGTCTTGTTTCTTGTCTTGTCTTGTCTTGTTTCTTGTCTTGTCTTGTTTCTTGTCTTGTTTCTTGTCTTGTTTCTTGTCTTGTTTTGTCTTGTTTCTTGTCTTGTTTCTTGTCTTGTTTCTTGTCTTGTTTCTTGTCTTGTTTCTTGTCTTGTTTCTTGTCTTGTTTTGTCTTGTCTTGTTTCTTGTCTTGTTTCTTGTCTTGTCTTCTTGTCTTGTCTTGTCTTGTTTCTTGTCTTGTCTTGTCTTGTCTTGTCTTGTCTTTTTTCTCGTCTTGTTTCTTGTCTTGTTTCTTGTCTTGTTTCTTGTCTTTTCTTGTCTTGTTTTTAGTCTGTTTTCTTGTCTTGTTTCTTGTCTTGTTTTTCGTCTTGTTTCTTGTCTTGTTTCTTGTCTTGTTTCTTGTCTTGTCTTGTCTCGTGTCTTGTCTTGTTTTTTGTCTTGTTTCTTGTCTTCTTTCTGGTTTTTTTTGTCTTGTTTCTTGTCTTGTTTCTTGTCTTGTTTCTTGTCTTGTTTCTTGTCTTGTTTCTTGTCTTGTTTCTTGTCTTGTCTTGTCTTGTTTCTTGTCTTGTCTTGTCTTGTCTTGTTTCTTGTCTTGTTTCTTGTCTTTTTTCTTGTCTTGTTTCTTGTCTTGTCTTCTCTTGTTTCTTGTCTTGTTAATTGTCTTGTTTCTTGTCTTGTTTCTTGTCTTGTTTCTTGTCTTGTTTCTTGTCTTGTTTTGTCTTGTTTCTTGTCTTGTTTCGTGTCTTGTTTCTTGTGTTGTTTCTTGTCTTGTCTTGTCTTGTTTCTTGTCTTGTTTCGTGTCTTGTTTCTCTTCTTGTTTCTTGTCTTTTTTTGTCTTGTTTCTTGTCTTCTTTCTTGTCTTGTTTCTTGTCTTGTCTTCTCGTGTTTCTTGTCTTGTTTCTTGTCTTGTTTCTTGTCTTGTTTCTTGTCTTGTTTCTTGTCTTGTCTTGTCTTGTCTTGTTTCTTGTCTTGTTTCTTGTCTTGTCTTCTCTTTTTTCTTGTCTTGTTTCTTGTCTTGTTTCTTGTCTTGTCTTCTCTTGTTTCTTGTCTTGTTTCTTGTCTTGCTTCTTCTCTTGTTTCTTGTCTTGTCTTGTCTCGTGTCTTGTCTTGTTTTTTGTCTTCTTTCTTGTCTTGTTTCTTGTCTTGTTTCTGGTTTTTTGTCTTTTTTCTTGTCTTGTTTCTTGTCTTGTTTCTTGTCTTGTTTTGTCTTGTTTCTTGTCTTGTTTCGTGTCTTGTTTCTTGTGTTGTTTCTTGTCTTGTCTTGTCTTGTTTCTTGTCTTGTTTCGTGTCGTGTTTCTCTTCTTGTTTGTTGTCTTTTTTTGTCTTGTTTCTTGTCTTCTTTCTTGTCTTGTTTCTTGTCTTGTCTTCTCTTGTTTCTTGTCTTGTTTCTTGTCTTGTTTCTTGTCTTGTTTCTTGTCTTGTCTTGTCTTGTCTTGTTTCTTGTCTTGTTTCTTGTCTTGTCTTCTCTTTTTTCTTGTCTTGTTTCTTGTCTTGTTTCTTGTCTTGTTTCTTGTCTTCTTTCTTGTCTTGTTTCTTGTCTTGTCTTCTCTTTTTTCTTGTCTTGTTTCTTGTCTTGTTTCTTGTCTTGTTTCTCTTGTTTCTTGTCTTGTTTCTTGTCTTGCTTCTTCTCTTGTTTCTTGTCTTGTCTTGTCTCGTGTCTTGTCTTGTTTTTTGTCTTCTTTCTTGTCTTGTTTCTTGTCTTGTTTCTGGTTTTTTGTCTTTTTTCTTGTCTTGTTTCTTGTCTTGTTTCTTGTCTTGTTTCTTGTCTTGTTTCTTGTCTTGTTTCTTGTCTTGTTTCTTGTCTTGTCTTGTCTTGTTTCTTGTCTTGTTTCTTGTCTTGTTTCTTGTCTTGTTTCTTGTCTTGTTTCTTGTCTTGTTTCTTGTCTTGTTTCTTGTCTAGTTTTTTGTCTTGTTTCATGTCTTGTTTCTTGTCTTGTCTTGTCTCGTGTCTTGTCTTGTTTTTTGTCTTGTTTCTTGTCTTGTTTCTTGTCTTGTTTCTTGTCTTGTTTCTTGTTTTGTTTCTTGTCTTGTCTTGTCTTGTTTCTTGTCTTGTTTCTCGTCTTGTTTCTTGTCTTGTTTCTTGTCTTGTTTCTTGTCTTGTTTCTTGTTTTGTTTCTTGTCTTCTCTTGTCTTGTTTCTTGTCTTGTTTCTTGTCTTGTTTCTTGTCTTGTTTCTTGTCTTGTTTTTTGTCTTGTTTCTTGTCTTGTTTCTTGTCTTGTCTTGTCTCGTGTCTTGTCTTGTTTTTTGTCTTGTTTCTTGTCTTGTTTCTTGTCCTGTTTCTGGTTTTTTTGTCTTGTTTCTTGTCTTGTTTCTTGTCTCGTTTCTTGTCTTGTTTCTTGTCTTGTTTCTTGTCTTGTTTCTTGTCTTATTTCTTGTCTTGTTTCTTGTCTTGTTTCTTGTCTTGTTTCTTGTCTTGTTTCTTGTCTTTTTTCTTGTCTTGTTTTTTGTCTTGTTTCTTGTCTTGTTTCTTGTCTTGTTTCTTGTCTTGTTTCTTGTCTTGTTTCTTGTCTTGTTTCTTGTCTTGTTTCTTGTCTTGTTTCTTGTCTTGTTTCTTGTCTTGTTTCTTGTCTTGTTTCTTGTCTTGTTTCTTGTCTTGTTTCTTGTCTTGTGTCTTGTCCTATCTTGTCTTGTTTCTCGTCTTGTTTCTTGTCTTGTTTCTTGTCTTGTTTCTTGTCTTGTTTCTTGTCTTGTTTCTTGTCTTGTTTCTTGTCTTTTTTTTTTGTCTTGTTTCTTGTCTTGTTTCTTGTCTTGTCTTGTCTCGTGTCTTGTCTTGTTTTTTGTCTTGTTTCTTGTCTTGTTTCTTGTCTTGTTTCTGGTTTTTTTGTCTTGTTTCTTGTCTTGTTTCTTGTCTTGTTTCTTGTCTTGTTTCTTGTCTTGTTTCCCTTCTTGTTTCTTGTCTTGTTTCTTGTCTTGTTTCTTGTCTTGTTTCTTGTCTTGTTTCTTGTCTTTTTTCTTGTCTTGTTTTTTGTCTTGTTTCTTGTCTTGTTTCTTGTCTTGTTTCTTGTGTTGTTTCTTGTCTTGTTTCTTGTCTTGTTTCTTGTCTTGTTTCTTGTCTTGTTTCTTGTCTTGTTTCTCGTCTTGTTTCTTGTCTTGTTTCTTGTCTTGTGTCTTGTCTTGTCTTGTCTTGTTTCTCGTCTTGTTTCTTGTCTTGTTTCTTGTCTTCTTTCTTGTCTTGTTTCTTGTCTTGTTTTTTGTCTTGTTTCTTGTCTTGTTTCTTGTCTTGTTTCTTGTCTTGTTTCTTGTCTTGTTTCTTGTCTTGTTTCTTGTCTTGTTTCCCTTCTTGTTTCTTGTCTTGTTTCTTGTCTTGTTTCTTGTCTTGTTTCTTGTCTTGTTTCTTGTCTTTTTTCTTGTCTTGTTTTTTGTCTTGTTTCTTGTCTTGTTTCTTGTCTTGTTTCTTGTGTTGTTTCTTGTCTTGTTTCTTGTCTTGTTTCTTGTCTTGTTTCTTGTCTTGTTTCTTGTCTTGTTTCTCGTCTTGTTTCTTGTCTTGTTTCTTGTCTTGTGTCTTGTCTTGTCTTGTCTTGTTTCTCGTCTTGTTTCTTGTCTTGTTTCTTGTCTTCTTTCTTGTCTTGTTTCTTGTCTTGTTTTTTGTCTTGTTTCTTGTCTTGTTTCTTGTCTTGTTTCTTGTCTTGTTTCTTGTCTTGTCTTGTCTTGTCTTGTTTCTTGTCTTGTTTCTTGTCTTTTTTCTTGTCTTGTTTCTTGTCTTGTCTTCTCTTGTTTCTTGTCTTGTTAATTGTCTTGTTTCTTGTCTTGTTTCTTGTGTTGCTTCTTGTCTTGTTTCTTGTCTTGTCTTGTGTTGTCTTGTTACTTGTCTTGTTTCTTGTCTTGTCTTCTCTTGTTTCTTTTCTTGTTTCTTGTCTTGTTTCTTGTCTTGTCTTGTCTTCTTTCTTGTCTTGTTTCTTGTCTTGTTTCTTGTCTTGTTTCTTGTCTTGTTTCTTGTCTTTTTTCTTGTCTTGTTTTTTGTCTTGTTTCTTGTCTTGTTTCTTGTCTTGTTTCTTGTGTTGTTTCTTGTCTTGTTTCTTGTCTTGTTTCTTGTCTTGTTTCTTGTCTTGTTTCTTGTCTTGTTTCTCGTCTTGTTTCTTGTCTTGTTTCTTGTCTTGTGTCTTGTCTTGTCTTGTCTTGTTTCTCGTCTTGTTTCTTGTCTTGTTTCTTGTCTTCTTTCTTGTCTTGTTTCTTGTCTTGTTTTTTGTCTTGTTTCTTGTCTTGTTTCTTGTCTTGTTTCTTGTCTTGTTTCTTGTCTTGTTTCTTGTCTTGTTTCTTGTCTTGTTTCCCTTCTTGTTTCTTGTCTTGTTTCTTGTCTTGTTTCTTGTCTTGTTTCTTGTCTTGTTTCTTGTCTTTTTTCTTGTCTTGTTTTTTGTCTTGTTTCTTGTCTTGTTTCTTGTCTTGTTTCTTGTGTTGTTTCTTGTCTTGTTTCTTGTCTTGTTTCTTGTCTTGTTTCTTGTCTTGTTTCTTGTCTTGTTTCTCGTCTTGTTTCTTGTCTTGTTTCTTGTCTTGTGTCTTGTCTTGTCTTGTCTTGTTTCTCGTCTTGTTTCTTGTCTTGTTTCTTGTCTTCTTTCTTGTCTTGTTTCTTGTCTTGTTTTTTGTCTTGTTTCTTGTCTTGTTTCTTGTCTTGTTTCTTGTCTTGTTTCTTGTCTTGTCTTGTCTTGTCTTGTTTCTTGTCTTGTTTCTTGTCTTTTTTCTTGTCTTGTTTCTTGTCTTGTCTTCTCTTGTTTCTTGTCTTGTTAATTGTCTTGTTTCTTGTCTTGTTTCTTGTGTTGCTTCTTGTCTTGTTTCTTGTCTTGTCTTGTGTTGTCTTGTTACTTGTCTTGTTTCTTGTCTTGTCTTCTCTTGTTTCTTTTCTTGTTTCTTGTCTTGTTTCTTGTCTTGTCTTGTCTTCTTTCTTGTCTTGTTTCTTGTCTTGTTTCTGGTTTTTTGTCTTGTTTCTTGTCTTGTTTCTTGTCTTGTTTCTTGTCTTGTTTCTTGTCTTGTTTCTTGTCTTGTTTCTTGTCTTGTTTCTTGTCTTGTCTTGTCTTGTTTCTTGTCTTGTTTCTTGTCTTGTTTCTTGTCTTGTTTCTTGTCTTGTTTCTTGTCTTGTTTCTTGTTTTGTTTCTTGTCTTGTCTTGTCTTGTTTATTGTCTTGTTTCTTGTCTTGTTTCTTGTCTTGTTTCTTGTCTTGTTTTTTGTCTTGTTTTTTGTCTTGTTTCTTGTCTTGTCTTGTCTCGTGTCTTGTCTTGTTTTTTGTCTTGTTTCTTGTCTTGTTTCTTGTCTTGTTTTTTGTCTTGTTTCTTGTCTTGTTTCTTGTCTTGTTTCTTGTCTTGTTTCTTGTCTTGTTTCTTGTCTTGTTTCTTGTCTTGTGTCTTGTCCTATCTTGTCTTGTTTCTCGTCTTGTTTCTTGTCTTGTTTCTTGTCTTGTTTCTTGTCTTGTTTCTTGTCTTGTTTCTTGTCTTGTTTCTTGTCTTTTTTTTTTGTCTATTTTCTTGTCTTGTTTCTTGTCTTGTCTTGTCTCGTGTCTTGTCTTGTTTTTTGTCTTGTTTCTTGTCTTGTTTCTTGTCTTGTTTCTGGTTTTTTTGTCTTGTTTCTTGTCTTGTTTCTTGTCTTGTTTCTTGTCTTGTTTCTTGTCTTGTTTCCCTTCTTGTTTCTTGTCTTGTTTCTTGTCTTGTTTCTTGTCTTGTTTCTTGTCTTGTTTCTTGTCTTTTTTCTTGTCTTGTTTTTTGTCTTGTTTCTTGTCTTGTTTCTTGTCTTGTTTCTTGTGTTGTTTCTTGTCTTGTTTCTTGTCTTGTTTCTTGTCTTGTTTCTTGTCTTGTTTCTTGTCTTGTTTCTCGTCTTGTTTCTTGTCTTGTTTCTTGTCTTGTGTCTTGTCTTGTCTTGTCTTGTTTCTCGTCTTGTTTCTTGTCTTGTTTCTTGTCTTCTTTCTTGTCTTGTTTCTTGTCTTGTTTTTTGTCTTGTTTCTTGTCTTGTTTCTTGTCTTGTTTCTTGTCTTGTTTCTTGTCTTGTTTCTTGTCTTGTTTCTTGTCTTGTTTCCCTTCTTGTTTCTTGTCTTGTTTCTTGTCTTGTTTCTTGTCTTGTTTCTTGTCTTGTTTCTTGTCTTTTTTCTTGTCTTGTTTTTTGTCTTGGTTCTTGTCTTGTTTCTTGTCTTGTTTCTTGTGTTGTTTCTTGTCTTGTTTCTTGTCTTGTTTCTTGTCTTGTTTCTTGTCTTGTTTCTTGTCTTGTTTCTCGTCTTGTTTCTTGTCTTGTTTCTTGTCTTGTGTCTTGTCTTGTCTTGTCTTGTTTCTCGTCTTGTTTCTTGTCTTGTTTCTTGTCTTCTTTCTTGTCTTGTTTCTTGTCTTGTTTTTTGTCTTGTTTCTTGTCTTGTTTCTTGTCTTGTTTCTTGTCTTGTTTCTTGTCTTGTCTTGTCTTGTCTTGTTTCTTGTCTTGTTTCTTGTCTTTTTTCTTGTCTTGTTTCTTGTCTTGTCTTCTCTTGTTTCTTGTCTTGTTAATTGTCTTGTTTCTTGTCTTGTTTCTTGTGTTGCTTCTTGTCTTGTTTCTTGTCTTGTCTTGTGTTGTCTTGTTACTTGTCTTGTTTCTTGTCTTGTCTTCTCTTGTTTCTTTTCTTGTTTCTTGTCTTGTTTCTTGTCTTGTCTTGTCTTCTTTCTTGTCTTGTTTCTTGTCTTGTTTCTTGTCTTGTTTCTTGTCTTGTTTCTTGTCTTTTTTCTTGTCTTGTTTTTTGTCTTGTTTCTTGTCTTGTTTCTTGTCTTGTTTCTTGTGTTGTTTCTTGTCTTGTTTCTTGTCTTGTTTCTTGTCTTGTTTCTTGTCTTGTTTCTTGTCTTGTTTCTCGTCTTGTTTCTTGTCTTGTTTCTTGTCTTGTGTCTTGTCTTGTCTTGTCTTGTTTCTCGTCTTGTTTCTTGTCTTGTTTCTTGTCTTCTTTCTTGTCTTGTTTCTTGTCTTGTTTTTTGTCTTGTTTCTTGTCTTGTTTCTTGTCTTGTTTCTTGTCTTGTTTCTTGTCTTGTTTCTTGTCTTGTTTCTTGTCTTGTTTCCCTTCTTGTTTCTTGTCTTGTTTCTTGTCTTGTTTCTTGTCTTGTTTCTTGTCTTGTTTCTTGTCTTTTTTCTTGTCTTGTTTTTTGTCTTGTTTCTTGTCTTGTTTCTTGTCTTGTTTCTTGTGTTGTTTCTTGTCTTGTTTCTTGTCTTGTTTCTTGTCTTGTTTCTTGTCTTGTTTCTTGTCTTGTTTCTCGTCTTGTTTCTTGTCTTGTTTCTTGTCTTGTGTCTTGTCTTGTCTTGTCTTGTTTCTCGTCTTGTTTCTTGTCTTGTTTCTTGTCTTCTTTCTTGTCTTGTTTCTTGTCTTGTTTTTTGTCTTGTTTCTTGTCTTGTTTCTTGTCTTGTTTCTTGTCTTGTTTCTTGTCTTGTCTTGTCTTGTCTTGTTTCTTGTCTTGTTTCTTGTCTTTTTTCTTGTCTTGTTTCTTGTCTTGTCTTCTCTTGTTTCTTGTCTTGTTAATTGTCTTGTTTCTTGTCTTGTTTCTTGTGTTGCTTCTTGTCTTGTTTCTTGTCTTGTCTTGTGTTGTCTTGTTACTTGTCTTGTTTCTTGTCTTGTCTTCTCTTGTTTCTTTTCTTGTTTCTTGTCTTGTTTCTTGTCTTGTCTTGTCTTCTTTCTTGTCTTGTTTCTTGTCTTGTTTCTGGTTTTTTGTCTTGTTTCTTGTCTTGTTTCTTGTCTTGTTTCTTGTCTTGTTTCTTGTCTTGTTTCTTGTCTTGTTTCTTGTCTTGTTTCTTGTCTTGTCTTGTCTTGTTTCTTGTCTTGTTTCTTGTCTTGTTTCTTGTCTTGTTTCTTGTCTTGTTTCTTGTCTTGTTTCTTGTTTTGTTTCTTGTCTTGTCTTGTCTTGTTTATTGTCTTGTTTCTTGTCTTGTTTCTTGTCTTGTTTCTTGTCTTGTTTTTTGTCTTGTTTTTTGTCTTGTTTCTTGTCTTGTCTTGTCTCGTGTCTTGTCTTGTTTTTTGTCTTGTTTCTTGTCTTGTTTCTTGTCTTGTTTTTTGTCTTGTTTCTTGTCTTGTTTCTTGTCTTGTTTCTTGTCTTGTTTCTTGTCTTGTTTCTTGTCTTGTTTCTTGTCTTGTTTCTTGTCTTGTTTCTTGTCTTGTTTCTTGTCTTTTTTCTTGTCTTGTTTTTTGTCTTGTTTCTTGTCTTGTTTCTTGTCTTGTCTTGTCTTGTTTCTTGTCTTGTTTCTTGTCTTGTTTCTTGTCTTGTTTCTTGTCTTGTTTCTTGTCTTGTTTCTCGTCTTGTTTCTTGTCTTGTTTCTTGTCTTGTTTCTTGTCTTGTCTTGTCTTGTTTCTCGTCTTGTTTCTTGTCTTGTTTCTTGTCTTGTTTCTTGTCTTGTTTCTTGTCTTGTTTCTTGTCTTGTCTTCTCTTGTTTCTTGTCTTGTTTCTTGTCTTGTTTCTTGTCTTGTTTCTTGTCTTGTCTTGTCTTGTCTTGTCTTGTTTCTTATCTTGTCCTTTTTCTTGTCTTGTTTCTTGTCTTGTTTCTTCTCTTGTCTTGTCTTGTTTCTTGTCTTGTCTTGTCTTGTCTTGTCTTGTTTCTCGTCTTGTTTCTTGTCTTGTTTCTTGTCTTGTTTCTTGTCTTGTTTCTTGTCTTGTTTCTTGTCTTGTTTCTTGTCTTGTTTCTTGTCTTGTTTCTTGTCTTGTCTTGTCTTGTTTCTTGTCTTGTTTCTTGTCTTGTTTCTTGTCTTGTTTTTTGTCTTCTTTTTTGTCTTGTTTCTTGTCTTGTTTCTTGTCTTGTTTCTTGTCTTGTCTTGTCTCGTGTCTTGTCTTGTTTTTTGTCTTGTTTCTTGTCTTGTTTCTTGTCTTGTTTCTGTTTTTTTTGTCTTGTTTCTTGTCTTGTTTCTTGTCTTGTTTCTTGTTTTGTTTCTTGTTTTGTTTCTTGTCTTGTCTTCTCTTGTTTCTTGTCGTTTTTCTTGTCTTGTTTCTTGTCTTGTTTCTTGTCTTGTTTCTTGTCTCGTTTCTCGTCTTGTTTCTTGTCGTGTCTTGTCTTGTTTCTTGTCTTGTTTCTTGTCTTGTCTTCTCTTGTTTCTTGTCTTGTTTCTTGTCTTGTTTCTTGTCTTGTCTTGTCTTGTTTCTTGTCTTGTTTCTTGTCTTGTTTCTTGTCTTGTTTCTTGTCTTGTTTCTGGTTTTTTTGTCTTGTTTCTTGTCTTGTTTCTTGTCTTGTTTCTTGTCTTGTCTTGTCTTGTCTTGTCTTGTTTCTCGTCTTCTTTCGTGTCTTGTTTCTTGTCTTGTTTCTTGTCATGTTTCTTTTCTTGTTTCTTGTCTTGTTTCTTGTCTTGTCTTGTCTTGTTTCTTGTCTTGTTTCTTGTCTTGTTTCTTGTCTTGTTTCTTGTCTTGTTTTTTGTCTTGTTTCTTGTCTTGTTTCTTTTCTTGTTTCCTGTCTTGTCTTGTCTCGTGTCTTGTCTTGTTTTTTGTCTTGTTTTTTGTCTTGTTTCTTGTCTTGTTTCTTGTCTTGTTTCTTGTCTTGTTTCTTGTCTTGTATTGTCTTGTCTTGTTTCTTGTCTTGTCCTTTTTCTTGTCTCGTGTCTTGTCTTGTTTTTTGTCTTGTTTTTTGTCTTGTTTCTTGTCTTGTCTTGTCTTGTTTCTTCTCTTGTCTTGTCTTGTCTTGTCTTGTTTCTCGTCTTGTTTCTTGTCTTGTTTCTTGTCTTGTTTCTTGTCTTGTTTCTTGTCTTGTTTCTTGTTTTGTCTTGTCTTGTTTCTTGTCTTGTTTCTTGTCTTGTTTCTTGTCTTGTTTCTTGTCTTGTTTTTTGTTTTGTTTCTTGTCTTGTTTCTTGTCTTGTTTCTTGTCTTGTCTTGTCTCGTGTCTTGTCTTGTTTTTTGTCTTGTTTCTTGTCTTGTTTCTTGTCTTGTTTCTTGTCTTGTCTTCTCTTTTTTCTTCTCTTGTTTCTTGTCTTGTTTCTTGTCTTGTCTTGTCTTGTTTCTTGTCTTGTCTTGTTTCTTGTCTTGTTTCTTGTCTTGTTTCTTGTCTTGTTTCTTGTCTTTTCTTGTTTCTTGTTTTTTCTTGTCTTGTATTGTCTTGTCTTGTTTCTTGTCTTGTCCTTTTTCTTGTTTTGTTTCTCTTCTTGTTTCTTGTCTTGTTTCTTGTCTTGTTTCTTGTCTTGTCTTGTCTTGTTTCTTGTCTTGTCTTGTCTTGTCTTGTCTTGTCTTGTCTTGTTTCTCGTCTTGTTTCTTGTCTTGTTTCTTGTCTTGTTTCTTGTCTTGTTTCTTGTCTTGTTTCTTGTCTTGTCTTGTCTTGTTTCTTGTCTTGTTTCTTGTCTTGTTTCTTGTCTTGTTTCTTGTCTTGTTTTTTGTTTTGTTTCTTGTCTTGTTTCTTGTCTTGTTTCTTGTCTTGTCTTGTCTCGTGTCTTGTCTTGTTTTTTGTCTTTTTTCTTGTCTTGTTTCTTGTCTTGTTTCTTGTCTTGTCTTCTCTTTTTTCTTCTCTTGTTTCTTGTCTTGTTTCTTGTCTTGTCTTGTCTTGTTTCTTGTCTTGTCTTGTTTCTTGTCTTGTTTCTTGTCTTGTTTCTTGTCTTGTCTTGTCTTGTTTCTTGTCTTGTTTCTTGTCTTGTTTCTTGTCTTGTTTCTTGTCTTGTCTTGTCTTGTTTCTTGTCTTGTCTTGTTTCTTGTCTTGTTTCTTGTCTTGTTTCTTGTCTTGTCTTGTCTTGTTTCTTGTCTTGTTTCTTGTCTTGTTTCTTGTCTTGTTTCTTGTCTTGTTTCTTGTCTTGTTTCTTGTCTTGTTTCTTGTCTTGTCTTGTCTTGTCTTGTTTCTTGTCTTGTTTCTTGTCTTGTCTTCTTGTCTTGTCTTGTCTTGTTTCTTGTCTTGTCTTGTCTTGTCTTGTCTTGTCTTGTCTTTTTTCTCGTCTTGTTTCTTGTCTTGTTTCTTGTCTTGTTTCTTGTCTTTTCTTGTCTTGTTTTTAGTCTGTTTTCTTGTCTTGTTTCTTGTCTTGTTTTTCGTCTTGTTTCTTGTCTTGTTTCTTGTCTTGTTTCTTGTCTTGTCTTGTCTCGTGTCTTGTCTTGTTTTTTGTCTTGTTTCTTGTCTTCTTTCTGGTTTTTTTTGTCTTGTTTCTTGTCTTGTTTCTTGTCTTGTTTCTTGTCTTGTTTCTTGTCTTGTTTCTTGTCTTGTTTCTTGTCTTGTCTTGTCTTGTTTCTTGTCTTGTCTTGTCTTGTCTTGTTTCTTGTCTTGTTTCTCTTGTTTCTTGTCTTGTTTCTTGTCTTGCTTCTTCTCTTGTTTCTTGTCTTGTCTTGTCTCGTGTCTTGTCTTGTTTTTTGTCTTCTTTCTTGTCTTGTTTCTTGTCTTGTTTCTGGTTTTTTGTCTTTTTTCTTGTCTTGTTTCTTGTCTTGTTTCTTGTCTTGTTTCTTGTCTTGTTTCTTCTCTTGTTTCTTGTCTTGTTTCTTGTCTTGTTTCTTGTCTTGTCTTGTCTTGTTTCTTGTCTTGTTTCTTGTCTTGTTTCTTGTCTTGTTTCTTGTCTTGTTTCTTGTCTTGTTTCTTGTCTTTTCTTGTCTAGTTTTTTGTCTTGTTTCATGTCTTGTTTCTTGTCTTGTCTTGTCTCGTGTCTTGTCTTGTTTTTTGTCTTGTTTCTTGTCTTGTTTCTTGTCTTGTTTCTTGTCTTGTTTCTTGTTTTGTTTCTTGTCTTGTCTTGTCTTGTTTCTTGTCTTGTTTCTCGTCTTGTTTCTTGTCTTGTTTCTTGTCTTGTTTCTTGTCTTGTTTCTTGTTTTGTTTCTTGTCTTCTCTTGTCTTGTTTCTTGTCTTGTTTCTTGTCTTGTTTCTTGTCTTGTTTCTTGTCTTGTTTTTTGTCTTGTTTCTTGTCTTGTTTCTTGTCTTGTCTTGTCTCGTGTCTTGTCTTGTTTTTTGTCTTGTTTCTTGTCTTGTTTCTTGTCTTGTTTCTGGTTTTTTTGTCTTGTTTCTTGTCTTGTTTCTTGTCTCGTTTCTTGTCTTGTTTCTTGTCTTGTTTCTTGTCTTGTTTCTTGTCTTATTTCTTGTCTTGTTTCTTGTCTTGTTTCTTGTCTTGTTTCTTGTCTTTTTTCTTGTCTTGTTTTTTGTCTTGTTTCTTGTCTTGTTTCTTGTCTTGTTTCTTGTCTTGTTTCTTGTCTTGTTTCTTGTCTTGTTTCTTGTCTTGTTTCTTGTCTTGTTTCTTGTCTTGTTTCTTGTCTTGTTTCTTGTCTTGTTTCTTGTCTTGTTTCTTGTCTTGTGTCTTGTCCTGTCTTGTCTTGTTTCTCGTCTTGTTTCTTGTCTTGTTTCTTGTCTTGTTTCTTCTCTTGTTTCTTGTCTTGTTTCTTGTCTTGTTTCTTGTCTTTTTTTTTTGTCTTGTTTCTTGTCTTGTTTCTTGTCTTGTCTTGTCTCGTGTCTTGTCTTGTTTTTTGTCTTGTTTCTTGTCTTGTTTCTTGTCTTGTTTCTGGTTTTTTTGTCTTGTTTCTTGTCTTGTTTCTTGTCTTGTTTCTTGTCTTGTTTCTTGTCTTGTTTCCCTTCTTGTTTCTTGTCTTGTTTCTTGTCTTGTTTCTTGTCTTGTTTCTTGTCTTTTTTTTATGTCTTTTTTCTTGTCTTGTTTTTTGTCTTGTTTCTTGTCTTGTTTCTTGTCTTGTTTCTTGTCTTGTTTCTTGTCTTGTTTCTTGTCTTGTTTCTTGTCTTGTTTCTTGTCTTGTTTCTTGTCTTGTTTCTTGTCTTGTTTCTTGTCTTGTTTCTTGTCTTGTTTCTTGTCTTGTTTCTTGTCTTGTGTCTTGTCTTGTCTTGTCTTGTTTCTCGTCTTGTTTCTTGTCTTGTTTCTTGTCTTCTTTCTTGTCTTGTTTCTTGTCTTGTTTCTTGTCTTGTTTCTTGTCTTGTTTCTTGTCTTGTTTCTTGTCTTGTTTCTTGTCTTGTCTTGTCTTGTTTCTTGTCTTGTCTTGTCTTGTCTTGTTTCTTGTCTTGTTTCTTGTCTTTTTTCTTGTCTTGTTTCTTGTCTTGTCTTCTCTTGTTTCTTGTCTTGTTAATTGTCTTGTTTCTTGTCTTGTTTCTTGTGTTGCTTCTTGTCTTGTTTCTTGTCTTGTCTTGTGTTGTCTTGTTACTTGTCTTGTTTCTTGTCTTGTCTTCTCTTGTTTCTTTTCTTGTTTCTTGTCTTGTTTCTTGTCTTGTCTTGTCTTCTTTCTTGTCTTGTCTTGTGTTGTCTTGTTACTTGTCTTGTTTCTTGTCTTGTCTTCTCTTGTTTCTTGTCTTGTTAATTGTCTTGTTTCTTGTCTTGTTTCTTGTGTTGCTTCTTGTCTTGTTTCTTGTCTTGTCTTGTGTTGTCTTGTTACTTGTCTTGTTTCTTGTCTTGTCTTCTCTTGTTTCTTTTCTTGTTTCTTGTCTTGTTTCTTGTCTTGTCTTGTCTTCTTTCTTGTCTTGTTTCTTGTCTTGTTTCTTGTCTTGTTTCTGGTTTTTTTGTCTTGTTTCTTGTCTTGTTTCTTGTCTTGTTTCTTGTCTTGTTTCTTGTCTTGTTTCCCTTCTTGTTTCTTGTCTTGTTTCTTGTCTTGTTTCTTGTCTTGTTTCTTGTCTTTTTTTTATGTCTTTTTTCTTGTCTTGTTTTTTGTCTTGTTTCTTGTCTTGTTTCTTGTCTTGTTTCTTGTCTTGTTTCTTGTCTTGTTTCTTGTCTTGTTTCTTGTCTTGTTTCTTGTCTTGTTTCTTGTCTTGTTTCTTGTCTTGTTTCTTGTCTTGTTTCTTGTCTTGTTTCTTGTCTTGTTTCTTGTCTTGTGTCTTGTCTTGTCTTGTCTTGTTTCTCGTCTTGTTTCTTGTCTTGTTTCTTGTCTTCTTTCTTGTCTTGTTTCTTGTCTTGTTTCTTGTCTTGTTTCTTGTCTTGTTTCTTGTCTTGTTTCTTGTCTTGTTTCTTGTCTTGTCTTGTCTTGTTTCTTGTCTTGTCTTGTCTTGTCTTGTTTCTTGTCTTGTTTCTTGTCTTTTTTCTTGTCTTGTTTCTTGTCTTGTCTTCTCTTGTTTCTTGTCTTGTTAATTGTCTTGTTTCTTGTCTTGTTTCTTGTGTTGCTTCTTGTCTTGTTTCTTGTCTTGTCTTGTGTTGTCTTGTTACTTGTCTTGTTTCTTGTCTTGTCTTCTCTTGTTTCTTTTCTTGTTTCTTGTCTTGTTTCTTGTCTTGTCTTGTCTTCTTTCTTGTCTTGTTTCTTGTCTTGTTTCTTGTCTTGTTTCTTGTCTTGTCTTGTCTCGTGTCTTGTCTTGTTTTTTGTCTTCTTTCTTGTCTTGTTTCTTGTCTTGTTTCTGGTTTTTTGTCTTGTTTCTTGTCTTGTTTCTTGTCTTGTTTCTTGTCTTGTTTCTTGTCTTGTTTCTTGTCTTGTTTCTTGTCTTGTTTCTTGTCTTGTTTCTTGTTGTGTCTTCTCTCGTGTCTTGTCTTGTTTTTTGTCTTCTTTCTTGTCTTGTTTCTTGTCTTGTTTCTGGTTTTTTGTCTTGTTTCTTGTCTTGTTTCTTGTCTTGTTTCTTGTCTTGTTTCTTGTCTTGTTTCTTGTCTTGTTTCTTGTCTTGTTTCTTGTCTTGTTTTTTGTCTTGTTTCTTGTCTTGTTTCTTGTCTTGTTTCTTGTCTTGTTTCTTGTTTTGTTTCTTGTCTTGTCTTGTCTTGTTTCTTGTCTTGTTTCTCGTCTTGTTTCTTGTCTTGTTTCTTGTCTTGTTTCTTGTCTTGTTTCTTGTTTTGTTTCTTGCCTTGCCTTGTCTTGTTTCTTGTCTTGTTTCTTGTCTTGTTTCTTGTCTTGTTTCTTGTCTTTTTTTTTGTCTTGTTTCTTGTCTTGTTTCTTGTCTTGTCTTGTCTCGTGTCTTGTCTTGTTTTTTGTCTTGTTTCTTGTCTTGTTTCTTGTCTTGTTTGTGGTTTTTTTGTCTTGTTTCTTGTCTTGTTTCTTTTCTTGTTTCTTGTCTTGTTTCTTGTCTTGTTTCTTGTCTTGTTTCTTGTCTTGTTTCTTGTCTTGTTTCTTGTCTTGTTTCTTGTCTTGTTTCTTGTCTTTTTTCTTGTCTTTTTTCTTGTCTTGTTTTTTGTCTTGTTTTTTGTCTTGTTTCTTGTCTTGTTTCTTGTCTTGTTTCTTGTCTTGTTTCTTGTCTTGTTTCTTGTCTTGTTTCTTGTCTTGTTTCTTGCCTTTTTTCTTGTCTTGTGTCTTGTCTTGTCTTGTCTTGTTTCTCGTCTTGTTTCTTGTCTTGTTTCTTGTCTTTTTTCTTGTCTTGTTTCTTGTCTTGTTTCATGTCTTGTTTCTTGTCTTGTTTCTTGTCTTGTTTCTTGTCTTGTTTCTTGTCTTGTCTTGTCTTGTTTCTTGTCTTGTCTTGTCTTGTCTTGTTTCTTGTCTTGTTTCTTGTCTTTTTTCTTGTCTTGTTTCTTGTCTTGTCTTCTCTTGTTTCTTGTCTTGTTAATTGTCTTGTTTCTTGTCTTGTTTCTTGTGTTGCTTCTTGTCTTGTTTCTTGTCTTGTCTTGTGTTGTCTTGTTACTTGTCTTGTTTCTTGTCTTGTCTTCTCTTGTTTCTTTTCTTGTTTCTTGTCTTGTTTCTTGTCTTGTCTTGTCTTGTTTCTTGTCTTGTTTCTTGTCTTGTTTCTTGTCTTGTCTTGTCTCGTGTCTTGTCTTGTTTTTTGTCTTCTTTCTTGTCTTGTTTCTTGTCTTGTTTCTGGTTTTTTGTCTTGTTTCTTGTCTTGTTTCTTGTCTTGTTTCTTGTCTTGTTTCTTGTCTTGTTTCTTGTCTTGTTTCTTGTCTTGTTTCTTGTCTTGTTTCTTGTCTTGTCTTGTCTTGTTTCTTATCTTGTTTCTTGTCTTGTTTCTTGTCTTGTTTCTTGTCTTGTTTCTTGTTTTGTTTCTTGTCTTGTCTTCTCTTGTTTCTTGTCTTGTTTCTTGTCTTGTTTCTTGTCTTGTTTCTTGTCTTGTTTTTTGTCTTGTTTTTTGTCTTGTTTCTTGTCTTGTCTTGTCTCGTGTCTTGTCTTGTTTTTTGTCTTGTTTCTTGTCTTGTTTCTTGTCTTGTTTCTGGTTTTTTTGTCTTGTTTCTTGTCTTGTTTCTTGTCTTGTTTCTTGTCTTCTTTCTTGTCTTGTTTCTTGTCTTGTTTCTTGTCTTGTTTCTTGTCTTGTTTCTTGTCTTGTTTCTTGTCTTGTTTTTTGTCTTGTTTCTTGTCTTGTTTCTTGTCTTGTTTCTTGTCTTGTTTCTTGTCTTGTTTCTTGTCTTGTTTCTTGTCTTGTTTCTTGTCTTGTTTCTTGTCTTCTTTCTTGTCTTGTTTCTTGTCTTGTTTCTTGTCTTGTGTCTTGTCTTGTCTTGTTTCTCGTCTTGTTTCTTGTCTTGTTTCTTGTCTTGTTTCTTGTCTTGTTTCTTGTCTTGTCTTCTCTTGTTTCTTGTCTTGTTTCTTGTCTTGTTTCTTGTCTTGTCTTGTCTTGTCTTGTCTTGTTTCTTATCTTGTCCTTTTTCTTGTCTTGTTTCTTGTCTTGTTTTTTGTCTTGTCTTGTCTTGTTTCCTGTCTTGTCTTGTCTTGTTTTGTCTTGTTTCTCGTCTTGTTTCTTGTCTTGTTTCTTGTCTTGTTTCTTGTCTTGTTTCTTGTCTTGTTTCTTGTCTTGTCTTGTTTTGTTTCTTGTCTTGTCTTGTCTTGTTTCTTGTCTTGTCTTGTCTTGTCTTGTTTCTTGTTTTGTTTCTCTTCTTGTCTTCTCTTGTTTCTTGTCTTTTTTCTTGTCTTGTTTCTTGTCTTGTTTCTTGTCTTGCTTCTTGTCTCGTTTCTCGTCTTGTTTCTTGTCTTGTCTTGTCTTGTCTTGTTTCTTGTCTTGTTTCTTGTCTTGTTTCTTGTCATGTTTCTTGTCTTGTTTCTTGTCTTGTTTCTTGTCTTGTTTCTTGTCTTGTTTCTTGTCTTGTTTCTTGTCTTGTTTCTTGTCTTGTCTTGTTTTGTTTCTTGTCTTGTCTTGTCTTGTCTTGTTTCTTGTCTTGTTTCTTATCTTGTTTCTTGTCTTGTCTTCTCTTGTTTCTTGTCTTGTTTCTTGTCTTGTTTCTTGTCTTGTTTCTTGTCTAGTTTTTTGTCTTGTTTCATGTCTTGTTTCTTGTCTTGTCTTGTCTCGTGTCTTGTCTTGTTTTTTGTCTTGTTTCTTGTCTTGTTTCTTGTCTTGTTTCTTGTCTTGTTTCTTGTTTTGTTTCTTGTCTTGTCTTGTCTTGTTTCTTGTCTTGTTTCTCGTCTTGTTTCTTGTCTTGTTTCTTGTCTTGTTTCTTGTCTTGTTTCTTGTTTTGTTTCTTGTCTTCTCTTGTCTTGTTTCTTGTCTTGTTTCTTGTCTTGTTTCTTGTCTTGTTTCTTGTCTTGTTTTTTGTCTTGTTTCTTGTCTTGTTTCTTGTCTTGTCTTGTCTCGTGTCTTGTCTTGTTTTTTGTCTTGTTTCTTGTCTTGTTTCTTGTCTTGTTTCTGGTTTTTTTGTCTTGTTTCTTGTCTTGTTTCTTGTCTCGTTTCTTGTCTTGTTTCTTGTCTTGTTTCTTGTCTTGTTTCTTGTCTTATTTCTTGTCTTGTTTCTTGTCTTGTTTCTTGTTTTGTTTCTTGTCTTGTTTCTTGTCTTTTTTCTTGTCTTGTTTTTTGTCTTGTTTCTTGTCTTGTTTCTTGTCTTGTTTCTTGTCTTGTTTCTTGTCTTGTTTCTTGTCTTGTTTCTTGTCTTGTTTCTTGTCTTGTTTCTTGTCTTGTTTCTTGTCTTGTTTCTTGTCTTGTTTCTTGTCTTGTTTCTTGTCTTGTTTCTTGTCTTGTGTCTTGTCCTATCTTGTCTTGTTTCTCGTCTTGTTTCTTGTCTTGTTTCTTGTCTTGTTTCTTGTCTTGTTTCTTGTCTTGTTTCTTGTCTTGTTTCTTGTCTTTTTTTTTTGTCTTGTTTCTTGTCTTGTTTCTTGTCTTGTCTTGTCTCGTGTCTTGTCTTGTTTTTTGTCTTGTTTCTTGTCTTGTTTCTTGTCTTGTTTCTGGTTTTTTTGTCTTGTTTCTTGTCTTGTTTCTTGTCTTGTTTCTTGTCTTGTTTCTTGTCTTGTTTCCCTTCTTGTTTCTTGTCTTGTTTCTTGTCTTGTTTCTTGTCTTGTTTCTTGTCTTGTTTCTTGTCTTTTTTCTTGTCTTGTTTTTTGTCTTGTTTCTTGTCTTGTTTCTTGTCTTGTTTCTTGTGTTGTTTCTTGTCTTGTTTCTTGTCTTGTTTCTTGTCTTGTTTCTTGTCTTGTTTCTTGTCTTGTTTCTTGTCTTGTTTCTTGTCTTGTTTCTTGTCTTGTGTCTTGTCTTGTCTTGTCTTGTTTCTCGTCTTGTTTCTTGTCTTGTTTCTTGTCTTCTTTCTTGTCTTGTTTCTTGTCTTGTTTCTTGTCTTGTTTCTTGTCTTGTTTCTTGTCTTGTTTCTTGTCTTGTTTCTTGTCTTGTCTTGTCTTGTTTCTTGTCTTGTCTTGTCTTGTCTTGTTTCTTGTCTTGTTTCTTGTCTTTTTTCTTGTCTTGTTTCTTGTCTTGTCTTCTCTTGTTTCTTGTCTTGTTAATTGTCTTGTTTCTTGTCTTGTTTCTTGTGTTGCTTCTTGTCTTGTTTCTTGTCTTGTCTTGTGTTGTCTTGTTACTTGTCTTGTTTCTTGTCTTGTCTTCTCTTGTTTCTTTTCTTGTTTCTTGTCTTGTTTCTTGTCTTGTCTTGTCTTCTTTCTTGTCTTGTTTCTTGTCTTGTTTCTGGTTTTTTGTCTTGTTTCTTGTCTTGTTTCTTGTCTTGTTTCTTGTCTTGTTTCTTGTCTTGTTTCTTGTCTTGTTTCTTGTCTTGTTTCTTGTCTTGTCTTGTCTTGTTTCTTGTCTTGTTTCTTGTCTTGTTTCTTGTCTTGTTTCTTGTCTTGTTTCTTGTCTTGTTTCTTGTTTTGTTTCTTGTCTTGTCTTGTCTTGTTTATTGTCTTGTTTCTTGTCTTGTTTCTTGTCTTGTTTCTTGTCTTGTTTTTTGTCTTGTTTTTTGTCTTGTTTCTTGTCTTGTCTTGTCTCGTGTCTTGTCTTGTTTTTTGTCTTGTTTCTTGTCTTGTTTCTTGTCTTGTTTTTTGTCTTGTTTCTTGTCTTGTTTCTTGTCTTGTTTCTTGTCTTGTTTCTTGTCTTGTTTCTTGTCTTGTTTCTTGTCTTGTTTCTTGTCTTGTTTCTTGTCTTGTTTCTTGTCTTTTTTCTTGTCTTGTTTTTTGTCTTGTTTCTTGTCTTGTTTCTTGTCTTGTTTCTTGTCTTGTTTCTTGTCTTGTTTCTTGTCTTGTTTCTTGTCTTGTTTCTTGTCTTGTTTCTTGTCTTGTTTCTTGTCTTGTTTCTTGTCTTGTTTCTTGTCTTGTTTCTTGTCTTGTCTTGTCTTGTTTCTCGTCTTGTTTCTTGTCTTGTTTCTTGTCTTGTTTCTTGTCTTGTTTCTTGTCTTGTTTCTTGTCTTGTCTTCTCTTGTTTCTTGTCTTGTTTCTTGTCTTGTTTCTTGTCTTGTTTCTTGTCTTGTCTTGTCTTGTCTTGTCTTGTTTCTTATCTTGTCCTTTTTCTTGTCTTGTTTCTTGTCTTGTTTCTTGTCTTGTCTTGTCTTGTTTTTTGTCTTGTTTCTAGTCTTGTTTCTTGTCTTGTCTTGTCTTGTTTTTTGTCTTGTTTCTTGTCTTGTTTCGTGTCTTGTTTCTTGTCTTGTTTCTTGTCTTGTTTTTTGTCTTGTTTTTTGTCTTGTTTCTTGTCTTGTCTTGTCTCGTGTCTTGTCTTGTTTTTTGTCTTGTTTCTTGTCTTGTTTCTTGTCTTGTTTCTTGTCTTGTTTCTTGTCTTGTTTCTTGTCTTGTTTCTTGTCTTGTTTCTTGTCTTGTTTCTTGTCTTGTTTCTTGTCTTTTTTCTTGTCTTGTTTTTTGTCTTGTTTCTTGTCTTGTTTCTTGTCTTGTTTCTTGTCTTGTTTCTTGTCTTGTTTCTTGTCTTGTTTCTTGTCTTGTTTCTTGTCTTGTTTCTTGTCTTGTTTCTTGTCTTGTTTCTTGTCTTGTTTCTTGTCTTGTTTCTTGTCTTGTCTTGTCTTGTTTCTCGTCTTGTTTCTTGTCTTGTTTCTTGTCTTGTTTCTTGTCTTGTTTCTTGTCTTGTTTCTTGTCTTGTCTTCTCTTGTTTCTTGTCTTGTTTCTTGTCTTGTTTCTTGTCTTGTTTCTTGTCTTGTCTTGTCTTGTCTTGTCTTGTTTCTTATCTTGTCCTTTTTCTTGTCTTGTTTCTTGTCTTGTTTCTTGTCTTGTCTTGTCTTGTTTCTTGTCTTGTCTTGTCTTGTCTTGTCTTGTTTCTCGTCTTGTTTCTTGTCTTGTTTCTTGTCTTGTTTCTTGTCTTGTTTCTTGTCTTGTTTCTTGTCTTGTTTCTTGTCTTGTTTCTTGTCTTGTTTCTTGTCTTGTCTTGTCTTGTTTCTTGTCTTGTTTCTTGTCTTGTTTCTTGTCTTGTTTTTTGTCTTCTTTTTTGTCTTGTTTCTTGTCTTGTTTCTTGTCTTGTTTCTTGTCTTGTCTTGTCTCGTGTCTTGTCTTGTTTTTTGTCTTGTTTCTTGTCTTGTTTCTTGTCTTGTTTCTGTTTTTTTTGTCTTGTTTCTTGTCTTGTTTCTTGTCTTGTTTCTTGTTTTGTTTCTTGTTTTGTTTCTTGTCTTGTCTTCTCTTGTTTCTTGTCGTTTTTCTTGTCTTGTTTCTTGTCTTGTTTCTTGTCTTGTTTCTTGTCTCGTTTCTCGTCTTGTTTCTTGTCGTGTCTTGTCTTGTTTCTTGTCTTGTTTCTTGTCTTGTCTTCTCTTGTTTCTTGTCTTGTTTCTTGTCTTGTTTCTTGTCTTGTCTTGTCTTGTTTCTTGTCTTGTTTCTTGTCTTGTTTCTTGTCTTGTTTCTTGTCTTGTTTCTGGTTTTTTTGTCTTGTTTCTTGTCTTGTTTCTTGTCTTGTTTCTTGTCTTGTCTTGTCTTGTCTTGTCTTGTTTCTCGTCTTCTTTCGTGTCTTGTTTCTTGTCTTGTTTCTTGTCATGTTTCTTTTCTTGTTTCTTGTCTTGTTTCTTGTCTTGTCTTGTCTTGTTTCTTGTCTTGTTTCTTGTCTTGTTTCTTGTCTTGTTTCTTGTCTTGTTTTTTGTCTTGTTTCTTGTCTTGTTTCTTTTCTTGTTTCCTGTCTTGTCTTGTCTCGTGTCTTGTCTTGTTTTTTGTCTTGTTTTTTGTCTTGTTTCTTGTCTTGTTTCTTGTCTTGTTTCTTGTCTTGTTTCTTGTCTTGTATTGTCTTGTCTTGTTTCTTGTCTTGTCCTTTTTCTTGTCTCGTGTCTTGTCTTGTTTTTTGTCTTGTTTTTTGTCTTGTTTCTTGTCTTGTCTTGTCTTGTTTCTTCTCTTGTCTTGTCTTGTCTTGTCTTGTCTTGTCTTGTTTCTCGTCTTGTTTCTTGTCTTGTTTCTTGTCTTGTTTCTTGTCTTGTTTCTTGTCTTGTTTCTTGTTTTGTCTTGTCTTGTTTCTTGTCTTGTTTCTTGTCTTGTTTCTTGTCTTGTTTCTTGTCTTGTTTTTTGTTTTGTTTCTTGTCTTGTTTCTTGTCTTGTTTCTTGTCTTGTGTTGTCTCGTGTCTTGTCTTGTTTTTTGTCTTGTTTCTTGTCTTGTTTCTTGTCTTGTTTCTTGTCTTGTCTTCTCTTTTTTCTTCTCTTGTTTCTTGTCTTGTTTCTTGTCTTGTCTTGTCTTGTTTCTTGTCTTGTCTTGTTTCTTGTCTTGTTTCTTGTCTTGTCTTGTCTTGTTTCTTGTCTTGTCTTGTTTCTTGTCTTGTTTCTTGTCTTGTTTCTTGTCTTGTTTCTTGTCTTGTCTTGTTTCTTGTTTTTTCTTGTCTTGTACTGTCTTGTCTTGTTTCTTGTCTTGTCCTTTTTCTTAATTTGTTTCTCTTCTTGTTTCTTGTCTTGTTTCTTGTCTTGTTTCTTGTCTTGTCTTGTCTTGTTTCTTGTCTTGTCTTGTCTTGTCTTGTCTTGTCTTGTCTTGTTTCTCGTCTTGTTTCTTGTCTTGTTTCTTGTCTTGTTTCTTGTCTTGTTTCTTGTCTTGTTTCTTGTCTTGTCTTGTCTTGTTTCTTGTCTTGTTTCTTGTCTTGTTTCTTGTCTTGTTTCTTGTCTTGTTTTTTGTTTTGTTTCTTGTCTTGTTTCTTGTCTTGTTTCTTGTCTTGTCTTGTCTCGTGTCTTGTCTTGTTTTTTGTCTTTTTTCTTGTCTTGTTTCTTGTCTTGTTTCTTGTCTTGTCTTCTCTTTTTTCTTCTCTTGTTTCTTGTCTTGTTTCTTGTCTTGTCTTGTCTTGTTTCTTGTCTTGTCTTGTTTCTTGTCAAGTTTCTTGTCTTGTTTCTTGTCTTGTTTCTTGTCTTGTCTTGTCTTGTTTCTTGTCTTGTTTCTTGTCTTGTTTCTTGTCTTGTTTCTTGTCTTGTTTCTTGTCTTGTTTCTTGTCTTGTCTTGTCTTGTTTCTTGTCTTGTCTTGTTTCTTGTCTTGTTTCTTGTCTTGTTTCTTGTCTTGTCTTGTCTTGTTTCTTGTCTTGTTTCTTGTCTTGTTTCTTGTCTTGTTTCTTGTTTTGTTTCTTGTCTTGTTTCTTGTCTTGTCTTGTCTTGTCTTGTTTCTTGTCTTGTTTCTTGTCTTGTCTTCTTGTCTTGTCTTGTCTTGTTTCTTGTCTTGTCTTGTCTTGTCTTGTCTTGTCTTGTCTTGTCTTTTTTCTCGTCTTGTTTCTTGTCTTGTTTCTTGTCTTGTTTCTTGTCTTTTCTTGTCTTGTTTTTAGTCTGTTTTCTTGTCTTGTTTCTTGTCTTGTTTTTCGTCTTGTTTCTTGTCTTGTTTCTTGTCTTGTTTCTTGTCTTGTCTTGTCTCGTGTCTTGTCTTGTTTTTTGTCTTGTTTCTTGTCTTCTTTCTGGTTTTTTTTGTCTTGTTTCTTGTCTTGTTTCTTGTCTTGTTTCTTGTCTTGTTTCTTGTCTTGTCTTGTCTTGTTTCTTGTCTTGTCTTGTCTTGTCTTGTTTCTTGTCTTGTTTCTCTTGTTTCTTGTCTTGTTTCTTGTCTTGCTTCTTCTCTTGTTTCTTGTCTTGTCTTGTCTCGTGTCTTGTCTTGTTTTTTGTCTTCTTTCCTGTCTTGTTTCTTGTCTTGTTTCTGGTTTTTTGTCTTTTTTCTTGTCTTGTTTCTTGTCTTGTTTCTTGTCTTGTTTCTTGTCTTGTTTCTTCTCTTGTTTCTTGTCTTGTTTCTTGTCTTGTTTCTTGTCTTGTCTTGTCTTGTTTCTTGTCTTGTTTCTTGTCTTGTTTCTTGTCTTGTTTCTTGTCTTGTTTCTTGTCTTGTTTCTTGTCTTTTCTTGTCTAGTTTTTTGTCTTGTTTCATGTCTTGTTTCTTGTCTTGTCTTGTCTCGTGTCTTGTCTTGTTTTTTGTCTTGTTTCTTGTCTTGTTTCTTGTCTTGTTTCTTGTCTTGTTTCTTGTTTTGTTTCTTGTCTTGTCTTGTCTTGTTTCTTGTCTTGTTTCTCGTCTTGTTTCTTGTCTTGTTTCTTGTCTTGTTTCTTGTCTTGTTTCTTGTTTTGTTTCTTGTCTTCTCTTGTCTTGTTTCTTGTCTTGTTTCTTGTCTTGTTTCTTGTCTTGTTTCTCTTCTTGTTTTTTGTCTTGTTTCTTGTCTTGTTTCTTGTCTTGTCTTGTCTCGTGTCTTGTCTTGTTTTTTGTCTTGTTTCTTGTCTTGTTTCTTGTCTTGTTTCTGGTTTTTTTGTCTTGTTTCTTGTCTTGTTTCTTGTCTCGTTTCTTGTCTTGTTTCTTGTCTTGTTTCTTGTCTTGTTTCTTGTCTTATTTCTTGTCTTGTTTCTTGTCTTGTTTCTTGTCTTGTTTCTTGTCTTTTTTCTTGTCTTGTTTTTTGTCTTGTTTCTTGTCTTGTTTCTTGTCTTGTTTCTTGTCTTGTTTCTTGTCTTGTTTCTTGTCTTGTTTCTTGTCTTGTTTCTTGTCTTGTTTCTTGTCTTGTTTCTTGTCTTGTTTCTTGTCTTGTTTCTTGTCTTGTTTCTTGTCTTGTGTCTTGTCCTGTCTTGTCTTGTTTCTCGTCTTGTTTCTTGTCTTGTTTCTTGTCTTGTTTCTTCTCTTGTTTCTTGTCTTGTTTCTTGTCTTGTTTCTTGTCTTTTTTTTTTGTCTTGTTTCTTGTCTTGTTTCTTGTCTTGTCTTGTCTCGTGTCTTGTCTTGTTTTTTGTCTTGTTTCTTGTCTTGTTTCTTGTCTTGTTTCTGGTTTTTTTGTCTTGTTTCTTGTCTTGTTTCTTGTCTTGTTTCTTGTCTTGTTTCTTGTCTTGTTTCCCTTCTTGTTTCTTGTCTTGTTTCTTGTCTTGTTTCTTGTCTTGTTTCTTGTCTTGTTTCTTGTCTTTTTTCTTGTCTTGTTTTTTGTCTTGTTTCTTGTCTTGTTTCTTGTCTTGTTTCTTGTCTTGTTTCTTGTCTTGTTTCTTGTCTTGTTTCTTGTCTTGTTTCTTGTCTTCTTTCTTGTCTTGTTTCTTGTCTTGTTTCTTGTCTTGTTTCTTGTCTTGTTTCTTGTCTTGTTTCTTGTCTTGTGTCTTGTCTTGTCTTGTCTTGTTTCTCGTCTTGTTTCTTGTCTTGTTTCTTGTCTTCTTTCTTGTCTTGTTTCTTGTCTTGTTTCTTGTCTTGTTTCTTGTCTTGTTTCTTGTCTTGTTTCTTGTCTTGTTTCTTGTCTTGTCTTGTCTTGTTTCTTGTCTTGTCTTGTCTTGTCTTGTTTCTTGTCTTGTTTCTTGTCTTTTTTCTTGTCTTGTTTCTTGTCTTGTCTTCTCTTGTTTCTTGTCTTGTTAATTGTCTTGTTTCTTGTCTTGTTTCTTGTGTTGCTTCTTGTCTTGTTTCTTGTCTTGTCTTGTGTTGTCTTGTTACTTGTCTTGTTTCTTGTCTTGTCTTCTCTTGTTTCTTTTCTTGTTTCTTGTCTTGTTTCTTGTCTTGTCTTGTCTTGTTTCTTGTCTTGTTTCTTGTCTTGTTTCTTGTCTTGTTTCTTGTCTTGTCTTGTCTCGTGTCTTGTCTTGTTTTTTGTCTTCTTTCTTGTCTTGTTTCTTGTCTTGTTTCTGGTTTTTTGTCTTGTTTCTTGTCTTGTTTCTTGTCTTGTTTCTTGTCTTGTTTCTTGTCTTGTTTCTTGTCTTGTTTCTTGTCTTGTTTCTTGTCTTGTTTCTTGTCTTGTCTTGTCTTGTTTCTTGTCTTGTTTCTTGTCTTGTTTCTTGTCTTGTTTCTTGTCTTGTTTCTTGTCTTGTTTCTTGTTTTGTTTCTTGTCTTGTCTTGTCTTGTTTATTGTCTTGTTTCTTGTCTTGTTTCTTGTCTTGTTTCTTGTCTTGTTTTTTGTCTTGTTTTTTGTCTTGTTTCTTGTCTTGTCTTGTCTCGTGTCTTGTCTTGTTTTTTGTCTTGTTTCTTGTCTTGTTTCTTGTCTTGTTTTTTGTCTTGTTTCTTGTCTTGTTTCTTGTCTTGTTTCTTGTCTTGTTTCTTGTCTTGTTTCTTGTCTTGTTTCTTGTCTTGTTTCTTGTCTTGTTTCTTGTCTTGTTTCTTGTCTTGTTTCTTGTCTTTTTTCTTGTCTTGTTTTTTGTCTTGTTTCTTGTCTTGTTTCTTGTCTTGTTTCTTGTCTTGTTTCTTGTCTTGTTTCTTGTCTTGTTTCTTGTCTTGTTTCTTGTCTTGTTTCTTGTCTTGTTTCTTGTCTTGTTTCTTGTCTTGTTTCTTGTCTTGTCTTGTCTTGTTTCTCGTCTTGTTTCTTTTCTTGTTTCTTGTCTTGTTTCTTGTCTTGTTTCTTGTCTTGTTTCTTGTCTTGTCTTCTCTTGTTTCTTGTCTTGTTTCTTGTCTTGTTTCTTGTCTTGTTTCTTGTCTTGTCTTGTCTTGTCTTGTCTTGTTTCTTATCTTGTCCTTTTTCTTGTCTTGTTTCTTGTCTTGTTTCTTGTCTTGTCTTGTCTTGTTTCTTGTCTTGTCTTGTCTTGTCTTGTCTTGTTTCTCGTCTTGTTTCTTGTCTTGTTTCTTGTCTTGTTTCTTGTCTTGTTTCTTGTCTTGTTTCTTGTCTTGTTTCTTGTCTTGTTTCTTGTCTTGTTTCTTGTCTTGTCTTGTCTTGTTTCTTGTCTTGTTTCTTGTCTTGTTTCTTGTCTTGTTTTTTGTCTTCTTTTTTGTCTTGTTTCTTGTCTTGTTTCTTGTGTTGTTTCTTGTCTTGTCTTGTCTCGTGTCTTGTCTTGTTTTTTGTCTTGTTTCTTGTCTTGTTTCTTGTCTTGTTTCTGTTTTTTTTGTCTTGTTTCTTGTCTTGTTTCTTGTCTTGTTTCTTGTTTTGTTTCTTGTTTTGATTCTTGTCTTGTCTTCTCTTGTTTCTTGTCGTTTTTCTTGTCTTGTTTCTTGTCTTGTTTCTTGTCTTGTTTCTTGTCTCGTTTCTCGTCTTGTTACTTGTCGTGTCTTGTCTTGTTTCTTGTCTTGTTTCTTGTCTTGTCTTCTCTTGTTTCTTGTCTTGTTTCTTGTCTTGTTTCTTGTCTTGTCTTGTCTTGTTTCTTGTCTTGTTTCTTGTCTTGTTTCTTGTCTTGTTTCTGGTTTTTTTGTCTTGTTTCTTGTCTTGTTTCTTGTCTTGTTTCTTGTCTTGTTTCTTGTCTTGTTTCTTGTCTTGTTTCTTGTCTTTTTTCTTGTCTTGTTTTTTGTCTTGTTTCTTGTCTTGTTTCTTGTCTTGTTTCTGGTTTTTTTGTCTTGTTTCTTGTCTTGTTTCTTGTCTTGTTTCTTGTCTTGTTTCTTGTCTTGTTTCTTGTCTTGTTTCTTGTCTTGTTTCTTGTCTTGTGTCTTGTCTTGTCTTGTCTTGTCTTGTCTTGTTTCTCGTCTTGTTTCTTGTCTTGTTTCTTGTCTTGTTTCTGGTTTTTTTGTCTTGTTTCTTGTCTTGTTTCTTGTCTTGTTTCTTGTCTTGTTTCTTGTCTTGTTTCTTGTCTTGTTTCTTGTCTTGTTTCTTGTCTTGTCTTGTCTTGTTTCTTGTCTTGTCTTGTCTTGTCTTGTTTCTTGTCTTGTTTCTTGTCTTGTTTGTTGTCTTGTTTCTTGTCTTGTCTTGTCTTGTCTTGTTTCTTGTCTTGTCCTTTTTCTTGTCTTGTTTCTTGTCTTGTTTCTTGTCTTGTTTCTTGTCTTGTTTCTTGTCTTGTCTTGTCTTGTTTCTTGTCTTGTCTTGTCTTGTCTTGTCTTGTCTTGTTTCTCGTCTTGTTTCTTGTCTTGTTTCTTGTCTTGTTTCTTGTCCTGTTTCTTGTCTTGTTTCTTGTCTTGTCTTGTCTTGTTTCTTGTCTTGTTTCTTGTCTTGTTTCTTGTCTTGTTTCTTGTCTTGTTTCTTGTCTGGTTTCTTGTCTTGTTTCTTGTCTTGTCTTTTCTTGTGTCTTGTCTTGTTTTTTGTCTTGTTTCTTGTCTTGTTTCTGGTTTTTTTGTCTTGTTTCTTGTCTTGTTTCTTGTCTTGTTTCTTGTCTTGTTTCTTGTCTTGTTTCTGTTTTTTTTGTCTTGTTTCTTGTCTTGTTTCTTGTCTTGTTTCTTGTCTTGTTTCTTGTCTTGTTTCTTGTCTTGTTTCTTGTCTTGTTTCTTGTCTTGTTTCTTGTCTTGTTTCTTGTCTTTTTTCTTGTCTTGTTTTTTGTCTTGTTTCTTGTCTTGTTTCTTGTCTTGTTTCTTGTTTTGTTTCTTGTCTTGTTTCTTGTCTTGTTTCTTGTCTTGTTTCTTGTCTTGTTTCTTGTCTTGTTTCTTGTCATGTTTCTTGTCTTGTTTCTTGTCTTGTTTCTTGTCTTGTGTCTTGTCTTGTCTTGTCCTGTTTCTCGTCTTCTTTCTTGTCTTGTTTCTTGTCTTGTTTCTTGTCTTGTTTCTTGTCTTGTTTCTTGTCTTGTTTCTTGTCTTGTTTCTTGTCTTGTTTCTTGTCTTGTTTCTTGTCTTGTCTTGTCTTGTTTCTTGTCTTGTCTTGTCTTGTCTTGTTTCTTGTCTTGTTTCTTGTCTTTTTTCTTGTCTTGTTTCTTGTCTTGTCTTCTCTTGTTTCTTGTCTTGTTAATTGTCTTGTTTCTTGTCTTGTTTCTTGTGTTGCTTCTTGTCTTGTTTCTTGTCTTGTCTTGTGTTGTGTTGTTACTTGTCTTGTTTCTTGTCTTGTCTTCTCTTGTTTCTTTTCTTGTTTCTTGTCTTGTTTCTTGTCTTGTCTTGTCTTGTTTCTTGTCTTGTTTCTTGTCTTGTTTCTTGTCTTGTTTCTTGTCTTGTCTTGTCTCGTGTCTTGTCTTGTTTTTTGTCTTCTTTCTTGTCTTGTTTCTTGTCTTGTTTCTGGTTTTTTGTCTTGTTTCTTGTCTTGTTTCTTGTCTTGTTTCTTGTCTTGTTTCTTGTCTTGTTTCTTGTCTTGTTTCTTGTCTTGTTTCTTGTCTTGTTTCTTGTCTTGTCTTGTCTTGTTTCTTGTCTTGTTTTGTCTTGTCTTGTTTCTTGTCTTGTTTCTTGTCTTGTCTTCTCTTGTTTCTTGTCTTGTTAATTGTCTTGTTTCTTGTCTATTTTCTTGTCTTGTTTCTTGTCTTGTTTCTTGTCTTGTCTTGTCTTGTCTTGTTACTTGTCTTGTTTCTTGTCTTGTCTTCTCTTGTTTCTTTTCTTGTTTCTTGTCTTGTTTCTTGTCTTGTCTTGTCTTGTTTCTTGTCTTGTTTCTTGTCTTGTTTCTTGTCTTGTTTCTTGTCTTGTCTTGTCTCGTGTCTTGTCTTGTTTTTTGTCTTCTTTCTTGTCTTGTTTCTTGTCTTGTTTCTGGTTTTTTGTCTTGTTTCTTGTCTTGTTTCTTGTCTTGTTTCTTGTCTTGTTTCTTGTCTTGTTTCTTGTCTTGTTTCTTGTCTTGTTTTTTGTCTTGTTTCTTGTCTTGTTTCTTGTCTTGTTTCTTGTCTTGTTTCTTGTTTTGTTTCTTGTCTTGTCTTGTCTTGTTTCTTGTCTTGTTTCTCGTCTTGTTTCTTGTCTTGTTTCTTGTCTTGTTTCTTGTCTTGTTTCTTGTTTTGTTTCTTGCCTTGTCTTGTCTTGTTTCTTGTCTTGTTTCTTGTCTTGTTTCTTGTCTTGTTTCTTGTCTTTTTTTTTTGTCTTGTTTCTTGTCTTGTTTCTTGTCTTGTCTTGTCTCGTGTCTTGTCTTGTTTTTTGTCTTGTTTCTTGTCTTGTTTCTTGTCTTGTTTCTGGTTTTTTTGTCTTGTTTCTTGTCTTGTTTCTTTTCTTGTTTCTTGTCTTGTTTCTTGTCTTGTTTCTTGTCTTGTTTCTTGTCTTGTTTCTTGTCTTGTTTCTTGTCTTGTTTCTTGTCTTGTTTCTTCTCTTTTTTCTTGTCTTTTTTCTTGTCTTGTTTTTTGTCTTGTTTCTTGTCTTGTTTCTTGTCTTGTTTCTTGTCTTGTTTCTTGTCTTGTTTCTTGTCTTGTTTCTTGTTTTTTGTCTTGTTTCTTGTCTTGTTTCTTGTCTTGTTTCTTGTCTTGTTTCTTGTCTTGTTTCTTGTCTTGTTTCTTGTCTTGTTTCTTGTCTTGTTTTTTGTCTTGTTTCTTGTCTTGTTTCTTGTCTTGTTTCTTGTCTTGTTTCTTGTTTTGTTTCTTGTCTTGTCTTGTCTTGTTACTTGTCTTGTTTCTCGTCTTGTTTCTTGTCTTGTTTCTTGTCTTGTTTCTTGTCTTGTTTCTTGTTTTGTTTCTTGCCTTGTCTTGTCTTGTTTCTTGTCTTGTTTCTTGTCTTGTTTCTTGTCTTGTTTCTTGTCTTTTTTTTTGTCTTGTTTCTTGTCTTGTTTCTTGTCTTGTCTTGTCTCGTGTCTTGTCTTGTTTTTTGTCTTGTTTCTTGTCTTGTTTCTTGTCTTGTTTCTGGTTTTTTTGTCTTGTTTCTTGTCTTGTTTCTTTTCTTGTTTCTTGTCTTGTTTCTTGTCTTGTTTCTTGTCTTGTTTCTTGTCTTGTTTCTTGTCTTGTTTCTTGTCTTGTTTCTTGTCTTGTTTCTTCTCTTTTTTCTTGTCTTTTTTCTTGTCTTGTTTTTTGTCTTGTTTCTTGTCTTGTTTCTTGTCTTGTTTCTTGTCTTGTTTCTTGTCTTGTTTCTTGTCTTGTTTCTTGTTGTGTTTCTTGTCTTGTTTCTTGTCTTGTTTCTTGTCTTGTTTCTTGTCTTGTGTCTTGTCTTTTCTTGTCTTGTTTCTCGTCTTGTTTCTTGTCTTGTTTCTTGTCTTGTTTCTTGTCTTGTTTCTTGTCTTGTTTCATGTCTTGTTTCTTGTCTTGTTTCTTGTCTTGTTTCTTGTCTCTTTTCTTGTCTTGTCTTGTCTTGTTTCTTGTCTTGTCTTGTCTTGTCTTGTTTCTTGTCTTGTTTCTTGTCCTTTTTCTTGTCTTGTTTCTTGTCTTGTCTTCTCTTGTTTCTTGTCTTGTTAATTGTCTTGTTTCTTGTCTTGTTTCTTGTGTTGCTTCTTGTCTTGTTTCTTGTCTTGTCTTGTGTTGTCTTGTTACTTGTCTTGTTTCTTGTCTTGTCTTCTCTTGTTTCTTTTCTTGTTTCTTGTCTTGTTTCTTGTCTTGTCTTGTCTCGTGTCTTGTCTTGTTTTTTGTCTTGTTAATTGTCTTGTTTCTTGTCTTGTTTCTTGTGTTGCTTCTTGTCTTGTTTCTTGTCTTGTCTTGTGTTGTCTTGTTACTTGTCTTGTTTCTTGTCTTGTCTTCTCTTGTTTCTTTTCTTGTTTCTTGTCTTGTTTCTTGTCTTGTCTTGTCTCGTGTCTTGTCTTGTTTTTTGTCTTGTTTCTTGTCTTGTTTCTTGTCTTGTTTCTGGTTTTTTTGTCTTGTTTCTTGTCTTGTTTCTTGTCTTGTTTCTTGTCTTGTTTCTTGTCTTGTTTCTTGTCTTGTTTCTTGTCTTGTCTTGTCTTGTTTCTTGTCTTGTCTTGTCTTGTCTTGTTTCTTGTCTTGTTTCTTGTCTTGTTTCTTGTCTTGTTTCTTGTCTTGTTTCTTGTCTTGTTTCTTGTCTTGTTTCTTGTCTTGTCTTGTCTTGTTTCTTGTCTTGTCTTGTCTTGTCTTGTTTCTTGTTTTGTTTCTTGTCTTGTCTTCTCTTGTTTCTTGTCTTTTTTCTTGTCTTGTTTCTTGTCTTGTTTCTTGTCTTGTTTCTTGTCTCGTTTCTCGTCTTGTTTCTTGTCTTGTCTTGTCTTGTCTTGTTCCTTGTCTTGTTTCTTGTCTTGTTTCTTGTCATGTTTCTTGTCTTGTTTCTTGTCTTGTTTCTTGTCTTGTTTCTTGTCTTGTTTCTTGTCTTGTTTCTTGTCTTGTTTCTTGTCTTGTCTTGTTTTGTTTCTTGTCTTGTCTTGTCTTGTCTTGTTTCTTGTCTTGTTTCTTATCTTGTTTCTTGTCTTGTCTTCTCTTGTTTCTTGTCTTGTTTCTTGTCTTGTTTCTTGTCTTGTTTCTTGTCTTGTTTTTTGTCTTGTTTTTTGTCTTGTTTCTTGTCTTGTCTTGTCTTGTTTCTTGTCTTGTTTCTTGTCTTGTTTCTTGTCTTGTTTCTTGTCTTGTTTCTTGTCTTGTCTTGTCTCGTGTCTTGTCTTGTTTTTTGTCTTCTTTCTTGTCTTGTTTCTTGTCTTGTTTTTTGTCTTGTTTCTTGTCTTGTTTCTTGTCTTGTTTCTTGTCATGTTTCTTGTCTTGTTTCTTGTCTTGTTTCTTGTCTTGTTTCTTGTCTTGTTTCTTGTCTTGTTTCTTGTCTTGTTTCTTGTCTTGTTTCTTGTCTTGTCTTGTTTTGTTTCTTGTCTTGTCTTGTCTTGTCTTGTTTCTTGTCTTGTTTCTTATCTTGTTTCTTGTCTTGTCTTCTCTTGTTTCTTGTCTTGTTTCTTGTCTTGTTTCTTGTCTTGTTTCTTGTCTTGTTTTTTGTCTTGTTTTTTGTCTTGTTTCTTGTCTTGTCTTGTCTTGTTTCTTGTCTTGTTTCTTGTCTTGTTTCTTGTCTTGTTTCTTGTCTTGTTTCTTGTCTTGTCTTGTCTCGTGTCTTGTCTTGTTTTTTGTCTTCTTTCTTGTCTTGTTTCTTGTCTTGTTTCTTGTCTTGTTTCTTGTCTTGTTTTTTGTCTTGTTTCTTGTCTTGTTTCTTGTCTTGTTTCTTGTCTTGTTTCTTGTTTTGTTTCTTGTCTTGTCTTGTCTTGTTTCTTGTCTTGTTTCTCGTCTTGTTTCTTGTCTTGTTTCTTGTCTTGTTTCTTGTCTTGTTTCTTGTTTTGTTTCTTGCCTTGTCTTGTCTTGTTTCTTGTCTTGTTTTTTGTCTTGTTTCTTGTCTTGTTTCTTGTCTTTTTTTTGTCTTGTTTCTTGTCTTGTTTCTTGTCTTGTCTTGTCTCGTGTCTTGTCTTGTTTTTTGTCTTGTTTCTTGTCTTGTTTCTTGTCTTGTTTCTGGTTTTTTTGTCTTGTTTCTTGTCTTGTTTCTTTTCTTGTTTCTTGTCTTGTTTCTTGTCTTGTTTCTTGTCTTGTTTCTTGTCTTGTTTCTTGTCTTGTTTCTTGTCTTGTTTCTTGTCTTGTTTCTTCTCTTTTTTCTTGTCTTTTTTCTTGTCTTGTTTTTTGTCTTGTTTCTTGTCTTGTTTCTTGTCTTGTTTCTTGTCTTGTTTCTTGTCTTGTTTCTTGTCTTGTTTCTTGTTGTGTTTCTTGTCTTGTTTCTTGTCTTGTTTCTTGTCTTGTTTCTTGTCTTGTGTCTTGTCTTTTCTTGTCTTGTTTCTCGTCTTGTTTCTTGTCTTGTTTCTTGTCTTGTTTCTTGTCTTGTTTCTTGTCTTGTTTCATGTCTTGTTTCTTGTCTTGTTTCTTGTCTTGTTTCTTGTCTCTTTTCTTGTCTTGTCTTGTCTTGTTTCTTGTCTTGTCTTGTCTTGTCTTGTTTCTTGTCTTGTTTCTTGTCTTTTTTCTTGTCTTGTTTCTTGTCTTGTCTTCTCTTGTTTCTTGTCTTGTTAATTGTCTTGTTTCTTGTCTTGTTTCTTGTGTTGCTTCTTGTCTTGTTTCTTGTCTTGTCTTGTGTTGTCTTGTTACTTGTCTTGTTTCTTGTCTTGTCTTCTCTTGTTTCTTTTCTTGTTTCTTGTCTTGTTTCTTGTCTTGTCTTGTCTCGTGTCTTGTCTTGTTTTTTGTCTTGTTAATTGTCTTGTTTCTTGTCTTGTTTCTTGTGTTGCTTCTTGTCTTGTTTCTTGTCTTGTCTTGTGTTGTCTTGTTACTTGTCTTGTTTCTTGTCTTGTCTTCTCTTGTTTCTTTTCTTGTTTCTTGTCTTGTTTCTTGTCTTGTCTTGTCTCGTGTCTTGTCTTGTTTTTTGTCTTGTTTCTTGTCTTGTTTCTTGTCTTGTTTCTGGTTTTTTTGTCTTGTTTCTTGTCTTGTTTCTTGTCTTGTTTCTTGTCTTGTTTCTTGTCTTGTTTCTTGTCTTGTTTCTTGTCTTGTCTTGTCTTGTTTCTTGTCTTGTCTTGTCTTGTCTTGTTTCTTGTCTTGTTTCTTGTCTTGTTTCTTGTCTTGTTTCTTGTCTTGTTTCTTGTCTTGTTTCTTGTCTTGTTTCTTGTCTTGTCTTGTCTTGTTTCTTGTCTTGTCTTGTCTTGTCTTGTTTCTTGTTTTGTTTCTTGTCTTGTCTTCTCTTGTTTCTTGTCTTTTTTCTTGTCTTGTTTCTTGTCTTGTTTCTTGTCTTGTTTCTTGTCTCGTTTCTCGTCTTGTTTCTTGTCTTGTCTTGTCTTGTCTTGTTCCTTGTCTTGTTTCTTGTCTTGTTTCTTGTCATGTTTCTTGTCTTGTTTCTTGTCTTGTTTCTTGTCTTGTTTCTTGTCTTGTTTCTTGTCTTGTTTCTTGTCTTGTTTCTTGTCTTGTCTTGTTTTGTTTCTTGTCTTGTCTTGTCTTGTCTTGTTTCTTGTCTTGTTTCTTATCTTGTTTCTTGTCTTGTCTTCTCTTGTTTCTTGTCTTGTTTCTTGTCTTGTTTCTTGTCTTGTTTCTTGTCTTGTTTTTTGTCTTGTTTTTTGTCTTGTTTCTTGTCTTGTCTTGTCTTGTTTCTTGTCTTGTTTCTTGTCTTGTTTCTTGTCTTGTTTCTTGTCTTGTTTCTTGTCTTGTCTTGTCTCGTGTCTTGTCTTGTTTTTTGTCTTCTTTCTTGTCTTGTTTCTTGTCTTGTTTTTTGTCTTGTTTCTTGTCTTGTTTCTTGTCTTGTTTCTTGTCATGTTTCTTGTCTTGTTTCTTGTCTTGTTTCTTGTCTTGTTTCTTGTCTTGTTTCTTGTCTTGTTTCTTGTCTTGTTTCTTGTCTTGTTTCTTGTCTTGTCTTGTTTTGTTTCTTGTCTTGTCTTGTCTTGTCTTGTTTCTTGTCTTGTTTCTTATCTTGTTTCTTGTCTTGTCTTCTCTTGTTTCTTGTCTTGTTTCTTGTCTTGTTTCTTGTCTTGTTTCTTGTCTTGTTTTTTGTCTTGTTTTTTGTCTTGTTTCTTGTCTTGTCTTGTCTTGTTTCTTGTCTTGTTTCTTGTCTTGTTTCTTGTCTTGTTTCTTGTCTTGTTTCTTGTCTTGTCTTGTCTCGTGTCTTGTCTTGTTTTTTGTCTTCTTTCTTGTCTTGTTTCTTGTCTTGTTTTTTGTCTTGTTTCTTGTCTTGTTTCTTGTCTTGTTTCTTGTCATGTTTCTTGTCTTGTTTCTTGTCTTGTTTCTTGTCTTGTTTTTTGTCTTGTTTCTTGTCTTGTTTCTTGTCTTGTTTCTTGTCTTGTTTCTTGTCTTGTCTTGTTTTGTTTCTTGTCTTGTCTTGTCTTGTCTTGTTTCTTGTCTTGTTTCTTATCTTGTTTCTTGTCTTGTCTTCTCTTGTTTCTTGTCTTGTTTCTTGTCTTGTTTCTTGTCTTGTTTCTTGTCTTGTTTTTTGTCTTGTTTTTTGTCTTGTTTCTTGTCTTGTCTTGTCTTGTTTCTTGTCTTGTTTCTTGTCTTGTTTCTTGTCTTGTTTCTTGTCTTGTTTCTTGTCTTGTCTTGTCTCGTGTCTTGTCTTGTTTTTTGTCTTCTTTCTTGTCTTGTTTCTTGTCTTGTTTCTGGTTTTTTGTCTTGTTTCTTGTCTTGTTTCTTGTCTTGTTTCTTGTCTTGTCTTGTCTTGTTTTGTTTCTTGTCTTGTCTTGTCTTGTCTTGTTTCTTGTCTTGTTTCTTATCTTGTTTCTTGTCTTGTCTTCTCTTGTTTCTTGTCTTGTTTCTTGTCTTGTTTCTTGTCTTGTTTCTTGTCTTGTTTTTTGTCTTGTTTTTTGTCTTGTTTTTTGTCTTGTTTCTTGTCTTGTCTTGTCTTGTTTCTTGTCTTGTTTCTTGTCTTGTTTCTTGTCTTGTCTTCTCTCGTGTCTTGTCTTGTTTTTTGTCTTCTTTCTTGTCTTGTTTCTTGTCTTGTTTCTGGTTTTTTGTCTTGTTTCTTGTCTTGTTTCTTGTCTTGTTTCTTGTCTTGTTTCTTGTCTTGTTTCTTGTCTTGTTTCTTGTCTTGTTTTTTGTCTTGTTTCTTGTCTTGTTTCTTGTCTTGTTTCTTGTCTTGTTTCTTGTTTTGTTTCTTGTCTTGTCTTGTCTTGTTTCTTGTCTTGTTTCTCGTCTTGTTTCTTGTCTTGTTTCTTGTCTTGTTTCTTGTCTTGTTTCTTGTTTTGTTTCGTGCCTTGCCTTGTCTTGTTTCTTGTCTTGTTTCTTGTCTTGTTTCTTGTCTTGTTTCTTGTCTTTTTTTTTGTCTTGTTTCTTGTCTTGTTTCTTGTCTTGTCTTGTCTCGTGTCTTGTCTTGTTTTTTGTCTTGTTTCTTGTCTTGTTTCTTGTCTTGTTTGTGGTTTTTTTGTCTTGTTTCTTGTCTTGTTTCTTTTCTTGTTTCTTGTCTTGTTTCTTGTCTTGTTTCTTGTCTTGTTTCTTGTCTTGTTTCTTGTCTTGTTTCTTGTCTTGTTTCTTGTCTTGTTTCTTGTCTTTTTTCTTGTCTTTTTTCTTGTCTTGTTTTTTGTCTTGTTTCTTGTCTTGTTTCTTGTCTTGTTTCTTGTCTTGTTTCTTGTCTTGTTTCTTGTCTTGTTTCTTGTCTTGTTTCTTGTCTTGTTTCTTGCCTTTTTTCTTGTCTTGTGTCTTGTCTTGTCTTGTCTTGTTTCTCGTCTTGTTTCTTGTCTTGTTTCTTGTCTTGTTTCTTGTCTTGTTTCTTGTCTTGTTTCATGTCTTGTTTCTTGTCTTGTTTCTTGTCTTGTTTCTTGTCTTGTTTCTTGTCTTGTCTTGTCTTGTTTCTTGTCTTGTCTTGTCTTGTCTTGTTTCTTGTCTTGTTTCTTGTCTTTTTTCTTGTCTTGTTTCTTGTCTTGTCTTCTCTTGTTTCTTGTCTTGTTAATTGTCTTGTTTCTTGTCTTGTTTCTTGTGTTGCTTCTTGTCTTGTTTCTTGTCTTGTCTTGTGTTGTCTTGTTACTTGTCTTGTTTCTTGTCTTGTCTTCTCTTGTTTCTTTTCTTGTTTCTTGTCTTGTTTCTTGTCTTGTCTTGTCTTGTTTCTTGTCTTGTTTCTTGTCTTGTTTCTTGTCTTGTCTTGTCTCGTGTCTTGTCTTGTTTTTTGTCTTCTTTCTTGTCTTGTTTCTTGTCTTGTTTCTGGTTTTTTGTCTTGTTTCTTGTCTTGTTTCTTGTCTTGTTTCTTGTCTTGTTTCTTGTCTTGTTTCTTGTCTTGTTTCTTGTCTTGTTTCTTGTCTTGTTTCTTGTCTTGTTTCTTGTCTTGTCTTGTCTTGTTTCTTATCTTGTTTCTTCTCTTGTTTCTTGTCTTGTTTCTTGTCTTGTTTCTTGTTTTGTTTCTTGTCTTGTCTTCTCTTGTTTCTTGTCTTGTTTCTTGTCTTGTTTCTTGTCTTGTTTCTTGTCTTGTTTTTTGTCTTGTTTTTTGTCTTGTTTCTTGTCTTGTCTTGTCTCGTGTCTTGTCTTGTTTTTTGTCTTGTTTCTTGTCTTGTTTCTTGTCTTGTTTCTGGTTTTTTTGTCTTGTTTCTTGTCTTGTTTCTTGTCTTGTTTCTTGTCTTCTTTCTTGTCTTGTTTCTTGTCTTGTTTCTTGTCTTGTTTCTTGTCTTGTTTCTTGTCTTGTTTCTTGTCTTGTTTTTTGTCTTGTTTCTTGTCTTGTTTCTTGTCTTGTTTCTTGTCTTGTTTCTTGTCTTGTTTCTTGTCTTGTTTCTTGTCTTGTTTCTTGTCTTGTTTCTTGTCTTCTTTCTTGTCTTGTTTCTTGTCTTGTTTCTTGTCTTGTGTCTTGTCTTGTCTTGTCTTGTTTCTCGTCTTGTTTCTTGTCTTGTTTCTTGTCTTATTTCTTGTCTTGTTTCTTGTCTTGTCTTCTCTTGTTTCTTGTCTTGTTTCTTGTCTTGTTTCTTGTCTTGTCTTGTCTTGTCTTGTCTTGTTTCTTATCTTGTCCTTTTTCTTGTCTTGTTTCTTGTCTTGTTTCTTGTCTTGTCTTGTCTTGTTTCCTGTCTTGTCTTGTTTTGTTTTGTCTTGTTTCTCGTCTTGTTTCTTGTCTTGTTTCTTGTCTTGTTTCTTGTCTTGTTTCTTGTCTTGTTTCTTGTCTTGTCTTGTTTTGTTTCTTGTCTTGTCTTGTCTTGTTTCTTGTCTTGTCTTGTCTTGTCTTGTTTCTTGTTTTGTTTCTCTTCTTGTCTTCTCTTGTTTCTTGTCTTTTTTCTTGTCTTGTTTCTTGTCTTGTTTCTTGTCTTGCTTCTTGTCTCGTTTCTCGTCTTGTTTCTTGTCTTGTCTTGTCTTGTCTTGTTTCTTGTCTTGTTTCTTGTCTTGTTTCTTGTCATGTTTCTTGTCTTGTTTCTTGTCTTGTTTCTTGTCTTGTTTCTTGTCTTGTTTCTTGTCTTGTTTCTTGTCTTGTTTCTTGTCTTGTCTTGTTTTGTTTCTTGTCTTGTCTTGTCTTGTCTTGTTTCTTGTCTTGTTTCTTATCTTGTTTCTTGTCTTGTCTTCTCTTGTTTCTTGTCTTGTTTCTTGTCTTGTTTCTTGTCTTGTTTCTTGTCTTGTTTTTTGTCTTGTTTTTTGTCTTGTTTCTTGTCTTGTCTTGTCTTGTTTCTTGTCTTGTTTCTTGTCTTGTTTCTTGTCTTGTTTCTTGTCTTGTTTCTTGTCTTGTCTTGTCTCGTGTCTTGTCTTGTTTTTTGTCTTCTTTCTTGTCTTGTTTCTTGTCTTGTTTTTTGTCTTGTTTCTTGTCTTGTTTCTTGTCTTGTTTCTTGTCATGTTTCTTGTCTTGTTTCTTGTCTTGTTTCTTGTCTTGTTTCTTGTCTTGTTTCTTGTCTTGTTTCTTGTCTTGTTTCTTGTCTTGTTTCTTGTCTTGTCTTGTTTTGTTTCTTGTCTTGTCTTGTCTTGTCTTGTTTCTTGTCTTGTTTCTTATCTTGTTTCTTGTCTTGTCTTCTCTTGTTTCTTGTCTTGTTTCTTGTCTTGTTTCTTGTCTTGTTTCTTGTCTTGTTTTTTGTCTTGTTTTTTGTCTTGTTTCTTGTCTTGTCTTGTCTTGTTTCTTGTCTTGTTTCTTGTCTTGTTTCTTGTCTTGTTTCTTGTCTTGTTTCTTGTCTTGTCTTGTCTCGTGTCTTGTCTTGTTTTTTGTCTTCTTTCTTGTCTTGTTTCTTGTCTTGTTTTTTGTCTTGTTTCTTGTCTTGTTTCTTGTCTTGTTTCTTGTCATGTTTCTTGTCTTGTTTCTTGTCTTGTTTCTTGTCTTGTTTCTTGTCTTGTTTCTTGTCTTGTTTCTTGTCTTGTCTTGTCTCGTGTCTTGTCTTGTTTTTTGTCTTCTTTCTTGTCTTGTTTCTTGTCTTGTTTTTTGTCTTGTTTCTTGTCTTGTTTCTTGTCTTGTTTTTTGTCTTGTTTCTTGTCTTGTTTCTTGTCTTGTTTCTTGTCTTGTCTTCTCTCGTGTCTTGTCTTGTTTTTTGTCTTCTTTCTTGTCTTGTTTCTTGTCTTGTTTCTGGTTTTTTGTCTTGTTTCTTGTCTTGTTTCTTGTCTTGTTTCTTGTCTTGTTTCTTGTCTTGTTTCTTGTCTTGTTTCTTGTCTTGTTTCTTGTCTTGTTTCTTGTCTTGTTTTTTGTCTTGTTTCTTGTCTTGTTTCTTGTCTTGTTTCTTGTCTTGTTTCTTGTTTTGTTTCTTGTCTTGTCTTGTCTTGTTTCTTGTCTTGTTTCTCGTCTTGTTTCTTGTCTTGTTTCTTGTCTTGTTTCTTGTCTTGTTTCTTGTTTTGTTTCGTGCCTTGCCTTGTCTTGTTTCTTGTCTTGTTTCTTGTCTTGTTTCTTGTCTTGTTTCTTGTCTTTTTTTTTGTCTTGTTTCTTGTCTTGTTTCTTGTCTTGTCTTGTCTCGTGTCTTGTCTTGTTTTTTGTCTTGTTTCTTGTCTTGTTTCTTGTCTTGTTTGTGGTTTTTTTGTCTTGTTTCTTGTCTTGTTTCTTTTCTTGTTTCTTGTCTTGTTTCTTGTCTTGTTTCTTGTCTTGTTTCTTGTCTTGTTTCTTGTCTTGTTTCTTGTCTTTTTTCTTGTCTTTTTTCTTGTCTTGTTTTTTGTCTTGTTTCTTGTCTTGTTTCTTGTCTTGTTTCTTGTCTTGTTTCTTGTCTTGTTTCTTGTCTTGTTTCTTGCCTTTTTTCTTGTCTTGTGTCTTGTCTTGTCTTGTCTTGTTTCTCGTCTTGTTTCTTGTCTTGTTTCTTGTCTTGTTTCTTGTCTTGTTTCTTGTCTTGTTTCATGTCTTGTTTCTTGTCTTGTTTCTTGTCTTGTTTCTTGTCTTGTTTCTTGTCTTGTCTTGTCTTGTTTCTTGTCTTGTCTTGTCTTGTCTTGTTTCTTGTCTTGTTTCTTGTCTTTTTTCTTGTCTTGTTTCTTGTCTTGTCTTCTCTTGTTTCTTGTCTTGTTAATTGTCTTGTTTCTTGTCTTGTTTCTTGTGTTGCTTCTTGTCTTGTTTCTTGTCTTGTCTTGTGTTGTCTTGTTACTTGTCTTGTTTCTTGTCTTGTCTTCTCTTGTTTCTTTTCTTTTTTCTTGTCTTGTTTCTTGTCTTGTCTTGTCTTGTTTCTTGTCTTGTTTCTTGTCTTGTTTCTTGTCTTGTCTTGTCTCGTGTCTTGTCTTGTTTTTTGTCTTCTTTCTTGTCTTGTTTCTTGTCTTGTTTCTGGTTTTTTGTCTTGTTTCTTGTCTTGTTTCTTGTCTTGTTTCTTGTCTTGTTTCTTGTCTTGTTTCTTGTCTTGTTTCTTGTCTTGTTTCTTGTCTTGTTTCTTGTCTTGTTTCTTGTCTTGTTTCTTGTCTTGTTTCTTGTCTTGTCTTGTCTTGTTTCTTATCTTGTTTCTTGTCTTGTTTCTTGTCTTGTTTCTTGTCTTGTTTCTTGTCTTGTTTCTTGTCTTGTTTCTTGTCTTGTTTCTTGTCTTGTTTCTTGTCTTGTTTCTTGTCTTGTTTCTTGTCTTGTCTTGTCTTGTTTCTTATCTTGTTTCTTGTCTTGTTTCTTGTCTTGTTTCTTGTCTTGTTTCTTGTTTTGTTTCTTGTCTTGTCTTCTCTTGTTTCTTGTCTTGTTTCTTGTCTTGTTTCTTGTCTTGTTTCTTGTCTTGTTTTTTGTCTTGTTTTTTGTCTTGTTTCTTGTCTTGTCTTGTCTCGTGTCTTGTCTTGTTTTTTGTCTTGTTTCTTGTCTTGTTTCTTGTCTTGTTTCTGGTTTTTTTGTCTTGTTTCTTGTCTTGTTTCTTGTCTTGTTTCTTGTCTTCTTTCTTGTCTTGTTTCTTGTCTTGTTTCTTGTCTTGTTTCTTGTCTTGTTTCTTGTCTTGTTTCTTGTCTTGTTTTTTGTCTTGTTTCTTGTCTTGTTTCTTGTCTTGTTTCTTGTCTTGTTTCTTGTCTTGTTTCTTGTCTTGTTTCTTGTCTTGTTTCTTGTCTTGTTTCTTGTCTTCTTTCTTGTCTTGTTTCTTGTCTTGTTTCTTGTCTTGTGTCTTGTCTTGTCTTGTCTTGTTTCTCGTCTTGTTTCTTGTCTTGTTTCTTGTCTTATTTCTTGTCTTGTTTCTTGTCTTGTCTTCTCTTGTTTCTTGTCTTGTTTCTTGTCTTGTTTCTTGTCTTGTCTTGTCTTGTCTTGTCTTGTTTCTTATCTTGTCCTTTTTCTTGTCTTGTTTCTTGTCTTGTTTCTTGTCTTGTCTTGTCTTGTTTCCTGTCTTGTCTTGTTTTGTTTTGTCTTGTTTCTCGTCTTGTTTCTTGTCTTGTTTCTTGTCTTGTTTCTTGTCTTGTTTCTTGTCTTGTTTCTTGTCTTGTCTTGTTTTGTTTCTTGTCTTGTCTTGTCTTGTTTCTTGTCTTGTCTTGTCTTGTCTTGTTTCTTGTTTTGTTTCTCTTCTTGTCTTCTCTTGTTTCTTGTCTTTTTTCTTGTCTTGTTTCTTGTCTTGTTTCTTGTCTTGCTTCTTGTCTCGTTTCTCGTCTTGTTTCTTGTCTTGTCTTGTCTTGTCTTGTTTCTTGTCTTGTTTCTTGTCTTGTTTGTTGTCATGTTTCTTGTCTTGTTTCTTGTCTTGTTTCTTGTCTTGTTTCTTGTCTTGTTTCTTGTCTTGTTTCTTGTCTTGTTTCTTGTCTTGTCTTGTTTTGTTTCTTGTCTTGTCTTGTCTTGTCTTGTTTCTTGTCTTGTTTCTTATCTTGTTTCTTGTCTTGTCTTCTCTTGTTTCTTGTCTTGTTTCTTGTCTTGTTTCTTGTCTTGTTTCTTGTCTTGTTTTTTGTCTTGTTTTTTGTCTTGTTTCTTGTCTTGTCTTGTCTTGTTTCTTGTCTTGTTTCTTGTCTTGTTTCTTGTCTTGTTTCTTGTCTTGTTTCTTGTCTTGTCTTGTCTCGTGTCTTGTCTTGTTTTTTGTCTTCTTTCTTGTCTTGTTTCTTGTCTTGTTTTTTGTCTTGTTTCTTGTCTTGTTTCTTGTCTTGTTTCTTGTCATGTTTCTTGTCTTGTTTCTTGTCTTGTTTCTTGTCTTGTTTCTTGTCTTGTTTCTTGTCTTGTTTCTTGTCTTGTTTCTTGTCTTGTTTCTTGTCTTGTCTTGTTTTGTTTCTTGTCTTGTCTTGTCTTGTCTTGTTTCTTGTCTTGTTTCTTATCTTGTTTCTTGTCTTGTCTTCTCTTGTTTCTTGTCTTGTTTCTTGTCTTGTTTCTTGTCTTGTTTCTTGTCTTGTTTTTTGTCTTGTTTTTTGTCTTGTTTCTTGTCTTGTCTTGTCTTGTTTCTTGTCTTGTTTCTTGTCTTGTTTCTTGTCTTGTTTCTTGTCTTGTTTCTTGTCTTGTCTTGTCTCGTGTCTTGTCTTGTTTTTTGTCTTCTTTCTTGTCTTGTTTCTTGTCTTGTTTTTTGTCTTGTTTCTTGTCTTGTTTCTTGTCTTGTTTCTTGTCATGTTTCTTGTCTTGTTTCTTGTCTTGTTTCTTGTCTTGTTTCTTGTCTTGTTTCTTGTCTTGTTTCTTGTCTTGTCTTGTCTCGTGTCTTGTCTTGTTTTTTGTCTTCTTTCTTGTCTTGTTTCTTGTCTTGTTTTTTGTCTTGTTTCTTGTCTTGTTTCTTGTCTTGTTTCTTGTCATGTTTCTTGTCTTGTTTCTTGTCTTGTTTCTTGTCTTGTTTCTTGTCTTGTTTCTTGTCTTGTTTCTTGTCTTGTTTCTTGTCTTGTTTCTTGTCTTGTCTTGTTTTGTTTCTTGTCTTGTCTTGTCTTGTCTTGTTTCTTGTCTTGTTTCTTATCTTGTTTCTTGTCTTGTCTTCTCTTGTTTCTTGTCTTGTTTCTTGTCTTGTTTCTTGTCTTGTTTCTTGTCTTGTTTTTTGTCTTGTTTTTTGTCTTGTTTCTTGTCTTGTCTTGTCTTGTTTCTTGTCTTGTTTCTTGTCTTGTTTCTTGTCTTGTTTCTTGTCTTGTTTCTTGTCTTGTCTTGTCTCGTGTCTTGTCTTGTTTTTTGTCTTCTTTCTTGTCTTGTTTCTTGTCTTGTTTTTTGTCTTGTTTCTTGTCTTGTTTCTTGTCTTGTTTCTTGTCATGTTTCTTGTCTTGTTTCTTGTCTTGTTTCTTTTCTTGTTTCTTGTCTTGTTTCTTGTCTTGTTTCTTGTCTTGTTTCTTGTCTTGTTTCTTGTCTTGTCTTGTTTTTTTTCTTGTCTTGTCTTGTCTTGTCTTGTTTCTTGTCTTGTTTCTTATCTTGTTTCTTGTCTTGTCTTCTCTTGTTTCTTGTCTTGTTTCTTGTCTTGTTTCTTGTCTTGTTTCTTGTCTTGTTTTTTGTCTTGTTTTTTGTCTTGTTTCTTGTCTTGTCTTGTCTTGTTTCTTGTCTTGTTTCTTGTCTTGTTTCTTGTCTTGTTTCTTGTCTTGTCTTGTCTCGTGTCTTGTCTTGTTTTTTGTCTTCTTTCTTGTCTTGTTTCTTGTCTTGTTTCTGGTTTTTTGTCTTGTTTCTTGTCTTGTTTCTTGTCTTGTTTCTTGTCTTGTCTTGTCTTGTTTTGTTTCTTGTCTTGTCTTGTCTTGTCTTGTTTCTTGTCTTGTTTCTTATCTTGTTTCTTGTCTTGTCTTCTCTTGTTTCTTGTCTTGTTTCTTGTCTTGTTTCTTGTCTTGTTTCTTGTCTTGTTTTTTGTCTTGTTTTTTGTCTTGTTTCTTGTCTTGTCTTGTCTTGTTTCTTGTCTTGTTTCTTGTCTTGTTTCTTGTCTTGTCTTCTCTCGTGTCTTGTCTTGTTTTTTGTCTTCTTTCTTGTCTTGTTTCTTGTCTTGTTTCTGGTTTTTTGTCTTGTTTCTTGTCTTGTTTCTTGTCTTGTTTCTTGTCTTGTTTCTTGTCTTGTTTCTTGTCTTGTTTCTTGTCTTGTTTCTTGTCTTGTTTCTTGTCTTGTTTCTTGTCTTGTTTTTTGTCTTGTTTCTTGTCTTGTTTCTTGTCTTGTTTCTTGTCTTGTTTCTTGTTTTGTTTCTTGTCTTGTCTTGTCTTGTTTCTTGTCTTGTTTCTCGTCTCTTTTCTTGTCTTGTTTCTTGTCTTGTTTCTTGTCTTGTTTCTTGTTTTGTTTCTTGCCTTGCCTTGTCTTGTTTCTTGTCTTGTTTCTTGTCTTGTTTCTTGTCTTGTTTCTTGTCTTTTTTTTTGTCTTGTTTCTTGTCTTGTTTCTTGTCTTGTCTTGTCTCGTGTCTTGTCTTGTTTTTTGTCTTGTTTCTTGTCTTGTTTCTTGTCTTGTTTGTGGTTTTTTTGTCTTGTTTCTTGTCTTGTTTCTTTTCTTGTTTCTTGTCTTGTTTCTTGTCTTGTTTCTTGTCTTGTTTCTTGTCTTGTTTCTTGTCTTGTTTCTTGTCTTGTTTCTTGTCTTGTTTCTTGTCTTGTTTCTTGTCTTTTTTCTTGTCTTTTTTCTTGTCTTGTTTTTTGTCTTGTTTCTTGTCTTGTTTCTTGTCTTGTTTCTTGTCTTGTTTCTTGTCTTGTTTCTTGTCTTGTTTCTTGTCTTGTTTCTTGTCTTGTTTCTTGCCTTTTTTCTTGTCTTGTGTCTTGTCTTGTCTTGTCTTGTTTCTCGTCTTGTTTCTTGTCTTGTTTCTTGTCTTGTTTCTTGTCTTGTTTCTTGTCTTGTTTCATGTCTTGTTTCTTGTCTTGTTTCTTGTCTTGTTTCTTGTCTTGTTTCTTGTCTTGTCTTGTCTTGTTTCTTGTCTTGTCTTGTCTTGTCTTGTTTCTTGTCTTGTTTCTTGTCTTTTTTCTTGTCTTGTTTCTTGTCTTGTCTTCTCTTGTTTCTTGTCTTGTTAATTGTCTTGTTTCTTGTCTTGTTTCTTGTGTTGCTTCTTGTCTTGTTTCTTGTCTTGTCTTGTGTTGTCTTGTTACTTGTCTTGTTTCTTGTCTTGTCTTCTCTTGTTTCTTTTCTTGTTTCTTGTCTTGTTTCTTGTCTTGTCTTGTCTTGTTTCTTGTCTTGTTTCTTGTCTTGTTTCTTGTCTTGTCTTGTCTCGTGTCTTGTCTTGTTTTTTGTCTTCTTTCTTGTCTTGTTTCTTGTCTTGTTTCTGGTTTTTTGTCTTGTTTCTTGTCTTGTTTCTTGTCTTGTTTCTTGTCTTGTTTCTTGTCTTGTTTCTTGTCTTGTTTCTTGTCTTGTTTCTTGTCTTGTTTCTTGTCTTGTTTCTTGTCTTGTTTCTTGTCTTGTTTCTTGTCTTGTCATGTCTTGTTTCTTATCTTGTTTCTTGTCTTGTTTCTTGTCTTGTTTCTTGTCTTGTTTCTTGTTTTGTTTCTTGTCTTGTCTTGTCTTGTTTCTTGTCTTGTTTCTTGTCTTGTTTCTTGTCTTGTTTCTTGTCTTGTTTTTTGTCTTGTTTTTTGTCTTGTTTCTTGTCTTGTCTTGTCTCGTGTCTTGTCTTGTTTTTTGTCTTGTTTCTTGTCTTGTTTCTTGTCTTGTTTCTGGTTTTTTTGTCTTGTTTCTTGTCTTGTTTCTTGTCTTGTTTCTTGTCTTCTTTCTTGTCTTGTTTCTTGTCTTGTTTCTTGTCTTGTTTCTTGTCTTGTTTCTTGTCTTGTTTCTTGTCTTGTTTTTTGTCTTGTTTCTTGTCTTGTTTCTTGTCTTGTTTCTTGTCTTGTTTCTTGTCTTGTTTCTTGTCTTGTTTCTTGTCTTGTTTCTTGTCTTGTTTCTTGTCTTCTTTCTTGTCTTGTTTCTTGTCTTGTTTCTTGTCTTGTGTCTTGTCTTGTCTTGTCTTGTTTCTCGTCTTGTTTCTTGTCTTGTTTCTTGTCTTGTTTCTTGTCTTGTTTCTTGTCTTGTCTTCTCTTGTTTCTTGTCTTGTTTCTTGTCTTGTCTTGTCTTGTCTTGTCTTGTTTCTTATCTTGTCCTTTTTCTTGTCTTGTTTCTTGTCTTGTTTCTTGTCTTGTCTTGTCTTGTTTCCTGTCTTGTCTTGTCTTGTTTTGTCTTGTTTCTCGTCTTGTTTCTTGTCTTGTTTCTTGTCTTGTTTCTTGTCTTGTTTCTTGTCTTGTTTCTTGTCTTGTTTCTTGTCTTGTTTCTTGTCTTGTCTTGTCTTGTTTCTTGTCTTGTTTCTTGTCTTGTTTCTTGTCTTGTTTTTTGTCTTGTTTTTTGTCTTGTTTCTTGTCTTGTTTCTTGTCTTGTTTCTTGTCTTGTCTTGTCTCGTGTCTTGTCTTGTTTTTTGTCTTCTTTCTTGTCTTGTTTCTTGTCTTGTTTCTGGTTTTTTTGTCTTGTTTCTTGTCTTGTTTCTTGTCTTGTTTCTTGTCTTGTTTCTTGTCTTGTTTCTTGTCTTGTTTCTTGTCTTGTTTCTTGTCTTGTCTTGTCTTGTTTCTTGTCTTGTCTTGTCTTGTCTTGTTTCTTGTCTTGTTTCTTGTCTTGTTTCTTGTCTTGTTTCTTGTTTTGTTTCTTGTCTTGTCTTCTCTTGTTTCTTGTCTTTTTTCTTGTCTTGTTTCTTTTCTTGTTTCTTGTCTTGTTTCTTGTCTCGTTTCTCGTCTTGTTTCTTGTCTTGTTTCTGGTTTTTTTGTCTTGTTTCTTGTCTTGTTTCTTGTCTTGTTTCTTGTCTTGTTTCTTGTCTTTTTTCTTGTCTTGTTTCTTGTCTTGTTTCTTGTCTTGTTTCTTGTCTTGTTTCTGGTTTTTTTGTCTTGTTTCTTGTCTTGTTTCTTGTCTTGTTTCTTGTCTTGTTTCTTGTCTTTTTTCTTGTCTTGTTTCTTGTCTTGTTTCTTGTCTTGTTTCTTGTCTTGTGTCTTGTCTTGTCTTGTCTTGTCTTGTCTTGTTTCTCGTCTTGTTTCTTGTCTTGTTTCTCTTCTTGTTTCTTGTCTTGTTTCTTGTCTTGTTTCTTGTCTTTTTTCTTGTCTTGTTTCTTGTCTTGTTTCTTGTCTTGTTTCTTGTCTTGTCTTGTCTTGTTTCTTGTCTTGTTTCTTGTCTTGTCTTGTCTCGTGTCTTGTCTTGTTTCTTGTCTTGTTTCTTGTCTTGTTTCTGGTTTTTTTGTCTTGTTTCTTGTCTTGTTTCTTGTCTTGTTTCTTGTCTTTTTTCTTGTCTTGTTTTTTGTCTTGTTTCTTGTCTTGTTTCTTGTCTTGTTTCTGGTTTTTTTGTCTTGTTTCTTGTCTTGTTTGTTGTCTTGTTTCTTGTCTTGTTTCTTGTCTTTTTTCTTGTCTTGTTTCTTGTCTTGTTTCTTGTCTTGTTGCTTGTCTTGTGTCTTGTCTTGTCTTGTCTTGTCTTGTCTTGTTTCTCGTCTTGTTTCTTGTCTTGTTTCTTGTCTTGTTTCTGGTTTTTTTGTCTTGTTTCTTGTCCTGTTTCTTGTCTTGTTTCTTGTCTTGTTTCTTGTCTTGTTTCATGTCTTGTTTCTTGTCTTGTTTCTTGTCTTGTTTCTTGTCTTGTTTCTTGTCTTGTCTTGTCTTGTTTCTTGTCTTGTCTTGTCTTGTCTTGTTTCTTGTCTTGTTTCTTGTCTTTTTTCTTGTCTTGTTTCTTGTCTTGTCTTCTCTTGTTTCTTGTCTTGTTAATTGTCTTGTTTCTTGTCTTGTTTCTTGTGTTGCTTCTTGTCTTGTTTCTTGTCTTGTCTTGTGTTGTCTTGTTACTTGTCTTGTTTCTTGTCTTGTCTTCTCCTGTTTCTTTTCTTGTTTCTTGTCTTGTTTCTTGTCTTGTCTTGTCTTGTTTCTTGTCTTGTTTCTTGTCTTGTTTCTTGTCTTGTTTCTTGTCTTGTCTTGTCTCGTGTCTTGTCTTGTTTTTTGTCTTCTTTCTTGTCTTGTTTCTTGTCTTGTTTCTGGTTTTTTGTCTTGTTTCTTGTCTTGTTTCTTGTCTTGTTTCTTGTCTTGTTTCTTGTCTTGTTTCTTGTCTTGTTTCTTGTCTTGTTTCTTGTCTTGTTTCTTGTCTTGTTTCTTGTCTTGTCTTGTCTTGTTTCTTGTCTTGTTTCTTGTCTTGTTTCTTGTCTTGTTTCTTGTCTTGTTTTTTGTTTTGTTTCTTGTCTTGTCTTGTCTTGTTTCTTGTCTTGTTTCTTGTCTTGTTTCTTGTCTTGTTTCTTGTCTTGTTTTTTGTCTTGTTTTTTGTCTTGTTTCTTGTCTTGTCTTGTCTCGTGTCTTGTCTTGTTTTTTGTCTTGTTTCTTGTCTTGTTTCTTGTCTTGTTTCTGGTTTTTTTGTCTTGTTTCTTGTCTTGTTTCTTGTCTTGTTTCTTGTCTTGTTTCTTGTCTTGTTTCTTGTCTTGTTTCTTGTCTTGTTTCTTGTCTTGTTTCTTGTCTTGTTTCTTGTCTTGTTTCTTGTCTTGTTTCTTGTCTTGTTTTTTGTCTTGTTTCTTGTCTTGTTTCTTGTCTTGTTTCTTGTCTTGTTTCTTGTCTTGTTTCTTGTCTTGTTTCTTGTCTTGTTTCTTGTCTTGTTTCTTGTCTTGTTTCTTGTCTTCTTTCTTGTCTTGTTTCTTGTCTTGTTTCTTGTTTTGTGTCTTGTCTTGTCTTGTCTTGTTTCTCGTCTTGTTTGTTGTCTTGTTTCTTGTCTTGTTTCTTGTCTTGTTTCTTGTCTTGTCTTCTCTTGTTTCTTGTCTTGTTTCTTGTCTTGTTTCTGGTCTTGTTTCTTGTCTTTTCTTGTCTTGTCTTGTCTTGTTTCTTATCTTGTCCTTTTTCTTATCTTGTTTCTTGTCTTGTTTCTTGTCTTGTCTTGTCTTGTTTCTTGTCTTGTCTTGTCTTGTCTTGTTTCTCGTCTTGTTTCTTGTCTTTTTTCTTGTCTTGTTTCTTGTCTTTTTTCTTGTCTTGTTTCTTGTCTTGTTTCTTGTCTTGTTTCTTGTCTTGTCTTGTCTTGTTTCTTGTCTTGTTTCTTGTCTTGTCTTGTCTCGTGTCTTGTCTTGTTTCTTGTCTTGTTTCTTGTCTTGTTTCTGGTTTTTTTGTCTTGTTTCTTGTCTTGTTTCTTGTCTTGTTTCTTGTCTTGTTTCTTGTCTTTTTTCTTGTCTTGTTTTTTGTCTTGTTTCTTGTCTTGTTTCTTGTCTTGTTTCTGGTTTTTTTGTCTTGTTTCTTGTCTTGTTTGTTGTCTTGTTTCTTGTCTTGTTTCTTGTCTTTTTTCTTGTCTTGTTTCTTGTCTTGTTTCTTGTCTTGTTGCTTGTCTTGTGTCTTGTCTTGTCTTGTCTTGTCTTGTCTTGTTTCTCGTCTTGTTTCTTGTCTTGTTTCTTGTCTTGTTTCTGGTTTTTTTGTCTTGTTTCTTGTCCTGTTTCTTGTCTTGTTTCTTGTCTTGTTTCTTGTCTTGTTTCATGTCTTGTTTCTTGTCTTGTTTCTTGTCTTGTTTCTTGTCTTGTTTCTTGTCTTGTCTTGTCTTGTTTCTTGTCTTGTCTTGTCTTGTCTTGTTTCTTGTCTTGTTTCTTGTCTTTTTTCTTGTCTTGTTTCTTGTCTTGTCTTCTCTTGTTTCTTGTCTTGTTAATTGTCTTGTTTCTTGTCTTGTTTCTTGTGTTGCTTCTTGTCTTGTTTCTTGTCTTGTCTTGTGTTGTCTTGTTACTTGTCTTGTTTCTTGTCTTGTCTTCTCCTGTTTCTTTTCTTGTTTCTTGTCTTGTTTCTTGTCTTGTCTTGTCTTGTTTCTTGTCTTGTTTCTTGTCTTGTTTCTTGTCTTGTTTCTTGTCTTGTCTTGTCTCGTGTCTTGTCTTGTTTTTTGTCTTCTTTCTTGTCTTGTTTCTTGTCTTGTTTCTGGTTTTTTGTCTTGTTTCTTGTCTTGTTTCTTGTCTTGTTTCTTGTCTTGTTTCTTGTCTTGTTTCTTGTCTTGTTTCTTGTCTTGTTTCTTGTCTTGTTTCTTGTCTTGTCTTGTCTTGTTTCTTGTCTTGTTTCTTGTCTTGTTTCTTGTCTTGTTTCTTGTCTTGTTTTTTGTTTTGTTTCTTGTCTTGTCTTGTCTTGTTTCTTGTCTTGTTTCTTGTCTTGTTTCTTGTCTTGTTTCTTGTCTTGTTTTTTGTCTTGTTTTTTGTCTTGTTTCTTGTCTTGTCTTGTCTCGTGTCTTGTCTTGTTTTTTGTCTTGTTTCTTGTCTTGTTTCTTGTCTTGTTTCTGGTTTTTTTGTCTTGTTTCTTGTCTTGTTTCTTGTCTTGTTTCTTGTCTTGTTTCTTGTCTTGTTTCTTGTCTTGTTTCTTGTCTTGTTTCTTGTCTTGTTTCTTGTCTTGTTTCTTGTCTTGTTTCTTGTCTTGTTTCTTGTCTTGTTTTTTGTCTTGTTTCTTGTCTTGTTTCTTGTCTTGTTTCTTGTCTTGTTTCTTGTCTTGTTTCTTGTCTTGTTTCTTGTCTTGTTTCTTGTCTTGTTTCTTGTCTTGTTTCTTGTCTTCTTTCTTGTCTTGTTTCTTGTCTTGTTTCTTGTTTTGTGTCTTGTCTTGTCTTGTCTTGTTTCTCGTCTTGTTTGTTGTCTTGTTTCTTGTCTTGTTTCTTGTCTTGTTTCTTGTCTTGTCTTCTCTTGTTTCTTGTCTTGTTTCTTGTCTTGTTTCTGGTCTTGTTTCTTGTCTTTTCTTGTCTTGTCTTGTCTTGTTTCTTATCTTGTCCTTTTTCTTATCTTGTTTCTTGTCTTGTTTCTTGTCTTGTCTTGTCTTGTTTCTTGTCTTGTCTTGTCTTGTCTTGTTTCTCGTCTTGTTTCTTGTCTTGTTTCTTGTCTTGTTTCTTGTCTTGTTTCTTGTCTTGTTTCTTGTCTTGTTTCTTGTCTTGTTTCTTGTCTTGTCTTGTCTTGTTTCTTGTCTTGTTTCTTGTCTTGTTTCTTGTCTTGTTTTTTGTCTTGTTTTTTGTCTTGTTTCTTGTCTTGTTTCTTGTCTTGTTTCTTGTCTTGTCTTGTCTCGTGTCTTGTCTTGTTTTTTGTCTTGTTTCTTGTCTTGTTTCTGGTTTTTTTGTCTTGTTTCTTGTCTTGTTTCTTGTCTTGTTTCTTGTCTTGTTTCTTGTCTTGTTTCTTGTCTTGTTTCTTGTCTTGTTTCTTGTCTTGTCTTGTCTTGTTTCTTGTCTTGTCCTGTCTTGTCTTGTTTCTTGTCTTGTTTCTTGTCTTGTTTCTTGTCTTGTTTCTTGTCTTGTTTCTTGTTTTGTTTCTTGTCTTGTCTTCTCTTGTTTCTTGTCTTTTTTCTTGTCTTGTTTCTTCTCTTGTTTCTTGTCTTGTTTCTTGTCTCGTTTCTCGCCTTGTTTCTTGTCTTGTCTTGTCTTGTCTTGTCTTGTTTCTTGTCTTGTTTCTTGTCTTGTCTTCTCTTGTTTCTTGTCTTGTTTCTTGTCTTGTTTCTTGTCTTTTCTTGTCTTGTTTCTTGTCTCGTTTCTTGTCTTGTCTTGTCTCGTGTCTTGTCTTGTTTCTTGTCTTGTTTCTTGTCTTGTTTCTGGTTTTTTTGTCTTGTTTCTTGTCTTGTTTCTTGTCTTGTTTCTTGTCTTGTTTCTTGTCTTGTTTCTTGTCTTGTTTCTTGTCTTGTTTCTTGTCTTTTTTCTTGTCTTGTTTTTTGTCTTGTTTCTTGTCTTGTTTCTTGTCTTGTTTCTGGTTTTTTTGTCTTGTTTCTTGTCTTGTTTCTTGTCTTGTTTCTTGTCTTGTTTCTTGTCTTTTTTCTTGTCTTGTTTCTTGTCTTGTTTCTTGTCTTGTTTCTTGTCTTGTGTCTTGTCTTGTCTTGTCTTGTCTTGTCTTGTTTCTCGTCTTGTTTCTTGTCTTGTTTCTTGTCTTGTTTCTGGTTTTTTTGTCTTGTTTCTTGTCTTGTTTCTTGTCTTGTTTCTTGTCTTGTTTCTTGTCTTGTTTCTTGTCTTGTTTCTTGTCTTGTTTCTTTTCTTGTTTCTTGTCTTGTTTCTTGTCTTGTTTCTTGTCTTGTTTCTTCTCTTGTCTTGTCTTGTTTCTTGTCTTGTCTTGTCTTGTCTTGTTTCTTGTCTTGTTTCTTGTCTTGTTTCTCTTCTTGTTTCTTGTCTTTTGTCTTGTCTTGTCTTGTCTCTTCTTGTTTCTTGTCTTGTCCTTTTTCTTGTCTTGTTTCTTGTCTTGTTTCTTGTCTTGTTTCTTGTCTTGTTTCTTGTCTTGTCTTGTCTTGTTTCTTGTCTTGTCTTGTCTTGTCTTGTCTTGTCTTGTTTCTCGTCCTGTTTCTTGTCTTGTTTCTTGTCTTGTTTCTTGTCTTGTTTCTTGTCTTGTTTCTTGTCTTGTCTTGTCTTGTTTCTTGTCTTGTTTCTTGTCTTGTTTCTTGTCTTCTTTCTTGTCTTGTTTCTTGTCTTGTTCCTTGTCTTGTTTCTTGTCTTGTCTTTTCTCGTGTCTTGTCTTGTTTTTTGTCTTGTTTCTTGTCTTGTTTCTGGTTTTTTTGTCTTGTTTCTTGTCTTGTTTCTTGTCTTGTTTCTTGTCTTGTTTCTTGTCTTGTCTCTTGTCTTGTTTCTTGTCTTGTTTCTTGTCTTGTCTTGTCTTGTTTCTTGTCTTGTCTTGTCTTGTCTTGTTTCTTGTCTTGTTTCTTGTCTTGTTTCTTGTCTTGTTTCTTGTCTTCTCTTCTCTTGTTTCTTGTCTTTTTTCTTGTCTTGTTTCTTGTGTTGTTTCTTGTCTTGTTTCTTGTTTTGTCTTGTCTTGTCTTGTTTCTTGTCTTGTTTCTTGTCTTGTCTTCTCTTGTTTCTTGTCTTGTTTCTTGTCTTGTTTCTTGTCTTGTCTTGTCTTGTTTCTTGTCTTGTTTCTTGTCTTGTTTCTTGTCTTGTTTCTTGTCTTGTCTTGTCTCGTGTCTTGTCTTGTTTTTTGTCTTCTTTCTTGTCTTGTTTCTTGTCTTGTTTCTGGTTTTTTGTCTTGTTTCTTGTCTTGTTTCTTGTCTTGTTTCTTGTCTTGTTTCTTGTCTTGTTTCTTGTCTTGTTTCTTGTCTTGTTTCTTGTCTTGTTTCTTGTCTTGTCTTGTCTTGTTTCTTGTCTTGTTTCTTGTCTTGTTTCTTGTCTTGTTTCTTGTCTTGTTTCTTGTTTTGTTTCTTGTCTTGTCTTGTCTTGTTTCTTGTCTTGTTTCTTGTCTTGTTTCTTGTCTTGTTTCTTGTCTTGTTTTTTGTCTTGTTTTTTGTCTTGTTTCTTGTCTTGTTTCTTGTCTTGTTTCTTGTTTTGTTTCTTGTCTTGTCTTGTCTTGTTTCTTGTCTTGTTTCTTGTCTTGTTTCTTGTCTTGTTTCTTGTCTTGTGTCTTGTCTTGTCTTGTCTTGTTTCTCGTCTTGTTTGTTGTCTTGTTTCTTGTCTTGTTTCTTGTCTTGTTTCTTGTCTTGTCTTCTCTTGTTTCTTGTCTTGTTTCTTGTCTTGTTTCTGGTCTTGTTTCTTGTCTTGTCTTGTCTTGTCTTGTCTTGTTTCTTATCTTGTCCTTTTTCTTATCTTGTTTCTTGTCTTGTTTCTTGTCTTGTCTTGTCTTGTTTCTTGTCTTGTCTTGTCTTGTCTTGTTTCTCGTCTTGTTTCTTGTCTTGTTTCTTGTCTTGTTTCTTGTCTTGTTTCTTGTCTTGTTTCTTGTCTTGTTTCTTGTCTTGTTTCTTGTCTTGTCTTGTCTTGTTTCTTGTCTTGTTTCTTGTCTTGTTTCTTGTCTTGTTTTTTGTCTTGTTTTTTGTCTTGTTTCTTGTCTTGTTTCTTGTCTTGTTTCTTGTCTTGTCTTGTCTCGTGTCTTGTCTTGTTTTTTGTCTTGTTTCTTGTCTTGTTTCTTGTCTTGTTTCTGGTTTTTAAGTCTTGTTTCTTGTCTTGTTTCTTGTCTTGTTTCTTGTCTTGTTTCTTGTCTTGTTTCCTGTCTTGTTTCTTGTCTTCTCTTCTCTTGTTTCTTGTCTTTTTTTTTGTCTTGTTTCTTGTGTTGTTTCTTGTCTTGTTTCTTGTCTTGTCTTGTCTTGTCTTGTTTCTTGTCTTGTTTCTTGTCTTGTCTTCTCTTGTTTCTTGTCTTGTTTCTTGTCTTGTTTCTTGTCTTGTCTTGTCTTGTTTCTTGTCTTGTTTCTTGTCTTGTTTCTTGTCTTGTTTCTTGTCTTGTTTCTTGTCTTGTTTCTTGTCTTCTCTTCTCTTGTTTCTTGTCTTTTTTCTTGTCTTGTTTCTTGTGTTGTTTCTTGTCTTGTTTCTAGTCTTGTCTTGTCTTGTCTTGTTTCTTGTCTTGTTTCTTGTCTTGTCTTCTCTTGTTTCTTGTCTTGTTTCTTGTCTTGTTTCTTGTCTTGTCTTGTCTTGTTTCTTGTCTTGTTTCTTGTCTTGTTTCTTGTCTTGTTTCTTGTCTTGTTTCTTGTCTTGTTTCTTGTCTTGTCTTCTCTTGTTTCTTATCTTGTTTCTTGTCTTGTTTCTTGTCTTGTCTTGTCTTGTTTCTTGTCTTGTCTTGTCTTGTCTTGTTTCTCGTCTTGTTTCTTGTCTTGTTTCTTGTCTTGTTTCTTGTCTTGTGTCTTGTCTTGTCTTGTCTTGTCTTGTCTTGTTTCTCGTCTTGTTTCTTGTCTTGTTTCTTGTCTTGTCTTGTCTTGTTTCTTGTCTTGTCTTGTCTTGTCTTGTTTCTTGTCTTGTTTCTTGTCTTGTTTCTTGTCTTGTTTCTTGTCTTCTCTTCTCTTGTTTCTTGTCTTTTTTCTTGTCTTGTTTCTTGTGTTGTTTCTTGTCTTGTTTCTAGTCTTGTCTTGTCTTGTCTTGTTTCTTGTCTTGTTTCTTGTCTTGTCTTCTCTTGTTTCTTGTCTTGTTTCTTGTCTTGTTTCTTGTCTTGTCTTGTCTTGTTTCTTGTCTTGTTTCTTGTCTTGCTTCTTGTCTATTTTCTTGTCTTGTCTTGTCTCGTGTCTTGTCTTGTTTTTTGTCTTCTTTCTTGTCTTGTTTCTTGTCTTGTTTCTGGTTTTTTGTCGTTCTTTCTTGTCTTGTTTCTTGTCTTGTTTCTTGTCTTGTTTCTTGTCTTGTTTCTTGTCTTGTTTCTTGTCTTGTTTCTTGTCTTGTCTTGTCTTGTTTCTTGTCTTGTCTTGTCTTGTCTTGTTTCTTGTCTTGTTTCTTGTCTTGTTTCTTGTCTTGTTTCTTGTCTTGTCTTCTCTTGTTTCTTGTCTTGTTTCTTGTCTTGTTTCTTGTCTTGTTTCTTGTCTTGTTTCTTGTCTTGTCTTCTCTTGTTTCTTGTCTTGTCTTGTCTTGTCTTGTTTCTTGTCTTGTTTCTTGTCTTGTTTCTTGTCTTGTTTCTCATCTTGTTTCTTGTCTTGTTTCTTGTCTTGTTTCTTGTCTTTTTTCTTGTCTCGTCTTCTCTTGTTTCTTGTCTTGTTTCTTGTCTTGTTTCTGTTCTTGTTTCTTGTCTTTTTTTTGTCTTGTTTCTTGTCTTGTTTTTTGACTTGTTTCTCTTCTTGTCTTGTCTAGTGTCTTGTCTTGTTTTTTGTCTTATTTCTTGTCTTGTTTCTTGTCTTGTTTCTGGTTTTTTTGTCTTGTTTCTTGTCTTGTTTCTTGTCTTGTTTCTTTTTTCTTGTCTTGTTTCTTGTATTGTCTTCTCTTGTTTCTTGTATTGTCTTCTCTTGTTTCTTGTCTTGTTTCTTGTCTTGTTTCTTGTCTTGTTTCTTGTCTTGTTTCTTGTCTTGTCTTGTCTTGTCTTGTTTCATGTCTTGTTTCTTGTCTTGTCTTCTCTTGTTTCTTGTCTTGTTTCTTGTCTTGTTTCTTGTCTTGTTTCTTGTCTTGTTTCTTGTCTTGTTTCTTGTCTTGTTTCTTGTCTTGTTTCTTGTCTTGTTTTTTGTCTTGTTTCTTGTCTTGTTTCTTGTCTTGTTTCTTGTCTTGTCCGTTCTTGTCTCGTGTCTTGTCTTGTTTTTTGTCTTCTTTCTTGTCTTGTTTCTTGTCTTGTTTTTTGTCTTGTTTCTTGTCTTGTTTCTTGTCTTGTTTCTTGTCATGTTTCTTGTCTTGTTTCTTGTCTTGTTTCTTGTCTTGTTTCTTGTCTTGTTTCTTGTCTTGTTTCTTGTCTTGTTTCTTGTCTTGTCTTGTTTTGTTTCTTGTCTTGTCTTGTCTTGTCTTGTTTCTTGTCTTGTTTCTTATCTTGTTTCTTGTCTTGTCTTCTCTTGTTTCTTGTCTTGTTTCTTGTCTTGTTTCTTGTCTTGTTTCTTGTCTTGTTTCTTGTCTTGTTTCTTTTCTTGTTTCTTGTCTTGTCTTGTCTTGTTTCTTGTCTTGTCCTTTTTTCTGTCTTGTTTCTTGTCTTGTTTCTTGTCTTGTTTCTTGTCTTGTTTCTTGTCTTGTCTTGTCTTGTTTCTTCTCTTGTCTTTTCTTGTCTTGTTTCTCGTCTTGTTTCTTGTCTTGTTTCTTGTCTTGTTTCTTGTCTTGTTTCTTGTCTTTTTTCTTGTCTTGTCTTGTCTTGTTTCTTGTCTTGTTTCTTGTCTTGTTTCTCTTCTTGTTTCTTGTCTTTTTTTTGTCTTGTTTCTTGTCTTGTTTCTTGTCTTGTTTCTTGTGTTGTCTTGTCTAGTGTCTTGTCTTGTTTTTTGTCTTGTTTCTTGTCTTGTTTCTTGTCTTGTTTCTGTTTTTTTTTGTCTTGTTTCTTATCTTGTTTCTTGTCTTGTTTCTTGTCTTGTTTCTGGTTTTTTTGTCTTGTTTCTTGTCTTGTTTCTTGTTTCTTGTCTTGTTTCTTGTATTGTCTTCTCTTGTTTCTTGTATTGTCTTCTCTTGTTTCTTGTCTTGTTTCTTGTCTTGTTTCTTGTCTTGTTTCTTGTCTTGTTTCTTGTCTTGTCTTGTCTTGTCTTGTTTCATGTCTTGTTTCTTGTCTTGTCTTCTCTTGTTTCTTGTCTTGTTTCTTGTCTTGTTTCTTGTCTTGTTTCTTGTCTTGTTTCTTGTCTTGTTTCTTGTCTTCTTTCTTGTCTTGTTTCTTGTCTTGTTTTTTGTCTTGTTTCTTGAATTGTTTCTTGTCTTGTTTCTTGTCTTGTCTTGTCTTGTCTCGTGTCTTGTCTTGTTTTTTGTCTTCTTTCTTGTCTTGTTTCTTGTCTTGTTTCTGGTTTATTGTCTTGTTTCTTGTCTTGTTTCTTGTCTTGTTTCTTGTCTTGTTTCTTGTCTTGTTTCTTGTCTTGTTTCTTGTCTTGTTTCTTGTCTTGTTTCTTGTCTTGTTTCTTGTCTTGTTTCTTGTCTTGTTTCTTGTCTTGTTTCTTGTCTTGTCTTGTTTTGTTTCTTGTCTTGTCTTGTCTTGTCTTGTTTCTTGTCTTGTTTCTTATCTTATTTCTTGTCTTGTCTTCTCTTGTTTCTTGTCTTGTTTCTCGTCTTGTCTTGTCTTGTTTCTTGTCTTGTTTCTTGTCTTGTTTCTCTTCTTGTTTCTTGTCTTTTTTTTGTCTTGTTTCTTGTCTTGTCTTGTCTTGTCTTGTTTCATGTCTTGTTTCTTGTCTTGTCTTCTCTTGTTTCTTGTCTTGTTTCTTGTCTTGTTTCTTGTCTTGTTTCTTGTCTTGTTTCTTGTCTTGTTTCTTGTCTTGTTTCTTGTCTTCTTTCTTGTCTTGTTTCTTGTCTTGTTTTTTGTCTTGTTTCTTGAATTGTTTCTTGTCTTGTTTCTTGTCTTGTCTTGTCTTGTCTCGTGTCTTGTCTTGTTTTTTGTCTTCTTTCTTGTCTTGTTTCTTGTCTTGTTTCTGGTTTATTGTCTTGTTTCTTGTCTTGTTTCTTGTCTTGTTTCTTGTCTTGTTTCTTGTCTTGTCTTGTCTTGTCTTGTTTCTTGTCTTGTCCTTTTTCTTGTCTTGTTTCTTGTCTTGTTTCTTGTCTTGTTTCTTGTCTTGTTTCTTGTCTTGTCTTGTCTTGTTTCTTGTCTTGTCTTTTCTTGTCTTGTTTCTCGTCTTGTTTCTTGTCTTGTTTCTTGTCTTGTTTCTTGTCTTGTTTCTTGTCTTTTTTCTTGTCTTGTCTTGTCTTGTTTCTTGTCTTGTTTCTTGTCTTGTTTCTCTTCTTGTTTCTTGTCTTTTTTTTGTCTTGTTTCTTGTCTTGTTTCTTGTCTTGTTTCTTGTCTTGTCTTGTCTAGTGTCTTGTCTTGTTTTTTGTCTTGTTTCTTGTCTTGTTTCTTGTCTTGTTTCTGTTTTTTTTGTCTTGTTTCTTGTCCATTTTCTTGTCTTGTTTCTTGTTTCTTGTCTTTTTTCTTGTATTGTCTTCTCTTGTTTCTTGTCTTGTTTCTTGTCTCGTTTCTTGTCTTGTTTCTTGTCTTGTTTCTTGTCTTGTTTCTTGTCTTGTTTCTTGTCTTGTTTCTTGTCTTGTCTTGTCTTGTCTTGTCTTGTCTTGTTTCATGTCTTGTTTCTTGTCTTGTCTTCTCTTTTTTCTTCTCTTGTTTCTTGTCTTGTTTCTTGTCTTGTCTTGTCTTGTTTCTTGTCTTGTCTTGTTTCTTGTCTTGTTTCTTGTCTTATTTCTTGTCTTGTTTCTTGTCTTGTTTCTTGTCTTGTCTGCTCTTGTTTCTTGTCTTGTTTCTTGTCTTGTTTCTTGTCTTGTATCTTGTCTTGTTTCTTGTCTTGTCTTGTCTTGTTTCTTGTCTTGTCTTGTTTCTTGTCTTGTTTCTTGTCTTGTTTCTTGTCTTGTCTTCTCTTGTTTCTTGTCTTGTTTCTTGTCTTGTTTCTTGTCTTGTTTCTTGTTTCTTGTCTTGTTTCTTGTCTTGTTTCTTGTCTTGTCTTGTCTTGTCTTGTTTCTTGTCTTGTTTCTTGTCTTGTCTTCTTGTCTTGTCTTGTCTTGTTTCTTGTCTTGTCTTGTCTTGTCTTGTCTTGTCTTTTTTCTCGTCTTGTTTCTTGTCTTGTTTCTTGTCTTGTTTCTTGTCTTGTTTCTTGTCTTGTTTCTTGTCTTTTCTTGTCTTGTTTTTAGTCTTGTTTCTTGTCTTGTTTCTCTTCTTGTTTTTCGTCTTGTTTCTTGTCTTGTTTCTTGTCTTGTTTCTTGTCTTGTCTTGTCTCGTGTCTTGTCTTGTTTTTTGTCTTGTTTCTTGTCTTCTTTCTGGTTTTTTTGTCTTGTTTCTTGTCTTGTTTCTTGTCTTGTTTCTTGTCTTCTTTCTTGTCTTGTTTCTTGTCTTGTTTCTTGTCTTGTTTCTTGTCTTGTCTTGTCTTGTTTCTTGTCTTGTCTTGTCTTGTCTTGTTTCTTGTCTTGTTTCTTGTCTTGTTTTTCGTCTTGTTTCTTGTCTTGTTTCTTGTCTTGTTTCTTGTCTTGTCTTGTCTCGTGTCTTGTCTTGTTTTTTGTCTTGTTTCTTGTCTTCTTTCTGGTTTTTTTGTCTTGTTTTTTGTCTTGTTTCTTGTCTTGTTTCTTGTCTTCTTTCTTGTCTTGTTTCTTGTCTTGTTTCTTCTCTTGTTTCTTGTCTTGTCTTGTCTTGTTTCTTGTCTTGTCTTGTCTTGTCTTGTTTCTTGTCTTGTTCCTTGTCTTTTTTCTTGTCTTGAATCTTGTCTTGTCTTCTCTTGTTTCTTTTCTTGTCTCTTGTCTTATTTCTTGTGTTGTTTCTTGTGTTGTTTCTTGTCTTGTTTCTTGCCTTGTCTTGTCTTGTCTTGTTACTTTTCTTGTTTCTTGTCTTGTCTTCTCTTGTTTCTTTTCTTGTTTCTTGTCTTGTTTCTTCTCTTGTCTTGTCTTGTTTGTTGTCTTGTTTCTTGTCTTGTTTCTTGTCTTGTTTCTTGTCTTGTTTCTTCTCTTGTCTTGGCTCGTGTCTTGTCTTGTTTTTTGTCTTCTTTCTTGTCTTGTTTCTTCTCTTGTTTCTGGTTTTTTGTCTTGTTTCTTGTCTTGTTTCTTGTCTTGTTTCTTGTGTTGTCTTGTCTAGTGTCTTGTCTTGTTTTTTGTCTTGTTTCTTGTCTTGTTTCTTGTCTTGTTTCTGTTTTTTTTGTCTTGTTTCTTGTCTTGTTTCTTGTCTTGTTTCTGGTTTTTTTGTCTTGTTTCTTGTCTTGTTTCTTGTCTTGTTTCTTGTTTCTTGTCTTGTTTCTTGTATTGTCTTCTCTTGTTTCTTGTATTGTCTTCTCTTGTTTCTTGTCTTGTTTCTTGTCTTGTTTCTTGTCTTGTTTCTTGTCTTGTTTCTTGTCTTGTCTTGTCTTGTCTTGTTTCATGTCTTGTTTCTTGTCTTGTCTTCTCTTGTTTCTTGTCTTGTTTCTTGTCTTGTTTCTTGTCTTGTTTCTTGTCTTGTTTCTTGTCTTGTTTCTTGTCTTCTTTCTTGTCTTGTTTCTTGTCTTGTTTTTTGTCTTGTTTCTTGTCTTGTTTCTTGTCTTGTTTCTTGACTTGTCTTGTCTTGTCTCGTGTCTTGTCTTGTTTTTTGTCTTCTTTCTTGTCTTGTTTCTTGTCTTGTTTCTGGTTTTTTGTCTTGTTTCTTGTCTTGTTTCTTGTCTTGTTTCTTGTCTTGTTTCTTGTCTTGTTTCTTGTCTTGTTTCTTGTCTTGTTTCTTGTCTTGTTTCTTGTCTTGTTTCTTGTCTTGTTTCTTGTCTTGTCTTGTTTTGTTTCTTGTCTTGTCTTGTCTTGTCTTGTTTCTTGTCTTGTTTCTTATCTTGTTTCTTGTCTTGTCTTCTCTTGTTTCTTGTCTTGTTTCTTGTCTTGTTTCTTGTCTTGTTTCTTGTCTTGTTTCTTTTCTTGTTTCTTGTCTTGTCTTGTCTTGTCTTGTTTCTTGTCTTGTCCTTTTTCTGGTCTTGTTTCTAGTCTTGTTTCTTGTCTTGTTTCTTGTCTTGTTTCTTGTCTTGTTTCTTGTCTTGTTTCTTGTGTTGTCTTGTCTTGTTTCTTGTCTTGTCTATCCTGGTCTTGTTTCTCGTCTTGTTTCTTGTCTTGTTTCTTGTCTTGTTTCTTGTCTTGTTTCTTGTCTTTTTTCTTGTCTTGTCTTGTCTTGTTTCTTGTCTTGTTTCTTGTCTTGTTTCTCTTCTTGTTTCTTGTCTTTTTTTTGTCTTGTTTCTTGTCTTGTTTCTTGTCTTGTTTCTTGTGTTGTCTTGTCTAGTGTCTTGTCTTGTTTTTTGTCTTGTTTCTTGTCTTGTTTCTTGTCTTGTTTCTGTTTTTTTTTGTCTTGTTTCTTGTCTTGTTTCTTGTCTTGTTTCTTGTTTCTTGTCTTTTTTCTTGTATTGTCTTCTCTTGTTTCTTGTCTTGTTTCTTGTCTCGTTTCTTGTCTTGTTTCTTGTCTTGTTTCTTGTCTTGTTTCTTGTCTTGTTTCTTGTCTTGTTTCTTGTCTTGTCTTGTATTGTCTTGTTTCATGTCTTGTTTCTTGTCTTGTCTTCTCTTTTTTCTTCTCTTGTTTCTTGTCTTGTTTCTTGTCTTGTCTTGTCTTGTTTCTTGTCTTGTCTTGTTTCTTGTCTTGTTTCTTGTCTTATTTCTTGTCTTGTTTCTTGTCTTGTTTCTTGTCTTGTCTTCTCTTGTTTCTTGTCTTGTTTCTTGTCTTGTTTCTTGTCTTGTTTCTTGTCTTGTTTCTTGTCTTGTCTTGTCTTGTTTCTTGTCTTGTCTTGTTTCTTGTCTTGTTTCTTGTCTTGTTTCTTGTCTTGTCTTCTCTTGTTTCTTGTCTTGTTTCTTGTCTTGTTTCTTGTCTTGTTTCTTGTTTCTTGTCTTGTTTCTTGTCTTGTTTCTTGTCTTGTCTTGTCTTGTCTTGTTTCTTGTCTTGTTTCTTGTCTTGTCTTCTTGTCTTGTCTTGTTTCTTGTCTTGTCTTGTCTTGTCTTGTCTTGTCTTGTCTTGTCTTTTTTCTCGTCTTGTTTCTTGTCTTGTTTCGTGTCTTGTTTCTTGTCTTGTTTCTTGTCTTGTTTCTTGTCTTTTCTTGTCTTGTTTTTAGTCTTGTTTCTTGTCTTGTTTCTTGTCTTGTTTTTCGTCTTGTTTCTTGTCTTGTTTCTTGTCTTGTTTCTTGTCTTGTCTTGTCTCGTGTCTTGTCTCGTGTCTTGTCTTGTTTTTTGTCTTGTTTCTTGTCTTGTTTCTGGTTTTTTTGTCTTGTTTCTTGTCTTGTTTCTTGTCTTGTTTCTTGTCTTCTTTCTTGTCTTGTTTCTTGTCTTGTTTCTTGTCTTGTTTCTTGTCTTGTCTTGTCTTGTTTCTTGTCTTGTCTTGTCTTGTCTTGTTTCTTGTCTTGTTCCTTGTCTTTTTTCTTGTCTTGAATCTTGTCTTGTCTTCTCTTGTTTCTTTTCTTGTCTCTTGTCTTATTTCTTGTGTTGTTTCTTGTGTTGTTTCTTGTCTTGTTTCTTGCCTTGTCTTGTCTTGTCTTGTTACTTTTCTTGTTTCTTGTCTTGTCTTCTCTTGTTTCTTTTCTTGTTTCTTGTCTTGTTTCTTCTCTTGTCTTGTCTTGTTTCTTGTCTTGTTTCTTGCCTTGTTTCTTGTCTTGTTTCTTGTCTTGTTTCTTCTCTTGTCTTGTCTCGTGTCTTGTCTTGTTTTTTGTCTTCTTTCTTGTCTTGTTTCTTCTCTTGTTTCTGGTTTTTTGTCTTGTTTCTTGTCTTGTTTCTTGTCTTGTTTCTTGTCTTGTTTCTTGTCTTGTCTTGTCTTGTTTCTTGTCTTGTTTCTTGTCTTGTCTTCTCTTGTTTTTTATCTTTTTTCTTGTCTTGTTTCTTGTCTTGTTTCTTGTCTTGTTTCTTGTCTTGTTTCTTGTCTTGTCTTGTCTTGTCTTGTTTCTTGTCTTGTCCTTTTTCTTGTCTTGTTTCTTCTCTTGTTTCTTGTCTTGTTTCTTGTCTTGTTTCTTGTCTTGTCTTGTCTTGTTTCTTGTCTTGTCTTGTCTTGTCTTGTCTTGTCTTGTCTTGTTTCGCGTCTTGTTTCTTGTCTTGTTTCTTGTCTTGTTTCTTGTCTTGTTTGTTGTCTTTTTTCTTGTCTTCTCTTGTCTTGTTTCTTGTCTTGTTTCTTGTCTTGTTTCTTGTCTTGTTTCTTGTCTTGTTTTTTGTCTTGTTTCTTGTCTTGTTTCTTGTCTTGTTTCTTGTCTTGTCCTATCTAGTGTCTCGTCTTGTTTTTTGTCTTGTTTCTTGTCTTGTTTCTTGTCTTGTTTCTTGTCTTGTTTTTTGTCTTGTTTCTTGTCTTGTTTCTTGTCTTGTTTCTTGTCTTGTCCTGTCTAGTGTCTCGTCTTGTTTTTTGTCTTGTTTCTTGTCTTGTTTCTTGTCTTGTTTCTTGTTTTTTTGTCTTGTTTCTTGTCTTGTTTCTTGTCTTGTCTCTTGTTTCTTGTCTTGTTTCTTGTCTTGTTTCTTGTCTTGTCTTGTCTTGTTTCATGTCTTGTTTCTTGTCTTGTCTTCTTTTGTTTCTTGTCTTGTTTCTTGTCTTGTTTCTTGTCTTGTTTCTTGTCTTGTTTCTTGTCTTCTTTCTTGACTTGTTTCTTGTCTTGTTTTTTGTCTTCTTTCTTGTCTTGTTTCTTGTCTTGTTTCTTGTCTTGTCTTGTCTTGTTTCTTGTCTAGTCTTGTTTCTTGTCTTGTTTCTTGTCTTGTTTCTTGTCTTGTTTCTTGTCTTGTCTTCTCTTGTTTCTTGTCTTGTCTTGTCTTGTCTTGTCTTGTCTTGTCTTGCTTCGCGTCTTGTTTCTTGTCTTGTTTCTTGTCTTGTTTGTTGTCTTGTTTGTTGTCTTTTTTCTTGTCTTCTCTTGTCTTGTTTCTTGTCTTGTTTCTTGTCTTGTTTCTTGTCTTGTTTCTTGTCTTGTTTTTTGTCTTGTTTCTTGTCTTGTTTCTTGTCTTGTTTCTTGTCTTGTCCTATCTAGTGTCTCGTCTTGTTTTTTGTCTTGTTTCTTGTCTTGTTTCTTGTCTTGTTTCTTGTCTTGTTTTTTGTCTTGTTTCTTGTCTTGTTTCTTGTCTTGTTTCTTGTCTTGTCCTGTCTAGTGTCTCGTCTTGTTTTTTGTCTTGTTTCTTGTCTTGTTTCTTGTCTTGTTTCTGGTTTTTTTGTCTTGTTTCTTGTCTTGTTTCTTGTCTTGTTTCTTGTCTTGTCTTCTCTTGTTTCTTGTCTTTTTTCTTGTCTTTTTTCTTGTCTTGTTTCTTGTCTTGTTTCTTGTCTTGTTTATTGTCTTGTTTCTTGTCTTGTTTCTTGTCTTGTCTTGTCTTGTTTCTTGTCTTGTCTTGTCTTGTCTTGTTTCTTGTCTTGTTTCTTGTCTTGTTTCTTGTCTTGTTTCTTGTCTTGTTTCTTGTCTTGTTTCTTGTCTTGTCTTGTCTTGTTTCTTGTCTTGTCTTGTCTTGTCTTGTCTTGTTTCTTGTCTTGTTTCTTGTCTTGTTTCTTGTCTTGTTTCTTGTCTTGTCTTCTCTTGTTTCTTGTCTTGTTTCTTGTCTTGTTTCTTGTCTTGTTTCTTGTCTTGTTTCTTGTCTTGTTTATTGTCTTGTCTTGTCTTGTCTTGTCTTGTTTCTTGTCTTGTCTTGTCTTGTCTTGTTTCTTGTCTTGTTTCTTGTCTTGTTTCTTGTCTTGTTTCTTGTCTTGTTTCTTGTCTTGTCTTCTCTTGTTTCTTGTCTTGTTTCTTTTCTTGTTTCTTGTCTTGTTTCTTGTCTTGTTTCTTGTCTTGTTTCTTGTCTTGTCTTGTCTTGTCTTGTTTCTTGTCTTCTCCTTTTTCTTGTCTTGTTTCTTGTCTTGTTTCTTCTCTTGTTTCTTGTCTTGTTTCTTGTCTTGTCTTGTCTTGTTTCTTGTCTTGTCTTGTCTTGTCTTGTCTTGTCTTGTCTTGTTTCTCGTCTTGTTTCTTGTCTTTTTTCTTGTCTTGTTTCTTGTCTTGTTTCTTGTCTTGTCTTGCTTCTTGTCTTGTCTTCATTCTTGTCTTGTTTCTTGTCCTGTTTCTTGTCTTGTCTTGTCTTGTCTTGTCTTGTCTTGTTTCTTGTCTTGTCTTGTTTCTTGTCTTGTCTTGTTTCTTGTCTTGTTTCTTGTCTTTTTTCTTGTCTTCTCTTGTCGTGTTTCTTGTCTTGTCTTGTCTTGTTTCTTGTCTTCTTTCTTGTCTTGATTCTTGTCTTGTTTCTTGTCTTGTCTTGTCGCGGTTCTTGTCTTGTCCTGTTTCTTGTCTTGTTTCTTGTCTTGTTTCTTTTCTTTTCTTGCTTCTTGTCTTGTCTTCATTCTTGTCTTGTTTCTTGTCCTGTTTCTTGTCTTGTCTTCTCTTGTTTCTTGTCTTGTCTTGTCTTGTTTCTTGTCTTGTTTCTTGTCTTTTTTCTTGTCTTGTTTCTTGTCTTGTTTCTTGTCTTGTTTCTTGTTTTTTTGTCTTGTTTCTTGTCTTGTTTCTTGTCTTGTTTCTTCTCCAATTTCTTGTCTTGTTTCTTGTCTTGTTTCTTTTCTTGTCTTGTCTTGTTTCTTGTCTTGTTTCTTGTCTTGTTTCTTGTCTTGTTTCTTGTCTTGTTTCTTGTCTTGTTTCTTGTCTTGTTTCTTGTCTTGTTTCTTGTCTTGTTTCTTCTCTTGTTTCTTCTCTTGTTTCTTGTGTTGTTTCTTGTGTTGTTTCTTGTCTTGTTTCTTGTCTTGTTTCTTGTCTAGTTTCTTGTCTTGTTTGTTGTCTTGTCTTGTCTTGTTTCTTGTCTTGTTTCTTGTCTTGTTTCTTGTCTAGTTTCTTGTCTTGTTTGTTGTCTTGTCTTGTCTTGTTTCTTGTCTTGTTTCTTGTCTTGTCTTGTCTTGTTTCTTGTCTTGTCTTGTTTCTTGTCTTGTCTTGTTTCTTGTCTTGTCTTGTTTCTCTTCTTGTTTCTTGTCTTGTTTGTTGTCTTGTTTCTTGTCTTTTTTCTTGTCCTTTTTCTTGTCTTGTTTCTTGTCTTGTCTTCTCTTGTTTCTTGTCTTGTTTCTTGTCTTGTTTCTTGTCTTGTCTTGTCTTGTTTCTTGTCTTGTTTCTTGTCTTGTCTTGTCTTGTTTCTTGTCTTGTTTCTTCTCTTGTTTCTGGTTTTTTTGTCTTGTTTCTTGTCTTGTTTCTTGTCTTGTTTCTTGTCTTGTCTTGTCTTGTTTCTTGTCTAGTCTTGTCTTGTCTTGTTTCTTGTCTTGTTTCTTGTCTTGTTTCTTTTCTTGTCTTCTCTTGTTTCTTGTCTTGTTTCTTGTCTTGTTTCTTGTCTTGTTTCTTGTCTTGTTTCTTGTCTTGTCTTGTCTTGTCTTGTTTCTTGTCTTGTCTTGTTTCTTGTCTTGTTTATTGTCTTGTTTCTTCTCTTGTTTCTTGTCTTGTTTCTTGTCTTGTTTCTTGTCTTGTTTCTTGTATAGTTTCTTGTCTTGTTCCTTGTCTTGTCTTGTTTCTTGTCTTGTCTTGTTTCTCTTCTTGTTTATTGTCTTGTTTCTTGTCTTGTTTGTTGTCTTGTTTCTTGTCTTGTTTCTTGTTTTGTTTCTTGTCTTGTCTTCTCTTGTTTCTTGTCTTGTTTCTTGTCTTGTTTCTTGTCTTGTTTCTTGTCTTGTTTCTTGTCTTTTTTCTGTTTTTTTTGTCTTGTTTCTTGTCTTGTTTCTTGTCTTGTTTCTTGTCTTGTTTCTTGTCTTATTTCTTGTCTTTTTTCTTTTCTTGTCTTGTCTTGTTTCTTGCCTTTTTTTTTGTCTTGTTTCTTGTCTTGTTTCTTGTCTTGTCTTGTCTTGTTTCATGTCTTGTCTTGTCTTGTCTTGTTTCTTGCCTTTTTTTTGTCTTGTTTCTTGTCTTGTTTCTTGTCTTGTCTTCTCTTGTTTCTTGTCTTGTTTCTTGTCTTGTTTCTTGTCTTGTTTCTTGTCTTGTTTCTTGTCTTGTTTCTTGTCTTGTTTCTTGTCTTGTTTATTGTCTTGTCTTGTCTTGTCTTGTCTTGTTTTGTTTCTTGTCTTGTCTTGTTTCTTGTCTTGTCTTGTTTCTTGTCTTGTTTCTTGTCTTGTTTCTTGTCTTCTCTTGTCTTGTTTCTTGTCTTGTCTTGTCTTGTTTCTTGTCTTGTTTCTTGTCTTGATTCTTGTCTTGTTTCTTGTCTTGTCTTGTCTCGGTTCTTGTCTTGTCTTGTTTCTTGTCTTGTTTCTTGTCTTGTTTCTTGTCTTGTCTTGCTTCTTGTCTTGTCTTGCTTCTTGTCTTGTTTCTTGTCCTGTTTCTTGTCTTGTTTTCTCTTGTTACTTGTCTTGTCTTGTCTTGTTTCTTGTCTTGTTTCTTGTCTTGTTTCTTGTCTTGTTTCTTGTTTTTTTGTCTTGTTTCTTGTCTTGTTTCTTGTCTTGTTTCTTCTCCATTTTCTTGTCTTGTTTCTTGTCTTGTTTCTTTTCTGGTGTTATCTTGTTTCTTGTCTTGTTTCTTGTCTTGTTTCTTGTCTTGTCTTGTCTTGTCTTGTTTCCTGTCTTGTCTTGTCTTGTCTTGTTTCTTGTCTTGTTTCTTGTCTTGTTTCTTCTCTTGTTTCTTGTGTTGTTTCTTGTGTTGTTTCTTGTCTTGTTTCTTGTCTTGTTTCTTGTCTAGTTTCTTGTCTTGTTTCTTGTCTTGTCTTGTCTTGTTCTTTGTCTTGTTTCTTGTCTTGTCTTGTTTCTTGTCTTGTCTTGTTTCTTGTCTTGTCTTGTTTCTTGTCTTGTTTCTTGTCTTGTTTCTTGTCTTGTTTCTTGTCTTCTTTCTAGTCTTGTTTCTTGTCTTGTTTCTTGTCTTGTCTTGTCTTGTTTCTTGTCTTGTCTTGTCTTGTCTTGTTTCTTGTCTTGTTTCTTGTCTTGTTTCTTGTCTTGTTTCTTGTCTTGTTTCTTGTCTTGTCTTCTCTTGTTTCTTGTCTTGTTTCTTTTCTTGTTTCTTGTCTTGTTTCTTGTCCTGTTTCTTGTCTTGTTTCTTGTCTTGTCTTGTCTTGTCTTGTTTCTTGTCTTGTCCTTTTTCTTGTCTTGTTTCTTGTCTTGTTTCTTCTCTTGTTTCTTGTCTTGTTTCTTGTCTTGTCTTGTCTTGTTTCTTGTCTTGTCTTGTCTTGTCTTGTCTTGTCTTGTTTCTCGTCTTGTTTCTTGTCTTGTTTCTTGTCTTGTTTCTTGTCTTGTTTCTTGTCTTGTTTTTTGTCTTGTTTCTTGTCTTGTTTCTCGTCTTCTCTTGTCTTGTCTTGTTTCTTGTCTTGTCTTGTCTTTTCTTGTTTTTTGTCTTGTTTCTTGTCTTGTTTCTTGTCTTGTTTCTTGTCTTGTTTCTTGTCTTGTTTCTTGTCTTGTTTCTTGTCTTGTTTCTTGTCTTGCTTCTTGTCTTGTTTCTTGTCTTGTTTCTTGTCTTGTCTTGTCTTGTTTCTTGTCTTGTCTTGTCTTGTCTTGTTTCTCGTCTTGTTTCTTGTCTTGTTTCTTGTCTTGTTTCTTGTCTTGTTTCTTGTCTAGTTTCTTGTCCTTGTCTTGTTTCTTGTCTTGTTTCTTGTCTTGTTTCTTGTCTTGTTTCTTGTCTTGTTTCTTGTCTTGTTTCTTGTCTTGTTTCTTGTCTTGTTTATTGTCCTGTTTCTTGTCTTGTCTTGTCTTGTTTCTTGTCTTGTCTTGTCTTGTCTTGTTTCTTGTCTTGTTTCTTGTCTTGTTTCTTGTCTTGTTTCTTGTCTTGTTTCTTGTCTTGTCTTGTTTCTTGTCTTGTTTCTTGTCTTGTTTCTTGTCTTGTTTCTTGTCTTGTTTCTTGCCTTGTTTTTTGTCTTGTTTCTTGTCTTGTTTCTTGTCTTGTCTTGTCTTGTTTCTTGTCTTGTCTTGTCTTGTCTTGTTTTTTGTCTTTTTTCTTGTCTTGTTTCTTTTCTTGTGTCTTGTTTCTTGTCTTGTTTCTTGTCTTGTTTCTTGTCTTGTTTCTTGTCTTGTCTTGTCTTGTTTCATGTCTTGTTTCTTGTCTTGTCTTCTTTTGTTTCTTGTCTTGTTTCTTGTCTTGTTTCTTGTCTTCTTTCTTGTCTTGTTTCTTGTCTTGTTTTTTGTCTTCTTTCTTGTCTTGTTTCTTGTCTTGTTTCTTGTCTTGTCTTGTCTTGTTTCTTGTCTTGTCTTGTTTCTTGTCTTGTTTCTTGTCTTGTTTCTTGTCTTGTTTCTTGTCTTGTCTTCTCTTGTTTCTTGTCTTGTTTCTTGTCTTGTTTCTTGTCTTGGTTCTTGTCTTGTCTTGTCTTGTTTCTTGTCTTGTCTTGTTTCTTGTCTTGTTTCTTGTCTTGTTTCTTGTCTTGTCTTCTCTTGTTTCTTGTCTTCTTTCTTGTCTTGTTTCTTGTCTTGTTTCTTGTCTTGTTTCTTGTCTTGTTTCTTGTCTTGTCTTGTCTTGTCTTGTTTCTTGTCTTGTTTCTTGTCTTGTCTTCTCTTTTTTCTTGTCTTGTTTCTTGTCTTGTTTCTTGTCTTGTCTTGTCTTGTTTCTTGTCTTGTTTCTTGTCTTGTTTCTTGTCTTGTTTCTTGTCTTGTCTTCTCTCGTGTCTTGTCCTTTTTTTGTCTTGTTTCTTGTCTTGTTTCTTGTCTTGTTTCTTGTTTTTTTGTCTTGTTTCTTGTCTTGTTTCTTGTCTTGTTTCTTGTCTTGTTTCTTGTCTTGTCTTGTCTTGTTTCTTGTCTAGTCTTGTCTTGTCTTGTTTCTTGTCTTGTTTCTTGTCTTGTTTCTTTTCTTGTCTTCTCTTGTTTCTTGTCTTGTTTCTTGTCTTGTTTCTTGTCTTGTTTCTTGTCTTGTTTCTTGTCTTGCCTTGTCTTGTCTTGTTTCTTGTCTTGTCTTGTTTTTTGTCTTGTTTCTTGTGTTGTTTCTTCTCTTGTTTCTTGTCTTGTTTCTTGTGTTGTTTCTTGTGTTGTTTCTTGTCTTGTTTCTTGTCTAGTTTCTTGTCTTGTTCCTTGTCTTGTCTTGTTTCTTGTCTTGTCTTGTTTCTCTTCTTGTTTATTGTCTTTTTTGTTGTCTTGTTTGTTGTCTTGTTTCTTGTCTTGTTTGTTGTCTTGTTTCTTGTCTTGTCTTCTCTTCTTTCTTGTCTTGTTTCTTGTCTTGTTTCTTGTCTTGTTTCTTGTCTTGTTTCTTGTCTTTTTTCTGTTTTTTTTTGTCTTGTTTCTTGTCTTGTTTCTTGTCTTGTTTCTTCTCTTGTTTCTTGTCTTGTTTCTTGTCTTGTTTCTTGTCTTTTTTCTTGTCTTGTCTTGTTTCATGTCTTGTCTTGTCTTGTCTTGTTTCTTGTCTTGTTTTTTGTCTTGTTTCTTGTCTTGTTTCTTGTCTTGTCTTCTCTTGTTTCTTGTCTTGTTTCTTTTCTTCTTTCTTGTCTTGTTTCTTGTCTTGTTTATTGTCTTGTCTTGTCTTGTCTTGTCTTGTCTTGTTTTGTTTCTTGTCTTGTCTTGTTTCTTGTCTTGTCTTGTTTCTTGTCTTGTTTCTTGTCTTGTTTCTTGTCTTCTCTTGTCTTGTTTCTTGTCTTGTCTTGTCTTGTTTCTTGTCTTGTTTCTTGTCTTGATTCTTGTCTTGTTTCTTGTCTTGTCTTGTCTCGGTTCTTGTCTTGTCTTGTTTCTTGTCTTGTTTCTTGTCTTGTTTCTTGTCTTGTCTTCCTTCTTGTCTTGTCTTCATTCTTGTCTTGTTTCTTGTCCTGTTTCTTGTCTTGTTTCTTGTCTTGTCTTGTCTTGTCTTGTTTCTTGTCTTGTCCTTTTTCTTGTCTTGTTTCTTGTGTTGTTTCTTGTCTTGTTTCTTGTCTTGTTTCTTGTCTAGTTTCTTGTCTTGTTCCTTGTGTTGTCTTGTTTCTTGTCTTGTCTTGTTTCTCTTCTTGTTTATTGTCTTTTTTGTTGTCTTGTTTGTTGTCTTGTTTCTTGTCTTGTTTCTTGTCTTGTTTCTTGTCTTGTCTTCTCTTGTTTCTTGTCTTGTTTCTTGTCTTGTTTCTTGTCTTGTTTCTTGTCTTGTTTCTTGTCTTTTTTCTGTTTTTTTTTTGTCTTGTTTCTTGTCTTGTTTCTTGTCTTGTTTCTTCTCTTGTTTCTTGTCTTGTTTCTTGTCTTGTTTCTTGTCTTTTTTCTTGTCTTGTCTTGTCTTGTTTCATGTCTTGTCTTGTCTTGTCTCTTTTCTTGTCTTGTTTTTTGTCTTGTTTCTAGTCTTGTTTCTTGTCTTGTCTTGTCTTGTTTTTTGTCTTGTTTCTTGTCTTGTTTCTTGTCTTGTTTCTTGTCTTGTTTCTTGTCTTGTTTATTGTCTTGTCTTGTCTTGTCTTGTCTTGTCTTGTTTTGTTTCTTGTCTTGTCTTGTTTCTTGTCTTGTCTTGTTTCTTGTCTTGTTTCTTGTCTTGTTTCTTGTCTTCTCTTGTCTTGTTTCTTGTCTTGTCTTGTCTTGTTTCTTGTCTTGTTTCTTGTCTTGATTCTTGTCTTGTTTCTCGTCTTGTCTTGTCTCGGTTCTTGTCTTGTCTTGTTTCTTGTCTTGTTTCTTGTCTTGTTTCTTGTCTTGTCTTGCTTCTTGTCTTGTCTTCATTCTTGTCTTGTTTCTTGTCCTGTTTCTTGTCTTGTCTTCTCTTGTTACTTGTCTTGTCTTGTCTTGTTTCTTGTCTTTTTTCTTGTCTTTTTTCTTGTCTTGTTTCTTGTCTTGTTTCTTGTCTTGTTTCTTGTCTTGTTTCTTGTCTTGTTTCTTGTCTTGTTTCTTGTCTTGTTTCTTGTCTTGTCTTGTCTTGTTTCTTGTCTTGTCTTGTCTTGTCTTTTTTCTCGTCTTGTTTCTTGTCTTGTTTCTTGTCTTGTTTCTTGTCTTGTTTCTTGTCTTGTTTCTTGTCCTTGTCTTGTTTCTTGTCTTGTTTCTTGTCTTGTTTCTTGTCTTGTTTCTTGTCTTGTTTCTTGTCTTGTTTCTTGTCTTGTTTCTTGTCTTGTTTCTTGTCTTGTTTCTTGTCTTGTTTATTGTCTTGTCTTGTCTTGTTTCTTGTCTTGTCTTGTCTTGTCTTGTTTCTTGTCTTGTTTCTTGTCTTGTTTCTTGTCTTGTTTCTTGTCTTGTTTCTTGTCTTGTCTTGTTTCTTGTCTTGTTTCTTGTCTTGTTTCTTGTCTTGTTTCTTGTCTTGTTTCTTGCCTTGTTTTTTGTCTTGTTTCTTGTTTTGTTTCTTGTCTTGTCTTGTCTTGTCCTGTTTCTTGTCTTGTCTTATCTTGTCTTGTTTTTTGTCTTTTTTCTTGTCTTGTTTCTTTTCTTGTGTCTTGTTTCTTGTCTTGTTTCTTGTCTTGTTTCATGTCTTTTTTCTTGTCTTGTCTTCTTTTGTTTCTTGTCTTGTTTCTTGTCTTGTTTCTTGTCTTCTTTCTTGTCTTGTTTCTTGTCTTGTTTTTTGTCTTCTTTCTTGTCTTCTTTCTTGTCTTGTTTCTTGTCTTGTCTTGTCTTGTTTCTTGTCTTGTCTTGTTTCTTGTCTTGTTTCTTGTCTTGTTTCTTGTCTTGTTTCTTGTCTTGTCTTCTCTTGTTTCTTGTCTTGTTTCTTGTCTTGTTTCTTGTCTTGGTTCTTGTCTTGTCTTGTCTTGTTTCTTGTCTTGTCTTGTTTCTTGTCTTGTTTCTTGTCTTGTTTCTTGTCTTGTCTTCTCTTGTTTCTTGTCTTCTTTCTTGTCTTGTTTCTTGTCTTGTTTCTTGTCTTGTTTCTTGTCTTTTTTCTTGTCTTGGTTCTTGTCTTGTCTTGTCTTGTTTCTTGTCTTGTTTTCTCTTGTTTCTTGTCTTGTTTCTTGTCTTGTTTCTTGTCTTGTCTTGTCTTGTTTCTTGTCTTGTTTCTTGTCTTGTTTCTTGTCTTGTTTCTTGTCTTGTCTTGTCTCGTGTCTTGTCCTTTTTTTGTGTTGTTTCTTGTCTTGTTTCTTGTTTTTTTGTCTTGTTTCTTGTCTTGTTTCTTGTCTTGTTTCTTGTCTTGTTTCTTGTCTTGTTTCTTGTCTTGTTTCTTGTCTTGTCTTGTCTTGTTTCTTGTCTAGTCTTGTCTTGTCTTGTTTCTTGTCTTGTTTCTTGTCTTGTTTCTTTTCTTGTCTTCTCTTGTTTCTTGTCTTGTTTCTTGTCTTGTTTCTTGTCTTGTTTCTTGTCTTGTTTCTTGTCTTGCCTTGTCTTGTCTTGTTTCTTGTCTTGTCTTGTTTTTTGTCTTGTTTCTTGTGTTGTTTCTTCTCTTGTTTCTTGTCTTGTTTCTTGTGTTGTTTCTTGTCTTGTTTCTTGTCTTGTTTCTTGTCTTGTTTCTTGTCTAGTTTCTTGTCTTGTTCCTTGTCTTGTCTTGTTTCTTGTCTTGTCTTGTTTCTCTTCTTGTTTATTGTCTTTTTTGTTGTCTTGTTTGTTGTCTTGTTTCTTGTCTTGTTTCTTGTCTTGTTTCTTGTCTTGTCTTCTCTTGTTTCTTGTCTTGTTTCTTGTCTTCTTTCTTGTCTTGTTTCTTGTCTTGTTTCTTGTCTTTTTTCTGTTTTTTTTGTCTTGTTTCTTGTCTTGTTTCTTGTCTTGTTTCTTCTCTTGTTTCTTGTCTTGTTTCTTGTCTTGTTTCTTGTCTTTTTTCTTGTCTTGTCTTGTCTTGTTTCATGTCTTGTCTTGTCTTGTCTTGTTTCTTGTCTTGTTTTTTGTCTTGTTTCTTGTCTTGTTTCTTGTCTTGTCTTCTCTTGTTTCTTGTCTTGTTTCTTGTCTTGTTTCTTGTCTTGTTTCTTGTCTTGTTTCTTGTCTTGTTTATTGTCTTGTCTTGTCTTGTCTTGTCTTGTCTTGTTTTGTTTCTTGTCTTGTCTTGTTTCTTGTCTTGTCTTGTTTCTTGTCTTGTTTCTTGTCTTGTTTCTTGTCTTCTCTTGTCTTGTTTCTTGTCTTGTCTTGTCTTGTTTCTTGTCTTGTTTCTTGTCTTGATTCTTGTCTTGTTTCTCGTCTTGTCTTGTCTCGGTTCTTGTCTTGTCTTGTTTCTTGTCTTGTTTCTTGTCTTGTTTCTTGTCTTGTCTTGCTTCTTGTCTTGTCTTCATTCTTGTCTTGTTTCTTGTCCTGTTTCTTGTCTTGTCTTCTCTTGTTACTTGTCTTGTCTTGTCTTGTTTTTTGTCTTTTTTCTTGTCTTTTTTCTTGTCCTGTTTCTTGTCTTGTTTCTTGTCTTGTTTCTTGTTTTTTTGTCTTGTTTCTTGTCTTGTTTCTTCTCTTGTTTCTTCTCCATTTTCTTGTCTTGTTTCTTGTCTTGTTTCTTTTCTGGTCTTATCTTGTTTCTTGTCTTGTTTCTTGTCTTGTTTCTTGTCTTGTCTTGTCTTGTCTTGTTTCCTGTCTTGTCTTGTCTTGTCTTGTTTCTTGTCTTGTTTCTTGTCTTGTTTCTTCTCTTGTTTCTTGTGTTGTTTCTTGTGTTGTTTCTTGTCTTGTTTCTTGTCTTGTTTCTTGTCTAGTTTCTTGTCTTGTTTCTTGTCTTGTCTTGTCTTGTTTCTTGTCTTGTTTCTTGTCTTGTCTTGTTTCTTGTCTTGTCTTGTTTCTTGTCTTGTCTTGTTTCTTGTCTTGTCTTGTTTCTCTTCTTGTTTCTTGTCTTGTTTGTTGTCTTGTTTCTTGTCTTGTTTCTTGTCCTTTTTCTTGTCTTGTTTCTTGTCTTGTCTTCTCTTGTTTCTTGTCTTGTTTCTTGTCTTGTTTCTTGTCTTGTCTTGTCTTGTTTCTTGTCTTGTTTCTTGTCTTGTCTTGTCTTGTTTCTTGTCTTGTTTCTTGTCTTGTTTCTGGTTTTTTTGTCTTGTTTCTTGTCTTGTTTCTTGTCTTGTTTCTTGTCTTGTCTTCTCTTGTTTCTTGTCTTGTTTCTTGTCTTGTTTCTTGTCTTGTCTTGTCTTGTTTCTTGTCTTGTTTCTTGTCTGGTCTTGTCTTTTTTGTTGTCTTGTTTCTTGTCTTGTTTCTGGTTTTTTTGTCTTGTTTCTTGTCTTGTTTCTTGTCTTGTTTCTTGTCTTCTCTTGTCTTGTTTCTCGTCTTGTTTCTTGTCTTGTTTCTTGTCTTGTTTCTTGTCTTGTTTCTTGTCTTATTTTTGTCTTGTTTCTTGTCTTGTTTCTTGTCTTGTCTTGTCTTGTTTCTTGTCTTGTCTTGTCTTGTCTTGTTTTTTGTCTTGTTTCTTGTCTTGTTTCTTGTCTTTTTCTTGTCTTGTTTCTTGTCTTGTTTCTTGTCTTGTTTCTTGTCTTGTTTCTTGTCTTGTTTCTTGTCTTGTTTCTTGTCTTGTTTCTTGTCTTGTTTCTTGTCTTGTCTTGTCTTGTTTCTTGTCTTGTCTTGTCTTGTCTTGTTTCTCGTCTTGTTTCTTGTCTTGTTTCTTGTCTTGTTTCTTGTCTTGTCTTGTCTTGTCTTGTTTCTCGTCTTGTCTTGTCTTCTTTCTTGTCTTGTTTCTTGTCTTGTCTTGTCTTGTTTCTTGTCTTGTTTCTTGTCTTGTTTCTGGTTTTTTTATCTTGTTTCTTGTCTTGTTTCTTGTCTTGTTTCTTGTCTTGTTTCTTGTCTTCTTTCTAGTCTTGTTTCTTGTCTTGTTTCTTGTCTTGTCTTGTCTTGTTTCTTGTCTTGTCTTGTCTTGTCTTGTTTCTTGTCTTGTTTCTTGTCTTGTTTCTTGTCTTGTTTCTTGTCTTGTTTCTTGTCTTGTCTTCTCTTGTTTCTTGTCTTGTTTCTTTTCTTGTTACTTGTCTTGTTTCTTGTCTTGTTTCTTGTCTTGTTTCTTGTCTTGTCTTCTCTTGTTTCTTGTCTTGTTTCTTTTCTTGTTTCTTGTCTTGTTTCTTGTCTTGTTTCATGTCTTGTTTCTTGTCTTGTCTTCTTTTGTTTCTTGTCTTGTTTCTTGTCTTGTTTCTTGTCTTCTTTCTTGTCTTGTTTCTTGTCTTGTTTTTTGTCTTCTTTCTTGTCTTGTTTCTTGTCTTGTTTCTTGTCTTGTCTTGTCTTGTTTCTTGTCTTGTCTTGTTTCTTGTCTTGTTTCTTGTCTTGTTTCTTGTCTTGTTTCTTGTCTTGTCTTCTCTTGTTTCTTGTCTTGTTTCTTGTCTTGGTTCTTGTCTTGTCTTGTCTTGTTTCTTGTCTTGTCTTGTTTCTTGTCTTGTTTCTTGTCTTGTTTCTTGTCTTGTCTTGTCTTGTTTCTTGTCTTCTCTTGTCTTGTTTCTTGTCTTGTCTTGTTTCTTGTCTTGTTTCTTGTCTTGATTCTTGTCTTGTTTCTCGTCTTGTCTTGTCTCGGTTCTTGTCTTGTCTTGTTTCTTGTCTTGTTTCTTGTCTTGTCTTGCTTCTTGTCTTGTCTTCATTCTTGTCTTGTTTCTTGTCCTGTTTCTTGTCTTGTCTTCTCTTGTTACTTGTCTTGTCTTGTCTTGTTTTTTGTCTTTTTTCTTGTCTTTTTTCTTGTCCTGTTTCTTGTCTTGTTTCTTGTCTTGTTTCTTGTTTTTTTGTCTTGTTTCTTGTCTTGTTTCTTGTCTTGTTTCTTCTCCATTTTCTTGTCTTGTTTCTTGTCTTGTTTCTTTTCTGGTCTTATCTTGTTTCTTGTCTTGTTTCTTGTCTTGTTTCTTGTCTTGTCTTGTCTTGTCTTGTTTCCTGTCTTGTCTTGTCTTGTCTTGTTTCTTGTCTTGTTTCTTGTCTTGTTTCTTCTCTTGTTTCTTGTGTTGTTTCTTGTGTTGTTTCTTGTCTTGTTTCTTGTCTTGTTTCTTGTCTAGTTTCTTGTCTTGTTTCTTGTCTTGTCTTGTCTTGTTTCTTGTCTTGTTTCTTGTCTTGTCTTGTTTCTTGTCTTGTCTTGTTTCTTGTCTTGTCTTGTTTCTTGTCTTGTCTTGTTTCTCTTCTTGTTTCTTGTCTTGTTTGTTGTCTTGTTTCTTGTCTTGTTTCTTGTCCTTTTTCTTGTCTTGTTTCTTGTCTTGTCTTCTCTTGTTTCTTGTCTTGTTTCTTGTCTTGTTTCTTGTCTTGTCTTGTCTTGTTTCTTGTCTTGTTTCTTGTCTTGTCTTGTCTTGTTTCTTGTCTTGTTTCTTGTCTTGTTTCTGGTTTTTTTGTCTTGTTTCTTGTCTTGTTTCTTGTCTTGTTTCTTGTCTTGTTTCTTGTCTTGTTTCTTGTCTTGTCTTCTCTTGTTTCTTGTCTTGTTTCTTGTCTTGTTTTTTGTCTTGTCTTGTCTTGTTTCTTGTCTTGTTTCTTGTCTGGTCTTGTCTTTTTTGTTGTCTTGTTTCTTGTCTTGTTTCTGGTTTTTTTGTCTTGTTTCTTGTCTTGTTTCTTGTCTTGTTTCTTGTCTTGTCTTGTCTTGTTTCTCGTCTTGTTTCTTGTCTTGTTTCTTGTCTTGTTTCTTGTCTTGTTTCTTGTCTTATTTTTGTCTTGCTTCTTGTCTTGTTTCTTGTCTTGTCTTGTCTTGTTTCTTGTCTTGTCTTGTCTTGTCTTGTTTTTTGTCTTGTTTCTTGTCTTGTTTCTTGTCTTTTTCTTGTCTTGTTTCTTGTCTTGTTTCTTGTCTTGTTTCTTGTCTTGTTTCTTGTCTTGTTTCTTGTCTTGTTTCTTGTCTTGTTTCTTGTCTTGTTTCTTGTCTTGTCTTGTCTTGTTTCTTGTCTTGTCTTGTCTTGTCTTGTTTCTCGTCTTGTTTCTTGTCTTGTTTCTTGTCTTGTTTCTTGTCTTGTCTTGTCTTGTCTTGTTTCTCGTCTTGTCTTGTCTTGTTTCTTGTCTTGTTTCTTGTCTTGTCTTGTCTTGTTTCTTGTCTTGTTTCTTGTCTTGTTTCTGGTTTTTTTATCTTGTTTCTTGTCTTGTTTCTTGTCTTGTTTCTTGTCTTGTTTCTTGTCTTCTTTCTAGTCTTGTTTCTTGTCTTGTTTCTTGTCTTGTCTTGTCTTGTTTCTTGTCTTGTCTTGTCTTGTCTTGTTTCTTGTCTTGTTTCTTGTCTTGTTTCTTGTCTTGTTTCTTGTCTTGTTTCTTCTCTTGTCTTCTCTTGTTTCTTGTCTTGTTTCTTTTCTTGTTTCTTGTCTTGTTTCTTGTCTTGTTTCTTGTCTTGTTTCTTGTCTTGTCTTCTCTTGTTTCTTGTCTTGTTTCTTTTCTTGTTTCTTGTCTTGTTTCTTGTCTTGTTTCATGTCTTGTTTCTTGTCTTGTCTTCTTTTGTTTCTTGTCTTGTTTCTTATCTTGTTTCTTGTCTTGTTTCTTGTCTTGTTTCTTCTCTTGTTTCTTGTGTTGTTTCTTGTGTTGTTTCTTGTCTTGTTTCTTGTCTTGTCTTGTCTTGTTTCTTGTCTTGTCTTGTTTCTTGTCTTGTTTCTTGTCTTGTTTCTTGTCTTGTTTCTTGTCTTGTCTTCTCTTGTTTCTTGTCTTGTTTCTTGTCTTGTTTCTTGTCTTGGTTCTTGTCTTGTCTTGTCTTGTTTCTTGTCTTGTCTTGTTTCTTGTCTTGTTTCTTGTCTTGTTTCTTGTCTTGTCTTCTCTTGTTTCTTGTCTTCTTTCTTGTCTTTTTTCTTGTCTTGTTTCTTGTCTTGTTTCTTGTCTTGTTTCTTGTCTTGTCTTGTCTTGTCTTGTTTCTTGTCTTGTTTCTTGTCCTTTTTCTTGTCTTGTTTCTTGTCTTGTCTTCTCTTGTTTCTTGTCTTGTTTCTTGTCTTGTTTCTTGTCTTGTCTTGTCTTGTTTCTTGTCTTGTTTCTTGTCTTGTCTTGTCTTGTTTCTTGTCTTGTTTCTTGTCTTGTTTCTGGTTTTTTTGTCTTGTTTCTTGTCTTGTTTCTTGTCTTGTTTCTTGTCTTGTTTCTTGTCTTGTTTCTTGTCTTGTCTTCTCTTGTTTCTTGTCTTGTTTCTTGTCTTGTTTTTTGTCTTGTCTTGTCTTGTTTCTTGTCTTGTTTCTTGTCTGGTCTTGTCTTTTTTGTTGTCTTGTTTCTTGTCTTGTTTCTGGTTTTTTTGTCTTGTTTCTTGTCTTGTTTCTTGTCTTGTTTCTTGTCTTGTCTTGTCTTGTTTCTCGTCTTGTTTCTTGTCTTGTTTCTTGTCTTGTTTCTTGTCTTGTTTCTTGTCTTATTTTTGTCTTGCTTCTTGTCTTGTTTCTTGTCTTGTCTTGTCTTGTTTCTTGTCTTGTCTTGTCTTGTCTTGTTTTTTGTCTTGTTTCTTGTCTTGTTTCTTGTCTTTTTCTTGTCTTGTTTCTTGTCTTGTTTCTTGTCTTGTTTCTTGTCTTGTTTCTTGTCTTGTTTCTTGTCTTGTTTCTTGTCTTGTTTCTTGTCTTGTTTCTTGTCTTGTCTTGTCTTGTTTCTTGTCTTGTCTTGTCTTGTCTTGTTTCTCGTCTTGTTTCTTGTCTTGTTTCTTGTCTTGTTTCTTGTCTTGTCTTGTCTTGTCTTGTTTCTCGTCTTGTCTTGTCTTGTTTCTTGTCTTGTTTCTTGTCTTGTCTTGTCTTGTTTCTTGTCTTGTTTCTTGTCTTGTTTCTGGTTTTTTTATCTTGTTTCTTGTCTTGTTTCTTGTCTTGTTTCTTGTCTTGTTTCTTGTCTTCTTTCTAGTCTTGTTTCTTGTCTTGTTTCTTGTCTTGTCTTGTCTTGTTTCTTGTCTTGTCTTGTCTTGTCTTGTTTCTTGTCTTGTTTCTTGTCTTGTTTCTTGTCTTGTTTCTTGTCTTGTTTCTTCTCTTGTCTTCTCTTGTTTCTTGTCTTGTTTCTTTTCTTGTTTCTTGTCTTGTTTCTTGTCTTGTTTCTTGTCTTGTTTCTTGTCTTGTCTTCTCTTGTTTCTTGTCTTGTTTCTTTTCTTGTTTCTTGTCTTGTTTCTTGTCTTGTTTCATGTCTTGTTTCTTGTCTTGTCTTCTTTTGTTTCTTGTCTTGTTTCTTATCTTGTTTCTTGTCTTGTTTCTTGTCTTGTTTCTTCTCTTGTTTCTTGTGTTGTTTCTTGTGTTGTTTCTTGTCTTGTTTCTTGTCTTGTCTTGTCTTGTTTCTTGTCTTGTCTTGTTTCTTGTCTTGTTTCTTGTCTTGTTTCTTGTCTTGTTTCTTGTCTTGTCTTCTCTTGTTTCTTGTCTTGTTTCTTGTCTTGTTTCTTGTCTTGGTTCTTGTCTTGTCTTGTCTTGTTTCTTGTCTTGTCTTGTTTCTTGTCTTGTTTCTTGTCTTGTTTCTTGTCTTGTCTTCTCTTGTTTCTTGTCTTCTTTCTTGTCTTTTTTCTTGTCTTGTTTCTTGTCTTGTTTCTTGTCTTGTTTCTTGTCTTGTCTTGTCTTGTCTTGTTTCTTGTCTTGTTTCTTGTCTTGTCTTCTCTTGTTTCTTGTCTTGTTTCTTGTCTTGTTTCTTGTCTTGTCTTGTCTTGTTTCTTGTCTTGTTTCTTGTCTTGTTTTTGTCTTGTTTCTTGTCTTGTCTTGTCTCGTGTCTTGTCCTTTTTTTGTCTTGTTTCTTGTCTTGTTTCTTGTCTTGTTTCTTGTTTTTTTGTCTTGTTTCTTGTCTTGTTTTTTGTCTTGTTTCTTGTCTTGTTTCTTGTCTTTTTTCTTGTCTTGTCTTGTCTTGTTTCTTGTCTAGTCTTGTCTTGTCTTGTTTCTTGTCTTGTTTCTTGTCTTGTTTCTTTTCTTGTCTTCTCTTGTTTCTTGTCTTGTTTCTTGTCTTGTTTCTTGTCTTCATTCTTGTCTTGTTTCTTGTCCTGTTTCTTGTCTTGTTTCTCGTCTTGTCTTGTCTTGTCTTGTTTCTTGTCTTGTCCTTTTTCTTGTCTTGTTTCTTGTGTTGTTTCTTGTCTTGTTTCTTGTCTTGTTTCTTGTCTAGTTTCTTGTCTTGTTCCTTGTCTTGTCTTGTTTCTTGTCTTGTCTTGTTTCTCTTCTTGTTTATTGTCTTTTTTGTTGTCTTGTTTGTTGTCTTGTTTCTTGTCTTGTTTGTTGTCTTGTTTCTTGTCTTGTCTTCTCTTGTTTCTTGTCTTGTTTCTTGTCTTGTTTCTTGTCTTGTTTCTTGTCTTGTTTCTTGTCTTTTTTCTGTTTTTTTTGTCTTGTTTCTTGTCTTGTTTCTTGTCTTGTTTCTTCTCTTGTTTCTTGTCTTGTTTCTTGTCTTGTTGATTGTCTTTTTTCTTGTCTTGTCTTGTCTTGTTTCATGTCTTGTCTTGTCTTGTCTCTTTTCTTGTCTTGTTTTTTGTCTTGTTTCTTGTCTTGTTTCTTGTCTTGTCTTCTCTTGTTTCTTGTCTTGTTTCTTGTCTTGTTTCTTGTCTTGTTTCTTGTCTTGTTTCTTGTCTTGTTTATTGTCTTGTCTTGTCTTGTCTTGTCTTGTCTTGTTTTGTTTCTTGTCTTGTCTTGCTTCTTGTCTTGTCTTGTTTCTTGTCTTGTTTCTTGTCTTGTTTCTTGTCTTCTCTTGTCTTGTTTCTTGTCTTGTCTTGTCTTGTTTCTTGTCTTGTTTCTTGTCTTGATTCTTGTCTTGTTTCTCGTCTTCTCTTGTCTCGGTTCTTGTCTTGTCTTGTTTCTTGTCTTGTTTCTTGTCTTGTTTCTTGTCTTGTCTTGCTTCTTGTCTTGTCTTCATTCTTGTCTTGTTTCTTGTCCTGTTTCTTGTCTTGTCTTCTCTTTTTACTTGTCTTGTCTTGTCTTGTTTCTTGTCTTTTTTCTTGTCTTATTTCTTGTCTTGTTTCTTGTCTTGTTTCTTGTCTTGTTTCTTGTCTTGTTTCTTGTCTTGTTTCTTGTCTTGTTTCTTGTCTTGTTTCTTGTCTTGTCTTGTCTTGTTTCTTGTCTTGTCTTGTCTTGTCTTTTTTCTCGTCTTGTTTCTTGTCTTGTTTCTTGTCTTGTTTCTTGTCTTGTTTCTTGTCTTGTTTCTTGTCCTTGTCTTGTTTCTTGTCTTGTTTCTTGTCTTGATTCTTGTCTTGTTTCTTGTCTTGTTCCTTGTCTTGTTTCTTGTCTTGTTTCTTGTCTTGTTTATTGTCTTGTCTTGTCTTGTTTCTTGTCTTGTCTTGTCTTGTCTTGTTTCTTGTCTTGTTTCTTGTCTTGTTTCTTGTCTTGTTTCTTGTCTTGTTTCTTGTCTTGTCTTGTTTCTTGTCTTGTTTCTTGTCTTGTTTCTTGTCTTGTTTCTTGTCTTGTTTCTTGCCTTGTTTTTTGTCTTGTTTCTTGTTTTGTTTCTTGTCTTGTCTTGTCTTGTCTTGTTTCTTGTCTTGTCTTGTCTTGTCTTGTTTTTTGTCTTTTTTCTTGTCTTGTTTCTTTTCTTGTGTCTTGTTTCTTGTCTTGTTTCTTGTCTTGTTTCTTGTCTTGTCTTGTCTTGTTTCATGTCTTATTTCTTGTCTTGTCTTCTTTTGTTTCTTGTCTTGTTTCTTGTCTTGTTTCTTGTCTTCTTTCTTGTCTTGTTTCTTGTCTTGTTTTTTGTCTTCTTTCTTGTCTTCTTTCTTGTCTTGTTTCTTGTCTTGTCTTGTCTTGTTTCTTGTCTTGTCTTGTTTCTTGTCTTGTTTCTTGTCTTGTTTCTTGTCTTGTTTCTTGTCTTGTCTTCTCTTGTTTCTTGTCTTGTTTCTTGTCTTGTTTCTTGTCTTGGTTCTTGTCTTGTCTTGTCTTGTTTCTTGTCTTGTCTTGTTTCTTGTCTTGTTTCTTGTCTTGTTTCTTGTCTTGTCTTTTCTTGTTTCTTGTCTTCTTTCTTGTCTTGTTTCTTGTCTTGTTTCTTGTCTTGTTTCTTGTCTTGTTTCTTGTCTTGTCTTGTCTTGTCTTGTTTCTTGTCTTGTTTCTTGTCTTGTCTTCTCTTGTTTCTTGTCTTGTTTCTTGTCTTGTTTCTTGTCTTGTCTTGTCTTGTTTCTTGTCTTGTTTCTTGTCTTGTTTCTTGTCTTGTTTCTTGTCTTGTCTTGTCTCGTGTCTTGTCCTTTTTTTGTGTTGTTTCTTGTCTTGTTTCTTGTTTTTTTGTCTTGTTTCTTGTCTTGTTTCTTGTCTTGTTTCTTGTCTTGTTTCTTGTCTTATTTCTTGTCTTGTTTCTTGTCTTGTCTTGTCTTGTTTCTTGTCTAGTCTTGTCTTGTCTTGTTTCTTGTCTTGTTTCTTGCCTTGTTTCTTTTCTTGTCTTCTCTTGTTTCTTGTCTTGTTTCTTGTCTTGTTTCTTGTCTTGTTTCTTGTCTTGTTTCTTGTCTTGCCTTGTCTTGTCTTGTTTCTTGTCTTGTCTTGTTTTTTGTCTTGTTTCTTGTGTTGTTTCTTCTCTTGTTTCTTGTCTTGTTTCTTGTGTTGTTTCTTGTCTTGTTTCTTGTCTTGTTTCTTGTCTAGTTTCTTGTCTTGTTCCTTGTCTTGTCTTGTTTCTTGTCTTGTCTTGTTTCTCTTCTTGTTTATTGTCTTTTTTGTTGTCTTGTTTGTTGTCTTGTTTCTTGTCTTGTTTCTTGTCTTGTTTCTTGTCTTGTCTTCTCTTGTTTCTTGTCTTGTTTCTTGTCTTGTTTCTTGTCTTGTTTCTTGTCTTGTTTCTTGTCTTTTTTCTGTTTTTTTTGTCTTGTTTCTTGTCTTGTTTCTTGTCTTGTTTCTTCTCTTGTTTCTTGTCTTGTTTCTTGTCTTTTTTCTTGTCTTTTTTCTTGTCTTGTCTTGTCTTGTTTCATGTCTTGTCTTGTCTTGTCTTGTTTCTTGTCTTGTTTTTTGTCTTGTTTCTTGTCTTGTTTCTTGTCTTGTCTTCTCTTGTTTCTTGTCTTGTTTCTTGTCTTGTTTCTTGTCTTGTTTCTTGTCTTGTTTCTTGTCTTGTTTATTGTCTTGTCTTGTCTTGTCTTGTCTTGTTTTGTTTCTTGTCTTGTCTTGTTTCTTGTCTTGTCTTGTTTCTTGTCTTGTTTCTTGTCTTGTTTCTTGTCTTCTCTTGTCTTGTTTCTTGTCTTGTCTTGTCTTGTTTCTTGTCTTGTTTCTTGTCTTGATTCTTGTCTTGTTTCTCGTCTTGTCTTGTCTCGGTTCTTGTCTTGTCTTGTTTCTTGTCTTGTTTCTTGTCTTGTTTCTTGTCTTGTCTTGCTTCTTGTCTTGTCTTCATTCTTGTCTTGTTTCTTGTCCTGTTTCTTGTCTTGTCTTCTCTTGTTACTTGTCTTGTCTTGTCTTGTTTTTTGTCTTTTTTCTTGTCTTTTTTCTTGTCCTGTTTCTTGTCTTTTTTCTTGTCTTGTTTCTTGTTTTTTTGTCTTGTTTCTTGTCTTGTTTCTTGTCCTTTTTCTTCTCCATTTTCTTGTCTTGTTTCTTGTCTTGTTTCTTTTCTGGTCTTATCTTGTTTCTTGTCTTGTTTCTTGTCTTGTCTTGTCTTGTCTTGTCTTGTCTTCTTTCCTGTCTTGTCTTGTCTTGTCTTGTTTCTTGTCTTGTTTCTTGTCTTGTTTCTTGTCTTGTTTCTTGTCTTGTTTCTTGTCCTTGTCTTGTTTCTTGTCTTGTTTCTTGTCTTGTTTCTTGTCTTGTTTCTTGTCTTGTTTCTTGTCTTGTTTCTTGTCTTGTTTCTTGTCTTGTTTCTTGTCTTGTTTCTTGTCTTGTTTATTGTCTTGTCTTGTCTTGTTTCTTGTCTTGTCTTGTCTTGTCTTGTTTCTTGTCTTGTTTCTTGTCTTGTTTCTTGTCTTGTTTCTTGTCTTGTTTCTTGTCTTGTCTTGTTTCTTGTCTTGTTTCTTGTCTTGTTTCTTGTCTTGTTTCTTGTCTTGTTTCTTGCCTTGTTTTTTGTCTTGTTTCTTGTTTTGTTTCTTGTCTTGTCTTGTCTTGTCCTGTTTCTTGTCTTGTCTTATCTTGTCTTGTTTTTTGTCTTTTTTCTTGTCTTGTTTCTTTTCTTGTGTCTTGTTTCTTGTCTTGTTTCTTGTCTTGTTTCATGTCTTTTTTCTTGTCTTGTCTTCTTTTGTTTCTTGTCTTGTTTCTTGTCTTGTTTCTTGTCTTCTTTCTTGTCTTGTTTCTTGTCTTGTTTTTTGTCTTCTTTCTTGTCTTCTTTCTTGTCTTGTTTCTTGTCTTGTCTTGTCTTGTTTCTTGTCTTGTCTTGTTTCTTGTCTTGTTTCTTGTCTTGTTTCTTGTCTTGTTTCTTGTCTTGTCTTCTCTTGTTTCTTGTCTTGTTTCTTGTCTTGTTTCTTGTCTTGGTTCTTGTCTTGTCTTGTCTTGTTTCTTGTCTTGTCTTGTTTCTTGTCTTGTTTCTTGTCTTGTTTCTTGTCTTGTCTTCTCTTGTTTCTTGTCTTCTTTCTTGTCTTGTTTCTTGTCTTGTTTCTTGTCTTGTTTCTTGTCTTTTTTCTTGTCTTGGTTCTTGTCTTGTCTTGTCTTGTTTCTTGTCTTGTTTTCTCTTGTTTCTTGTCTTGTTTCTTGTCTTGTTTCTTGTCTTGTCTTGTCTTGTTTCTTGTCTTGTTTCTTGTCTTGTTTCTTGTCTTGTTTCTTGTCTTGTCTTGTCTCGTGTCTTGTCCTTTTTTTGTGTTGTTTCTTGTCTTGTTTCTTGTTTTTTTGTCTTGTTTCTTGTCTTGTTTCTTGTCTTGTTTCTTGTCTTGTTTCTTGTCTTGTTTCTTGTCTTGTTTCTTGTCTTGTCTTGTCTTGTTTCTTGTCTAGTCTTGTCTTGTCTTGTTTCTTGTCTTGTTTCTTGTCTTGTTTCTTTTCTTGTCTTCTCTTGTTTCTTGTCTTGTTTCTTGTCTTGTTTCTTGTCTTGTTTCTTGTCTTGTTTCTTGTCTTGCCTTGTCTTGTCTTGTTTCTTGTCTTGTCTTGTTTTTTGTCTTGTTTCTTGTGTTGTTTCTTCTCTTGTTTCTTGTCTTGTTTCTTGTGTTGTTTCTTGTCTTGTTTCTTGTCTTGTTTCTTGTCTTGTTTCTTGTCTAGTTTCTTGTCTTGTTCCTTGTCTTGTCTTGTTTCTTGTCTTGTCTTGTTTCTCTTCTTGTTTATTGTCTTTTTTGTTGTCTTGTTTGTTGTCTTGTTTCTTGTCTTGTTTCTTGTCTTGTTTCTTGTCTTGTCTTCTCTTGTTTCTTGTCTTGTTTCTTGTCTTCTTTCTTGTCTTGTTTCTTGTCTTGTTTCTTGTCTTTTTTCTGTTTTTTTTGTCTTGTTTCTTGTCTTGTTTCTTGTCTTGTTTCTTCTCTTGTTTCTTGTCTTGTTTCTTGTCTTGTTTCTTGTCTTTTTTCTTGTCTTGTCTTGTCTTGTTTCATGTCTTGTCTTGTCTTGTCTTGTTTCTTGTCTTGTTTTTTGTCTTGTTTCTTGTCTTGTTTCTTGTCTTGTCTTCTCTTGTTTCTTGTCTTGTTTCTTGTCTTGTTTCTTGTCTTGTTTCTTGTCTTGTTTCTTGTCTTGTTTATTGTCTTGTCTTGTCTTGTCTTGTCTTGTCTTGTTTTGTTTCTTGTCTTGTCTTGTTTCTTGTCTTGTCTTGTTTCTTGTCTTGTTTCTTGTCTTGTTTCTTGTCTTCTCTTGTCTTGTTTCTTGTCTTGTCTTGTCTTGTTTCTTGTCTTGTTTCTTGTCTTGATTCTTGTCTTGTTTCTCGTCTTGTCTTGTCTCGGTTCTTGTCTTGTCTTGTTTCTTGTCTTGTTTCTTGTCTTGTTTCTTGTCTTGTCTTGCTTCTTGTCTTGTCTTCATTCTTGTCTTGTTTCTTGTCCTGTTTCTTGTCTTGTCTTCTCTTGTTACTTGTCTTGTCTTGTCTTGTTTTTTGTCTTTTTTCTTGTCTTTTTTCTTGTCCTGTTTCTTGTCTTGTTTCTTGTCTTGTTTCTTGTTTTTTTGTCTTGTTTCTTGTCTTGTTTCTTCTCTTGTTTCTTCTCCATTTTCTTGTCTTGTTTCTTGTCTTGTTTCTTTTCTGGTCTTATCTTGTTTCTTGTCTTGTTTCTTGTCTTGTTTCTTGTCTTGTCTTGTCTTGTCTTGTTTCCTGTCTTGTCTTGTCTTGTCTTGTTTCTTGTCTTGTTTCTTGTCTTGTTTCTTCTCTTGTTTCTTGTGTTGTTTCTTGTGTTGTTTCTTGTCTTGTTTCTTGTCTTGTTTCTTGTCTAGTTTCTTGTCTTGTTTCTTGTCTTGTCTTGTCTTGTTTCTTGTCTTGTTTCTTGTCTTGTCTTGTTTCTTGTCTTGTCTTGTTTCTTGTCTTGTCTTGTTTCTTGTCTTGTCTTGTTTCTCTTCTTGTTTCTTGTCTTGTTTGTTGTCTTGTTTCTTGTCTTGTTTCTTGTCCTTTTTCTTGTCTTGTTTCTTGTCTTGTCTTCTCTTGTTTCTTGTCTTGTTTCTTGTCTTGTTTCTTGTCTTGTCTTGTCTTGTTTCTTGTCTTGTTTCTTGTCTTGTCTTGTCTTGTTTCTTGTCTTGTTTCTTGTCTTGTTTCTGGTTTTTTTGTCTTGTTTCTTGTCTTGTTTCTTGTCTTGTTTCTTGTCTTGTCTTCTCTTGTTTCTTGTCTTGTTTCTTGTCTTGTTTCTTGTCTTGTCTTGTCTTGTTTCTTGTCTTGTTTCTTGTCTGGTCTTGTCTTTTTTGTTGTCTTGTTTCTTGTCTTGTTTCTGGTTTTTTTGTCTTGTTTCTTGTCTTGTTTCTTGTCTTGTTTCTTGTCTTCTCTTGTCTTGTTTCTCGTCTTGTTTCTTGTCTTGTTTCTTGTCTTGTTTCTTGTCTTGTTTCTTGTCTTATTTTTGTCTTGTTTCTTGTCTTGTTTCTTGTCTTGTCTTGTCTTGTTTCTTGTCTTGTCTTGTCTTGTCTTGTTTTTTGTCTTGTTTCTTGTCTTGTTTCTTGTCTTTTTCTTGTCTTGTTTCTTGTCTTGTTTCTTGTCTTGTTTCTTGTCTTGTTTCTTGTCTTGTTTCTTGTCTTGTTTCTTGTCTTGTTTCTTGTCTTGTTTCTTGTCTTGTCTTGTCTTGTTTCTTGTCTTGTCTTGTCTTGTCTTGTTTCTCGTCTTGTTTCTTGTCTTGTTTCTTGTCTTGTTTCTTGTCTTGTCTTGTCTTGTCTTGTTTCTCGTCTTGTCTTGTCTTCTTTCTTGTCTTGTTTCTTGTCTTGTCTTGTCTTGTTTCTTGTCTTGTTTCTTGTCTTGTTTCTGGTTTTTTTATCTTGTTTCTTGTCTTGTTTCTTGTCTTGTTTCTTGTCTTGTTTCTTGTCTTCTTTCTAGTCTTGTTTCTTGTCTTGTTTCTTGTCTTGTCTTGTCTTGTTTCTTGTCTTGTCTTGTCTTGTCTTGTTTCTTGTCTTGTTTCTTGTCTTGTTTCTTGTCTTGTTTCTTGTCTTGTTTCTTGTCTTGTCTTCTCTTGTTTCTTGTCTTGTTTCTTTTCTTGTTACTTGTCTTGTTTCTTGTCTTGTTTCTTGTCTTGTTTCTTGTCTTGTCTTCTCTTGTTTCTTGTCTTGTTTCTTTTCTTGTTTCTTGTCTTGTTTCTTGTCTTGTTTCATGTCTTGTTTCTTGTCTTGTCTTCTTTTGTTTCTTGTCTTGTTTCTTGTCTTGTTTCTTGTCTTCTTTCTTGTCTTGTTTCTTGTCTTGTTTTTTGTCTTCTTTCTTGTCTTGTTTCTTGTCTTGTTTCTTGTCTTGTCTTGTCTTGTTTCTTGTCTTGTCTTGTTTCTTGTCTTGTTTCTTGTCTTGTTTCTTGTCTTGTTTCTTGTCTTGTCTTCTCTTGTTTCTTGTCTTGTTTCTTGTCTTGGTTCTTGTCTTGTCTTGTCTTGTTTCTTGTCTTGTCTTGTTTCTTGTCTTGTTTCTTGTCTTGTTTCTTGTCTTGTCTTGTCTTGTTTCTTGTCTTCTCTTGTCTTGTTTCTTGTCTTGTCTTGTTTCTTGTCTTGTTTCTTGTCTTGATTCTTGTCTTGTTTCTCGTCTTGTCTTGTCTCGGTTCTTGTCTTGTCTTGTTTCTTGTCTTGTTTCTTGTCTTGTCTTGCTTCTTGTCTTGTCTTCATTCTTGTCTTGGTTCTTGTCCTGTTTCTTGTCTTGTCTTCTCTTGTTACTTGTCTTGTCTTGTCTTGTTTTTTGTCTTTTTTCTTGTCTTTTTTCTTGTCCTGTTTCTTGTCTTGTTTCTTGTCTTGTTTCTTGTTTTTTTGTCTTGTTTCTTGTCTTGTTTCTTGTCTTGTTTCTTCTCCATTTTCTTGTCTTGTTTCTTGTCTTGTTTCTTTTCTGGTCTTATCTTGTTTCTTGTCTTGTTTCTTGTCTTGTTTCTTGTCTTGTCTTGTCTTGTCTTGTTTCCTGTCTTGTCTTGTCTTGTCTTGTTTCTTGTCTTGTTTCTTGTCTTGTTTCTTCTCTTGTTTCTTGTGTTGTTTCTTGTGTTGTTTCTTGTCTTGTTTCTTGTCTTGTTTCTTGTCTAGTTTCTTGTCTTGTTTCTTGTCTTGTCTTGTCTTGTTTCTTGTCTTGTTTCTTGTCTTGTCTTGTTTCTTGTCTTGTCTTGTTTCTTGTCTTGTCTTGTTTCTTGTCTTGTCTTGTTTCTCTTCTTGTTTCTTGTCTTGTTTGTTGTCTTGTTTCTTGTCTTGTTTCTTGTCCTTTTTCTTGTCTTGTTTCTTGTCTTGTCTTCTCTTGTTTCTTGTCTTGTTTCTTGTCTTGTTTCTTGTCTTGTCTTGTCTTGTTTCTTGTCTTGTTTCTTGTCTTGTCTTGTCTTGTTTCTTGTCTTGTTTCTTGTCTTGTTTCTGGTTTTTTTGTCTTGTTTCTTGTCTTGTTTCTTGTCTTGTTTCTTGTCTTGTTTCTTGTCTTGTTTCTTGTCTTGTCTTCTCTTGTTTCTTGTCTTGTTTCTTGTCTTGTTTTTTGTCTTGTCTTGTCTTGTTTCTTGTCTTGTTTCTTGTCTGGTCTTGTCTTTTTTGTTGTCTTGTTTCTTGTCTTGTTTCTGGTTTTTTTGTCTTGTTTCTTGTCTTGTTTCTTGTCTTGTTTCTTGTCTTGTCTTGTCTTGTTTCTCGTCTTGTTTCTTGTCTTGTTTCTTGTCTTGTTTCTTGTCTTGTTTCTTGTCTTATTTTTGTCTTGCTTCTTGTCTTGTTTCTTGTCTTGTCTTGTCTTGTTTCTTGTCTTGTCTTGTCTTGTCTTGTTTTTTGTCTTGTTTCTTGTCTTGTTTCTTGTCTTTTTCTTGTCTTGTTTCTTGTCTTGTTTCTTGTCTTGTTTCTTGTCTTGTTTCTTGTCTTGTTTCTTGTCTTGTTTCTTGTCTTGTTTCTTGTCTTGTTTCTTGTCTTGTCTTGTCTTGTTTCTTGTCTTGTCTTGTCTTGTCTTGTTTCTCGTCTTGTTTCTTGTCTTGTTTCTTGTCTTGTTTCTTGTCTTGTCTTGTCTTGTCTTGTTTCTCGTCTTGTCTTGTCTTGTTTCTTGTCTTGTTTCTTGTCTTGTCTTGTCTTGTTTCTTGTCTTGTTTCTTGTCTTGTTTCTGGTTTTTTTATCTTGTTTCTTGTCTTGTTTCTTGTCTTGTTTCTTGTCTTGTTTCTTGTCTTCTTTCTAGTCTTGTTTCTTGTCTTGTTTCTTGTCTTGTCTTGTCTTGTTTCTTGTCTTGTCTTGTCTTGTCTTGTTTCTTGTCTTGTTTCTTGTCTTGTTTCTTGTCTTGTTTCTTGTCTTGTTTCTTGTCTTATCTTCTCTTGTTTCTTGTCTTGTTTCTTTTCTTGTTTCTTGTCTTGTTTCTTGTCTTGTTTCTTGTCTTGTTTCTTGTCTTGTCTTCTCTTGTTTCTTGTCTTGTTTCATGTCTTGTTTCTTGTCTTGTCTTCTTTTGTTTCTTGTCTTGTTTCTTGTCTTGTTTCTTGTCTTGTTTCTTGTCTTGTTTCTTCTCTTGTTTCTTGTGTTGTTTCTTGTGTTGTTTCTTGTCTTGTTTCTTGTCTTGTCTTGTCTTGTTTCTTGTCTTGTCTTGTTTCTTGTCTTGTTTCTTGTCTTGTTTCTTGTCTTGTTTCTTGTCTTGTCTTCTCTTGTTTCTTGTCTTGTTTCTTGTCTTGTTTCTTGTCTTGGTTCTTGTCTTGTCTTGTCTTGTTTCTTGTCTTGTCTTGTTTCTTGTCTTGTTTCTTGTCTTGTTTCTTGTCTTGTCTTCTCTTGTTTCTTGTCTTCTTTCTTGTCTTTTTTCTTGTCTTGTTTCTTGTCTTGTTTCTTGTCTTGTTTCTTGTCTTGTCTTGTCTTGTCTTCTTTCTTGTCTTGTTTCTTGTCTTGTCTTCTCTTGTTTCTTGTCTTGTTTCTTGTCTTGTTTCTTGTCTTGTCTTGTCTTGTTTCTTGTCTTGTTTCTTGTCTTGTTTTTGTCTTGTTTCTTGTCTTGTCTTGTCTCGTGTCTTGTCCTTTTTTTGTCTTGTTTCTTGTCTTGTTTCTTGTCTTGTTTCTTGTTTTTTTGTCTTGTTTCTTGTCTTGTTTTTTGTCTTGTTTCTTGTCTTGTTTCTTGTCTTTTTTCTTGTCTTGTCTTGTCTTGTTTCTTGTCTAGTCTTGTCTTGTCTTGTTTCTTGTCTTGTTTCTTGTCTTGTTTCTTTTCTTGTCTTCTCTTGTTTCTTGTCTTGTTTCTTGTCTTGTTTCTTGTCTTCATTCTTGTCTTGTTTCTTGTCCTGTTTCTTGTCTTGTTTCTCGTCTTGTCTTGTCTTGTCTTGTTTCTTATCTTGTCCTTTTTCTTGTCTTGTTTCTTGTGTTGTTTCTTGTCTTGTTTCTTGTCTTGTTTCTTGTCTAGTTTCTTGTCTTGTTCCTTGTCTTGTCTTGTTTCTTGTCTTGTCTTGTTTCTCTTCTTGTTTATTGTCTTTTTTGTTGTCTTGTTTGTTGTCTTGTTTCTTGTCTTGTTTGTTGTCTTGTTTCTTGTCTTGTCTTCTCTTGTTTCTTGTCTTGTTTCTTGTCTTGTTTCTTGTCTTGTTTCTTGTCTTGTTTCTTGTCTTTTTTCTGTTTTTTTTGTCTTGTTTCTTGTCTTGTTTCTTGTCTTGTTTCTTCTCTTGTTTCTTGTCTTGTTTCTTGTCTTGTTGATTGTCTTTTTTCTTGTCTTGTCTTGTCTTGTTTCATGTCTTGTCTTGTCTTGTCTCTTTTCTTGTCTTGTTTTTTGTCTTGTTTCTTGTCTTGTTTCTTGTCTTGTCTTCTCTTGTTTCTTGTCTTGTTTCTTGTCTTGTTTCTTGTCTTGTTTCTTGTCTTGTTTCTTGTCTTGTTTATTGTCTTGTCTTGTCTTGTCTTGTCTTGTTTTGTTTCTTGTCTTGTCTTGCTTCTTGTCTTGTCTTGTTTCTTGTCTTGTTTCTTGTCTTGTTTCTTGTCTTCTCTTGTCTTGTTTCTTGTCTTGTCTTGTCTTGTTTCTTGTCTTGTTTCTTGTCTTGATTCTTGTCTTGTTTCTCGTCTTCTCTTGTCTCGGTTCTTGTCTTGTCTTGTTTCTTGTCTTGTTTCTTGTCTTGTTTCTTGTCTTGTCTTGCTTCTTGTCTTGTCTTCATTCTTGTCTTGTTTCTTGTCCTGTTTCTTGTCTTGTCTTCTCTTTTTACTTGTCTTGTCTTGTCTTGTTTCTTGTCTTTTTTCTTGTCTTATTTCTTGTCTTGTTTCTTGTCTTGTTTCTTGTCTTGTTTCTTGTCTTGTTTCTTGTCTTGTTTCTTGTCTTGTTTCTTGTCTTGTTTCTTGTCTTGTCTTGTCTTGTTTCTTGTCTTGTCTTGTCTTGTCTTTTTTCTCGTCTTGTTTCTTGTCTTGTTTCTTGTCTTGTTTCTTGTCTTGTTTCTTGTCTTGTTTCTTGTCCTTGTCTTGTTTCTTGTCTTGTTTCTTGTCTTGTTTCTTGTCTTGTTTCTTGTCTTGTTCCTTGTCTTGTTTCTTGTCTTGTTTCTTGTCTTGTTTATTGTCTTGTCTTGTCTTGTTTCTTGTCTTGTCTTGTCTTGTCTTGTTTCTTGTCTTGTTTCTTGTCTTGTTTCTTGTCTTGTTTCTTGTCTTGTTTCTTGTCTTGTCTTGTTTCTTGTCTTGTTTCTTGTCTTGTTTCTTGTCTTGTTTCTTGTCTTCTTTCTTGCCTTGTTTTTTGTCTTGTTTCTTGTTTTGTTTCTTGTCTTGTCTTGTCTTGTCTTGTTTCTTGTCTTGTCTTGTCTTGTCTTGTTTTTTGTCTTTTTTCTTGTCTTGTTTCTTTTCTTGTGTCTTGTTTCTTGTCTTGTTTCTTGTCTTGTTTCTTGTCTTGTCTTGTCTTGTTTCATGTCTTATTTCTTGTCTTGTCTTCTTTTGTTTCTTGTCTTGTTTCTTGTCTTGTTTCTTGTCTTCTTTCTTGTCTTGTTTCTTGTCTTGTTTTTTGTCTTCTTTCTTGTCTTCTTTCTTGTCTTGTTTCTTGTCTTGTCTTGTCTTGTTTCTTGTCTTGTCTTGTTTCTTGTCTTGTTTCTTGTCTTGTTTCTTGTCTTGTTTCTTGTCTTGTCTTCTCTTGTTTCTTGTCTTGTTTCTTGTCTTGTTTCTTGTCTTGGTTCTTGTCTTGTCTTGTCTTGTTTCTTGTCTTGTCTTGTTTCTTGTCTTGTTTCTTGTCTTGTTTCTTGTCTTGTCTTTTCTTGTTTCTTGTCTTCTTTCTTGTCTTGTTTCTTGTCTTGTTTCTTGTCTTGTTTCTTGTCTTGTTTCTTGTCTTGTCTTGTCTTGTCTTGTTTCTTGTCTTGTTTCTTGTCTTGTCTTCTCTTGTTTCTTGTCTTGTTTCTTGTCTTGTTTCTTGTCTTGTCTTGTCTTGTTTCTTGTCTTGTTTCTTGTCTTGTTTCTTGTCTTGTTTCTTGTCTTGTCTTGTCTCGTGTCTTGTCCTTTTTTTGTGTTGTTTCTTGTCTTGTTTCTTGTTTTTTTGTCTTGTTTCTTGTCTTGTTTCTTGTCTTGTTTCTTGTCTTGTTTCTTGTCTTATTTCTTGTCTTGTTTCTTGTCTTGTCTTGTCTTGTTTCTTGTCTAGTCTTGTCTTGTCTTGTTTCTTGTCTTGTTTCTTGCCTTGTTTCTTTTCTTGTCTTCTCTTGTTTCTTGTCTTGTTTCTTGTCTTGTTTCTTGTCTTGTTTCTTGTCTTGTTTCTTGTCTTGCCTTGTCTTGTCTTGTTTCTTGTCTTGTCTTGTTTTTTGTCTTGTTTCTTGTGTTGTTTCTTCTCTTGTTTCTTGTCTTGTTTCTTGTGTTGTTTCTTGTCTTGTTTCTTGTCTTGTTTCTTGTCTAGTTTCTTGTCTTGTTCCTTGTCTTGTCTTGTTTCTTGTCTTGTCTTGTTTCTCTTCTTGTTTATTGTCTTTTTTGTTGTCTTGTTTGTTGTCTTGTTTCTTGTCTTGTTTCTTGTCTTGTTTCTTGTCTTGTCTTCTCTTGTTTCTTGTCTTGTTTCTTGTCTTGTTTCTTGTCTTGTTTCTTGTCTTGTTTCTTGTCTTTTTTCTGTTTTTTTTGTCTTGTTTCTTGTCTTGTTTCTTGTCTTGTTTCTTCTCTTGTTTCTTGTCTTGTTTCTTGTCTTTTTTCTTGTCTTTTTTCTTGTCTTGTCTTGTCTTGTTTCATGTCTTGTCTTGTCTTGTCTTGTTTCTTGTCTTGTTTTTTGTCTTGTTTCTTGTCTTGTTTCTTGTCTTGTCTTCTCTTGTTTCTTGTCTTGTTTCTTGTCTTGTTTCTTGTCTTGTTTCTTGTCTTGTTTCTTGTCTTGTTTATTGTCTTGTCTTGTCTTGTCTTGTCTTGTTTTGTTTCTTGTCTTGTCTTGTTTCTTGTCTTGTCTTGTTTCTTGTCTTGTTTCTTGTCTTGTTTCTTGTCTTCTCTTGTCTTGTTTCTTGTCTTGTCTTGTCTTGTTTCTTGTCTTGTTTCTTGTCTTGATTCTTGTCTTGTTTCTCGTCTTGTCTTGTCTCGGTTCTTGTCTTGTCTTGTTTCTTGTCTTGTTTCTTGTCTTGTTTCTTGTCTTGTCTTGCTTCTTGTCTTGTCTTCATTCTTGTCTTGTTTCTTGTCCTGTTTCTTGTCTTGTCTTCTCTTGTTACTTGTCTTGTCTTGTCTTGTTTTTTGTCTTTTTTCTTGTCTTTTTTCTTGTCCTGTTTCTTGTCTTTTTTCTTGTCTTGTTTCTTGTTTTTTTGTCTTGTTTCTTGTCTTGTTTCTTGTCCTTTTTCTTCTCCATTTTCTTGTCTTGTTTCTTGTCTTGTTTCTTTTCTGGTCTTATCTTGTTTCTTGTCTTGTTTCTTGTCTTGTCTTGTCTTGTCTTATTTCCTGTCTTGTCTTGTCTTGTCTTGTTTCTTGTCTTGTTTCTTGTCTTGTTTCTTCTCTTGTTTCTTGTGTTGTTTCTTGTCTTGTTTCTTGTCTTGTTTCTTGTCTTGTTTCTTGTCTAGTTTCTTGTCTTGTTTCTTGTCTTGTCTTGTCTTGTTTCTTGTCTTGTTTCTTGTCTTGTCTTGTTTCTTGTCTTGTTTTTTTTCTTGTCTTGTCTTGTTTCTTGTCTTGTCTTGTTTCTCTTCCTGTTTCTTGTCTTGTTTGTTGTCTTGTTTCTTCTCTTGTTTCTTGTCCTTTTTCTTGTCTTGTTTCTTGTCTTGTCTTCTCTTGTTTCTTGTCTTGTTTCTTGTCTTGTTTCTTGTCTTGTCTTGTCTTGTTTCTTGTCTTGTTTCTTGTCTTGTCTTGTCTTGTTTCTTGTCTTGTTTCTTGTCTTGTTTCTGGTTTTTTTGTCTTGTTTCTTGTCTTGTTTCTTGTCTTGTTTCTTGTCTTGTTTCTTGTCTTGTCTTCTCTTGTTTCTTGTCTTGTTTCTTGTCTTGCTTCTTGTCTTGTCTTGTCTTGTTTCTTGTCTTGTTTCTTGTCTGGTCTTGTCTTGTTTCTTGTCTTGTTTCTTGTCTTGTTTCTGGTTTTTTTGTCTTGTTTCTTGTCTTGTTTCTTGTCTTGTTTCTTGTCTTGTCTTGTCTTGTTTCTCGTCTTGTTTCTTGTCTTGTTTCTTGTCTTGTTTCTTGTCTTGTTTCTTGTCTTATTTTTGTCTTGTTTCTTGTCTTGTTTCTTGTCTTGTCTTGTCTTGTTTCTTGTCTTGTCTTGTCTTGTCTTGTTTTTTGTCTTGTTTCTTGTCTTGTTTCTTGTCTTTTTCTTGTCTTGTTTCTTGTCTTGTTTCTTGTCTTGTTTCTTGTCTTGTTTCTTGTCTTGTTTCTTGTCTTGTTTCTTGTCTTGTTTCTTGTCTTGTTTCTTGTCTTGTCTTGTCTTGTTTCTTGTCTTGTCTTGTCTTGTCTTGTTTCTCGTCTTGTTTCTTGTCTTGTTTCTTGTCTTGTTTCTTGTCTTGTCTTGTCTTGTCTTGTTTCTCGTCTTGTCTTGTCTTGTTTCTTGTCTTGTTTCTTGTCTTGTCTTGTCTTGTTTCTTGTCTTGTTTCTTGTCTTGTTTCTGGTTTTTTTATCTTGTTTCTTGTCTTGTTTCTTGTCTTGTTTCTTGTCTTGTTTCTTGTCTTCTTTCTAGTCTTGTTTTTTGTCTTGTTTCTTGTCTTGTCTTGTCTTGTTTCTTGTCTTGTCTTGTCTTGTCTTGTTTCTTGTCTTGTTTCTTGTCTTGTTTCTTGTCTTGTTTCTTGTCTTGTTTCTTGTCTTGTCTTCTCTTGTTTCTTGTCTTGTTTCTTTTCTTGTTTCTTGTCTTGTTTCTTGTCTTGTTTCTTGTCTTGTTTCTTGTCTTGTCTTGTCTTGTCTTGTTTCTTGTCTTGTCCTTTTTCTTGTCCTGTTTCTTGTCTTGTTTCTTCTCTTGTTTCTTGTCTTGTTTCTTGTCTTGTCTTGTCTTGTTTCTTGTCTTGTCTTGTCTTGTCTTCTCTTGTCTTGTCTTGTTTCTCGTCTTGTTTCTTGTCTTGTTTCTTGTCTTGTTTCTTGTCTTGTTTCTTGTCTTGTTTTTTGTCTTGTTTCTTGTCTTGTTTCTTGTCTTCTCTTGTCTTGTCTTGTTTCTTGTCTTGTCTTGTCTTGTCTTGTTTTTTGTCTTGTTTCTTGTCTTGTTTCTTGTCTTGTTTCTTGTCTTGTTTCTTGTCTTGTTTCTTGTCTTGTTTCTTGTCCTTGTCTTGTTTCTTGTCTTGTTTCTTGTCTTGTTTCTTGTCTTGTTTCTTGTCTTTTTTCTTGTCTGGTTTCTTGTCTTGTTTATTGTCTTGTTTCTTGTCTTGTCTTGTCTTGTTTCTTGTCTTGTCTTGTCTTGTCTTGTTTCTTGTCTTGTTTCTTGTCTTGTTTCTTGTCTTGTTTCTTGTCTTGTCTTGTCTTGTCTTGTTTCTTGTCTTGTTTCTTGTCTTGTTTCTTGTCTTGTTTCTTGTCTCTTTTCTTGTCTTGTTTTTTGTCTTGTTTCTTGTCTTGTTTCTTGTCTTGTCTTGTCTTGTCTTGTTTCTTGTCTTGTCTTGTCTTGTCTTGTCTTGTTTTTTGTCTTTTTTCTTGTCTTGTTTCTTGTCTTGTGTCTTGTTTCTTGTCTTGTTTCTTGTCTTGTTTCTTGTCTTGTCTTGTCTTGTTTCATGTCTTGTTTCTTGTCTTGTCTTCTTTTGTTTCTTGTCTTGTTTCTTGTCTTGTTTCCTGTCTTCTTTCTTGTCTTGTTTCTTGTCTTGTTTTTTGTCTTCTTTCTTGTCTTGTTTCTTGTCTTGTTTCTTGTCTTGTCTTGTCTTGTTTCTTGTCTTGTCTTGTTTCTTGTCTTGTTTCTTGTCTTGTTTCTCGTCTTGTTTCTTGTCTTGTCTTCTCTTGTTTCTTGTCTTGTTTCTTGTCTTGTTTCTTGTCTTGTTTCTTGTCTTATCTTGTCTTGTTTCTTGTCTTGTCTTGTTTCTTGTCTTGTTTCTTGTATTGTTTCTTGTCTTGTCTTGTCTTGTTTCTTGTCTTCTTTCTTGTCTTGTTTCTTGTCTTGTTTCTTGTCTTGTTTCTTGTCTTGTTTCTTGTCTTGTCTTGTCTTGTCTTGTTTCTTGTCTTGTTTCTTGTCTTGTCTTCTCTTGTTTCTTGTCTTGTTTCTTGTCTTGTTTGTTGTCTTGTCTTGTCTTGTTTCTTGTCTTGTTTCTTGTCTTGTTTCTTGTCTTGTTTCTTGTCTTGTCTTGTCTTGTGTCTTGTCCTTTTTTTTGTCTTGTTTCTTGTCTTGTTTCTTGTCTTGTTTCTTGTCTTGTTTCTTGTCTTGTTTCTTGTCTTGTTTCTTGTCTTGTCTTGTCTTGTTTCTTGTCTAGTCTTGTCTTGTCTTGTTTCTTGTCTTGTTTCTTGTCTTGTTTCTTTTTTTGTCTTCTCTTGTTTCTTGTCTTGTTTCTTGTCTTGTTTCTTGTCTTGTTTCTTGTCTTGTTTCTTGTCTTGTCTTGTCTTGTCTTGTTTCTTGTCTTGTCTTGTTTCTTGTCTTGTTTCTTGTGTTGTTTCTTCTCTTGTTTCTTGTCTTGTTTCTTGTGTTTTTTTTTGTCTTGTTTCTTGTCTTGTTTCTTGTCTAGTTTCTTGTCTTGTTCCTTGTCTTGTCTTGTTTCTCTTCTTGTTTATTGTCTTGTTTATTGTCTTGTTTGTTGTCTTGTTTCTTGTCTTGTTTCTTGTCTTGTTTCTTGTCTTGTTTCTTGTCTTGTCTTCTCTTGTTTCTTGTCTTGTTTCTTGTCTTGTTTCTTGTCTTGTTTCTTGTCTTGTTTCTTGTCTTTTTTCTGTTTTTTTTGTCTTGTTTCTTGTCTTGTTTCTTGTCTTGTTTCTTCTCTTGTTTCTTGTCTTGTTTCTTGTCTTGTTTCTTGTCTTGTTTCTTGTCTTTTTTCTTGTCTTGTCTTGTCTTGTTTCATGTCTTGTCTTGTCTTGTCTTGTTTCTTGTCTTGTTTTTTGTCTTGTTTTTTGTCTTGTTTCTTGTCTTGTCTTCTCTTGTTTCTTGTCTTGTTTCTTGTCTTGTTTCTTGTCTTGTTTCTTGTCTTGTTTCTTGTCTTGTTTCTTGTCTTGTCTTGTCCTTTTTCTTGTCTTGTTTCTTGTCTTGATTCTTGTCTTGTTTCTTGTCTTGTCTTGTCTCGGTTCTTGTCTTGTCTTGTTTCTTGTCTTGTTTCTTGTCTTGTTTCTTGTCTTGTTTCTTGTCTTGTTTCTTGTCTTGTTTCTTGTCTTGTCTTGCTTCTTGTCTTGTCTTCATTCTTGTCTTTTTTCTTGTCCTGTTTCTTGTCTTGTCTTCTCTTGTTACTTGTCTTGTCTTGTCTTGTTTCTTCTCTTGTTTCTTCTCTTTTTTCTTGTCTTGTTTCTTGTCTTGTTTCTTCTCTTGTTTCTTGTTTTTTTGTCTTGTTTCTTGTCTTGTTTCTTGTCTTGTTTCTTCTCCATTTTCTTGTCTTGTTTCTTCTCTTGTTTCTTGTTTTTTTGTCTTGTTTCTTGTCTTGTTTCTTGTCTTGTTTCTTCTCCATTTTCTTGTTTTGTTTCTTGTCTTGTTTCTTTTCTGGTCTTATCTTGTTTCTTGTCTTGTTTCTTGTCTTGTTTCTTGTCTTGTCTTGTCTTGTCTTGTCTTGTCTTCTTTCCTGTCTTGTCTTGTCTTGTCTTGTTTCTTGTCTTGTTTCTTGTCTTGTTTCTTCTCTTGTTTCTTGTGTTGTTTCTTGTGTTGTTTCTTGTCTTGTTTCTTGTCTTGTTTCTTGTCTAGTTTCTTGTCTTGTTTCTTGTCTTGTCTTGTCTTGTTTCTTGTCTTGTTTCTTGTCTTGTCTTGTTTCTTGTCTTGTCTTGTTTCTTGTCTTGTCTCTTTTCTTGTCTTGTCTTGTTTCTCTTCTTGTTTCTTGTCTTGTTTGTTGTCTTGTTTCTTGTCTTGTTTCTTGTCCTTTTTCTTGTCTTGTTTCTTGTCTTGTCTTCTCTTGTTTCTTGTCTTGTTTCTTGTCTTGTTTCTTGTCTTGTTTCTTGTCTTGTTTCTTGTCTTGTTTCTTGTCTTGTTTCTTGTCTTGTTTCTTGTCTTGTTTCTTGTCTTGTTTCTTGTCTTGTCTTCTCTTGTTTCTTGTCTTGTTTCTTTTCTTGTTTCTTGTCTTGTTTCTTGTCTTGTTTCTTGTCTTGTTTCTTGTCTTGTCTTGTCTTGTCTTGTTTCTTGTCTTGTCCTTTTTCTTGTCTTGTTTCTTGTCTTGTTTCTTCTCTTGTTTCTTGTCTTGTTTCTTGTCTTGTCTTGTCTTGTTTCTTGTCTTGTCTTGTCTTGTCTTGTCTTGTCTTGTCTTGTTTCTCGTCTTGTTTCTTGTCTTGTTTCTTGTCTTGTTTCTTGTCTTGTTTCTTGTCTTGTTTTTTGTCTTGTTTCTTGTCTTGTTTCTTGTCTTGTCTTGTCTTGTCTTGTTTCTTGTCTTGTCTTGTCTTGTCTTGTTTTTTGTCTTGTTTCTTGTCTTGTTTCTTGTCTTGTTTCTTGTCTTGTTTCTTGTCTTGTTTCTTGTCTTGTTTCTTGTCTTGTTTCTTGTCTTGTTTCTTGTCTTGTTTCTTGTCTTGTTTCTTGTCTTGTCTTGTCTTTTTTCTTGTCTTGTCTTGTCTTGTCTTGATTCTCGTCTTGTTTCTTGTCTTGTTTCTTGTCTTGTTTCTTGTCTTGTTTCTTGTCTTGTCTTGGCTTGTTTCTTGTCTTGTTTCTTGTCTTGTCTTGATTCTTGTCTTGTCTTGTTTCTTGTCTTGTCTTGTTTCTTGTCTTGTCTTGTTTCTCTTCTTGTTTCTTGTCTTGTTTGTTGTCTTGTTTCTTGTCTTGTTTTTTGTCCTTTTTCTTGTCTTGTTTCTTGTCTTGTCTTCTCTTGTTTCTTGTCTTGTTTCTTGTCTTGTTTCTTGTCTTGTCTTGTCTTGTTTCTTGTCTTGTTTCTTGTCTTGTCTTGTCTTGTTTCTTGTCTTGTTTCTTGTCTTGTTTCTTGTCTTGTCTTGGCTTGTTTCTTGTTTTGTTTCTTGTCTTGTCTTGTTTCTTGTCTTGTCTTGTTTCTTGTCTTGTCTTGTTTCTTGTCTTGTCTTGTTTCTCTTCTTGTTTCTTGTCTTGTTTGTTGTCTTGTTTCTTGTCTTGTTTCTTGTCTTGTCTTGTCTTGTCTTGTTTCTTGTCTTGTTTCTTGTCTTGTTTCTTGTCTTGTCTTGGCTTGTTTCTTGTCTTGTTTCTTGTCTTGTCTTGTTTCTTGTCTTGTCTTGTTTCTTGTCTTGTCTTGTTTCTCTTCTTGTTTCTTGTCTTGTTTGTTGTCTTGTTTCTTGTCTTGTTTCTTGTCCTTTTTCTTGTCTTGTTTCTTGTCTTGTCTTCTCTTGTTTCTTGTCTTGTTTCTTCTCTTGTTTCTTGTCTTGTCTTGTCTTGTTTCTTGTCTTGTTTCTTGTCTTGTCTTGTCTTGTTTCTTGTCTTGTTTCTTGTCTTTTTTCTGGTTTTTTTGTCTTGTTTCTTGTCTTGTTTCTTGTCTTGTTTCATGTCTTGTTTCTTGTCTTCTTTCTAGTCTTGTTTCTTGTCTTGTTTCTTGTCTTGTCTTGTCTTGTTTCTTGTCTTGTCTTGTCTTGTCTTGTTTCTTGTCTTGTTTCTTGTCTTGTCTTCTCTTGTTTCTTGTCTTGTTTCTTGTCTTGTTTCTTGTCTTGTTTCTTGTCTTGTTTCTTGTCTTGTTTCTTGTCTTGTTTCTCGTCTTGTTTCTTGTCTTGTTTCTTGTCTTGTTTCTTGTCTTGTTTCTTGTCTTGTTTCTTGTCTTGTTTCTTGTCTTGTTTCTTGTCTTGTTTCTTGTCTTGTTTCTTGTCTTGTCTTCTCTTGTTTCTTGTCTTGTTTCTTTTCTTGTTTCTTGTCTTGTTTCTTGTCTTGTTTCTTGTCTTGTTTCTTGTCTTGTCTTGTCTTGTCTTGTCTTGTTTCTTGTCTTGTCCTTTTTCTTGTCTTGTTTCTTGTCTTGTTTCTTCTCTTGTTTCTTGTCTTGTTTCTTGTCTTGTCTTGTCTTGTTTCTTGTCTTGTCTTGTCTTGTCTTGTCTTGTCTTGTTTCTCGTCTTGTTTCTTGTCTTGTTTCTTGTCTTGTTTCTTGTCTTGTTTCTTGTCTTGTTTTTTGTCTTGTTTCTTGTCTTGTTTCTTGTCTTGTCTTGTCTTGTCTTGTTTCTTGTCTTGTCTTGTCTTGTCTTGTTTTTTGTCTTGTTTCTTGTCTTGTTTCTTGTCTTGTTTCTTGTCTTGTTTCTTGTCTTGTTTCTTGTCTTGTTTCTTGTCTTGTTTCTTGTCTTGTTTCTTGTCTTGTTTCTTGTCTTGTCTTTTCTTTTTTCTTGTCTTGTCTTGTCTTGTCTTGATTCTCGTCTTGTTTCTTGTCTTGTTTCTTGTCTTGTTTCTTGTCTTGTTTCTTGTCTTGTTTCTTGTCCTTGTCTTGTTTCTTGTCTTGTGTTTCTTGTCTTGTTTCTTGTCTTGTTTCTTGTCTTGTTTATTGTCTTGTTTCTTGTCTTGTCTTGTCTTGTTTCTTGTCTTGTCTTGTCTTGTCTTGTTTCTTGTCTTGTTTCTTGTCTTGTTTCTTGTCTTGTTTCTTGTCTTGTCTTGTCTTGTTTCTTGTCTTGTTTCTTGTCTTGTTTCTTGTCTTGTTTCTTGTCTTGTTTTTTGTCTTGTTTCTTGTCTTGTTTCTTGTCTTGTCTTGTCTTGTCTTGTTTCTTGTCTTGTTTCTTGTCTTGTTTCTTGTCATGTCTTGGCTTTTTTCTTGTCTTGTTTCTTGTCTTGTCTTGTTTCTTGTCTTGTCTTGTTTCTTGTCTTGTCTTGTTTCTTGTCTTGTCTTGTTTCTCTTCTTGTTTCTTGTCTTGTTTGTTGTCTTGTTTCTTGTCTTGTTTCTTGTCCTTTTTCTTGTCTTGTTTCTTGTCTTGTCTTCTCTTGTTTCTTGTCTTGTTTCTTGTCTTGTTTCTTGTCTTGTCTTGTCGTGTTTCTTGTCTTGTTTCTTGTCTTGTCTTGTCTTGTTTCTTGTCTTGTTTCTTGTCTTGTTTCTGGTTTTTTTGTCTTGTTTCTTGTCTTGTTTCTTGTCTTGTTTCTTGTCTTGTTTCTTGTCTTCTTTCTAGTCTTGTTTCTTGTCTTGTTTCTTGTCTTGTCTTGTCTTGTTTCTTGTCTTGTCTTGTCTTGTCTTGTTTCTTGTCTTGTTTCTTGTCTTGTTTCTTGTCTTGTTTCTTGTCTTGTTTCTTGTCTTGTTTCTTGTCTTGTCTTCTCTTGTTTCTTGTCTTGTTTCTTTTCTTGTTTCTTGTCTTGTTTCTTGTCTTGTTTCTTGTCTTGTTTCTTGTCTTGTCTTGTCTTGTCTTGTTTCTTGTCTTGTCCTTTTTCTTGTCTTGTTTCTTGTCTTGTTTCTTCTCTTGTTTCTTGTCTTGTTTCTTGTCTTGTCTTGTCTTGTTTCTTGTCTTGTCTTGTCTTGTCTTGTCTTGTCTTGTTTCTCGTCTTGTTTCTTGTCTTGTTTCTTGTCTTGTTTCTTGTCTTGTTTCTTGTCTTGTTTTTTGTCTTGTTTCTTGTCTTGTTTCTTGTCTTGTCTTGTCTTGTCTTGTTTCTTGTCTTGTCTTGTCTTGTCTTGTTTTTTGTCTTGTTTCTTGTCTTGTTTCTTGTCTTGTTTCTTGTCTTGTTTCTTGTCTTGTTTCTTGTCTTGTTTCTTGTCTTGTTTCTTGTCTTGTTTCTTGTCTTGTTTCTTGTCTTGTTTCTTGTCTTGTCTTGGCTTGTTTCTTGTCTTGTTTCTTGTCTTGTCTTGTTTCCTGTCTTGTCTTGTTTCTTGTCTTGTCTTGTTTCTTGTCTTGTCTTGTTTCTCTTCTTGTTTCTTGTCTTGTTTGTTGTCTTGTTTCTTGTCTTGTTTCTTGTCCTTTTTCTTGTCTTGTTTCTTGTCTTGTCTTCTCTTGTTTCTTGTCTTGTTTCTTGTCTTGTTTCTTGTCTTGTCTTGTCTTGTTTCTTGTCTTGTTTCTTGTCCTTGTCTTGTTTCTTGTCTTGTTTCTTGTCTTGTTTCTTGTCTTGTTTCTTGTCTTGTTTCTTGTCTTGTTTCTTGTCTTGTTTATTGTCTTGTTTCTTGTCTTGTCTTGTCTTGTTTCTTGTCTTGTCTTGTCTTGTCTTGTTTCTTGTCTTGTTTCTTGTCTTGTTTCTTGTCTTGTTTCTTGTCTTGTCTTGTCTTGTTTCTTGTCTTGTTTCTTGTCTTGTTTCTTGTCTTGTTTCTTGTCTTGTTTTTTGTCTTGTTTCTTGTCTTGTTTCTTGTCTTGTCTTGTCTTGTCTTGTTTCTTGTCTTGTTTCTTGTCTTGTTTCTTGTCTTGTTTCTTGTCTTGTTTCTTGCTTCCTACATATCCCAAAATTATTTCATTGAATGTTTTGCAGCCTTTGAGTTCAATAGAGTTTACCAGGTTTTGAAGATTGATCTCTTTTAACCATAGCTATTATCTAACGCTCTTTCTGAATTTTTCTTTAAATCTTTGCCTGGTTTTTAGCTGACTTTAAGTTTTGTTGATCGTTCCGCCATTGCTTAAGGAACGTTCCTATAATATCGATTGTTCCTATATTTGCGTTCCTATTGACCTTAAGAGGACCAGCTTTTTTTCCAAGGTAGGAACAAAACGTTCACTCCAAGGTAAACAAGAACATTTCGTTTCGAGTTCCTATTTTCAATGGAACATATTGTTCCCAAATTCACAATTTAGCACTTTTTTGTTCCGAGTTCCTATCTGGACATGGAACAAATTGTTCCCAAATTGATGATTTAGGACTGTTTTGTTCCGAGTTCCTATGTGTACATGGAACAAATTGTTCCCAAGTTGATGATTTAGGACTGTTTTGTTCCGAGTTCCTTTCTGTGCATGGAACAAATTGTTCCCAAATTGATGATTTAGGACTGTTTTGTTCGGAGTTCCTATCTGTGCATGGAACAAATTGTTCCCAAGTTGATGATTTAGGACTGTTTTGTTCCGAGTTCCGATCAGTGATTGGAACAAATTGTTCCCAAGTTGATGATTTAGGACTGTTTTGTTCCGAGTTCCGATCAGTGATTGGAACAAATTGTTCCCAAGTTGATGATTGAGGACTGTTTTGTTCCGAGTTCCGATCAGTGATTGGAACAAATTGTTCCCAAGTTGATGATTTAGGACTGTTTTGTTCCGAGTTCCGATCAGTGATTGGAACAAATTGTTCCCAAGTTGATGATTTAGGACTGTTTTTTTCCGAGTTCCTATCTGTGCATGGAACAAATTGTTCCAAAATTGATCATTTAGGACTGTTTTGTTCCGAGTTCTTGTGTGCATGGAACACATTGTTCCAAAATTGATCATTTATGACTGTTTTGTTCCGAGTTCCTATCTTTGAATGGAACGCTTTGATCCCAAATTGATAATTTAGGACTGTTTGGGCTTTTATGAAGGCCTGGTTTGTTCCGAAATTCTATTTGTTTATGGACCTCTACGTTCCTAAATTAAGTTGTCCTTTTGAATGAAGGCAAACATTAGGGCGCTCACAGACCTGTTTGGGCAAGTTGAATAGAATATTGTTGGCATATCCTGTCATGACTTTTGCACAATAGTTATAAGGGCAGGCAAGTTAGGGCTTGTTTTAGGCAAGTTTAAGCATACATAGAGTTCCTTAAGCTGTCATTGGTTCCTTGCTTTTGGCTAAGCTATAAAGGCGATCGTCTTGGACAGATGTTTTTCAAAGGGCAAAATGAGCAAGAAGTTCAAAGTCGATTGGTCAGACATCACTGGAGCATCGCCAAAACCGAAACGGCTTCACTTGGAAAAGGATGAAACCGACGATCTTTATCATTGTCCAATACAAGAGTGTGACCATGATGGATTTCAAAGTCAGAGAGGGTGCAGAAAACATGTTAACACCAAGCACAGTTGGTTCTTTTATTTTGACGAAAAGCCCAATCCGAAAGAAAGCACAGATTCGTTAATGGCTACATCACGTACGTTAGACCTCTGCTTAAACCCCGGTGCGATTTCGTTCTTGTCACCAGAAATGGAGGTCAGCACGGCAAATTGGGCGAGATTATGAGCAAACTGGTTTTTGATGCAATCGGAAAATACATTCATCCCACACGTTATCGCCAAATTGTTGAAACGCAAAGCCTCAATCAGCTCACGATCGAAGAGCAAAGGATTCTATCTGAAGACCAAAAACACAGCTCTGCTGTTGCTAAAGTTCACTATCAAAAGCAACGATCGCGAGAAGTTGCAATGAAGGGTCACGAGTGTCTGCAAAAACTTCAAGGTACCAAGGGTTCAGAGGTGGATGAGGACGTCCACGCAAGACTTGGCGCCTTCAGTTGAAACAGTACAGAATAACACTCCAACCCCCAAAATGGATTCACAGCCGAAACAAAACGCGCGTACTCAAAGGAGAATTCGTCCTGCTTTGAAATTCACAACAGAAGAAGACGATTTTCTGAAAGAAGGCATAACTAAGCACGGGTTTGGGCAGTGGACTGCTATTTTGAGAGACCCCGATTTCAAGTTTCAAGAAGGAAGAATGGCAGACTCCCTAAAGAAAAGGGCTGGACTCAAACTACTCCATACTTAACCAGACAAGAGAAGACTAATAAAAGCAGCAATTAGGATACTCTGATAAACTACAGAACTGTATGGAATACACGATGATTATTTACAGTTTTCATCCCTTCACTGTTGTTCAAAATCATTTAAAGTATACGGTGACTTACAAATAATTGCTCCCATTCACGTTCTCATTCGTATTTCTAGCTTCGAAAATACAACAGTTTCATACAATGGTAAACAAGCCTCAAACGTGAATCGTGATAATTTTGGACTTGTTGTTCTTACCTATTCACAGCTTTATTTTGCGTGTATTCGAAAACGTTCCAATTAAATGGAAACCATCAGAAACTAGTGTTGCTTTGACTTCCGAATGATTGCAAACAATCAAGATGCTTTTTCTTGAAGATTTTTTTCCACTCGCACCATCATCATTGTTGTGCTTGGCATTGCATCTTTATTTCAAGGACAAATTAAAAGCTGGTCCGTCTTAAAGATTCAAAGAATGAAGATGATAATATTCACGTTCCAGAAAATCCGTAAAATCCGTCATTCCCGTTTTGAATTTGAAAT